>CM031239.1:967308527-968008739 GCA_018340775.1 Taxus wallichiana var. yunnanensis | reverse complement strand
CCAACTCCCTCAAATCAACGTGATACACATCACTACACGTGCTCGAAGGATAAGGGAAAATAAAACGCAATCGACCCACCAACCAATCCTATACCCAACATACCATCTACACCCATACCTAAAATAACTATATGCGGCGCCATGTACTCCATTTCTAATGGCGTCACACATCACACTATGCTTAAACAATTAAACCAATATCCCCTCAAAATGTCCCTATATGACCTCATTCAAACCTCGAAGTAACATCATCATGCCCTCATGGAGGTCCTTTAATCTATTTTGGTCAGTACGTAATGACCGCACACCTATAGCATCTATTATCACACCTCATCATGTCACTTCTCTCACAAAATTTCCATCTACCTCATCACCTCCACCTATTCACCAAGTTGTTATCCTTAGTTTCTCGGATGACAAAATTGTCCCCAACCAAACTAATGATCTAGATCCTACACTTTTCATCTCCATACATATCGATAATATATGCGTCTGACGTGTTATGATCAATGGGGGTGCTAGCATTAACATCATCTCCTCTCACGTATTCAAACAAATGCACTTACCTAATAACTACATGCATAAACATCAAGTCATGTTGCATTCATTCAATGAAGTTATCACCTCTACACGTGGCACTATCATCCAGCACATTTGTGTGGGTCCCCGTACACTTCTTGAGCTATTCTACATGTTGGAAGGGGAGTTTCAATATAATTTGTTGCTCATCGACCTCGGATTCGTGCCATGGGTTGTGTTCCTTCTACTTTGCACCGATGTGTAAAGTTCAAGCATAAAGGATGTTCCTATACCATTATAGCTGACCCATCACCTTTCAAAACCTACAACATGCTTTACCAGCCCAATGATGTCCTTGTACCTATTAAGGTGTTTACCTCCCTGCCTACATCTTCTTCCCACATGACCACATCCACCAAGTCTGTTGCAAACTCGCCTTCACCCAAATCTTCTACTCCCACCACCGTTGCCGCTTCTACCAATCACACATTAGCTTCCCAACTAACCAACACCTCCACCGATCTAATTCCTAACACTTCCTTCATTCCTGCCACCAATATATCAACCACCGATCCTTTGGAAGGTGTTTTTAAATGCCTCACTATGGGGGAGTATCGCTGCACAATGTCAATACATTCATTACTCCACAAGAGTATGGAAACCTTCACCAAGATCCTCACTATGATCACTACATAGGCAAGTGTCTCCTTTAAGGTCCTCCCCACCTCCGTGCCCATCTTACCTATGGGAGAATTTATATTTCCACTTACACACCCGAACCACCATCACAAACCCGACCTTTTCGGCCGACCTTTAGTTGCTCACCAACCGCCACTTTTCTCACACTTTGCTACATTGTTGTTCTGGAAGGGTTTCATCTTTGGCATTTATGAGAAAGTTCATCACACCGTTATTTCATGTACCACACGTAAATTCAAGGATCATAGTGGAATCAATTTATTGAACTACCTGCCAAAAAACCCCGTATTGAACTCATTAAAGACATTGACCCCTCTCCACCTTCTTCACCTACCCCACCTTCACCACCTTCACCAACAGAGTCAATGGATCCTGAATCTATCCCTCCTACCTTTTTTTCATAAATACCATTTCCTTGGGGCCTTTGACCTATCACCGCAATGGCGAGGCTCCTTCCTCTCTTCCTTTCTTGTATCCTGACATGATAGGGGATGATACTCCTATTAATGTCATTCAATGTCAAGATGATGAGTCCATACTCACCTACCTTGGTGCTAAAGAATCTTATATTCACCGGTTGTTACCTTCTGAGATGCAAACAATGTTGAATGAATCGACTATCAAAGTCAACATCCACACTCAAGACGACCCCCACATTCTCAAGATTGGCCAATCTCTGGATGCTTCTGAATAGGAAGCCCTCACTTATTTTCTTAAAAATCATAGCCATGATTTCGCTTGGTCCTATGCTGACATGCCTGGCATTGATCCCACTATCGTTGTCCACAATATTGTAACCATTCCCGGTGCCAAACCCATAAAACAAAAGTTGAGGAAAATACACCCTCACATTGCTCTTCTTGTCAAAGAAGAACTTCAACGCCTTCTCTCAATTTCCTTCATCTTACCCATCGATTACCCCCAATGGATTTCTAACATTGTCCCTATCACTAAGGTGATAGGGGGACTTCGCATTTGCACCGATTTCCATGATCTCAACCTTGCCTTCCCAAAAGATGATTTTCCTCTTCTTGGTATTGACCAGTTGGTTGACCTTACCCCTGGCAATGAGATGCTATCACTTATGAATGGTTTCTCGGGTTATAACCATATATTTCTCACTCAAGAGGATCAACACAAAAATGAATTCATTACCCCTTGGGGGACCTTCGCTATCAAGTCATGCCTTTCGGTCTTAAAATGTTGGTGCCACATACTAGTGTGTTATGACTTACATCTTCCATGATATCATGCATTGCATATTGGAAGACTACGTGGATGATCTCTTGGCCAAATCTAAACTTTACACTACACACCTCGTTGTCCTCAAAACCATCTTTGACCACCTCATTAAGTATTACGTTCACCTTCAACCTAAAAATTGTGTCTTCGCGGTTCTCTCAGGAAAACTCCTAGGATTTATTGTTTCCCTCCGTGGTATAGAAGTTGACCCTAGTAAATTCAAGTCCATTCTGGAAATGCCTCCACCCACTAACCTTAAACAACTCTCAGAGCTTCGTAGGGCAAGTTGCAATTTTTTCATCGATTTATTTCCCAACTCTCCGATGTTGTTAACCATTTCATCACCTTCTCGAAAAGGATGTATCTTTCAAATGGGATGACAACTACCACAAATATTTTGAGGCCTTAAAATAATACCTTCTCCAACCACCCGTAATTGTTCCACCTAAAGACGACCAACCATTGTACCTATACATCTTAGCTACCATTCACTCTATAGGGGCCATGCTCACTCATCGTGATGATCACCATAGGGAATAAGTGGCTTATTACATAATTGCACTTTCTAGACTAAAAACCCGATACACTCACCATGAAAAGATTTTCTTAGCCTTAGTTTTTGTTGCCACCAAACTTTGCCATTACCTACTCAACCAAAAACCTATGTTGTGACCAAGACTAACCCCTTAGACTTCATGTATGCTAAACCTTACCAAAATCAACATGCCACATTTTGGCTCATGCTTCATGCTGACCTAGACCTCAAATTCATCCACCAAAAATATATCAAAGGCTAGGCCATTGCCGACTAGCTCACTGATGCACCTCTTTCTGGGAATCAATCGTGGAACTTTGATTTCCCTGACGAATCCATTGCTAACCTCTCTTTGGATGATGACACTTAGCAAATGACCTTATTCTTTAATGGTTCTAAATGTCGGCGTGGGGGGTGGTGCAGAATTGTCCTCATTCTCTTGATGGTGAACCAATGCCTTTATCATTTAAACTCGACTTCAAGTGGACTAACACTATCACCAAGTACAAAGCACTTGGTATTGGGTCTCATGACTACCTATGCCTTAAAGGTTAGGTCCATAAATATCTTTGGTGATTCTCAATCGGTAGGAAACCAAGTCAATGGTGTTTATCGTTGTCATAATGAAATAATTCAATAGTACAAACATTATGTTGGCATCATGTTGACTACCTTTGATCGCTATAAAATTCAAACCGTTCCACGATCCACCAATAAATTTGCGGATACCATGGCCTGCCTCACTTCCCAAATACTTGCTTCACCTACCAATTTAGACATCTTTGTTACCATAAAATGCATACCGAGACCTTCTTATAAATCTTGTTATGTTAACCTCATCCGAACTACCTCACTAAACACACAAGACCTTTGGTATAAGCAGCTTGCGAGACTACCTTTCCCTTTCTATATTGCCTCTTGATCTCACATGTAATGGAGAACACGCCTTTCTCAAGAAATCCTTTCATTATGTTGTGATGGGTTGTCATCTCTATAAATGAGGCTTTGACGATATTCTCTTATGATGCCTCACCAGCTTTGAAATTCCCTATACCATTAAAGAAAATAACGATGGCATATGCAGAGGTCACTTCGGTGGCCTTACTGTTGCTAAACACATTCTTCACCTAGGCTATTATTGGCTGACCCTCAATCATGATTGTTGCGACTACATTAAACATTGTGTAAAATGCCAACAACATGCCAATATTCATCATACACCTAGTCATGCCTTACAGGTCACTTGTGACCTTTGGCCCTTCTCTCAATGGGGTTTGGATCTTGTCGGAGAGATCAATCCCCACTCTTCCCTAAGACATTGGTGGATCATCACCGCTACTGAATATTACATGAAATGGGTTGAAGCCATACCCCTCATCTCCACTAAAGGTGAGAAAATATGTGAGTTCATCAATCATCACATTATTTGTTATTTTAGTGTTCCACATCGCCTTATCACTGATAATGGAAAACAATTCAAAAACAAAACTCTACAGAAACTTTGCGATGCCTTTGGTATCTAGCTTAGCTTCTCCTCACCATATTACCCACAAACCAATGGCCAAGCCGAATCCACCAACAAAACCCTGAACAAAATTCTCATGAAAGTGGTTAATGATATGGGTAAGGATTGGCATACGCACATTCCTTTCACCCTATAGGCATACCATACTAGTATTCACACCTCCACCACTGCCACTCTATTTTCTTTGACCTACGGTACCGAGGCTATTTTACCTCTCGAAGTCCAGATCTTGTCTCTGCGTATCTCTCTTCAAGATATGCTTATTGATGATGACTTTTTCCAAGACCGTTTAGCACAAATTGAGTTATTAGACAAATGTCGTCTTCATGCTCTCGACCATCTCCAAGTCTACCAAAAATGCATCAAGCGTGCCTATGAAAAACATGTCCATGAATGCACCTTCAAGGTCGGTGATCTTGTCCTCAAGGAAAATCAACATGTAACCAAAGTAGAAAAAAGAAAATGGGGAAAGTTTTCTCCTAATTGGCTTGGACCATACATCGTGACCCATGACTATGGATCAAGTGCTTATCACTTGTCTTCACTTGATGGTAAGCCCGAACTTGAGCCCCTCAATGCCTTACATCTTCAACCATTCTACTATTGACTTCTAGTCCTACATCACTATTTATCTATTTCATGCTCATCCCTTGAGTGCCATTTACCTTTCTCTTTTCCACACCTCATCCCCAACGACTAAACAAGAATCATGTGATTACCCGTCACCCTTTTGTCTTATCTTAAATATGTGCATCATGGCTCTGCACATGGCATGCTTCTAACGGATACTTTTCATATTCTTTTAGATGAGATCCCATGGTCATTCACCCTTTCCTTCTCAACAAGAACCAAATGCTTTGTTATAGTCTAGTCCATGACTTAAAAGCCAAAAATTTATTTCCAAAAATAAGGGATTAACTCCTTGAGTCAAACTTCCAATATAAAAGATGAATCCCTCAAAAGGACATATTCCACCTTCAATTATCACTATAAGTAGACTACTCCCTCGAAGGACAGCTATAAAAATTTTGTAACTCTCTACATAGTCTATCCAAAAAGAATACTATTTTTCTAAAACAATAATACCTATTCAGAAGCTTCCCGCATCGATCAGCTTCACGAATACATTAAGGAGATGTATATTCATCCTGTATAGACTTCCTGCATCGATCAGTCTCTCTAACAAAGTCAAAAAGAAAAGAAAAGTAAACTTTTTTGTCATGGACTTGTCTATTGTGATCTTGGATTCCCTACCCAAGGCATTTTGCTTGTAACATATGACCCGATTACCTTCACCTCCTTACCCGTTGTCTCTTCACCTCATACTACCTTAAGGGACTTGCTGAACCAATGACATTTGGTGATCATGTGACTATTCATCACTCTTAGAATTATCAATCATGTAATGTATTTAGGGTCTTACGTTCACTAGCCTATCTGTAGATGTGTTTCATACGTTTTGATCCTTTCCAATCGGGTGGCTTTCTTGCCCCCTCTTATCTTTTCTCTTCTTCATTACCTTTTGATCCTCCTATATAGGACTGGACCTTCAACTCGTATTTTGGGATTTTCTTCTCCCACCTCAATCGACCTAAAATCACCTTTACCTATCTACCTATTCTCAACCCAACCATCAATGACCTCAACCTAATTATACCTATGACCTGGAATCAACACTACCTATCGACCTAAAATCACCTTTACCTATCTACCTATACTCTACCCAAACTTAATTGACCTTGACCTAATCATCCCTATGACTTGGACTTAACCCTACCTATCAACCTACCTACCTCTTCTTCTATTTTCTCATATTCTTCCCTAGCCTATGGGAGAACTACATTGGCTTGAGGTCCCTTTTCGTCGGGACTATGTAGGAAGCACTTCCGTGGCATGGAGCCCTGGAAGGTTAGCTTGACCACTCTTTACCCAAACCATTTTCCCCACCTTTCACGATTTCCTATTCATATCAAAAACCTTGACATCTAAACCATATCACACATAGCTTTTACCACTTATATTATTTCACATTTTCATACATAACGAACATTTTCCACATTTTACACCATATCCTACATTTATATTGCCATTTGTTACTACAATACTAAAATGAACATCCATGCCTAAACCAACCTGACTCGATCCATGCCTAAACCAACCTGAATCGATCCATGCCTAAACCAACCTGACTCAATCCATGCCTAAACCAACCTGACTCGATCCATGCCTATGACCTGATTCTATCATGCCTAACTCATCTAGTTTCCATCCATATCATCATAAAGTAAATAAAATACACATCACAACACATAATCAAATGAACCTCATATATCTCCTCATATACATCTCAGTGTATCAATAATGTACACTCATCTCAAAAATACATGTGTCTCTCATACATCGCCGGCTCGCAAACCGCTTTCTGTAGAAAAATATCTTCACTCGTAGGTTGGTATCATGTACAAAATAAATAAATATAAAATCTCTTCGGCATGTAGGCCGGTCTCATATATAATCCATACAAAAATGACTCAGCATGCAAGCCGGTCCATAGTAGGTCAATCATCTCCCCATCTGATGTTGGGAATGCTCCCTATGACTGTGTCTCTCCCGACCCCTCTACCACACCTTTCTCGGTGCCTCGAAACCTACCTCACCTCATGCTAATGACCTCTCACCTGGGACTGGCCTCTACACACTAGTGGCCTCACCACGACCTTGTCCTCTGGGCTCACCGACCCCTTGTACTCTCCACACTATGAGTGTGGGATCTAGTCCTCTCACTAGAGGCCTACTATGCTCTGTACTTGGCATAGGAGGGCACATCTAGCCCGACATCTAACAAATGATCCTGATAATATCATGTCTTTGTGAGGGCATCTCTAAACATGGCCATGGGTACTGTTTGTGGAGGTTACGGGTCTCGCTACACTGGGTAGGTACCTGTACAATGGGACCCTATCCCTGAACCTGCACTAAGCCCTATGCTAGTACTAGAGCTTGAGTCAGCCCTGGAATTTGTGCCTATGCCTGTATCTAGTATTGCAGGGTAGTAATTTGTGCCTATGTTATCTGTTGATGGTGGCCCCGCAAACCCGTAACCTTCCCTGCGCTTTGGCCAATCGCCTCAGTAAATAAAGACCTACGCCGTAGGGTGGTTATCTCTGTTATCCACCTCTACCTACCTCCTCTCCATCTCCATCTCCTCGTGCCTCCACCTATGTAGGTACCTATCCACGCCCGCCCGAGCTCGTAATGTCGCTGCCTAGGCCTGTAATGTGGCAACCTATGCCTCTCGTACTGCAGTTATCACCGAATCACAACACTTCTGTGCATATACTTGAATTCACAGTGTGATTGGATAACATGGGTACTATCTCCAAGTTGTGGGACTTGCTACTTGAGATAGACCTCCAGAGAAAGCTGGTTCTTGCTCCTAAACTACCTGCCACAATCTACTCTAATGCAGGATAAGCTAACTACTCTAATCTAAATTTCCAAGGGAGCAGGGAGAGAGAATACATAAAATGAAAGCCTACACTAAAGCGGTGATACACCAGAAAAGGAGGGTGTGAGAGTAATCTCCAAATGTGTGAAATACAGAGGGAAAGTGCACACTAGAAGAGGTGATGACTGTTCACCATAATCTAGCAAAATGCATTCACAACAATATTCCAAGCATACACAATGATAATGAATCCCTGCAAGAACATACTAAATAGACACAATATTCTTATAGAAAGATCAAAGGGGCAAGAAGAATGCAAGAAAACACAGCAGGGGAAGATACATCCACAAACTGGTATTTTATTGCTTCATGATATGCATAGTTCAATCTATTACAAGATAAGGGCCTGGATCACCATGCAAGGAGTCCACTACAAGGGCCTGCAACACACTGGCTTCACAAAGAAATTTTGGTAGAGCTTTGCTACCCAAAAACTCTCTCCTTTACAATGAGCCCAACACTCCAATTTATAGAAAAATGAGAAGGGAAAGAGAAGGGAAAATGGAAATCCTGAAATCTATCCTTCAACCACCTGTAAGAGGCATTAAATTGAGTGAAATGATTGCACATTACTTGTAAAAGGCTCCCCATACTGTCCCATGTGCTGCAGCAGAGAAAGAATGATGACCATGCCTCTTAATTGCACTCCCAGCTACCAAATAAAACACTGTTCTGAACCCGGCCACGTTTTCTTAAAAATATCAATCAATTTTTGATCAAATCTATAATTTCTTGATTTATGTGCATCAGGCTCGGAACCATGATTCCAATGGTACCAGTTTTGTGTGATTTCGTTGAGAAATGCAAAAGTTATGGCCTTCTGAGTGCGGGCAGCTATTTTGGGTCCTGGCAGGCGTTTTCTGTCATTTGACGGGAATGAGCATTAACTGACTGAAGCCGAACACGTTTCCTTCATTTAAATATATCTACCCTCATTAAAAATAAGAAATCCAGTTTCGTGGTGTAGAGGACGTCGTGCTCGTTCCAGAAAGTCCAATTTTATCAAAATCGGAGCTCGGAGTCAAAAGTTATGGCCGTTTGAAGTTTTAGGGCACAAAACAGGCGAAACTACATTTTAAAGATCTTTCCACGTGCTGCCACCTGGATGACACGTGGCATGCTTTGATTGACTCACGGTCTGCCGGCCTTTCGCGCCCTTCACGTCCTTCTGTCCCGGATGTCCCAAACCGTTTGGGACATAAACTCCCGATCCGCCCGAAATGGGCTTCCTTGTTCCTCATTCGGCCGGTGACACGTGTCACATATCCATTCACTTTCGGCCTTTTCGGCTATCCACATCCCGCGCGTCCCTTTGTCCCTTTTGGCCCAGTGCTGAAGTTCCCTGTTTCGGCCGAACCGGCCGGTTCGCGTACTCGCGGCCCACATGTCCCATTTGCTTTCGGACCGTCTGGGACAAATTTTCCCGATTCGCCTTGATTCGGCGGTTCGCGTATTTTTGCCCAGATGTTCCGTGATGCTTGTTTCAACAGCTTAGTCAATTTTTTCCATTTTTGGCGATTGATTTCGCGTCCCGTGTGTCCCTTTGTCCGAAATGTCCCAAATGCTGCGTGGACCGCCTGGCAGCCTTTCGGCCGGTTCGCGTCCAGATGTCCCTCATGTCCCGACTATTACAAGGACTGGGACTTAGCCATTTTTCATGATTTTTTCTGGCCCGAGCTTGTTTTTTGCAAAAAAATTTTTTTCACATTTTCTCAGAACTTGCTCTCTTCTCCTTGGACAGGGGAGTTAGAAAAAATATGAGGGGACCCTAGAAACATAACTTTTGCCATGAATCAATATAATTGCTTGGGACTAAAGAATTTGATGCATGTTATCAAAATTTACCTTGGGGTGAATTTTGGATAACAAAGACCTATTAGTTTCCCTGCATAATCCTAAGCTACGTCACCAAAGTAGCCCACCGCCTCTATAAGGCATCTCTCTAAACTATGATGGTGGCTAAGTTTGGCTACCCAGACTGCGTGGTACCGCTCATAACTATGTCGCCCACCACTTGCCACTGTGCACCATCTGCAACCCCAGCATCATAAATCTGTGTATCTACTAGTTGCTCCTCCTATCTAGTCGGCACTATGGGTCATGGTGGAGACATAGGTCTCTCCACATCATCTCTCCTATACTACGGGAATAGAGGTGGTACATCCTGGACTAACCCGAACTAGCACCTAACCCACTCTACGGGTATCTCGCTCATGCTCTCCCACTCTCCTCCCCTCTATCCACATATATAGTTGTAGCCCATCTAGCTCCATGGCCATCTTTCTATATGCAGGGAAGCCCACATACGACCTCCAAATGATGTCCACCCCGGACAACCCCTCCAACAACCTCATGTAGTAAGCTACATCATGAGTAGCTTTGGCACCTCGGGCCTCTCCCATGGCCGGTACCCACCGCCTGTACCCAACGCTCAAAACTCTCTGTTGCAATACATCTGCCATGGGCATTCCCATTGGTCGAACACAAATAATGTGCTCATAATCCCAACAATGCAGTAGTATGGACATGACGGATGTTGAACCTCCATGATCACCCATAGGCCCATAGCTCTCTATATACCTGCACAACAATGTAGGTGCCCATGTAAACCGTGTTCATTATATCATCATGTCATGAAGGACTCCCATTAGTGACCTCGGGAATCTCCCACCCTCTGCATCCGGTAGTGCGAAGTAGCACACTGCCTCCATCAAAAGTACCACTAACCTCATCTCCTCTAGATGAGCTCTATACATCACTCTATAGCTCATGCTAGCACTATGGAATGTCAGGTTTGCTACACCTCACCAAAAATGGGTGTTAGTAGCTCCTTAGATGCCTCTGAAGAGATAGAATAAACCTGGGCCCCCAATATGGGCAACCACAGGATCCTGTAGACGTCCTCCAGGGTGATCGTCATCTCACCCATCGGCAAATGGAAGGTGTTGGTCATCGAGTCCCATCTATTGATGAGGGCAACCATCAGAATCACCTCTTGGACTACATCTTTGGTAAAGACGTCACCCTTATCAACCCCACCCTCGCAACATGCTTCCACTCCCCCTGTATCGGGCTCGCTCATACTGCATCGATAATAAGGGCGACACCTAGGCCCTCATCCGTAGCTCATCTCAGGCCCGCATCCCACAAGAAGAAATTATTAGTACACCTTCACAACTTACACTATTTTACCCCGTATCCCAACTTAATCTCTTTCCCCACCCCCATCCCATTGGCATTATCGCTAACCCAACCTACCTAAACTCACCTACCAAACCCATATAACCTAACCCTCACCCAAACCTACCCAAACCCATCTACCCTACCTATCTACCCTAACCCTCACCCAAACCTACCCAAACCCATCTACCCTACCTATCTACCCTAACCCTCACCCAAACCTACCCAAACTCATCCACCTGAAACTATCTACCCTACCCCTCACCCAAGCCACCCTAAACCCTTCCTGTCTCCCTTAACCCTTTTCCCTCTCACCTAATCCTTTCCCACCTACCCTACTTTCCCACGCTACCCTTCCTCTATTCCCTTTGTCTCTCAACTTAACCTTAGGTTCGCCGACCCCAATTATCCTGACCAACGATGGTCTCCTTGGACCGGCATCGGTTATGTTCTTGCGACCGATCGGTCACTACCCACCTACGCCAGCCACACGCTAACCGACATCGTTCACGGTCGCGTCGCGCCCGCCCCGACTTCCCAACCTAAATTTTTTTCCTTCCTAATCCTTCTACCCACTTAAACCCCTCCTTACACCCCTAATTATTCCTATACTACCCTTTTACTCTACCCCCTACCCTTCCCCATTCCCATTTCCCCCCATTTTCCCCTTATTTTCAAATTTCTTCCCCCAACCCCCATTTTTCACATTTTTTATATTTTAGCCAAATTAACTCAAAAATCAATAACACAGGTTCAAATCCTACGTGATCCCATTTCCACCGTCATGGTTGAACCTTCAACCTCTACACCGCTCCTCTCGATCCCTCTCTGACCTCCACCATCCAAGAAAATCCTCCACCTCTCTCCACCAATCACCTCGCTCGATCGGATCTCGTGTCCCCACCTCTCACTCAACCAATTTCACCTACGGGGCTCACCAACCAATCTCTCTTCCGTTCTCTTTTTTCCTCTTCCTCTTTTCTCTGTTCCTATCCTTTTCTCCTTTTCACAATGCACAAATGAATTTTAAAAATGTGGGTTTTTCACTTTTTATACCCTACCCGACTCAACTGACATTGGTTAACCCTTGTTCAATGTTGGTTGGTCGATTGCTCTTGATAACAACCGTCGGTTCCCCTACACCATCGGTTCGCATACCGACCGATGATCTGTTACCTCGCATAGTCATTACCCTCCCATTGACCTCATTTTCCTTACCTCCTCTTTCTTTTAGCTCCCGTACACCTACCTGGACCACTCAACCCTTCCCCTCTAGCCCTCCACCTTCTTTAACCTCACCTCGTCAGCCGTTGAAGCCTCATTATTTTACCCCTACCTCGGTATTACTGTGTTGTGACCTATCTACCTTGGACCATCGCTAGTGACCTTTGACCTCATGTGTTTGTTATACCTTGTGGTACATTGTTACCTATGTTGATTGGCCTAATGACCTTACCTAGCCTATTTCCATGACCGTTTATCCTAACCCTACCTTTGGTGTACCGGAACATACCTAAACATTCCTACACCTAACCTACATCGTGTTTCTTGACCATATCCTATACCTTGGATACCAGATTCACTTCAACCTTGTTTGGATAAACCTATCGACCTTAGATGATGTAGAGTTTGTAAGCTCTTCAACTTGGTACCATGTCACAGTTTATACATGTGTGTGCGTTCAACTGCCCCTACCTTTGACCTTGGCCCATTTACCTATATGCCTAATTTTCCCTTTACCCCATTCCTCATTTCTCATCATTCTGCTTTGCATCCACTTTTATCAAACCACTCGCCAATGTGCTCTGCCACCTCATCAGTTCTTGGTTTGAGGGGGATCACCCTCATTCCCACTTGGGAAACCACACTCTATTTTTGTTCGTGTCGCTTACCAATACAAGCTACGCAACAAAAAGGGGAAAAATGTAGACACCAAAATTGTGTCGTAATCACCTTGGTCCCCTAGTACAGCCCTATAATCACTTCCTCATCCTCAACACCTTATCACCTACCTCCTGCACCCCACACATTTTAATTTAATTACTTTAATTAAATTAATGCCATTTATCTCCATACATATTAATTTAATTATTTTAATTAAGTTAATGACCTTTTACCCACATGCACATTAATTTAATTATTTACATTAAATTAATTCACCACCCTCACACACCTATTTAATACAATTTCCTTTATTAAATGACCCTCACCTAATCACCCCCATCATTTGACCCATTAACCTAAACCCTAAACTAGTGTCCTAAATAAAACCTAACATTAGACCCATCCCCTCACCTCACATTTAAAAGCCTCCCGAGGTCAGTTTTCACCCGAAGGAAAAGAAGTGACCCTTATCAAACGATTTTGAGCAACTTCCTGACATAAATTTTGAACAACCCGAGATATCTCACCCAAACCGATGTCGGTTCACCTAAACCGACACCCTAAACCGACGGTTATACCAAAATGGAACCAAAGGCCTATTTAGACCCATCTATAGCTTTGTAATATGGGTTTTTGGTTGGAAAAATTCTGATATCAAGTTTGATCTATTAAAATATGACAGTAGAACAAAGATCTATTTGTGATCAACAAAGGAAACCAAATACACTAGCACAACAGTGAAACTTTCTTCCCAGCATCCTCCAACGCAAAAAATTCTTCATTATTCTTCAGACTTGTACCTCACAAAAGAGTAAGTATCCTCCTTCCATCTATTTCATTTTCTTATCATCATCTATAGTATTTGTGGTAAAGGAACCTAGTCTTTTACCCTCTGTCCATTCCCTCTCTCCAGTTGCAGCCACCTTCCATACCTAATCATCTTAATACTTGGCCCAATTTCCTATTTGACCTCCTCAGTAGTCTCAGACCTTCGCAACATATCTACACCCCCTCTGTGATCAATCCCCATCTTCTATTCACTCACCTTTTTCCCAAAACTCGAAAAACTCAGACTGTGTGACTCCACCAACCCTCGACTTAACCGTCATCGGTTCTCTCTAACCGTCACCGGTTACAGTAAAACCATCATCAGTTTCATAAAACCATGGTCGGTCTCTATGTCACCTAATCTCTGCCAGAATAACAACCTGTTTCTGACATATACCTACTTGAACACCTATTTGACCTTTAGATCTATATCTAACCTAGCCTGTTAGCTCAGATTCACCTATAACCAACCTACTTGACCTCTGGATCTCCTTCTAGCCTATCCTGTTAGATTAGATCTAGCTTATTGTGTTTTGTATGAGATGCCTAAATCATATTAAACTACAGTAGGAAAATATTTACTTTATTTCAGAATTGAATTGTTTTAAACAGTGGATTGACAGCCATCTAGGAAGTATCGCACTTCCAGATCTAGCATATGCTAGGCAAAGGCACCGCATATATTGTTTAAGTCTCTTAGGTGGTCTTGTTTTGGTTCTTATACACGTAGTTCCTCCTAGCCAAAAGGAAGGTCTCACAATCACTTTGATTCAGAATTTATATATGAGTGCATATAGCCTTCAACCATCCCAAAAGCAGGTATTCCTCTTACCACTTTTACCTTATCTGTTTCCTCAAGTACTTCTCGAGAAAACAAAGAAATCGGGTGAAACAATTTGTCCAGGACTTCTCTCGAATTACGTACCCCATTACTTCCTTTAGCAGAAAGGGAAGAAGTTTGTTTGGTCGAGATAGGTTCAAGCAGGCCTTCAACACATGAAGGAATTTCTCACTATAGCACCTATGCTTACAGTGCTAGATCCACAGGTATTTTTTTTTCATATGCACGGATGCTTCTTTGGTAGGACTTGGAGGTGTTTTGATGTAAAAGTGCAGAGTGGTGGCCTTTGTGTCTCGCAAACACAAATATTATGAGCTTAATTATCCGAATCATGATCTTGAGCTTATGGAAGTTTTGCACACTTTGGTTTAATGGAGGTACTTTCTACTTGGTTGGATATTCACACTCAAGACTGATCATTTGAGTCTTTGCCACCTCTTCATGCAGCCCAATCTCAACGCTCATCAGCGACATTGGATGGAGTTGCTTTTTGAGTATGATATGGAGATAGAACATGTGAAAGGGAAGGAGAATGTGGTTACAGATGCTCTTAGTAGATGGAGACATGTGGTTATGGCCACCTCAGTGAGCACGGATTTGTGGAGCAGGATTCTAAAACAACTTCCTCACGAGAGCTTCTACATTGCAGCCAGAGCATAGATCGAGTCTTAGAGACCCCTTGAGGGGAATTTCAATGGTTTTTATTTAGATAAAGATGATTTTCTTAGGAAAAAATGTTGGATGTATGTTCCCAGAGATGGAGGCTTGTGTTACGACATCTTGGCAGATGCACATCATGCACCCTATTCAGCCCATCCCAGGGTGGAGAAAATGCACGCCACCTTGAGACAGTTGTATCATTATGGAGGACTTTGTAGAGACATGGTTCAACTCATTTCACATTGTTTAGAGTGCTAGAAAGTAAGGTTGAGCATCAAAATCAACATCCAACTGGCCTTATCTATCCTCATGCTATATTGGAATGGATGTGGGATATCATTTCCAAGGACTTCATTGTTGATTTTGAGATACCACCATGATGCCATCATGGCCACAATGGAAAAATTCATAAAAGTGGCTCATTTCTCTCTGGTAAAGGCCACTTATACATCTAGTGCAGTGGCACAAGTATATCTTTATGAGATTGTCAAGTTACACAGATTCTGTAGAAGATCATTTGTGACTGCAATCCTTTGTATACTTCCCATTTTTGGACCACCATGTAGTATGCCCTTGGGACAAGGATCAACTTCAACACAACATATCACTCTGAGACTGATGGCTAGACCAATCGAGTGAATCAAATCTTGGAGGAAATGCTTAGGATGTATGCTTATGGACTAGCAGTCCAAATGGGAGGAGTACCTATACTTGGTGGAGTTTTCCTACAATAATAGTCTTCAGAGTTCTATAGGCATGGCTCCTTTTCAAGCCTTGTATGGTAGAGAGTGCAGGACACCCCTTAGTTGGGACAGTTAGAGGACATGGTTTCTCTAGGACCATATTTATTGTAGGACATGGAGCGGCATGTGGTTATGATCAGACAAAGGCTACAAGAGGCATAACATAGGCAAGAAGAAGTACGCGGATGATCATAGGACCGATTGTAGTTTCGATGTGGGCATGAAGGTTTTCATTTGTGTTTGGACACACAAGAGCCCCACCCATAAGGGAAAAGGTGTTAAGTTAGCTCCTAGATTCGTTGGTCCTTTTGAGATCTTAGACCGTATCGGCCCTTTGGCCTTCCGTCTAGCATTGCCACCAAGATTGTCTCATGTACATGATGTGTGTCATGTTTTTAGTTCTTAGGAGATATGCTGCAGATCCTTCTCATGTGTTGGATTAGACATCATTAGAGGTGTAGGATCGGGGAAGGTGATGGTGGAGCCCATTCGCATCATAGATCACAAGACCCGGGCCTTCGAGGCACGAGATATTGATCGCCTGGGTGCGGTGGGATAGATTTGACAAGACTACAACTACATGGGAGGATGCTACTTTGTTACGAGTTCATTTCCCACATATATTCCAATGACTTCCAGCATGAAGTCGAGCCTAAGGGTAGAGGGATATAGTTCCCACCTTCCTTCAACACCTTGTGATATTGATCCTAATACTGCTAACTATATTATGGACATTGTTATAGTTTAATTTAGCATGATGTTAGATGTTAGATCATGGTTTATTGTGGACTTTGATTCATATATGGTGCATGATGATTATTAGAGACATTTTGGATATTGATGTTGATATATTGTTTGACATGGTTACATTATAGATGTTGTTCAAACTTGTGATATTTGGATATTTTGAGTAGACCTAGAAAATGAGAATTGAATTAAATTTGGTAATGATATAGTTGTGGATGAAATTGTGAGTGATATTGTTGTTTGTCTTGATGTTTGTTGAGATTCACATATATGTTGATGATCTTGAAAATTATATTTATATTCATTTGGATGTTCTAATATGGCCATGAGGCTGAAGGATGTATTTTTATTTTTAGGTTTAAAATATCACAACAAACATTGGGGGATTGGAGACCAACCACATTGGAATTCTAGATGAATTCAATAAGGTCACCATGGCAACTTGTATTTGTTTGTGTGTTTGATTGTGTTAGGGATTTCCATGGGGGATCACCTTTAAACGTGACCAAGGGTTATGTGTATTTATTTATTTGGTTCCTTTTTATTGATGTTTGTATGTGTTTATTAAGTGATGTGTTTATCCCTTTTATTTAAATAAATTGTGGTATATAATGTGAGTAATCATATTGTTAAAATAAATTAATCAAATTGGGTCATAAGAAAGTAATTATTGGAGTGGTTGAATCTTGTATTAAATGTTGTAAGATATGTGTAAGCAATGTGTAAGTGATGTGTAAGAGATATGTAAGTAAAATTTGGAGTATGAAACACTTCATCTTCTTTGGAATTCGAAATTGTCCTTGGAGACTGATTTTGGAGGCTTGTGGGACAAGTTAAACTTGTCCCATACCTCTTAAATTTGCATACCAACCTTACCTATGGTTGGAGAGTTTAAATCTAGCTTTCATTATGCATTTTTGTAAGTCTAGCTGAATGTTTTAATTGCACTTCTTGCTTGAAATTAATTTTAGTCCTTTGGGATATGGGCTTGATTTGAGTGTGTAAGTAAGATTGTCATATTATTCACCTACTTATTTATTGTGTCTTGGAGATTGAAGTTGACTTGTGAGTTGGAGTTGAGGATGTGTGATGTGGCATCCTACAAAGATCCACCTCATCCTCCTCTCTTCCCCCTTCTATATATTCGAATTCATTTTATTGTTTTGGGGTTACACTCTTTTGGTTTCTTTACTTTTGCATACTTATTTTGGGGGAAAATTCTTTTCTATTGGGAGCTCTGCTTTTGGAGAAAGTTACAGAATTTTTACAGACCTGTGTTTCATTGATCTTGGGCTATTTTGCATTGGAAAGCTTGTGGTTGGGAACTTGAAACAAACTCCATTATGGAGAGGTAAGAGCTTGGCTCTTGAAATGCTCTTCTTTTATTGTGTAAATGTTATTGTTGTGAATGTTTTGGCTTGTGTGGGATGTTTGGGTAGATGGCCTAGGGAATTTGTAAGAGAATACTATGGGGTATTTCGTGGGAGGCATACATGTTTTCGAGAGGTATAAGTGTGGAGGAGTTGGGATTTGGGTTCCACCTTACAAAGAAATAGCTTGCATTTCTTTACTCGTTATGCGGTGCCATAAGAGGTTGGGGAGGAATAAGGAAATGTGAGTAATAAGAGGTACTTGGGGAGGCATAATAACATGTCACGGATTTCAAATGATATATATATAGTCACATTTGTTTTCGGTGGTGATACCCATTTCCCCTTGGGAGGTATAAACAACATCCCCCATAGTTTCTTACTCCTTTCACTTGCATGATGAAGCTCGAGTTTTGTTTTTTATGTTTTAATGTGGTTAGAAACTGCATTTTATTTTGGACTGTGTTTTTGAATGTGAAATTTGCATGTGTGTTTGTGGAATCCTGTTGTTTCCATGAGTTGAAACACTTCTTTCTATTGCATTGTGCTTGGAGCTCGGGGGCCAATGAAGAGGCGGCTTCCCCTTTTCATTGGATGTCTTGGTTAGGTGGATATCCTTAAGTTTCCCCTATTCTATTGTGATCAATTTGAAATAAATAAAATGGAGGATCTCCATGTTGCTTTGGTCTAGAAATGAGAAAGAAGATAGAGTTTGGCAGTCCCTTGTGAAACTTCTTTGTAAACCTTTTCTTTTTCCCACTTCAAGTGGATGACAATGTAATATATTTTGTAGTGAAGAGTTATCCTGTTTTGGAAATGAAGTCCCACTTGAATGTGAAAGAGATATACTTTGTATTTTGTATTGTAAAAGGGAATGTAAAGAGAAAGATTCATATCTTTGTAAGTTGTATTTGATCATTGTAAAAGATAAGTTGTAAAAGAAATCATTCTAATTTGAATAGATGTTGTTTTACCTTTACAAAATGAAGTTATTATTGTTTGAAATCTACCTTGAAAATGTTGTGCAACTCTTTGATTGAATGTGGGAAATGTATTCAGAATTATTTCATCCTCTGTGTTTTTGAAGAGTACGTGTTTGAAAATAAATTGAAACTGCATTCTTGTTCTACTTTTTATTGAAGGAAGATAAATACTCCAAATTAGCAGGGAATGAATTAAAAGTTGGTATAGAAGGGTAAATGAAAAGAGGAAACACATGTGAAGAAAATGTATTACTTTGTTTTGTTGAAACGAATGATTTGAATGGAATAGAAGTTGCATTCTTGTCTCTGTCACTTAATTGAAGGAAATAAATCTATTTGAAACTAGCATGGAATGAACTCATATGTTTTACAAAATGGCAAGTGAAATAAGATCCATTGATTTATTTCTGTTTCCTTTCAATTTTTGGTTTTACTTTACACTCTTCAACTTTATCATAAATGAATAAAAATGACACTGCAACAAGAAAAAAAAACTAATGAAACAACAAATTGAACATGATATGATCTAAATAAATTCAATTAGACATTAACACTTAAGAAAATCTTCCAAAACTTTTCAAAGTCGGGAAAAGGAAAACTCAGACATTTTGCAATATAAAATGGGTAAAATTGAGTTGCAATTAAATCAAATGTTGTAACCTTGAAAATTTATCCTAAAAACTTCCAAGAGCACTCCTCCATGATTGTTTGCATGTTGAGAAGGAATTATGGAAAATTTGAACAAACTTTGTAGTTTGAACATTCCAGATTCATGTTTTCGGTGACATAAAGACTTATTCTTAATATTGACTCTTCAAATTTCTTCAAAATTTAAATCTTGAGTTTCCTATGCAAAAAGGACTTTGATATATTTCAAAGAGTCCTCATTTTCCCATAACCAAGTCCCCAGTCAAAATTTATGGCCTTCTGAAGTTTTACTTTATTTGGCTTAAAAAAAATAATCTAACTGTCAAATTTAAGTGAATAAAATATTCTTGGGTGGACCCGCGGGCTAAAAATTTCTTTTTTTCTTTTTTTCCAAAAAGCACAAAGTCATGAAGTTTCCCACCACTCCGTTGACCCGCAAGCCTTCATTTTGTCTAAAATGATCTAAGTCCAAAAAAAAAAATTATTTGGCAATTTTTTCCTCCATGGCCTATGGCCCCGCAACTAATCCTTGATCGACATGTGGCTTTGTTGGGTGCCGGAAAATGCTTGGATTGATTTTAACCTTTCATGCTTTCAAAAATAAATTGTCAATTTTTTTGTTTTCCCATGACCCGCCAACACACAAAGCCTAATCAAGCGTTGCCACGTGGCTTCACGAGGCATCGGTGAAGGAGTGGATATTTTTAGCCTTCAAAAAAAAAAAAGGTGGATTGGAAATATTCCTACTTTTCTCCATGGCCCCACATCCCCGCCCTTGCCTTGGAAAAATCACTTCCGTGGGCACGTGGGTCTGCATTCTAAAACTTAGCTTTTAAAATTTTTGGGAAAATTTCTAAAAGTTTCTTCGCCACCCCGCCACCCGCAGCCAATGAGAGCCTAACACGTGGCATCATCTGGCATCGGCAGAGGTGCGAGTTAATTCTATCCTTTGTGCTTTTGTATCACAAAGGTATTTAATTCTTAAGTTTCCCGCAAGTCCGTTTCTCCACACGAATCATGGCTTGACACGTGGTGCCTGGGCGACGGTGGAGGCACGGACAATTTTGATCCCCTAAAGTTTTTCGGTAAAACACTTAATGTCTTAAGTCTTTCAGGAAGCTTGACTACCCGCCGAGGCTTGGAAATGCTGACATGTGTCCCTTAAGGGCTCGTGGGTGCATGGGGGCAACGCTAAAATTCTTCCCCACCCCATTGGCCCGCATATGGGAAAAAAATTCCCGCCCCGCCGTGGGCGCGTGGAAGTGAAATGCGCGCCCAAGGGCGCTAAGGGAAAAATTTCTTCCTAAGCCCACAGCCCGCCCTTGGGAAAATTTTCTTCCCAAGGCCCGCCGGCCCATAACTTGAGAATTATAGGGAGTTAGAAGGACTTATTTATATCATTGGAAAGGGGAAGAAATTTCCTATCTAATGGTTTTGTTTTCAAGAAAATTTTAGTGCGTTAAATATGTGAAAAATCAGGTTAAAGTGCAAGGTAAGCCTAAGAGTGGGTAAGTGGGAAATAACTCCCCATTAATTTAAAATGTTAATTCTAAAGTATGGGTTGACCCTTTAGGGGTCATGTCATGGGGTAAGTGAATGTTTTCCTAACCCCATGTAAATGAGAACCATGTCTATTTTTAGACCTAGTGGAATTAAATACCTTGGGTATTTAATTGTTTTGACCCCTTTAACCCTTTGAATTTTATTAGGGAATGTTTAATCTTAGTGTTAATCTAATTAATTGATAAATCAACACCTAAAGGAAATTTAATCTCTACTTGGCTATTTTTACTCATTAATTGTATTGTGATCTTTAATGTTTGTTATAATGGAAAACTTTATCTTCTTAACATAATTGACCTTGATATATTTCTTTGTGACAATTGTTGCTTCGAGGCTTGTTTGTAGTCGACCTTCAAAGGAAAAAAATATCCCATAATTTTTCTGACAAATCCTAGGTTGTTCTTGGGTCTCAAACGGGTTGTTTTAGCGGGAATCACAAAACTTCACATAACTTAGAGACTTTAATTAATTTCACACATACAAATAATGCTTCTTCTCTCTAATTCATTCCAGATTTACAAATATATAGGAATCACATATCCTATAAACAAGGAAGCCTATTAAGGCTCCTATAACCACTCAACCCCTATTTAGTTGTGATTGTTACTCACGTAACAATACACAACTCAAATCATACAAGTTGTTAAAACAACTCCAAAAAATATATTATTGTTTATATAACAATAATATAACTACTAACATTTATATTTGTTGAATACACAAATATAATGTAAACATTAATATCCTAACATTCCCCATTTTAATGTTTACATGGTAGCAAACAATTTGACACTTCCTCTGTAGCCTTCCACCCATGCTTTCTCATGATCTTGGTACACACTCAAACTGAAGGTAGAAGAAGGAACAAATCAACTTCCTATCTACCATGCACTATGGGGAACACATCTGACCGACGAGGATGGAAACATGCTCAAGAATCATTTGCTTATCAACTAGTCACTCTAGGGAACACATTTGACCTAGTAGTGTGGGAACTCAAGAAGGAACACATCTGAACAACCTTCAATGGTTTTCTAGAGGCTAACCAAAAACCTAGGTATGAAGACAAACACATGACTATTCAACCTCTTCAAGACTCATGATGATGCATTTTTATTGTGCTATCTATTCTTCATAATGTTATTGCATTGGAGAAATTTGTAGGAATAACTACATACTAGTGAACAGGGAACATGCCACATATGTTCTTATTTTTCACACCACATTGAAATGCTGAAATCCACACTATAGTGCTAAACAGGTAGTATAAAGCTGAATCACACAACAAAGCAAACTCACATCACAAAATAGTGCCACCATAGCTTCGTGCGGCCCCATCATTGGTGACTGACGAGAGGTCGCATTATCGACCTCTAGCCTCCGTTGCCTCCTTCCTCAAGTAGCATGTTGGTAACTCAACAAGATGTAAAATTAAGTAAATTTGTTTCACATTGAATTTATTATATCTTCCCTCTCACAATGTGAAACACTTTATTTTTGGACATCAAGTAACACCAAAAATGTGTCTGTGAGGTAATTTTTTTTTAATTTTATGAACTTTTGACAATGACACACGATTTTTATGATAACTCAAAAAATTGACAAATTGAATTAACAATGACAAGAAGGACTCAACAAAAATGTCAATGATGACATTAAATGGATACAACCGCTATAAAACACTTGACAACACATAATGACCCACTATGAAAACTAATGACTTATTTTGACATAATGTGATTATTCAACCTACAAATAAACTTTACTCAATAGACTTGAGTATCAAACTATTAAATGACTTTACAAATTAAAAAATAATGACTAATATAATTTTGATTTCAAAATGACCATTTAATTATCCTATTACAAAACTAGACCACTAAAACCAACAAATAACGAACTATAGTTTTATCTATATCCTATTCACCTAGACACATTTAAATGGAGACAATGGCATATTAGACTCACTCAAGTAGATAATGATATGGAGTGGAATTGGGATTTTATTTGACGATACTAATATTTGACAAAACTATAAGCAACCAAAGATAAACAAATCTAAACAATTAATACCTATCACTTCAGGTTTTCACAAGGTTAGGATCAAGATCATTGATTTTCACACCGTTGAAAGCGAGTTGTATCCTCAACGGATTTGTGACATTGAATATCAATAGTCACCAATGAGCAATGTAATCTTCAAATGCATTTCCTTCTCCAATGTTCCCATTCTCCTTCCAACGTCTTTTTAGCTAATGACATAATGTATTCAATTGGATAGAGATATGTACGAGCTTGGATCTGCAAGTGAACTGTAGGATGTAGTGAGAATTGAAGAAATGACAATTGCCAGAGCTTTTTGGTGCTTCTCAGAGTGGCCTGTTGGAATATTGGATGGCTTCACACGCTTCTACAGACTTGCTGAGGATGTTTCCAACACAAAATTTCACCATAGCGGTGAGGGAGAAGATCTGTTGTAGATCTGTACACGCAGAGGCGGTATACAGACCAATAACTTCACAGTTTACCACCCAGATGACGTTAAAACGTCAATCTGCTTTTAGACATTGTGAATAAGGTCCTAACAGGCTCGTGAATCATCCGATCAGAATGTCAAGCTCACAAAATTCTGAACACCATCTACTTTTTGTAATAACTCGATTTTTTTGACTTATTCGTGACTGTCAGGAGACATCTACATATACATACTCATCCGTGGAGGTTGCAGATATAACCACAATAAATGCAGTCTTCACATATCAATGATTATGTGTGAGTGTTGATCGTCAAACATGAATGATACAGTCCACGTGATTTTTGTGCATGAAGATATAATACACTGCAGGTTGTGATTTGATTTCAAGGTGACTGTAAACGGGACAGTCCAATAGAGAATAAATCTTCTTTTCATGTAACGGGGAAACAAAGAAACTAGCAAGCTACCCCTGCAACCAAATCACTTTCTCATCTCAGGGGAAGAACGAAACACTCTATACCAAATCTAAATTAAGAACCAGACTTGTACAAGGAAGAACTTCACAAAACTCAAAGACTTTAATTAATTTCACACATACAAATATGTTTCTTCTCAATAATTCATTCCAGATTTACAAATATATAGGAATCACATATCCTATAAACAGGGAAGCCTATTAAGGATCCTATAACCACTCAACCCCTATTTAGTTATGTGTTGTTACTCACGTAACAATACACAACTCAAATCATACGAGTTGTTAAAACAACTCCAACCAATATATTATTGTTTATATAACAATAATATAACTACTAACATTTATATTTATTGAATACACAAGTATAATGTAAACATTAATATCCTAACAATTGTCAATGCACATATCGCTAAACCATGTTGTCTTATGAGTTTTTAGTGTTTTGACATAAAATAAATAAACCTAAATTCACCATAAACATTATGGCACACCCGATCGGAAAAATAGTCCCTTTTTTATCAGATTTAATACCTTCCTATTTTCTTTCCTTTAATAATATCTAACATTTTAGGTCAGATTACTTTGTTACCACTTCTTCAAAAACACTAAAAATAAAAAAAGAATAACAAACATAGGCATGTTTCTTTTCGTTTTCTTTTTTTTCTTTTAGTATCACATTTGTTTGTAAGATTTGTATTGATCAAAATTAGTATTTCCTTTTGGGTCTTAAAATGAACCTTCATTTTGTTTGCTCATATAGTCTAATTAGAGGTTAAATGATTGCATTAAAAAGTTTTCCCTCACACATAAACAAACCACGTAACACATCAAAATTACAACTAAAAAATTACTTCTAGGTATACCTACTTAGATTTGATCACCATGGGGGAAGTTGATGGTTGTTATGGCCAAGTATAAACAACCGGTGGATGGTATATCGGAGAAGAATGTGACACCCTTATTTCTGCAAGACCATGAAGTGAGCGGGTAAGCCTTAATACCACGCCTCGTAATGACACCAATATAGACCTAGGCCTCACATACCTTCGGGTATATTGAATACTTCATCCTTAACTCACTTGAAACTAACCTTATCTTTCCTTTTTATAGTTCCCTTTCATCCATTTTTCATTTAACACCTTTCTTAAGTTAATTAAGATAATATAAAACATTCTTGTGATTGTGTGTTTTTGTTTCTATTAACAATGATCTTTATTTTCTTTAATCCTTTTTATTTAGTTCATGGTTCTAACTAGACAAAAATATCACCTTCAAAACATCCCAAACATGTAAGACCCACTCTAAAAATCCCTAGAATCAACTCAATAACCTACACATTCTCCTAGATCAATCGTGACATCAAAAGCTCCGTGTCTTGACCCCTGACATTTCTTCCAAAGTGGTGGTTCATTCTTTAATGAAATGATAGATGCTAATATGATTACGCTTTATAGATACCTTTCCGAAAAGGTATGCATATCATATATCCCCTATCCAAAATATTTTCCATCTTTTACCATTGATACTTTATACTACTCTAAACTATATGATCTTGACTATCAATTTGTTATTGAGAAAATCTCTCCTTAGCCCTCTACTAGTAATACTAGGATGTTAGCACCTACTTCATCCACTCTTGTTGCTAGTTTCAAACTTAATGCCATATCATCACAAAACATGACTAGAAAGAAGCACTTTCATCACCAACTTCCTCATGTATCCCACAAGAAAAAAACTCATACTATTACCTCTCCCCACATACATCTACGGTCATCCAGCCTCCGCCTCCTCCTCTTCTAAGTTAGTGGGTGTCCCTCTCTCCATAAATAATTTAAAAATATATCATCATGTTTCATCACAATAACTTACATCTTAATTAAAAATATAGTCATATCAATTCTTTCGTCTACACCACCCATCAACATGAGTTCCATTGCTAGTACTCTACCCTTTTCACAACAAGCATCCACTATGTTTGTCTCACAATATAGTTAAATTTCTTATCAATATATCCCACAACCATTACAAAACCCTTTCAAAACTTCTATCCCTCTTACTAATAAATATTTCTAATCCTCTTCACAACCATTAGTCTCCCAATATACTTATATTATCCCAAAATTATTCCTTCTTCTATAAATATTCCATTACCATATCACTTGTATCACAAATAAAACCCCCACACCTATAATCAAGCAATTACTTCCTCTTCAAACATCCAATAGTTCTAAAATGATCAATGGAAGAACTATAAAGTACAATAACTAGCCTTAAAGATGCCATTATGGAACCTTAGAGCAACCTTTCATGCAGAGACAAATATTTAACAAATATATCAACCGATTCTTTCCTTTAAAACCCTATCCTCCACACTAGGAACTCCTTAAATTCATCACATTTTATAGTAAGGAGAACCGAAACAACACATCATGCATTTCATCATGGGTGTTATCTTATCACTCATAACTAGGATCTCATGTTGATGACATTCCCATGTCCTTAGCTCATGGTACAATAATATCCTTACTAATTCCCTTTTTCATTCAAAGGATGCCTAGGTATTAAAACACTTGTACATAATATGCTTATCATTTTCCATAAATTGATGACTCAGTTTTTTTTCTTCAGAAAGGAGGAGGTATTATCAACCAAATGTACAAATTGACATATCATGAAACCCTCCAAATTCATTACTTGTAAAATTTGAAGATTCATTTACCATGACCCATAATATATAAATCCACACCCTCGAGGATGGTAAAGTTAAACTTAAATGTAAAAATGAAAACCTGAGTCCTCTTTTAAAACCTTTCCTGAGAAAAATAAATCTAAGGGTTCAAAAAATGTTCTTGTTTTAAAAACCACATCTAAAAATATTCAGACTCCAAAAGGCCCCAACCTCAATTTAATTACATACCTATAGTGGAGTATCATAGCACTGTAAGAGATAGGGCTCAAAAGCTAGTAAATGGTAAATGGTGCCGTATTGTAATGGATGAAGTAAATTTCTTGATTCCATCTACAGTCCCTCCACATGCATCTAGGGGTTTAAGCCCAAGTTTTTGGAGCATAATGCTTGACATCAAATATTGAATTCTGCAGATAGAAATAAGGTCTGGATGGCAATATTATATTTCTTCTTGAGCTCGGACCATTGCACCTAGTCCCTTTGGGAGAACAAACCCAAAATGGTGTGAATTACTTTGTGAGAGCAAAGAGAGATTTGATTCCTGGAGTTTCCGCAAGGGGAAGAATATTATTAGTAGTGATGAGAGAAAACCATATATTCTAATAATTGAAAGAGAAGGAAGTATGAAAGTTGTTTCTAATCCAACGTTGAAGGGGTTTCCCCAAATCAAACTCTTTCCATATGATTTTTCTATGAAAGTCCCAAAATTATTCATCGGGACCCTAATTATAATAAATGTGCATCCCTGATATTGTTAGAAGATTATTTTTGTAGGGAGCATCAAATAAATAATGTAAAAATAGGATTTTATAGGCTTTTTGTTAGAAAGACATCACATGACCCATTTAGAACATTAAGGCATGATTTTCCTATACACATTAATAATTCCTATGCCACCTAGATTATGAGGGAGACAATAGACATCCAAAGTGACTTGATGAAATCCGGTTTAACCATAAATTTTACACCAAAGTTAATCCCGAAACAACATAGCAAGCTTCACGAGGGAGGAATGAGAAGGGAACTACACACAAAATAATACACATGGGTAGTGACAAGAATATTTTACACACTTATAATCTACTAATGAGAGATAGGGGCTTATAAGACCACCAAGAAAATTTATGTTCACTATGTCAATCGCATACTACAATAGAATGACATAGTCACTATAAAAGGCAAAATGAATGCCAAATAATTTAAATTGTTCTCCTCTTTCAAACCATTTCTAGTGGAACTATTTCAACTAGTGATCGACATAGGAAAACAACTTTTTCTATAGCCCAACGTGTTAGCCATCTAAATTCTTGATCCTAAAGAAAGGAAGAAAGTAAAGTATCTAGGAAATAAAACATGATACCCATTACATTCGACGACTCAATTTAGTGTTAGAAAGGAATCATCAATGAAATGACCATTAATAAGTTAAGTCGCATGACCTAGAAGGAAAATCCCCTCAATGCAACCTTGATAAGATAGAATAAACAAAGAAATAAGATAAGGCGAGGCAAACACATTAGAAAATAGAATAAGGAATCATTGAGAAATAAAATAAATAAGGAAGGAACAAGAGGGT
The DNA here is from genome assembly GCA_018340775.1 of Taxus wallichiana var. yunnanensis. NCBI lineage: Eukaryota > Viridiplantae > Streptophyta > Pinopsida > Cupressales > Taxaceae > Taxus > Taxus wallichiana. Next base: position 967,980,045 of record CM031239.1, on the reverse strand, counting down.
AAATCCATATTGTGATAAAGATGAAGAGGTGAATAGAGCCTTAAAAATAATACTTATGGCCATTGATGGTAAGGCAAGAAGACACATTAGAAAACAAAATTTTATGGTTTTGATTGATGAAACTCCCAAGAGAATTGGGGTGGAGGGCTTGATTAAGTTTACAAGGTCAAAAAGCCATCTTTGTAAAATTAGCAAGGAAAGCCATCCAAACACGGAGATTTATCATTTTAAAGGAACTATAGGTGATGTAGAGCTCATCCAAGAAAATAAGGGAATTGTAATGGTCCTACTCCTTAGGATAGATTAATCGACACCATGTCGATACATTGATATAAAGAATAAGATCACTCATTCATAGGCTCTTGATCTTGGAAGACTGACCTATAATCCTCAATGTAAAGGCATTAGAAATCTCAAGCAACTCTGTGAGCTATAGATGTGAATAATTTATAGCTTTGATATGTTGACAAGAATTCTTGGATTGAAGGGATTTGAATAATTTCTTTGATTCTTTGTCTCCCACCTTAAGCCAATGCAACCTTGACCAAATCTACGTACCACTAGTGGAATGAGATTCAATGAGCTTGTGCTTATGTTAGATTTCTAGTAGACTATATTTGAAGGGGAATATTGAAAGGATTAGCCTCAAGAATAATCCAAATCCTTTTGATAGCTCTGTTTAGAGCCAAGTTATCATGTTTACAAACACGAGCAATGTGTTTACTTAAACAACAAAGGAAATGGGTGGTCTGCTTAATCACCACTTCCCACCACTTGTTCTAGACAATAGTGAGTGGTGGATGTGCTACCATGTTCCATACCTTAGATATAAGTTGGACCACCCCAGATGACTCAGAAAAGATACATTAAGAAGGAATTTATTTGAAGGGAATTTGATAGAATCTACATTTCAAATAACCTTAAATGATATCAAATCATTATCTCACAAAATTACATTTGACCAAACCATGATAGGGGAGGAGCCTCATGTGTTAGTATAAAAATACTCTATTGTGAAAGAAGTACATGATAAAGCATTTTAAAATCCAATCATATCCTTCTTGAATATTAGTCTAAGTATACGAATCTTGTGCCTTAAGTTCCTGTCATTGATTGAGCAATGGATAAGAATGTCCCCAATGGATTTTAAATAAATACTAAGGTGCACGCTAGCCAAAATATCAACGCATAGGGAGGTGCCGAATTTATCATCTAGTTGATCTGTCATACTAAATTCACCATACACCAACCAATAAGATAAAGGTAAGTTAACACCTAACCATTTTCATAAATCCATTCTTTCAGAGCCATCATTAGGAGCATAAACATTAAGTATACCAAAAGAAAAATCATTACTCACCATAATCACACACATGACCCAATTTGAAGGATATTGTCCTGAGGAGGTGATTAAAGATGAGAATTTTGGCATTATAGAAATTCGCACCACATTTTCTATAAATTTGTTGAGTATGAAAATGTGAAAATGTTGGGGCGATACAAGTTAGCACATTCTGAAGCAAAAACTAGAAATATTGATTTTATGTAAAAAAATAATATCAAGGTTGTTTAAATGCTGAAAAGATAAACGAACTAAGTATTTACAAGATGGTTATATAAGACCCCAAACATTCCATGAGATGAAATTGATGAAAAAAAAGACTTATCAAAATACCCCTACCCATCTGGAATACCATCCTCAGAGCCAAGAATGGAAAATTTAAAGTAAGTGTTATCTATTCTGAATTAGAAAGATCAACTTGAATGGAGTGGATTTTGGCCACATTATCTCCTCACGGTGTGAGACACCTTCTAGGGATAGATTTTGATAGCATTGAAGAGGAAGAGACATTGAAGTAAGATTCCCATTATTCTCTAAATTTGAATGAAGAACCCATATGTGTGAGGGTTTGGAAGGAATGAAACCTAACAAGTGAGGAGGATCCAATCCCAACTCATCCTTAGATAGAAGGGGTAAGGAGAAACCATAGGAGTGTGTGTTGAGCCAGATCCCTTCTTATTCTCCACAATAGTACAACCATTAGTGAGAGGGTCAACTTTGGGCTTCGATACCATGGGTTGCACCACCACTGGATTAAAATGAGATAACAAAGGAAAGTCATGAATGCGGTGGTCTAGGGATTGACATTTAAAAATATTATTAGGGAGGTTAAAATATACCACCTTTTGGAAGATACACAAGGGCCTAACTTAAATATCCAGGTGGTCTCACTGATGTTTTTCAAGGTCAACTTCGACAAAAAAACACTTGTTAGGAAGAGGGTAAAAAGAGGATATTGTTCATGGAAAGTCATCCTACCAATGGGTTTCACTATCTCTGGAAGGAAAGTCATCCTACATACGAATTTCAATCCAAACTGGAATTTTTAACGAAACATTGGTGATGGGACTAAAATTAGTAGTCTAATAAGAAAGCACTAACAAGCTCTTTCCTAAATACCAACAAGTTGTTGAAAGGAGGAGGACTTGGAGAACATAAGGCTCATGAAATTAAAAGATATAAAACATTTTGGTGAGGTTATAGATACTTGAAATATGGATACCATTGGAATCCCAATGGTTCTTTATCCAGTTTTGAAGGTATGATTTTAAAGGAATTTGGCAAAAAAATAAGTAACAAGGAAATTATTATGATACCACTTGACATCAAGGTCTAAACATTCAGATGAATTAACAACATTTAGGGAGGATTCAAAATGCATACCTCTTCCTATAATTTTCAACACAAATGTCATAACATCCATTTTCACCAATAGTTGTAATAGTCATTGCTATGGAAGGAGAGTTGGCCTATTAAATACAATTCACCACCTTATCGGTGGGAGAAATAGCTAGGTTTCACTGTAATATGATTGAGGGAAAACCCTGGAAATACTAAAGAGGCACAAATCATGCAATAATGTAACATAAGAGAAGATAAAAAACCCTAACATAGGTTAAGCATCGAATAAATAATGTTTCAATGATTGGGTTTCTAAAACTTACCTAAATGTCTTATTAGGTTATAAATTTTCAAAATATTTCTAGCATGTTACAAATTTTTCTAAATATTTTTGGAAATAAAAGAGATTTCAGCGTTTAGTTGTGTGTGTGTGTGTGTGTGTTGTACATACATACATACATATATATAAATATATATATATATATATATATATATATATATATACATAAATATTTTCAAATTTTAAAGGTAGTAAGTTTGTGAATCCATTTTTTAAATCATAATTTAAAAATTAACTAAACAAATTTGATTAGAAAAGAAAGCAGTCAAAAGAGTTGTGAAGAATGAAAAATAAGCACATAAATATATTTAAAAAAAACATGCACTCTTAAAGATACAACCCACCACATACATGAAGTAATAATATATAAAGAACAACCATCTAAGGACAAACCAGGACTAGTTACAACATTATCTCATATATTTTAGCAACCCTTGAATTTGTAATGGTAATATTGTCCCCTTTTCTTTACTTTGACCAAATTAGATCTAAAATATTTGATATTTTATTCTCTAGTTGAGATGTTACCTCTTTATCCTTTCTTGACAATATGAGAATATAAAGATGCAATCTAAAGAATTATGTTAAAGTAAATCCATAAAATTACAGTTACCTCATGAAAATATAGCTAGAAAAAATGCTAAACATCAACTTTCCATAAATGAAACAATATAACATGTTTTATAGACTAAAAAATAAAATTATTTGTAAGGCCCCTTCAAAATAAGTGTCTTTCCTATTCAAATGGTGATGAAATACTGCATGAAGATCTCTAAAAATAGTGGACCATTGGCTCTTAATATAAATGTTGTTCAAGAATAAGTGCATAAAATTTTCATTTCTCTTACAATAAGGGCATTTACTAGTCTTAATCAACATACATTTCTATTTTTCACGAAGAAGAAGCTTATAAATTAAAAATTTCCATGCTAATACTTGTGCATCTCAATCGGCTTTAAACTTCCAAATTTGATCACTTAATTTGGTCCACCACTTATGGCCAAATTTTCAATTCCATTTAATAGTCAATCATGGTGTAAAAGATGTAACACCCAAAATTTGATGCACAAAACCCAAGATAAAAATCAACAATTACTTAGAAATGAAAATAAGGAATATATTGTTTTGTTTAAAAGGGTTACAACAAGATACCCATTAACTAGGTTTAAATATTTCTCACTTAATAAATTCCACATAACAATGAAGTTGTGAAATTAAATTAATAATTTAAAATTATTAATTTACACCAACTCCACTTTAGATTTAAATCCTCTTCTATGGTTTCCATTAATTCTCATTTAGAAATATTGACTAACTTATTTCCATTATTTCATCTTATTTATAACTCCACCTAAGTTCATCATGGACTAATATACCTTAAGTTAGTTTAATTCATACTACCCATAATAAATTAACACAATGACATCATTTAATTATTTAAACCTTATATTTTACTTTTAATTACCTAGTTCATTTGCTCATTATCGAAAAGGCCTTGCACACCATTATTCCTTTAATCCCTATAGCCAAATTTCAATTATTTCTCTCCAAACCTAAAACAATGGTATGAAATTAGCCTAAAACATTAAATGGCCCCATTCATTTAATACCCATTTTTTAATTAAAATTACCCAACCCCAAAAAATGAAGCAAATTTAAAGGCGTAGGGTTAATCCTCAACCCTTAGATTTAGGTATTTTCAAAAGAACCCTAAATATCCTTAAGAGGTCTTCTTATTCTTTCTTTTACTCTAAACTCATTCGTTTGCTCACTCTTAATTTGCATGTTGGATGAGTGGAATACATGAAATCAAGAGGGAAACGATGGTGAAATTTCTTTGGTTATAATTTTTTTCAATAGGAGGAGACTTCCTCCATTCCATTCCCTATTTAGTTAGTTTATTCATGGGTTTTCTATTACAAGGTTAAATATTTGTTTTATTGTAGAATTCCACCATGAATCTAGTTTTGGTATCTAGTTATTCACATTTCTTGATTTCTTTATTTGGGAAACCCCATGTTGTTTGATCTAGAGACTTATATATACACACACACACACACACACACACTTATATACACACATATATAAATGCATGTATATATGTATATACATGTATATTTATCCATTATTAGGATGAATCTACATTCTATTTTTATATATAATCATTTAAAGCTCTAGTTTGGTGAAAAACACGTCTTTTTCAAAATAAGATCCACACATAGGAAACCAATAAGGCTACCGACACTAGTAACCTGTTGGCGCTATAGTATTAAATCTAGATCTTTTATATAATTGTACACATATGTATATATTACTAAATATATACGGTTTTATACATTTATATAGACTTTCATGATTATTATAATGCCTTTTTACATATGCTAAGTACATATTTCAACAACTAAGTAAAAAGGATAATTTTATTAGACTATTTGTAATTTGAGAGAGACTTATGCGTTTAAAGTTTATGTTCTACCAACGCTAGTTGGTCAATCGGTTGGTTGAAAAACATTGTCTTAAAAGGGATGTATATAAAAACAATTGTCTTAAAAGGGATATATATATATATATATATATATATATATATAATCTGAGTTTAAATCATTTTTTAATAACAGATTTCATAAGTACAGAAACGACCATTTTCTTTCTTCATTTAAATGCACTATAATATATATATATTTTCCTTTATAACAATAATTGAAATCTAACTATAAGAATTCCTTTTCAATCACAATACATTTAACTTCAAAACAGAGAAAGGAGTTTAATCATTTACTAGGTGCAAGTCTCTTTTCTTTTCCACAATGAAAATGATATCCACTCACGTGGAACAAGTATAACTTCCATATGATTTTCCAATACAAAATAACAATTTTACAAATTCAAAGCACAAGAATCTTTGATTTCATTTCCAAATTCTAAGGAAATATATTTTCACTAAAAACAACTTTCAAAATTCCTTCTTTAAATAACTTTAATACATAACTTGATAGTAAAATTTACAATAAAATTCTGTTTAAAATACAAGTGTATACAAGCCTTCCACTTAAGTGGAAAAACATGCCAATCTTACAAAATAATTATCTCTTTCTTTGATTTTCTTCAATACAAAACTTTCAAGATGATAAAAATTGGGCTCCTTCATTTCGTCAATAGCCAAACAAAACCACAAGGAAAGGGGAGTAGTAAACACTCTCCACCCAACCTATAATCAAATGAGAAGGAGAATCCATCCTCCTCATTGGCCCCTGAGCCCCAACAATGAATAAATAAGAGGTATCAAACAACCATGGAAAATTTTACAATGCTTCAACACATCCATTCACACAAAACTTTCAACACAACAAGCACAATACAAAAATAGAAACAACATACAATTTTCCCAAGCACAAAGGCTAAATATCCAAGACAAGGGAGAAAATAAATATGGAGAATAACTTATGCATCCCAATGGGTTAAGTTTCTATCTTAAAATCCTCCAAAACTTCATCCATCCACGCAACTACAACCAAAATATTATCCTTACCTCAATCTCTTATGTCTCCCTTAATCTTTATACCTCCATCAAATAAATATATCAACATAAATAATAAATTTTTCTTATTATCACAAGGTGCGATACTCCACACAACCTCCCTAAAATATATAAACCAAAAAATTATCACTCCCTCAATAAATCACCATTTTCTTTCTCCTACACAACCTTAAGGCCATACTATCCTCAAATAAAAAACAACACAACATCCATTCTTTTACAACCATTTTAACAACCACTAAAAATAAAAATGCATGGGTTAAATCCCTAACTTGAAATTGTGAATAAATATCCAAGACAAGCACAAAGCAATCTCCCAAGATCCCCACAAGGACTCCAAAAAATCTCCTCCAAAACTTCAAGTGTGAAATAAAAACATCTAACCCTAAAACTTCAAAACAACATACATTAATAGAAAGTGAGGAGAGAGTGGTGTGTGGCTCCATGTAGGATGCCACATCACTTCTCCTCCACTCCAATTCTTATGGTAAAACACTAAACCTAAAGCTCATAAATTGGTGGGTGATAATATGAAAAGTTCTTCTTCCACACACTAACCATTAACCATACTTTGAGGAAAAAATTAAAAGCTCATGTAAGAAAGTGCAATTATTTCATCTGTTTACTTTCCAAATTACATAATGGGGCATAATTTTGACCCCTACCCCATAGATATAGTTGGTAGACGAATATAAGAGGTGTGGGATAAGATTAACTTGTCCCACAAGCCTCCAAAAATGGCCCTAAATCCAAAGTCTGAGTTTGACATACAAGATTGAGTACACAATACCAATACCAATAAAATCCCTTCCAAATCCATAATATAATCAAAGACAATCTACCAAATTTAAATACCCCTTGGTCACATCCCAATTTACTTTAGTTAACAATATTAATCAACTTAAGTAAATGAACATGAACTAACAATAATAAAGTGAACAAATTATAAAAATAAAGCACATACTCAAAAAATAATTAAAAGAAAAGGGAAGAAAACACATTTACCCATGCTCACATTTGAGGTCACCCCCAATGGGTACCTCCTAACAAATTCATCAATAACATAAAAACATACAAAAAACACAAGTTTCCAAGGTGACCTAGTTGCCAATGCCCAATATTATTTCATTGTTGGTCTCCTATCCCCTTTTGTTTGTTGTGATATATTTCTTGCAAAAATCAAACAATACCTCTTCGGCCTTATGGCCATATCAATGCCATCAAAACAATACACACACACACACACACACACATATATATATATAAATATATATATCAATTCACATCATCAAATAACACAACTAAAACATCATAAAAATCAATCCATTTTATTAATTGTTTGAAATTTCAAAATATTTCAATTCTACCATTTCATCAATAAAAATGAGATCACAAGACTAGCTACATCATGTAGTAAAATATATATATCAAAATAAAAATGTTAGTATTTTTAAATTAGTAAGTCTAGAACATCATCAATACTAAAATATCAAATCCATGAATATAATCCATCATAGGACTTACAACATGTCAATAATATAAACCTCCATACCATATATCAAATAGGCTAATCAAAATATAGTAATTTCATGTCTCTAATCAACAAAGTGATCAAAACATAGTATAATAAATGTCGAAGGGAAGTGGGCATTACATCCCCTCCCCTTAGACTTGAAATCCACCTCGAAGACATGGAAATGGGTAGGAAAAAAATCATACAAAATAAAATTTCTACATTCCATGGGGATTCTTTAGTTTGAATAAAATTTTGTCCATCGAACTCCATCTTCGTTAAACACTATTGAAGAAAAGAGGGGAGAATATAAGGCACAAATATTAATCCTCCTCTACATGAGATTGCTAACATTTAAACCTTTCGAATACTTTCTACAAGGTCAACCAAATTACAACAAAAATAATTTAAAGAGGAGAATTGTCTATGAAATCCTAATACATGACAACTAAGGTCCATGAGAAGAATAAGACAATTCATGAAAAATAGGGTGTCCACATGGAGCCACACATGGGTATAGCACACAGTAAGAACAAGAAGGATAAGACTTCTATTTAGGTTGAATTTCACTTCATTGTTCGTTCTTTTAGACAAGGTTAAAAACTTCAAATCATAACCTTCAACTTTGTATGATAAAACACACCTACTCACAAGTCTAAAAAATTTAGGACCACAGAAGAAGATGTCTAACAATAAGGAAGACAACTAAATTAAACAATTTTTGTAAAAAGATGAAGACTATTCATTAGAATTACTTAATAGAATATTGAAGAGTTCACTTAAATTTTCATGGTGATACTAAGCATACTCTTGGTGTCAATATTTCCATAACTTGAATTTATATCTAAATATCATAACACACACATACACACACACTAATCCCACTTAAATTTCCCACTCAATTAGATAACATTTCCATTTTGATGATAGGAATTCTTTGGACATATTATCTTATGAACAATAGAGATTCCATTCACTCTATATAATACAGTGAAATTAAATAGTTTTAAACATGTCCCAACTCAAAACAATCTTAAAAATACAAAAATATTAACTTCACAACACCTAGGGACACTCACACGAGATAGAGAAAATAGGAAACATGAGAGATGCAACAAATAATTTACTAGAGCATCACACCAACATTCTTGTTGAAACTTACGAAATCATCCTGCACCATACTATTCCCAAAGGACAAGGGGTGGGTGGGGGGTGGGAAACAACATCATGGTTACCCCTAAAATAAAGGAGGATCCTAACATTTCTCCATATCCTTAACATATGTTTCCTAAGCTTGCCAATAAGCCTAGGTCACCAATGGCCTAATTCAAACACAAGAAGGGTGCTTCCCTTAAAACTTGAGAGATAGAATCACTCCTAAAAGATAAAAAAATCATACACTTGTCAAGCTAAGAGGAAAATGGTACGATGGTATGAAAGGTTCCAACAAGGGGAAATTACACACATTAATGTTTAAGGAGTAAAACATGGCTTAAACACATCACTATCATCAAGCAACTCCATTATTCAAGGTAAGCAAACCAATTTAAAGGTTCAAAAGGTTGTTTGTTGGAAAGATGGGCATAGGGCCCACCAATATGAACATAATAATTATTCCACTCTAACAAGGTGATACTATCCTTATAAATACTTTTATAAAATTTAGACTAACCATATAGAAGTCCAAAGATAATCTAACATCTAGGTTGTGTTATAAAATTTATACTGTGTTTGTTATTTGATATAACAAGGGAGGTATAATCATTTTATTATCATGGTTTAAAATTTGGAGTTCATTATGAGATTCGCACTAATTCTTGTACTAGTCTAGCATTGAATGACTTATTCTTCCATGATTTATAATTCTGGTATTATTTCACGTACTAATTATCATAAAAGATCATGATAATTTTGCAATAATAACATAATATATGCTATATTAAGGCTATATATAGATTCGATATATTTTTATAATATTTCAATATTATTTGAAACACCCAAAATCTTAGGGCATAACTGAGGTTAGGCACTCATATAATAGCTCAAGGGAACTTTTCAATTAGTTATATCACTCAGATTACACCCTTTATAAATTTTAGGGCATGTAATTAAAATTTATACCATTAAGGTTTTTTATTTATACATTTTAGTAGTTTTCAAATCCTTAGATATATTTGTTCCATACTGAAAATATCACAAAACACAAGTTATGGTTACATTTCACTAAGCACATTTCTTATAATATTTCTAATTAATGCATTCCTTATATTATGATATCACAAATAATGTATCATTAGGGTCATCACCAATGTCGACACGATTTCTCACCCTTCTATATGGGTGTAAAAATTATTTATTTTACTTCTAGGGAGGGTATGAATGGTTTCTTGGCTAATTTTCATATAGTCTTATTTCTTCTATTAAAAACCAAGTTAGAGTAAGAACCCATCTTCCTAGTGTCAAAGATTTACTTATTAAGTTTCAGAAGTCCAAGCCTCCCAATGAGAGTTCCAATATACTCATGTTTTTTACATTACCAATTGAATTTTAATGATTGGGAAGAGCCAAGGTTATCACATTATGTATTTATAGAAACAACAGGTCATTAACCAAATGGGACACACCAAGTTCACAAGAATCTTCCCCAAATGTTACATGCATCACATATGAATTCCCATTAGGTCTCCCAAGTATCAATAAGATTATGATGAAGGCACAAATCATATAGCTATAAATTTTTTTTATTACGGGTTCATGTAGTTTAGATGGGTTTGAGGGAGAAAACAATGTTACAGTTTATACTCAAAATTGGTTCACTATAAAAAGAGAAGGTTTCCAAACAAAACTTATACCTCCATAAGATACCACCAACCAAAGTCAATACACGACAAGGGGAAATAAATTACCCCATAGAAACCACACTTCTTTACCAAGAGAACATCAACATATAAAGAGGGAAGACGAAAGGATTCACTCAAAACATATTTCCTGAGCCAAGAGTTATAACCTTGGATGAAAGATCATGAAAAAAAACAACCTACTTTGATACCTTAAAACCCATAAAACAAAAATATCTAAGTACGAGGTAAAAAAAAACACAAATGCATCTATATCTATCTTATCATAACTGGATACTAATATATTATAATGTAGTATACTGTAAAAAATTTAAGATATTAAGACAAATGTATATCTATTTATGGGTCATCAAGACTAAAATAAGAACCATGCTACAGCTACTAAATCATTTTAATATTTACCCCAAGGTATTATAGTTCAAACATCTATCTTTATGAAAATATCACAAAGAGACCGAGTTAGGACTCCTTTATTTCCATTGGTGGACCATCACATCCCAACATAGTAAACTATCCACCAGAAGCCCATAATTATCTAAGAGTTAATCCATCCTTGACATAATCCATAGGTCCATAGTGAGTACACATAAATTGAGAAGAAGAAAAGAAAACTCATACTAGAGTGCAAGAAAAACATAATAATCATCAATTGCAAACTATAATACATGACACACAGGAATCTCTCTCTAAGAAGGATGAGTATCGAAAATATCACCCCAATATCCTAAACACACAAAATCCTTATCACTCACAAACCAAGGCATGATCTCGAAGCACCTAAAATAACAATCAAAACATACAACAAAAGAACATAATATAAAAATATATAACCTAGTTTGTCGGTAGATAAGAAGGAAACCATGTAACATTCTTGAGGACATTTAGCCAGTGGTCATCAAGGAAAACAAGCTCCAAGTCAATAAATAGATATAAAATCCAAGAAATTTTAGCAATCAAAAGAAATAGATAAGTAGACACATTTCAATCTTCATAAAGTCTCCCAAAAGATAAAATAAAATTAAGTTTACAAATATAAATCACATGAAATATCTAGATCACAATCACTTCACAACCCATAATGGCTTTCGGAAAGGTTACTCTACATCGAGCTCACATCTAAGAATAGCTATGCAAAACTGGGTCTAATATGACATCATGTCATGATAGGCACTCCCTCAAATGGGGGTTAAGTCCTCAAAGTGATGAACAATAATACATTTTGGAGCCACTAACAAACCATACCCAAATTTTCTATGACCTAAAAAATATGGGAAGTTATAAATAACTAATCAACCTCTGTATCTCCTCTTAATGACCCTTAAACATCACTTATAACACTAATTCTCAAAAGTGTACCAAATAGTAAAAATCAAGATAAGGGACGGTCTCCATGGGGTCAACACCATCACATGACCATAACAAAGGATAAAGAACCCATTAACCAACACCCTCGCAAGGAACCGAATTCCTATCACTCAATAATTTCACAAGAATATCAAAATGAATTAACATTTCCCGATAATAAGGTTCGCCAAGACGCTAAATTAGGTTAATAAAAAAATCCAAACAAATTTTATTATTGTTATTAGAGGTTCAAGTGTTCTACATTTAGGTTTCACTAAATGGTTTTTGTGTTCCCATGATTTCCCAGGGTCTAAGTGTTGAACCCACATCTCTGATACCAAGTGTAACACCCAAAATTCAACATACAAAACCCAAGAGAAACCTCAAAATTACTTAGAAAAAAATAGGGAATTTTTTTTTGTTTAAAAGGGTTCATGACAAGATACCGATTAACTAGGTTGAAATATTTCGGCTTAATAAATTCCACATAACAATAAAGCTTATAAAATTAAATTAACAATTAAATCTTATTAATTTAAACCCAAGGCCACTTTAGATTTAAATCCTCTTGTAGTGTTTCGTTAATTCTCATTTAGAAATATTGACTAACTTATTTTCATTATTTCATCTTATTTAAAACTCCACATAATTTCATCATGTACTAATATCCCCTAAGTTATCCTAATTCATACTACCCATAATAACGTAACACTAATGGCATCATTTAATTACTTAACCCTTATATTTTAGTATTAATTACCTAATCCATTTGATCTTTTTCTAAAAGGCCATGCACACGATTATTCCTTTAATCCTATAGCCAAATTTTAATTATTTATCTATAAACCTAAAGCAAGGGTCTCAAGTTATCCTAAACCATTAAATTGCCCCATTCATCTAATACGCATAATTTAATTAAAATTACACAACCCCATAAAATGTCAGAACTTGAAAGGTTTAGGGTTAATCGTCAACCCTTAGATTAAATGGACATGTACGCTTAGATTTAGGTATTTTAAAAAGAAACCTAAATATCCTTAAGATGTCTTCTTATTGTTTCTTTTACTATAAACTCATTCATTTGTTCACTCGATGGCGGGTTGGATGAGTCGAAGCTATAGAAAGCGAGGGGAAACCATGGATATATTTCTTTGGTTACAAATTTTTCCAATGGGAGGAGACTTCCTCCATTCCATTCTCTTTTACATTTATTTTATTCATGGGTTTTCTATTATAAGTTTATCTATTTGTTTTATCGTAGATATTCCACCATGAATATGGTTTTGGGTATTTAGTTATTCACATATTTTGAGTTATTTACATGGGGAAATCCCATCTTGTTTGATATAGGAATATATACACTTATATACATATATACATGTATATACATATATATTTATCCATTATTAGGATGGATCTACATTTTGTAATGATATATAATAATTTTAAGCTTTGGTTTGGTGAGAAATGATGTTTCTTTTTAAATACGATCCGCGCACATGACCGGGACAATCGCTCAACCGGTCATGGTGCTTACTTGCAATGCCGACACTAGTAAGGATACGATGATAAGGAACTATTAAATCCATCTCTTTTATAAAATTATACATAGATGTATATATTCCTAAATATATACAGATTGTATACATTTCTATAGAGTTTCATGATTATTATAATCCGTGTTTTACATCTACTAACTACATTTTTCAACAACTAAGTAAAAGGATAATTTTATTAGACTTTTTGTGATTTCACAAAGACCGATGTTGGTTCTATTCTACGATGCCGGTTGGTCAACCAAACATCGATCACTATGGAAAAATAGTTTGATTACAAGGGATGTATATAAAAATATCTATTTAGAAACACACACACACACACACACACACACACACACACACACACACACACATCAAATCCGAGTTCTACTTACAATTTAATAACATATTTCATAAGTACAAAATACTATCTTCTTTCTTCATTTAAATGCACTAAATATATATATTTTTCCTTTATAACAATAATTAAAATCTAACTACAAGAATTCCTTTTAAATCTCAATACATTTAAATTCAAAAGAGAGAAATGATTTTAATCATTTACTAGGTGCAAGTCTCTTTTCTTTTCCTCAATGAAAATAACATCCTTTCAATTCAAAAAAGTATAACTTCCATATAATTTTCCAATACAATACAACCATTTTAAAGAATGAAAGCACAAGAAAACTTTGATTTCATTTCCATATTCGAAGGAAATGCATTTTCACTAAAAACAACTTTCAAAAGTCTTTCTTTCAATGACTTCCAATACATAAATTGATATTAAAAGTTACAAGAAAATTCTCTTTAAAAAACAAGTGTATATAAGCCTTCTACTTAAGTGGAAACAACATGGCCAAATTTACAAAATAACTATCTCTTTCTTTGATCTTCTTCAATACAAAACTTTCCAAGATGACAACTTGAGCTCCTTCATTTCTTCAATAGCCAAACACAAAAACAAGGAAATGGGAGTAGGAAATGCTCTCCACCCAACCTATAATCCAATGAGAAGGAGAATCCATCCTCCTCATTGGCCTCCAAGCCCAAAAAATGAAGCAATAAGAGATATCAAGCAACCATGGTAAATTTTACAAGGCTTCAACAACATCCATTCACACAAAACTTTAAACACAATAAGAAGAATACAAAAATATTAAAAACATACAATTTTCCCAAGCACAAAGGCTCATTATCCAAGCCAAGGGAGAAAATAAATATGGAGAATAAATTATGCCTCCCAATGGATTAAGTGTCCACCTTAAAAGCCTATAAAAATTCATGCACACAACCAAAACTAAGCTCTTATCCTTCCATAAATATCTTATGTCTCCCTCAATCTCTTATCCCTCCCTCAAATAAATATATCAAGATAAACAAGAAATATTTCTTGTTATCACAAGGTGGGGCACTAAACAAAGAAAATTATCCCTCCCTCAATAAATCCCCCTTTTCTTTCTCCTACACAACCTTAAGGCCATACTATCCTCAAATAAATAACAACACAACATCCACTCATTTTACAACCATTTTCAGAAAAAGTAAAAAAAAAAATGTATGGATTGAATCCCTACCTTGTCATTTTAAGAAATATCCCAACCACAAGAACAAAGCAATCTCCCAAGATCCCCACAAGGACTCTAAAAAAGATCCTCCAAAACTTCAAATGTTAAATGAAAAGATCTAACCCAAAAACTTCAAAACAACATACATTAATAGAAAGTGAGGAGAGAGTGGTGATTTGATGACATGTAGGATGCCACATCACTTCTCCTCCACTCCAGTTCTTATCTTCAAACACCAAGCCGAAAGATCATAAATTGGTGGGTGAGAATATTCAAGTTCTCATTCCACACACAAACCATTAACCATGCTTCAAGGAAAAAATTAAAAGTTCATGTAAGAGAGTGCAATAATATTACTTTTTTACTTACCAAATTACATAATGGGGCCACAATTTGACCCCTTACCCCATAGGTATAGTTGGTAGGTGAATATAAGAGGTGTGGGATAAGCTTAACTTGTCCAACAAGCCTCCAAAAATGGCCCTAAGTCAAAAATCCATGTTTGACATGCAATATTGACTACAACTTACCAATACACATAAAATACCTTAAAAATCCATAATATAATCAAGGAAAATCTACCAAAACTAAATACCCCTTGGTCACATCACAATTTAATTTACGTAACATGATTAATCAACTTAAGTAAGAGAACATGAAATAACAATAATAAAGTGAACACATTATAAAAATAAATCACATACTCACAAAATAATTAAAAGGAATAGGAAAAAAGTACATTTACACATGGTCACATTTGAGGTCACCCACCAATGGGTACCTCTCGAGAAAATTAATCTATAACATAAAAAACTTAAAAAAATACAAGTTGATATGGTGACCTAGTTGCCAATGCCCAATATTATTTCATTGTTGGTATCCTATCCCCTTTTGTTTGTTGTGATAAAATGTTTTCAAAAATCAAATAATACACCTTTGGCCTTATGACTATATCAATGACATCAAAACAATTATAAAAAGAAAACACACACGGATATATATATATATATATATATATATATATATATATATATACACGTCATTAAATAACACAACTAAATTATCATCAAAATCAATCCATTTGATAAATTGTTTAAAATTTCAAAATATTTCAATTCTATCATTTTATCAACAATAATGAGATCACAATATTAGCTAGATTTTCTAACAAAATCTATATGTCAAAATAAAAATGTCAAGTATATCTAAAGTAGTATATCTATCACATCTTCAATACCGAAATATCAATCCATGCATATAATCCATCATAGGTGTTACAACATGTCAATAATATAAACATCACTACTGTCTATCAAATAGGTTAATCAAAATATACTAATGACCATGTCTCTAATCAATAGTGATCAAAACATAGTATAATAAATTTCAAATGGAAGTTGGCATTACATTCCCCTCCCCTTAGACCCGAATTCCTCCTAGAAGTCACAAAAAGAGGTAGGATAACAAATCATAAAAATAAAAGTTCCACCTTCCATGGGGCTTCTTTATTTTGAAGAAAAGTGTGTCCCTCAGAAATACAACTTGTTTTAACACTATTGAATAAGAGAGGGAGACTATAAGGAAAAAATATTAATCCTCCTCCATGCTATATATTGCTAACATTCAAACCTTTAGAATACTTTCTACGAGGTAAACCAAGTTACAACACAAATAATTTAAATAGGGGAAATTTCTATGGAATCCTAATGTATGAAATCTAAGGTTTAATAAGAATACAAAAATTCATGAACATAGGGTGTCCACTTAGCCAGACATGGTTATGGCACACAGTAAGAACAAGAAGGATAAGAATTTTATTTAGGTTGAATTTCACTTCGATTTTCATTATTTTAGTCAAGGTTAACAACTTCCAATCATGACCTTCAAATTTGCATGAGAAAACACACCTAATCACCTGTTCTACGAATCCGGGACCACGAGAAGACGAGATTTAACAAAAAGGAAGACAACTAATTTTAACAAAATTGTTTACAAAGATGAAGACTATTCATTATAATTACTTAATATAATATTGAAGAGTTCACTTCACTTTTCATGGTGACACTAAACATACTCTTGGCCTCAAGATTTCCATAACTTGAATTCGTATGTAAATATCATAACACACACACACACACACACACACACACACACACACACACACACACACACACACACACACACACACACACACACAATTAGATAACATTTCCATTTTGATGATAGGTAGTCTTTGGAAATATTATCTTATCAACACGAGAGATGCCACTCACTCTATATAATACATTGAAATTTATTAGTTTTAAACTTTTCCCAACTCAAAAGAATCTTGAAACAAAAAAATCTTAAAATCTTAACACTTAGGGACACTCATGCGAGCTAAGAGAAAATCGGGAACATGAGAGATACAACTAACAATTTACTAGAGCATCACACCAACATTCTTGTTGAAACTTATGAAAACAACCACCACCATACTATTCCAAAAGAATAAGGGGGTGAACAACATCATGGTTGCCCCAAAAGGAAGGAGGATTCAAAAATTACTCCATATCCTTAACATATGTTGCCTAAGCTTACCAATAAGCCTAGGTCACCAATGACTTAATTTGAACACAAGAAGGATGCTTCCCTTAAAACTAGAGAGAAATAATCACTCCTAAAAGATCACAAATCATACGCTTGTCAAGATAAAAGGTAAAAGGTGTGATGGTATGAAAGGTTCCAATAATGGGAAAATTACACACATTAATGTTCAAGGAGTAAAACATGGCTACAAAACATCACTATCATCAAGCACTCCATTATTCAAGATAGGTAGACCGATTTAAAGGTTCAAAAGGTTGCCACTATTGGAAAGATGGACGTAGGGCCCACCAATATGAACATAGAAATTATTCCACTCTAACAAGGTGATATTATCCTTATACATACTTTTATAAATTTTAGACTAACCATAGAGAATTCCAAACATAATATAACATGTAGGTTATGTTATAAACATTATATATGTGTTTTTATTTGATATAACAAGGAGATATACAAATTTTATTATCATGGTTTCAACTTTAGAGTTCATTACAAGATTCAAACTAATTCTTTAACTAGTCTAGTATTGAATGATTTATTCTTCCATGATTTATAGTTCTAGTATTATTTCAGGTAGTAATTGCCTTTAAAGATTGTGATAATTTTGCAATACTAACACCATATATGTTATTAAGGCTATATATAGATTTGATATATTTTTATAATATTTCAATATTATTTGAAACACCCAAAATATTAGGGCGTAACTGAGGTTAGGCACTCATATAATAGCTCAAGGAGCTTTTCAATTAGTTATATCACTCAAATTACACCCTTTATAAATTTTAGGGCATGCAATAAAATTTTTTATAAAAATTTATCCCATTATGGTTGTTTATTTATACATTATACTAGTGTTCTAACCTATAGATTTATTTGTTCCTTACTACAATCACAAAACACAAGTTTTGCTTACATTCGCTAAGCATATTTCTTATACTCTTTCTAATTAATGCATAACTTATATTACGATATCCCAAATAATGTATCATTAGGGTCATCACCAATGTTGACATGATTTCTCGCCCTTCTATATAGGCGTGAAAATTATTCATTTTACTTCTAGGGAGGGTATGAAAGGTTTCTTGGATAATTTTTACATAGTCTTATTTCTTCAATTAACTACCAAGTAAGAGTAAGATCCCATCTTCATAGTGTCCAAGATTTAATTATTACATTTTGAAGGTCCAAGCCTCCTAATGAGAGTTCTAATATACTGATATTTTTCACATTACCAAATTAATTTTAATGATTGGGAAGAACCAAGGTTATCAAATTATTAAGTTATAGAAACAAGAGTTCATTAACCAAAATAGGACACACCAAGTTTATAAGAATATTTCCCAAACATTACATGCATCGTGAGATATGCATTCCCATTAGGTCTCCACAAGTATAAATAAGAGTGCAATGAAGGCACACATCATATAGCTATAAATTTGGTTTTTTATGGGTTCACAAAGTTTAGATGGGTGTGAGGGAGAAAAAATGTTTACGGTTTATACTAAAAATAGGTTCACTAAAAAAGAGAAGGTTTCTAAAAAAACTTATACTTACATAAGATACCACCAACCAAGCGATCAAGATGAGAACGAGAAAGAAATTACCCCATTAACACCACACTTCTTTACCTAGAGGACATCAACATATCAAGAGGGAAGCCAAAAATATTCACTCAAAATATATTTCTGAGCAAGAGTTATAACCTTGGATGAAATATCATGACAAAAACACATCCAAGTTTGATACCTTAATACCCATAAAACAAAAATATCTAAGTAAAATGTCCAAAAGAACCCAAATTCATCCATATCTATCTCATCATAACTCGATACTAATAAATTATAATGTCATATACTTTGAAAAATTTAAGCTATTAAGACAAAGGTATATCTATCTATGGGTCATCAAGACTAAAATAAGCACCATGCTGCAGGAACTAAAGCATTTTCATATTTTCCCCAAGGTATTGTAGTTCAAACATCAATCTTTTCTAAAATATCACAAATAAACTAAGTTAGGACTTCCGTATGACCATTGGCGGACCATAACAACCCAACGATAAACAATCTAGTAGAAGCCCATAGTTATCCAAGAGTTAATCCGTCACGACATAATCCATACGTTAATAGTGAGTCTTTGCATAGATCTAGAAGAAGAAAGAAAAATCATACAAGAGTGGACGAAAAACATAATCATCGTCAATTTATAGCTATACTACATGACACAAAAAATCCTCTTTCTAAGAAGGCTGAGTATCAAAAATATCAACGCAAAATCCTAGACACAAAAAGCCCTATCACTCCAAAACAAAGGCGTGATCTGAAGCACGTACAATAACAATCAAAACACCTAGGGTGTACCCCTATACAACGAAATAACATAATACAATAAGATATAATTAGTTCATTAGCAGACAAGAAGGAAACCACGTAACATTATTGATGATGTTTAGTTAAGTGGTCATCAAGGAAAACAAGCTCCAAGTCACCAAACATATATAAAATCCTAGAAATTTTAGCAATCAAAAGAAATGACTAAGTAGCCGCATTTTAATTTTTGTAAAATATTGCAATAATATAAAATAAAATAAAAATAGGAGTCTCACAACTTCTCAAAAGATCAATAAAATAAAAATATTGGTTCTTGATACAAGGATTTAAGTGTACAAATATAAAACACATGAAATCTCTACATCACAATCACTTTTAACCCTTCATGGCTAGCAGAAGGGGTACTCTACATCGAGCGCACATCTAAGAATATATATACAAAATTGGGTTTAATAAGACATCATGTCATGATAGAAACTCCCTCAAATGGGGATTAAGTCCTCAAAGCGATGAACAACATTAAATTATGAAGCCACCAAAAAACCATATCCAACTTACCTATCGATTGAAAAAAAGAAGGAAGTTAGAAATAACTAATCAACCCCTAGATCTCCTCTTTAATGACCTTTAAATGTAACTTATATCACTAATTCTCAAAAGTGTCCCAAATAATAGCAATCAAGATAAGCGACGGTCTCTCGTGGGTTCAACACCATCACATGACCATAACAAAGAACGAGGAACCCATTAACCAACACCCTCATAAGGAACCTAATTCCTATCACTCAATAATTTTACAAGAATATCAAACCTGAGTTAACATTTCACGATAATCAAGTTCAACAAGATGCCAAATTAAGTGAATAAAAATACAAACAAATTTTATTATTGTTATTAGAGGTTAAAGTGTTCTAGGTTTAGGTTTCACTAAATGGTTGTTGTGTTCCTATGTTTTCCCAAGGTCCAAGCATTGAACCCATGGCTCTGATACCAAGTGTAACACCCAAAATTCGTAGACAAAATCCAAGAGAAATCTCAACAATTACTTAGAAAAAAATAGGGAATAATTTTGTTTTTGTTTAAAAGGGTTGCAACAAGATACCAATTAACTAGGTTTAAATATTTTCGACTTAATAAATTCTACATAACATTAAAGTTTTTGAAATTAAATTAATAATTAAATCATATTAATTTAAACCAAGGCCACTTTAGATATAAATCCTCTTCTAGGGTTTCTGTTAATTCTCATTTAGAAATATTGACTAACTTATTTCCATTAATTCATCTTGTTTAAAACTCCACCTAAGTTCATCATGGACTAATGTTTCCTAATTTTAATTCATACTACCCATAATAACATAACACCAATGGCATCATTTTATTATTTAACCCTTATATTTTACTTTTAATTACCTAATTCATTTGTTCATTATCTAAAATGCCATGCACACCATTATTCCTTTAATCCCTATAACCAAATTTCAATTATTTTTCTATAAACCTAAAGCAAGGGTCTTAACTTACCTAAACCATTAAATGGCCCCATTCATCTAATACCCATAATTTAATTAAAATTAGACAACCCCATAAAATTCAACAAGCTGGAAAGGTGTAGGGTAAATTGTCAACCCTTAGATTAAATGGGCATGAACCCTTAGATTTAGGAATTTTCAAAAGAACCGTAAATATTCTTAAGAGTTGTTCTTATTATTTATTTTACTCTAAACGCATTCATTTGTTCACTCTTGATTTGCAGGTTGGACAAGTGGAAGCCATAGAAGCAAGGGGGAAATCATGGAGACTATTTTTTTGTTATAAAATTTTCCAATGGGAGAAGAATTCCTCCATTCCATTCCCTATTTAGTTGAGTTTATTCATGGGTTTTCTTTTACAAGGTTATCTATTTGTTTTCTGTAGATATTCCACCATGAATCTAGTTTTGGGTATTTGGTTATTCACATATCTTGAGTTATTTATCTAGGAAACCCCATCTTGTTTGATCTAGGAGTATATACACTTATATACATATATACATGTATGTATATACATGTATATTTATCCATTATTAGGATGTGTTTACATTCTCTTATGATATATAATAATTTAAAGCTCTGGTTTGGTAAGAAAAATCAAAATTCAAAATAAGACCCACTTGAGGTGACCGGTGTCGGTCACTCAATCGGTCATGGAGCCTATTACGATACTAATGGTGGTAAGGCTACCGATGACATGAACTATTAAATCGGCTCTTTTATAAAATTTTACACACACACACACACACACATATATATATTCTTGAATATATACAGTTGTATACTTTTCTATAGAGTTTTGTGATTATTATAATTCATGTTTTACATCTGTGAAGTACATATTTCAACAACTAAGTAAAAAGGATAATTTAATTAGACTATTTGCAATTTCATAGAGGACCGATGTCGGTTTCTTTTCAGTAAGCCTTGATTTTCAACCAACATTGGTCACTATGCAAAAATAGTTTGATTAAAAGGAATGTATATAAACATATATATTGAGAAATATATATTTATAGATACATGCACACATCAAATCTGAGTTCAACTCAATGTTTAATAACACATTTCATAAGTACAAAAGACTATTTACTTTCTTCATTTAAATGCACTAAATATATAGATTTTCCCTTTATAACAATATTTGAAATCTAACTACAAGAATTCTGTTAAATTGCAATACATTTAACTTCGAAGAGAGAAATGAGTTTAGTCATTTACTATATGTGCAAGTCTCTTTTCTTGACGATAATGAAATGACATCCATTCAAGAGAAACAAGTATAACTTCCATATAATTTTCCAATAGAAAGCAACCATTTTACAAACTGAAGCACACACAACTTTGATTTCATTTCCAGATTCAAAGGAAATATATTTTCACTAAAAATACTTTCAAAATTATTTCAATCACTTCAATACATAACTTGATGATAAAATTTACAAGAAAATTCTCTTTAAAATATAAGAGTATACAAGCCTTCCACTTAAGTGGAAACAACATGGCCAAATTTACAAAATAACTATCTCTTTCTTTGATCTTCTTCAATACAACACTTTCCAAGATGAAAAATTGAGCTCCTTCATTTCTTTAATAGCTAAACACAACCACAAGGAAAGGGGATTAGGCAATGCTCTCCACCCAACCTATAATCCAATGAGAAGGAGAAGCCATCCTCCTCATTGGCCACCAATCCCCAATAATGAAGCAATAAGAGGTATCAAACAACCATGAAAACTTTTACAAGGATTCAACAACCACCATTCACACAAAAATTTCAACACAACAAACATCATACAAAATAACAACATACAATTTTCCCAAGGAAAAAGGCTCAATATCTAAGCCAAGGGAGAAAATAAATATGGAGAATCACTTATGCTTCCCAATGGGTTAAGTGTCCACCTTAAAAGTCTCCAAAACTTCATCAACACAACCAAAACCAAAATCTTATCCCTCCCTCAATCTCTTATGTATCCCTCAATCTCTTATCGCTCCCTAAAATAAATATATCATGATAAATAAGAAATATTTCTTGTTAGCACATGGTTGGACACTCAACACAAAATCCCTTAAAATGCATAAACAAAAAAATCATCCCTCCATCAATAAATCCCCATTTTCTTTCTCTACACAACCTTAAGGCCATACTATCCTCAAATAAAAAACAACACAACATCCATTCATTTTACAACCATTTCCAAAACAAAATAAAAATGCATGGGTTAAATCACTACCTTGCCATTGCAATAAATCTCCCCAAAAAAATCACAAGCTCCAATTTTTTCCAGGTCCAAGACAAGAAAAATCAATCTCCCAAGCTTCTCCAAAATGCAAGTGTGAAATAAAAACATGTAACCCGAAAACATTAAAATAGCATAAGTAAATAGAAAGTGAGGAGAGAGTGGTGATGTGGTTCAATGTAGGATGCCACATTAGTTATCCTTCACTCCACTTCAAATCATAAAACACCAAGCCCAAAGCTCATAAATTGGTGGGTGAGAATATGACAAGTTCTCCTTCCACAAACAAACCATTAACCATACATCAAGGACAAAATTAAAAGCTTATGTAAGAGAGTACAGTAATTTTACCTTTTTACCTTCCAAATCACATAATGGGGCCTAATGTTTACCCCTTACCCCAAAGGTATAGTTGCTTATTTGAATATAAGAGGTGTGAGACAAGCTTAACTTGTCCCACAAGCCTCAAAGTTTGGCCCTAAACCCGAAATCTGAGTTTTACATGGAAAATTTAGTACACAACACCGATACTAATAAAATCCCTTCATAATTCATAATATACTCAAGGAAAGTCTACGAGAATGAAATAACCCTTGGTCACATCCCAATATAATTTAATTAACATGATTAATCAACTTCAAAGTAAGAGCACATTAACTACTTGAGTAATAAAGTGGACACATTACAAAAATAAATCACATACTCAAAAAATAATTAAAAGGAAAAGCGAAAATAAAATATTTACCCATGGTCACATTTGAGGTCACCCCCATGAGGACCTCCTAACAAAATCATCAATAACATAACAACATACAAAAACACATCTTGCCAATATGACCTAGTTTTGCAATGCCCGATATTATTTCATTGTTGGTCTCTTATCCCCTTCTATTTGTTGTGATATAATTCCTACAAAAATAAAAAATACCTCTTCAGCCTTACGACCATAACAATTACATCAAAACAATAAAACATATATATACGTATCAATTCACATCATCAAATAACATAGCTAAATCATCATCAAAATCAAGCAATTTCATCAATTGTTTACAATTTCAAAATATTTCAATTCTATCATTTCATCAACAATGAGATCACAAGACTAGCTAGATCATCTAACAAAATATATATGTCATTATATATAAAGTAGTAACTCTAGATCATCATCAATACTTAAATATCAATCCATGCATACAATCCATCATACGAGTCGCAACATGTCAATAATCTAAACATCCATACCATCTATCAAATAGGCTAATAAAAATATACCAATGTACATGTCTATATTAAACAATGATCAAAACATAGTAGAATAAATTTCAAAGTGAAGTGGGCATTACAAATTACATTTTGGGAAGGATATAGACGTATATTTTCTTGAGGAAGGAATGAAAAGGGTTGGAACTAGGGATTGCACAAAACGTAGGAGCCACTAAAATTTATTGATGAAGCAAAATTAATCTTTGATGACTTGCCAATGCAACCAATACAAAGTAGAGAAATCCTAGATATCACTAAACTATCGAATTCCTTTTTTAAACAAATATTAAGATTACTTGGGAAAATTGATAGCAGAGAGGTTTCCCTTGGTGCTATTTATATTTGTTCCACCATATAGAAAAGTATGGAAACTTAAAAACATGTTGCAGATGAGTATTTTGACTTTAGAAACTAACAAAAATACTTCCATAATTTCCAAATGGATTTAATAGGTGTAATGCCCCACCTCGGGACACCGAAAAACACACCAAGAATGACTACAATTTTGGGTAAATTTCTTTTTAAAGTGAAACTAAAATAATACTAATGTCTACTACATTGTTTCCTGTTAATAATTTAATAATACATATTTAGTTTTCTCGGCCTTAATAATAGCCCAAAACAAATGAATCATTTATTCTATTGGGTTTCTATGGCCTCCAAAAAATAAATACACACATCCTTTTAAGTTTATTATTTTTCCGCTTTGTAATTTAATTTTCCACACCCCTTTATAATTTTGTCTCCCATACCCATAAAGTGCCCTTGACTTAAAAGGTGTAGGGTTGACTATGGGACCTTGGATCAAATCTAATCTTGGCCCTTGATTTTGAATCCACCCTAAAGTTGCCCTAAATTTCTCTATGTTTTTTTTCTTTTCTATCCTTTTGGTTTTCATTTTGTTTCTTCTTGCAGGTGGAAGGTCTATGGAGCTTGTTTCTTCCTTATTGAATTTGGGAGAGACCCACACAAAAAAAACCCTAAATATCTAAATACATATGTTTTTTTGGCATTGTGAGGCCGCGGGTTGGAGAGGATCTGCGCGGGTATGTGGGTGTCTTTGGTGGAAGAAGTTGTGGGGTGGAAGTGTGGCGACATGGAAGGGAGAAGATGTTGCATGGAAAGCTGCATAGAGGTCGAGAGGGTGTAGGGAACGTGGAGGGTGGTGGGGCGGGTTAGAGGGAAGTGTAGCACCGGGGAAGGGAGTCACAAGTTGGGGGCAGCGGTGGTAGCGGCTCTGCGCAGTGTATGTGGGAAGGGAGGTGGGGGCGTGGCGGTGTGAGGTGGGGAGGGTCTGTCCCAAGGTGGGTGCATAGGCATGGGGAGGACAATCATGCCGGCAGCAAAACACATGGGGCGGGGAGGGATTTGGCCCTCCCCAAACCTATATTTTTTTATTCTTACTTTTTTTACTTTTATTTAATACGTTTTTTTTTTTTAAAAACTAGGTTTTATTTTAAAATAAGTATATATATATATATATATATATATATATATATATATAAAATAAGGTAAAATTAATATATATTATTTAATAATTATTTTCTTGATAACATATTTATTTATACTAATTAGTATTTATTCATTTATTTTTAAGTCTTTTCATTTTTTTATCGTTTCTTAATATTTTGAGATATATGTATAATATATGACTCACTATAATATATATATATATATATATATATATATATATATATATATATAATTTTATTGATAAGATTTATAATTTTAACAATGTAAATATATACAATAATCACCCCTCTTTTTTTCTTTTTTAAAGAAGCATTTTAGTTATATTCTGAAAATTAACTAAAGGAAATATTCTAACATATTCATCTCATTTGTATAATAGAAATTTAACTTTGTATTTCAAATTTATAAGAGAGATCTTGGAAACAAATTTAAACTTAGTGAAGGAAGAGGTATAATCACACTAGTTCACTAATAAATCCATTTTGCTAAGTTAACAAGGAAGGGAGTAAAACTGATTTTGTTGTGTCCACTATGTTTCAAAATTTACAAGAAGGAATGTATTTCAAGAATGGAAAAGCATTTTCATCCAATAGTACAAAGAAATAAAGACAAAAAGGAGATTACAAGAACAACAATTCTTCCATTAAACCAACTTTCATTTCCAAATAGATTTCCAACAATTTCATATTAAAGGAAATAACTATTTTACCATTAAAGGAAATAACTATTTTACAAGAATTTCTTTCCAAGGAGCTTAAGCTCACAAGAACAACAAAATACCCAAAACCTCTTAACTACTTCAAGGAACCACATTACAAGCTTCTTTACAAGGTTGAAGAGAGATTGCTCTAGCAAAACATGACTCAAATTTGCAAGTAATACTAATTACAAAATGGAGAATTCACAATAAAAGAAGGCTTCCACATAGCCATGTTCTTAGAGATAAAATGAGAGTGATGCTTCACAAAAATTTGAGAGAACAAGGAGAGACCAAAATTCCATAAACTCCAACCATCTTCAAGCTTTAGGCTCCAAGTCTTGTTCTTCACATAGCCATCAACACAAGGAGAAAGAAGATCTTGTTTAACCACCCAACCTTTAGGCATCATCACATGCCTTTCCAAGGTTGTAAGGCATGCTAGCCTTCGCCAAGCCTATGTGAAAGAGGACTATTATCCACAACTTTGCACAAGATTAAGTGAGAACAACCAACATTACATTCATATAAAGACAAGACAAATATCAAAACAAGACATCAATTTTACAAAGATGAAAAAGAGGAGAAACCATGTTCTACCTCTAAAATGGGGAAGAGAAGAAAGGAGTTTTCCAAAATTGGTAACCAACATTAGTTGCACAAAACCAAGAACTCCAAACCCTCCTTATTCCTCCGAAGTCATTCAAATCCTCCTTATTTCTCATTCCTTTCACCAAATCCTTCTTGGAAGGATTTTCAAACCCCAAAGGGGTTTCCTTACCAAGAATGGGGAAGGAGGTTCAAGCCATATGAACCACCTTCCCCACCTCAAACCATTTGAGGGGAGTAACTAAAATCCTACAAGGCTTTCCCATCAAGCCATGAGGATTGAGAGGAAAAATCCCTCTCTCTTCCCCCACAAAATCCAAAACTCCATCATGCCATATGATGGATGGAGCAAAATAAAGTAAAACAACAATTAAAATCAACATGCAACAACACACATTTTAAATAACCAAGACTAATATCTAACATGATATAAAACACACAAATGAGCTCAAGGAGCCTACCTCCAAAAGCTCTCCAACTTCTAACTTTTCACTTCTTGACCCAAGCAAGCTCTAGCTCCAAAATCCACAAGCCTCCAAGCAAAAGCTCCCAATAAAGTTGTCTTCTTTCCCCATGAGGGTGAATTTAAAGAGGAGGCAACAAAATCCTCACAAATGAGGGGGTGACATTTGTCACCCTCTCTTCCCTCAAGGTCAAAGATTATCAAAATAAAATGGAGAAAAGATAAAATAGCTTTTAACCCTCTTCTCCCAAATTACTCAAAATGAACAACAAAACAAAATTGTGCAACTTTTAACAAAGCACACTTACCCATCCACCTTACAGATGTGACCAAAGAAAGGAAAAATGGCAAGGAAACTCTCTCTAAGCCTTGGAATTAAGCCCCCTACCTATGAGGTAGGGTCCAAGGGCCCATTTTCATGCTAAGTTAACTCCCAAAATAAAAAGGGGTCACTAAAAATGCCTAAAATAGCTCAATTTATGGTTTGGCACATTTGGACACAAGGTTAGAGGATGTGGAGCCCATAGAAGGGTTCACATGTGACCCTAATCCCCTTTTGATTAAACACATTATTAAAAAAACTTCAAGCTTAATGGAAGTGGGGCCATTATGTCCCACAAAACAAGTTTACAACACAAACTAAACACCCTAAGCAAGATTAATATTACAAGACATATTACATTACAAATGAGGGTCACTTATGGTGCCCAAAACAATAAACTCTAATACTAAAGCCTCATACAATAAACAAGGCTAGGACTTAGCCCCATGGGTTGCTTGTGCAAAGTTGTGTAGCTAGCCTGAATCCTACGTTCTCCTGTGGCCTATCACCTACACACTCATTACACACATTAACCACACCTATGCGATAAAATGTGAATCAACTACTCAATAAGAAATCAATGAATTCTAAACTAGCATATCATCTTTCTGGAATCAAAAATGTGACAACATGCACAATTATACACAATTCACCATAAGTTAGACATAATGATAAAGTGACATATATCCATAGAATCCAAACATGCAACTACACTAAACATTTAACGTATCTCAATTAGGTCTAAACAACATCATCATAAGCTAATGTCCACAACATCAAATGAAAACTAACAACATGCTACTAGAGTCAAATTGGTGCTACGCACCCAAATATGCATCCATGTCCAAGAAGGTCAAAAATCATAACATATTGTCCAACATATATCAAATCCTTGTCCAAACATGTCTATGAGTAGAAGGAACAACAATAACTGAGGCTATAAAAATGTGGGCACTCTGATAGGAAACGAGGATTTAACATGAAAGAAATGATCAAGAAGAATATTAATTAAGCAACCCAAATTTTATGTTGTTTAGCGATTCTTGTAATAATTATGTAATGGAGAAGTATTCTCCATGGTTCATCCCCTTAGAAAGGCCTTGTAATTCGTCTACTAACAAGACAAAGATCCTATGTTCTAGGATATATAATTATGAATCCTCATTTGAACTTAGGTTGGATTCAAAGAGACCAAGCAACAACTCTAAAACCAATAGACCTATCCCATTTAGATCATAAAAATTTATATGAAAAAGCGTGGTGATAGTGGAGTAGAATATTTGTCAGTTATTAAAAGTTGACTTTAAATTTTATGTTCAGTTGATTGTAAATTGGAAGGTTTTTCCTTCTCTGAAAATATTAAAACATAGTAAAATTTTTATTACAAATAAATACAAGATTTAAAATTTTATTTTTAAAAATAAATACTTGAAATACGTAACATATCTAAAATAAACATGAGAAATTAGATGTGCATACTATTATCCAATTTTTCCCCTTAGGCAAAATTTTGATCAAAAGTGACCTTCCATGGGAAGAAATGGAGAGGTTGGTTCAGTCATGCAAACTCACATTTCAATTCCGAAAATCAAGTTGTAGGCAGGTTCGACAATGGAAATGCAAGGTTGAAAAATGAATGTCCAAGGGAACATCGAAGGAAATCGAGTTCAATTGGAATAATAGAGAAAGGCTTGAATTTTTCAGACTTCGCATTTTCGACATTTTGGAGACAAGGTAGAAATAATATGAAAAATGTCCGAAAGAGGACAAATCTGAAATCTGAAATTCTAAAAGTTTGAAATTTTGGACTTTCGGGTTTGAGAAAGAGAATGGCCAGTTGGAAAAAGTGAGTAAAAAATCCGAAATTAAAAATTTCAAAAGTTTGAAATTTCAAATTTTCAGGTTTTGGAGATTTTGGTGGGTACGAAGGGATGAACGGTGAAAAAAGTTAGGAAAAAATGTCCAAAATCCTGAAATTCTAAAATTTAGACTTTCTGGTTTCGGAGTTTTAGAGATGCGGAATTTAGAGTTTCAGATTTTTCGGTGGCAAAACAAGAAAAGTGACCAAAAAGGTCTGAAATCCCAAAAGTATGAAACTCGATAGGGTTTGGGTTTGAGAAGACATGCTTGGTTTTGGAGTCAACACGGCGGCACTTTTGGAGTTTTGGGTTTCAGATTTTCGGAACTCTCGAGGTGATTTGAGGGATGAACAGTGTCACGGGTCCGAAAGGCAAAAAGTTTTGAAGTTCTTAAAGTCTGAAGTTTCACACTTTCGGGTTTCAGAGTTTGAACTCTCAAGTGCCCAAGAATATGAGCAGTAGCCCTACTTTTGAAACCAAAATGTCTGAAAGTCTGAATTTTGAGATTTTGGAGGTTGCATGCATTTCGGACTCTAAAAAGGAAGATCAAGAACTCACATTTTTGCAGAATGACACCTCGACCTTTAGATGGCCATAACTTTTGACTGGGAGCTCAAATTTGCACAAGAAAGGAATTTTTGAAATCTTATAGTCCCCTCTACACTAAAGTTCTTCACAATGAAAATACGATCTGTCGGTTTTAAGGGTGTCGATTTATCACCTACAAAAATAATGAAGTATGGGCTTCCTTTCTTTCCCAACAACGCATAGTACATGGAGGCATGGGTTTTGCAGTAGAACCCATCATTTTTGCAAGATAATTCAATGCATTTTAGCTTGGTTAGAGAAATAATTTGAATTATTATCTCTTTTTTGCTCATTCTTCCTCTATATTCTAAGGAGGGGCATTTTTGTAATGGTTGCACAACTTGGATTTACACCCTACCTTCTTCTCTTGTCTGTAAGTTAATTTGTGGAGTTCAAACCTCCCATCTAAACTGTAAAATAAAATCTTGCCTCTTGGCCATTTTAATGCATTGTATCATCTTTGGAGCAATAATAAGAGAGTTTTTATGATTTTCAACCTGTATTATGTTCATTGTATCTCCTTGATCTCTCATTGCAATCTTGGTTATTTTTGCATGGTGGTCATATTACATTTTTATGGTTTGTGTTTAATGGAAAAGTAGGTGTTGAACATTTCTTTTGGTGTAACACCTCTGTTAGTTTAGGTTTAAATTTTCTTGTAATATTTTTAACCCTGTCTCCTTGGCAAGTTAGATTAAATTTTGAGTAAATCCACTACAAATTAAATGTGTGCATCAGAATAGGGAATAGGAACCAGCCTTCATCCAGAGAGCTTTCTAGATCGCAAAGTCTCACACTTTGGGAAAAGCTACATGTTATGCAATCACACTGAGAGTTTCAACCCATCAAGTTGCGAGAGATTCAAGGTTCTATGATTATGCATCAACAAGTACTAGTATGATTGTAAGGGTATGTTTTGTTCCAACATAAACAATATCTTTTGATTTGTATGTAGTCTTCATAAAAAAAAATTATAAAGTTTTTTATTTTATTTTATTAAGGGTTTTATAAAAAATGGACAATGGCTTCATACTTCAGTAGTAAAAATGTTTGTCAATTTTTTAGACACGAATAATGTTCACTCATGGAGTATTTATTACTTTTCATGAGTATTTATGTCCTTAAAAATATGTTACAAAACCTTGTATACGATTGCAATTAAAATGGACTGGTTCTATCCAAAAGTAGAACGAGACATCCTTATAATTCATTCACTATAACACGTCTCAAAAAAATTCTAATAAAAGCTATATTTGAAAAGAAAGCAAAAATGAGACAAAAATCAAATTTTCTTTTTCCCATAGATAAAATAATATAGGATATACAATTACCAAAACATATAATCCATCTTACTTATTAATATAACTGTGGCACAATTACACCAGATAAAAATTCATGGGGTGCCATGAAAATTAGATCCATCTCCAATTTAGAGGCTAAAGATGGACGACACATTTATATTAAATAGAGAAAGTAAGAGACATATGATGTTAAACAGATAAGTAATGACCTGAATAAGCGTTACATTGGTTTCACTCTACTAACTTATTACCATATAAGTAGAGCCCTTCAGTGGCCATTGGCCGGACCACTGATGCACCGTAAGTGCCCCTCAGATCACCATTATTGCCACCTTTACCATAGCTTCCCGTCGAAGCACCATAACTTCCAATCGGGCCACTGCCACCATAACCTTCACCAGGTCCTTTGTCTTTTCCTGGAAGACCATACCTTCCACCACTTCCACCACCATAACCATCAATTTGAATGGAGATCGCACCATAACCGCCACCTGAGCCTTAACCGACACTGCGACTAACTCCTCCTACGCCACCACAATTATTGTGTTAAGTCAGGGCTTAAGAATTTGAAGTGTGAGGAAAGCTCCATGAAAATATAACAGCGAGAAGAGTCTAACACATAATCTTCGTACGGGAAGCCATTCGTGAGTTTGAACATGCAAAAATTATAAGCAAAATTGTAGAAATTATCAGGAAAGGCATTGGCTATTAATAGTTTTTCTGCACGTCTTTTAGATCAATTTTTAATGCAATGAATGGTGTTCCCACTAACCGGTTGTCCCATAAGATGTGTGTGTTTTACATGCTAAAGCTTAAGTCACATGGTTTTCTATGCGATAATCTTCTTTTTCGACCTATCTAAATTTGGTAGTCGGTAGAATTGTTGGGTTCACGATGAGTTGTTCCTTGATTTTCTTCCCTCAACTCTATATTAAAAATCCTATAGAATTTCTGTAAGCGATAAATTTTAAAAAGTTTATTATATAATATTATCTGAGGCGTCGACTAAACGAAGATACTCTCTAGATATTTCTACCATGCAAAAGTATTTCAATGATTCTTTGTAAATATCCAGGTCTAATTATTTATTTATTAATTTTATAATAACTAGTAATCCCATGGGAACAGTGCAATGTAAATGCCAAAAGGGATGAGTCGAAGAAGTTAACCTTGAGGGAATAGAATGTAGAAAGGGGAGGAGGCAGAATGAATAAGGCCTTTGAGGAAGGAGAAGTCCAGGGGTGGGGAAAATGTTGTCGATAACATATGTGAAACTAGTATCTCTTATAACCAAAGACATGAAGCACTGAGACATTTTTTTCAATCCTTTGAAGGATAAAGAGGGTGATGTGCTTTGATCTTTTACATAACATACTTTGGAGGTATTCGAGAAAGTAAGGTCTTGTCGATCAATATTGCCAATGTCAATAGTTGATGTTTGTAATATCACCCCTTAAGATTTGTGAGTAGTTATAACACATGTCAATTTAACAAGATTTCGAGTTACATGTGTCTTGGGAAAGTTTAGAGATAGGGACATGTGGAGTGGTCATGGTATCCCATGTCAAGTCAATGTAGTTTTTGAATTTGATTAACACAAAACAAGGTTGGTCATGTGGTTTTGTACCATCTTTATAGACCATATCTTGGAGTGCATGCTTACCTAGGAAAAACACGTATCAACTACAAGAATTTTCCGTGTTTATTTTTAGTTAACACTACCTCCTTAAAATTACGGGTTCTTAAGCGTCATTATATCTAAAGAATTTGCAAATTTTTATATAGTAAGAAAGATATCAATATTGACTTCTATTCTTTCGTTTTGACGTTGCTCTTAGAAATGCTATCCTTATGGTTTGAATATGTGACATATAATTTATCAAGTATAGTGATTGCACCAAAGTAGCAAATTCGAGAAATAGAGGATAACAAAAATTAGTTACGGAGCAACACTTGTTGGTGTCTTGCATGGAGAAGTGCGTTTTACGCTACTCACTCATATCACAATTTCCTTTCCAACACCTATAACTAGGAAAACTTGTATATGTTCAAATTCCAATCATTTTATACATTAGTTATGGAAAATTTTCATTTATGATTCTTTTGTCATTGCTTTACAAGCACAATTTTTCTTATGGTTTATCTTTAACGTCTCGGTAACGATTAGAGTGTCCTTTATCAATGGTCATGATGACACCATACGTAAATGAACACTAGACCAAAACATTGACTATCCATTTCCTTGATGTGTGTTAGGTATAACCACTTTGAGACTCTCATTTGGAAACATCTATTGACGTAGTTAAAATTTGAGGCATTGGAAAAATTTATATTTTTATATGCTCATAGGTTCTCCTTCGATGCTCTATCTCATCAAAGGTTGTCGTAAGGATTTGCTTGATTGAAGATTATAATTCGGTTTATTTGTTTGCATATTATAGTTTGGTTGACTAGTTTGAAGATTATAATTCAATTTTTTATCACGACACTCTAATCTTTTTTTTAAATTTATTAGTTTGGTTGTAATTAAGTGGTTGGTGAATTTGGCATGGGAAGATGTTACGTTAGCATATCCATCACTTTGTATCAAAATGAAAATGGAAACACTATGATTATCTTATAGAGGAAGAAGAATGTGGTGATTTTTGTGCATGGTGTTGCATAAATATTGATTTTAATGTTAGTATAGTAAGAATAAATTTTTACACAAATGGTAAGGGTTCCATCAAATTCAATACTTTTAACTTTATTAATAAAATATATCTTAGATACATCAAAATTTAGGGGATATTAATTCTTGACTCACAATCAATATAAAAATAAATTTTATGTTTTAAAAGTAAAAATCACAGAGAAATATTTTTAAAAAATCTTTAGCATTACTCGAACATTTAGGAGAAAAAGCATATGTAGAAGAAAAACCCTCTGTACATATTTTTACAAAAGTATTATATTCAAAATCCACATGTGGAGTCAAGCTCAGTGATGAAAATAGTGATGTAAATTGTCAATCATGTTGAGGTTACAGACTTTGATGAAATGTGGTTCGGTGATGTCAAACGGTGGAACAATGTTCAAACACGTTGATGAGGTCCAAGTCCAAAAATATTTATTCAGGCCAAGTGTTGAGTGTAGTTTGTTAGTGGAGAATGAAAATCTTGACTGAATACACAGAGCTATTATTGAAATAGTGATACAGAGTCAAATAAAAAATAAATTAAATTGACGGAATGCTAGAAAAATGGCATCCCCTCAGGGTCGGGCTTGTCAATGCTCACAATATAGATGGAGGTGACCAGACGATGCGGATTCATAAACTTGACGTTGTTGAGGAAATTGTAATCTATATAAAGAGTAGGAAGATCATCCAAGATCCAATTCTAGATGTCAACCATGCCATCAATGACCATGTAACATCCTCCATGTCCATCTTCTCTGATCACAGCAACATCGCCCATAATGTGTTTAGCATGTGGAGTGGCCACATGGTGGCCTGCATTCGTGACATTTGTCATCCACCTTATCTTAGGAACTAAACTTTACAAATAAGTAGGAATTTAATCCTAAAAGCATGGTGTTCAGGACTACAATTTGGTTTGTATTCAAAATACTTCTAGAATAACGTGAAGTAAATGTGGAAGGGTCCCCTTCTCACAAAAATTAGACCTAAAGACATAAATGAACAACCCTTTTTCTTAAATGTACTTTTTCGTGTGTCAACACCCAATTGGTTTACTTCAAAAGTCCAAACAAGATGACGAAATCAACACTATACCTGTGCACATTTTTTCATGTAGGAGGAAAACTTTAGTGAGCCATAACTTTTACATATGAAGTCATATTGACCCCTAAAAAATGTGTTGTAAATATCTCAACGATATATTTGTTATGTGGGTAGTTCAAACTTGATTTTAGACCATATAACTTGTTCGGTGTGGGGATCCTCCGGTCACTCCTCCTTGTAACAAGATTTTGGACCACAAAAAGTCTATTTCACTCAAAAAATAGGTGAAGGTACAACTCCCTCATTTATGGCTTTCTCTCTGTTCTACCAAGAATGAAATCTTCCTACAAATATTTAAGATATTAAGAAAAAAATCGAAAGAAGGAACTTTAATGTTCTCACTTTGATCCATGATCATATGAGGCTATCTCTCCCAATGAGGGGATGAAATTTCTATGTACTATTTGTAGGAGGTCTTTGCGATGAGATCTTGGTCTTCAACTTACTACTCCTACAATGCTAAAATTTCTTTTCAACCCAATAAGCGGCAAACAAATGATTATTCTACCTAAAAGGGGCTATTCTCCCAAAATAGGGGAAATACACAATACATTGAGATTTTGAAAATTAAACTTTTATTTTTTTCCTATTTCCACCCTTTCCCATAAACATGAGATTCATTTCCTTCATTCCTATTTAACAATAAAAAAACCAAAAAGAGAATAGGAGGTTCTACAAGTATGCTAAACAAAACTTAGCTATTAAAAGATAGTATCCATGAAACCAAATAGTTTATTACAAACTTAAGTTGACGCATGTTCCTCTTTGGGTTGCTCCATCTTGATGTGATCTTCTTTGGAAAAGGGGAATTTTTCATGGTCGCCTCTTGAACTATCAGTGTTTTCACAAATTTACTTTTTCTGATATTTAGACAAAGTTGTGGATAAAGATTCCAATACTTATCAACCCAATGGATACTCATGTATTACAATGACTGCAATAATTTTTACCAATTTTACTAGAAAACAATCCCTTGTTGCCATTCTTCACATTTTGACTTGGAATGTGTTTTTTACAACAAGCCTTCTTTTTCTTGAAGGGCATGGAATTTATCTTCTCAATGTGATTTCCTCTTTGACAAGTATAATAAGTAGATATATGAATTTCATTACTATCATATTTAGAGAGTACATGAGATTAATCCAAATGAGAGGAAAATTCTATAAGGGAGGATTATTATCTTGTATCGATACAACATCCTTAAGCTGGTCACCTGGCACATAAGATTCTAATGAATAACTAATAAATCCATACGATGGCTTGGTTCCTATTCTATACCAAACTAAATCACATAATCTCTCTCTGGTAAACTTAATTCCATCTCCCTATTTCATATAAAATTTCTATCGATATAACAAAAAGAATATTCCTATAATGATCTCTTCTATCTCCACTAGAACTATATCAAAAATGACAACATTCGGGAATATCCTTCCTACAAAAAATATCATAATATAAAATTATTTCACCATTCCACAAAATATTCCTTCTACTTTCATGTATGTATAAACATGAGTTAATGGAGTAGTATTTAATCCCAAGTATCATACCACATCATTTGTAATATAACTAGATCTAAACTTACGAGTTAATAAAAAGTTGAACTAGAAAAGAATCAATAAAATAAAATATGATCTCGTATATAAATTCCCCAAGATTGCAGCATAAAGGTACGGTGGATATGCATCATTGATAGATAATGTCCCACTACTAGTTTAGACTATGTGATACGACTAAATGATTGGTTTCTTCACATGCTCTTCAATTCTTCACTTGAAATAGCATGGTGCCCATCTGGAAAAATCAACCAAAAATGTTACAAAATGTTTCAAGTTATAGAGAAATACCCTCAAATCTATGTATCTTCCAGATCCTCTTGAGTCCTCTTCTTCTCCTACTATTCTTCCTTCAACTTTGCATGCATTATATCTACACTCCTCAACTTGATAATTGTAACACACCAAAAATACCAACACAAGAACAACACAGTGAAATAGAGGATAACTTTTTTTTTGACTTGCTTTGACTCAACACGACACAACATGTCGTCACAAGGTTACAACCAACACTTGGAACCATTTGTTACGGGGAAGACCACAAGGTCAGCACGGAAACATTCACACTTATCAAGGACAATTTATTTTTCTTTTGACAAGACAACATGGAAGTCCAGACCACATGACACACTCACAGCTAGGGCATCCCATGAGGAATTTCTTGTTAAATTTTATTGTTTACTAAAGTGTCTCTTAATTCTTAACTTACGTTCTTATAAAATTTTATGTAATGATTCACACAATTCTTTTCACAAAGGAGAACTTCTTTCCTTTCAACGGTTTGACTAAATAACTTAAGGCCAAGCTTTCTAAACTGGGATCATCAATTTTATGCCCACGGCTTTTATTCATTTGATTTTAGAACATTTTCCATTTCTTACAAGGTTAATTAAACTTACTCAAGTCACTAACACATGTTCCACAACTCTATTGCACAGGTGAAGGCATAAGCTCCGATAGAGTGGAAAGTACCGCTTAGGGTTCATAACAATAGCCTTCTTGTTTAAAGATTGAATTTTGACCTTGCTTAAGAATATCACCATGAATTAAGGCATGGGTTAACAGAACAGGACAACAAAATTTAGCTTCAGGGTCACATGGTTTACTATCCATCTTTTATTGAGGTTAAGAGTTTACCGAGATTGGTTAAATGTTCTATCTAGACTTTACTTAATTAAGTTTGACAAAGGGGAACATTTCAAACGATAAGGAGAGAGATTTAAGGTTTTATTAATCACTTTCACTCCTACTTATTAAACCCTATCATTTTCTATAATCTAACCATTGATTTCACCATGAGATCATTTAAGGTTTCACTGTGAAAGGATAGTGTTTATTGGTTTGGCTCGGGAAAGAAATAAGTAATCATATTTCGTTACAAAGATAGTTTCCTCTTGATTGTTCTAGGTCCCAAAGGTTATCAAGTAGATCACATCTACATAATATATTCATATATATAAATTTTTAGTTTAACTTTCATCAGGATTATCCAGCTCACTTTATAGGGCTTACAAACTCATTGCTACTATGCCTTAGGAGGGTTTACAACTCAACGTTTTAACTCAAGAGCAAAGTTTAACAGTACTCGTTTGCAGAAACAAAGCAAGGCTATATCAATTCATTCCAACACGATGCACAAACAAAAGGGACATACCATCTCTATTGAACCATGACTAGGGAGCAAGAGAGTAATAACATGGAACATACCACACTACTATTCTAAGGATTTAAAAATACACTAGAATATCCCATAACCAAGCGGTAATCAAATTTCATCTTTCGCATGTTATCCAAACAAGCCAAAGTTTCAACAGTTACAACAACAATACTCTACAATACATTCGACATTTTTACAAGGTACTTCATAAATTGTACAGATGAACCTTTAACACTCTTTTCCTCTAGTCTACTCGCATAATCCATCTGCACAAATATTAACTAAAGTCAGTTCGCAAGAACTGAGCATGTTAAGGCTACACAATGCAATAGTAAGCTAACAATTAACAATATCAAGAAAGGAATATTCTAAATTCAGAAATGGATTAAAACACAACTCACAACTCCAATATTAATCTCATGAGAGAGAAAACTAAATCATCCAACAAGGAGAAAGTCCAAATACTAGTAAGAACAAAATTACATAAATCAAGGCAAGACCTTATGGGTTGGGAACAAGAAAGTCAAGAGTGTTGATATCTCCTTCATGTAATCCTATGGGTTACGTGATTGGAATCCAAAATTTACTCCATCCAACTAAAGGGGTCCAAGAGAAGACAAAGCGTACTAATTATGATCATAGGCGCGAAGCAAAATGACGTTATCCAATTCTTCCAGGGGGCTTCATAGTAATATGGGTTCGACGCCCTTAAAAGAACACAACTATAGTTTCAGTTTTAACCAAGGAGTTTACCACTACCTCCTTATAGGATTTCTTAAACGTAGTACTAGTTAACCAAAACAAATCCACTTTTCCAAAAGCGTACAAAAGAGACACAGAAAGGGCCATTATTCTACCAACAAACCCTATCCTAATCGTCAACTTCTCTACATAATATAAGGAAGACTAAACCCAAAAGTCGTTAATAATTTTTATATAATTCAGACAATGTCAATAAACATTAAAATAAAAATTGATTTCCCTAACAAGGCCACAAAATGGGACCTTTTAGTAACCAAGTTTGAAGTATAAGGTATTCGAGTTCGAAAACAAAGGGATTCGATACGCAGAGGGCAAAACACCAACGATGCCCCAGACTCAAAAGACCTTACCACGAGTACAAGCACAAACCAAGAACCAACGCACATAACTATCAGGAAGGTTACGCAGTGCAGTCAGGCCTAGAAGTTCTATGAACTCCTTGCCAAAGGTATAGAAGATGGAAAATTTTACCCGATCCATGTGGGCTTATCGAGGAAAAGTCTTAGCAAATATCAAACAGATAAATATAACAACCACCTATGATATTATCACTTTGAAATCATTGTCATCTAACAGAAAGCGAGTTCACGAGTCCATGCCATGGATTCACCTACAACTTTTGTTTGATCCATTAGTAATAGTTGCTTGCGACCCTTAATAAAAATTGTAGAGATTTCATTCAGATTAAACTTACAATGTTTCCCCTTGCTTTAATCAAACAAGAGTTTACATCAAGAAATAGGTATAGTAATTCTCTCAACACGTGGAGGCCAAAATAGATGCCAGGTTATCCCTCATCTAGACTAGGTACAACAGTCAACCATGTACAGTTCTAAAACAAACCCCAAATGCCATTTTCTAATCAAACATAAAGTAAGGAATGCCCACAGGCTTAAACAAGTTTTAGAACACAACGTCACTATTAATGTACCTTTTAGCAAAACAAGAGAGCCCTAAACAGGAAATGCGTATTTATTCAACCAAAAGAGGTATGTAGGCTTAACCTTCTATTTAGTAACCTTCAATTATAATTACCATCACAGAATTCTTTTTAAAAGAAAGTCATATAAGCAAACAAAACTCAATAATGTTTCCTTCCCTACGAACTAGACTGCATCACTCAATATTGCAGTAACCCATTTAGACAAATATGAAATAGAGTAAGCTATAAGAGAGGAAGGAACATTCCAAGCAAAATCAGCGAAATTGGAATGAGATTTAAAGGAACAACCACACAATCAGGCAGTGATATAAACAACCACGAAAACATCTAGTCTAGGCACCATTCAAGAGGAAAGAAAATTCATTTCAAGATACTGAAAGAAGGTAGAAAACTATTACAAGGAGTAGATTTAACATGCCTGGTTTAAAACGCCATCTCCATGCATATGATTGTTTCAATGTCGTTGCTTGCCTTTAACCCAAAGTGCTTTGCGAGCTCGAGCTAGCGCCACAATCACGCGGTGAAAACAGCTACAAACCAACCCCATGATTTGAAGCTCGGACACGAGACATATTGATTACACCACGCTCCTGGCTCGGGTAGGCATCTACCGTGATGATACACAACCTTTTCCTTCATCAGATTTGGGGACAGCATCAAAATCTCGGTGCAAACATTGCAGCTGTAGCTTGAAAGGTGTGATTATTCCAACAGAAAACTTTATGCCTGCCAGCTTGGTGACACGCTGAAGAAGCTCATATAATAGCAGAGTAAATTGTGTTTCATGAATATTCTGATATGAAACAGGCCCGCCTCTATGAGGTTCTCTTCCATGAGTTACATCGAAGAACAAGCAAGGTCTCGGTAGGGAGTCTTTGTAAAGAAATTTCATCAAGTCTGCTGGGAGCATTCCCACTGTCACACAGTCGATTTGGGGATACACACTCAGTGTATGTTCTGGATCTGAGAAATATTCTGCTACCTTCATCTCCCAAAACATTTTCTCCAACATTGCATAGATCTCCTTCCCGTGGGTGTGATCTGTCCCTTACACAAAAGCATGCACCATTTTACTGCCTGCTAATATAGTGACTCTAAGAAGATGCTCATATAATTGCAAAGCAAAATGTGCTTCATGAATATTCTGATATGAAACTGATCCACGCCTATGGGATTCTCTCCCATGCGTTACAGCGTAAAACAAGCAAAGTCTCAACAGAGGATCTCTGTAATAGACTTCATCGGGTCTCCTGGTAACACTCTCACTGTCACTTAATCGATTTTGAAGAGAATATCTTAAAGGAGAGTCCCGAATTTGAGGATGCGTTGATACGGAACAGAAACAACAAGTTGGACAACCTGCTGGTTGGAGCGCTCAAAAAGGCCTCTGCCTCACTATGACCCGACTGCTGCCTAGATAGGAGTTTTTTTTTTTTTTTTTTGCAGGCAGTTGCTGTGGATCCCCCATCAAGAACACACCATACCGCACCCAATGAACGTGGAGGTAACACGTCTCCTGCAACAGCTTGCAGCTTCATCAAAAATCACCACACCAAACCCGCGCGGGCAGCAGGGAAGGCGCCCCAGTCCTCTACGCTCAGAAAACAAT
This sequence comes from Taxus wallichiana var. yunnanensis, assembly GCA_018340775.1. Classification (NCBI taxonomy): domain Eukaryota; kingdom Viridiplantae; phylum Streptophyta; class Pinopsida; order Cupressales; family Taxaceae; genus Taxus; species Taxus wallichiana. The sequence continues at coordinate 967,937,080 of CM031239.1, read as the reverse complement.
TCCTCCACGTTTCTAAACGCCCCCTTCAACATCACAAACCACATTCGGCGATGGCTCCTCCCCAACTCTAGCCCCGTTCTTCCTCTTCCCTTCCAAATAAAACTCATTAAACATACAACAGTGTATTACGAATGAGAGTCCCAGGGCAACCCACTGAACACAAAATATCAGCAGAGAAAACCCCGTTTTCAGCTTCACCAAACCGGATCCTTCATCAGACTCTGTCTTCAGATGTTTTCAGAGACCCCTCAGGCCTTGTGGAACTGTACAAGAGACACAATGCCCTGAACAATTGCCGTGACTGCAGTCGGGACAATGTGAAAAGTGTAGCAGCCTGGTTCACTGGAGGAAACACGGCTTGCTATGCCAGAGAGAATTGTGAGCACATCTGTGGTTAGTAAAAGAAGAACTACCACTGAGGCGAATGTTGCCATGAAAAGAGTGTAGTTTGCGTAGAAGAAGAGCTTTCTGGTGTAAATTGCTGCAGAATCCTTGCTAAAACTGCACTTCGATTTAATCTCCTGCTGCTATCCATCACTGAGGATAAAGCTAGCTTCTGAGCTTCAAAGCCCATCACAAACCCCAAAAGGACGCACCCTCCAACCTCACGTGGCCAGAAACACGGCAAGAGCAGGTAAGGAGACAAAATCTCAGAAGATTTAGTAATAACATCCCACTTTGAAATGCAAGCGGCCAGCATGGAGGAAAGTACACGGTGGTTGGGTAGTAAACACAGTTTCATTAACTCCCAACAACCGTAATGTCAACAAGGCACCAAAAGAAAAAGCAAATAGAATATGGCAGGAGGCCATACCCTCTTCCACGCACCCCCCCACTTGCCAGGAAACAAATAAAAAAGGAAACCTTCAACCCCACGCCAACCAAAGGAGTAAAAGCCATAAAGGCAGTCGGTGGAAGACAAAGGAAAGATTAACATGGCCTGAAAAGGCTTAATTTATCCCACATAAAATTTTATTATTTATTTACACAATTAAAGTATAATTGTTACTGATTCCTTTATTATCTATTCTTATTACGCTTTAAGACGTCGTGACACCTAAACGGGTTTCGAATAATCGTTTAGGAACTAACACGACAGTGACAAAACAAAATAATTTGATCGAGGGGTCGGGCACAAGAGAGCTCAATACTATGGTTGAAAAGCTTGCAAGAACTAATAGCTATACTGCTAAAAGAAAATGACACTAACATAGATAATCGCCAATCGACAAAATAATTTAAAATATTATTTTTATCATTATTTTTTTGCATGACTTTTATTAAAAACATAAAATTATTAATCATATTACTAGTGATCAAAAGGAACGCTCGACAAGGCGAAGACACAGACGTTTCAAAGGAACATAACAGCATTCATCTCCTAGAAGCATGGTCGTCGCAGAAGCAAGGGAGCGACGATGAACGGGCATTACAATAATTTTTTACTCTTGTTCTTGATGATATGAAGTCATCATTTGAACAAAGATGCTTATCAACATAGAATTATGTCAAACATCATTCATAGCTACATCGTATGGTAAAGATCCATCTCCAAACTAAAAAGTGCAAAATATGGAAAAATAGCTACCATAAAGAGGAAAATGTTTTGGTAAATCTTTTGGGAAAATCAAATCGATACTAACGTAATATTTATATTAAAGTAATCATTTTCTCCATTTTCACATATTTAATAAATTTTCACTAATTTCTATATTTTTACGTGGAAATGTTCTTACTAAATAAAAATCTTATTCCAAGTGATTAGTTCGGAAAATGTTCATCATTTTAAAATGCTAAACTTGATTTTCTCAATTTCCCATAATTACGTAAAAATTGTCTTAAATATTAAAAATAAGACTAATGTTGATTTAAAACTATAAGTATTGGAGATAAAACATAAAATATTACACTATAAATTGATAATGGAGTTCTTCCAATTGGACCACATCTTTGCATTTTCCAAAACATGAACTGATTGATTAAATGATGCAAAAACTACTTCTTACATCAAAATATTATCCAACGATGGGCTATCTCTCCCAAAATGGGGCCTCAATAGGAAAATAATCTCTATCTCCAAAATATATCAAGTTCAATCTCCACCTTACTAGAAATATCCTACAACTACCTACTTTAATTCCTTCTACAAAGGGTTGATACCCTTAAAAACGAATACAAAATTCCATCTACAAATACAATAATGGAATTTTTTTTTGGCCTCATAGTCAAATGAGTGAGCCATTGCCATTTCTCATAGGTTTTATATCTAAATCCTATTAAAAATTTCATCCTTATCCTTTTTTGGAAACTAAAATGAAATTTCAAATGATAAATACACAATTGTTTGTTTCTCACACAAATAATTAGGGTGGTGAGTTGGAGAGAGCCTAAAAATAGGCTTATGAGGTGATGGGTTTGAATCCCCACCCCATGCCTTAGAATTTTTGTGAGGATTCGATAATCCTTTTGTACTTATCCCATTAGGGGGTCTCTAGATGCTTTGGGTCGATGGGGATGTGTTGGTAGCTCAAGTTGTGCAAGCTAGAGACTCGCCCTAAATCGGGCTTCGGAGGCTTCTCCCCATGATCTCTCAATCTATGCCTCTAATGTAATGATCATCTCTTCTCCTCTCCGAGCATTTGATAAATAAACTTCCTGCTCCTAAGCTAGCACCACTGTACATGAAATAAGCTCGTAGCATAACATTTATGTTATCTCAGTAACGCTAAGCACCTTTGCATCTCTATATCTCTCGCAAGGTCCTTGATGCCTCTCTAACCATATGAAAAGAAATCATTGATTTTTGTGTTGATAGTTATACTATATCTTACATCACTACAACATCCTGGAAATCCAACATTAGATCTAGGCTCTCATAGTGGGCACTCTCTATTAGAGAATGTCACTTATCCATCGTCCACTCTACAAACCCTAATAAAAGACACACATCACTTATTGTACACATACATGAACTATTCACAACACATCTAAGAAACATCATAAAACACATACCTAGCTACAAGATACTCTCCATGATGGTCTCTCCATCCCGCCATCTTGAAATAACCTCTCATATTCCTCATCATCATGACGAGGTATGGATCCCACATACTATTCCGATTTGTCTTGGGGAACCAATATGATGTCCCCTCTACACTATGGTCTCATCTTGTCTCGGGTTCACGAGACATTTAGGCCCCAACCAATGTAAGGTAACCTCCTCCTAGTAATCACATCTTATGCTTCCTCAGAAATGATGTTGGCTGCCCTACTAATCCCCTATGCTATTATGACTAACACTACTGCAACCCTAACCTCTAAACCTTTTCGATATTTACTATGAGCCCATAAACACTATAATATTTTTTTGGCCTTGAGAATCCCCACCATGCATACACTACCTCTAAATATTTCCATCTTTCAACTATACCCTACGAGGCTGTAGTGCTTGTACCCTCACCTTTGATCCTGTATCCTCTCTAGCATGTCAATGCTCGTAGGCTAAGTAATGGTGCTATCACCATGGGTGTTGGTCACCCAAAGCGCCTTGGGACCTTTCTCACTTTGAATGGGTCTCCACCCAATAGAAGTAATACCCTACCACCTTAATGTTGGCCTCTGCATACTCTGTCCGGGGCCAATAGGGCCCACTAATCTACATTAGTGTGTAGGGATTACGTATGTAATCATCTAGACCCATATGTTATAGTGGTCATAATGCTCTAAGTTCTCTCATTATCAGCCCCTATACCAGTGAAGTACTCTCAGGGCATCCATCATTGCACGCTAATGGGGTCTCTGTCAGCCTATACATCAAAATCCTCTTGTATATCCAAGATGTGAATGAAATGATGGGTGTCACGACTCTCTATACCCTACGTCGACCATATAAAATTCATGCACCAAATGTACCCATATAGTGTTGCCCCACTAAAAAATGCACCTGGTCAACAATATATCTACATATGGCTATAAAAATAGGGGAATGCACCATATTCCTTGTGACACAATATCCATGCCACAACAATCCCCCGTAACTACTTTCCGGATAACCGAAATCCTTGTTGATCCATAAACTAGGTGATTATTACACACTAAGTTTCACCAACATAGATCATATGCATTTCTCACAATTCTAATTTTTCATCAATAAACTACTTTCTCTTCATTTGCATGAATATTCATTAAATTTTATTTAGAAATGACCGAAGAGTGTTCCATCATTAAAGAAATATTGAGTAATTAAAGAGAGAAAACGTAATGAGAGAGACAAAAGATAACCCTTGAGAAACTCAAATTGAGAAAAATCCAAAAAGAGTGAAGCAATGCTTCCTCATATCACTTTTATGTCTTTTTGTACATGTTTTCTACCTTATCAAGACCTCGATGAATACTATGATGTTCAAACACCCATAAAAAAATTCAACTCACTCACTCACACCTTCCTTTCACACTCCAATTCAGAAAACCACGTGTGATCAAGAAAAAAATTACTTATAATCTCTTCCTTATTCCATTACAAATACCTTCCCCACATATAATTGATAATTTTAACACCAAGGAGAGCTTGAAATACAATCCCAAAAGACTCAAAATTTGAAGAGGAATCTTACGAATCCGTTTACTCTTCTGGAATTTCTTACGTGATAAGCGCCACTTCCATATACTAGCGGTTGCATAATTACAACTAATAGTTGCATAACTACCGTGGTGGTTATGAAACTTCCATGGTGGTTATAAAACCTCCAATGAAGGTTATAAAACCTTTGGGGTAGTTATGTCACCATACAAAGTCCACTACCTTCCCGAGGCCACAAATTTTGCAAACAAAATCGAAATGGGGTGCGTTTTTATTAACTTGCATAGTTTTTTTAGATGAACAAAATATGAAATTAATTGTTCATTTTTATGACATATTCTTGGTGCTTAAGCCTTTTCACCTGAAATATATCTTCTTTTACGTCTAACAATTTCACAATTTCATCTTGAACATTATTCTCGTGGTTACATCCAACAAGAGCCATACAAATAGTGTTAAGAGATAAAAAAATTACATAATCACAATGGTGATTTATATCTCATGATTCTAACATTACTGATTTAAAATTTTGATCATGTCTCCACAATTAAAGTATTTTGGTCCCCAAAATCTTAGGAACTCATATGGTGAGGAATTTTCTTCCCCCACTTCCTTAACCTCTCTTGTACCTGGAGGTGCATATGCTAAAATAAATTTTATGTCATGTGAACTTATTGGTCCAACTTATCATGCCCTTGAGGTGGGTACTTCCCTTCCTTCCTTGTGTGGAGATAACTTGGTGGGAACTGCATATTCCCCTCCTTGTAGAAATAACAACTACAAATATCCTTACATTCTTTATTCTATCTTTCAAAATCAGAAAAGAAACCTTCCCACTTATATTAATCAACTGGTTACCTTGAGTGCAACTTGCTAAAGAGAGCTTATATTTCATAGCAATCAACCAGTTTTGCACACAGAGAAAATACACCGAATAATGATATTATAGATTCAAATCATTCGGGATATATTATTCACAGGTAGAGGTTACATATATAGAGTTTGATCTCCTCGATTCTAGGAGTCAACACTCATCCCACTAATCACTCAGCATCCCACAAATCTCTCCCAATACCTATTCTCACTCAACAAACCTAGAATCTCTCTAAGAGATCTCTACGAGTTGTCACCAACTCATTATTTGCACAATAATAATAATGTTCACAATATTAAAATATTGCTAACATTCACTCCCCTATTGTTAACATTATTATTTCCACACATACACTCCCCTAATGTGAACAATGTAGAGAAAAACATTCACACGTCTTCTACTGACTTACGCCTCTCGCATGCTCATGATCTTGGTACGTTGAACCTCTGTTCAACAAATACGAACCCCTGTTCGACAATAACGGACCTCTGTCCTGAGTACAAGCCCCCTGCTCATGAACCTCTGTTCATCCTCTTGAGAAAAACATGATGCTTGCTTTTTTTCTTGTGCTTTTATTTTTCTACTATCACATATTTACATCAGGAGGTTATAAAAGGAAATATAATTCTGAACAGGAATGTAACATCTGTTCTTATTACAAACAATGAAACACACAACTATGAAATCAAACACACAACTGAAATACTTGGCCACCAAATCAATACCGCGGCCTCGTCGATGGTGCCTGACGAGAGGTCGCTGATCAACCTCCTTCCTCCGTTGCCTCCGGCCTCCATCTGAATATCCCTGCTAACTCAGCAGAAAGTATAGCCGAGGACGATACGCGTTCCCTGTCGCGATACAGGGCGGGGTCGAGGGGCGGAGCCCCCGAAGCCAGGAACGGTTTTCATTTGCATTTTTCCTTAAAAATGAGTGTCGGATTACACCGAAAATGCACTCATTTGTCCTTTTTTTTTTTTTTAACAACTTTTCGACTCAATTTTGATGACAATAGAATGACAACAAACATATACCCTAAAATCACCTATTTTGACATTTTTAATGACTCTCAAAGACACTAAAAATAACTCAAGACTTCAAAAATATCAAACCTATTGTATATCGACTAAATAAGTTAAAACTCGCATCGACCTTATTATTTTGTTGACCAAAAAACCATATAACTTTGACTTTTTCAAGTAGAAATACCTATAGACATACTTGACACTTTAGACTAAAATTTTAACAAAGACTTGACATTACAATTTTTTTTTTTTGATGATGGTAACATTCAAATATTACTTTTTACTATGTCACATTAACTAAAACATAATCGAGAAACTAAAAGCTTTCACTCAACCAACCTATAACTCAAACAAAACAAAGACTTAACTTGGGAGTTAGAGGCGTGGAACAATGAGAACGTGCCAAGCAGAAAGTGTTGAAGACCAAACGAAGGCAAAAAAACTGGACACGTGGATGTTCCTTCCAATGCGCACATCTATCAATTACATTATCGTGCTCACAGTATGAATCAAGAGGCATGTTTCAACATCTTTCAGTTACTGTAATAATTGCAGAAAATCCAGACGGAGATGCAGTATAGCCAGCATACCCAACACGAAAAACTGTTTGTGAAGAATTCCCACTGGCATGAGGACGATTAGATTTGCGTTTTAGAGCTCCAGATCTGAAGAATGAATGCCGATACTCTTGAATATATTGACCTCGATTATCCCAGATCCGGTCAAAGAGAGGAACCAAATAGCTTATACCGTCTAAAAATTTCTCTCGCAGATCTTCACAGATTCATTGCATGTGTTTTTGATTTCGTTGTCGAGCAGATTATAGGATTGGATCATGGAATAGAAGAGCAACAACAGGAAAAGTTATGAAAACCAGATCACTGTGAAGTCAACTTCGAAAATTATGAAAACTTGGACGTTTTTTCTTCTTTTGGGCAACAACAATTGCTATGGAAGAAAATGGATCAAGAGCCAAACGCGCCAAATCAACCGAATCTATAAGTTTCTGTCAAAACAAGAATCTGCAGGAACTCTAGTGACAGGTACGATGTAAAAGATGAGACCGGGTCTTCAACAAAGAATCTACATATGTAATCCAAGCAGCCTCCAAGTGTAGTGCTAAAGGACTGAATAGATCCCAGATCCACACGGCAATCATGGATTTTGCATTAACAATTAGGAACCCCTGTAATCATGAATGTCATAGCAATATTCACGCTCCTTTTTCCAATGATTCTCCAAAAATGAAAACAACACCAAAGCTATAACGTATGAATATTGGTGCAGGCTTGAATACCAAAGAATAGTAAGACCAATCCTTTTCTCCCTGAATTATATTACAGATTTGCGACCCTACAAAAACCTTCACAGAATAATACACAAAAAAAAATCAATATCATAGACTATAGGCTCTTTAAAATTTTGTTCTTTCTCACTCGCAGGAGTGAAGCACAATCACGATCTGATCTGATAGAATTTAACAGAAAAAATGCACGAGAACTGAAAAATAAAAAGTTCCATATTTTCCTAAATCAAGATGCTCTCATGAATCTCATTGTTCACACGGAAAATAACATAGATCGCTCGATACCAAATCATAGCAATCAACCAGTTTTGCACAGAGAAAATACACCGAATAATGATATTATAGATTCAAATGATTCGGGATATATTATTCACAGGTAGAGGTTACATATATAGAGTTTGATCTCCTCGATTCTAGGAGTCAACACTCATCCCACTAATCACTCAGCATCCCACAAATCTCTCCCAATACCTATTCTCACTCAACAAACCTAGAATCTCTCTAAGAGATCTCTACGAGTTGTCACCAACTCATTATTTGCACAATAATAATAATGTTCACAATATTAAAATATTGCTAACAATATTTTCCTTCATATGAGATTGTGATGTATTTTTCCATTCTTTAACCAATTCGTATTGATTTAATCTCCTCTTAAAATGAATCTTTGACATACATATAAGGGATTCAAAAAACTAAAATAAAAATCTTAATAGGTGCAACATCTACAACCAATTCATCGGTGAAATTTCCATTTATTGCAAAATTGACTTTGCATTGTTTACAAAAACTCGTATTTACTCCTTTTTTCACCCATCCTAGAGCATATCGATTAGGATGATCATGCATTTCAACCGACTTTATCAACTAACTCTTTGCAAATAATATTTACTTGTGAGAAAGAATCAAAAGGTGCATCAACGTTTACCATCATAAGTTTTACTGTGTTTGGAGTAGCATCATTGGAAAAACATACCTTTTTCTAAAGGCTGATACAACACAACTAATCATACACCTCTTTTCTACTCTCAACATAAATTGGCTCTTCTTGAAGTGATGGCATGGAATTATCTTTTTATTTCTTAAAGGGGTGTAATTCCGGATGTAACTTCCAACAAGTCTCATCGGTGTGACCATCAACATCACAATTCCCACAATGCTTATTCGAATCTTTCTTGGAAATAGTAGAAGTGGCATTGACCCCACCTTTATTCTGCAAAGCATTGGAATAATTTTAAGAGGGATACATACCCTTTTTCTCATCCATCTCAAGATAGTGGGCTTAAGAAAATCCTCATCTACGTCCTTTGGATTTGCAAGAAAAATAGGCCTCATTAGGTGACTATGTATCCCTCGAAATACTTCATGAGAATGTAACGATCAAATGTACCTTTTCTCATTTAGACTATCTTTTTCCAAAACTCACTTGTATAAACCTACACACTTTGACCTTCTTTTTGCCTCAAATATTTCCAATCAATAGACCTTTCCTCTTCATAACAAATAGGATAAAATTTCCTCTTAATAAAAGTTTTAAATTCATCCCATTTAGTAATTGGGGGTAACCTTTTAACAAACAAAGAATTAAGATAACTCTCAAACCAAGTTAGAGCATGACTTGTTAGCTTCAACCTTGATTTTTTTTTCTCTTTAATAAATTTATTCAAATTAAAGTTTACCTCTAATTGAGATAACCAATGATCAATATTATCCATATTCACATCACATTAATATGGATGACTATTATTATTTTCCTCTGATTTGAATGGAAGTGGAGCTTGGTTGGAATGAAATTATTATTTCTCATGGTGGGAAAAATCGTGCTCCTCACTCACTTCAAAAGTATCCATAGAAACTCCCATCTTTTCCATGACTACCTTCATAATCTTCCGAGATCATCCATGGAGTGAGATATGTGGGAAGAATTCTCCTCCAATTTTTGGAATCTTTCTTCACCATGTTCGGATCTCCTATCATCTTCATCGTTATAATTCTCATTTCTCTCTTCCATGTATTTGTTGAGATGTCTTGTTACAAATAAACCAAATCACCTTTTCCACTAGCACTTGTTGATCTTATAACAGAAATATATCTACAAAGCTGATCACTAAAAAAACAAACATTATGGAACATGAACCAACTCGATAGAAATCTGAGCCAAAAACTAGGCGATTATTACACACTAAGTTTCACCAACACGGATCCTATGCATTCCTCACAATTCAAATCTTTCATCGATAAAACTACATATTTTTAGTTTGCATGAATAGCCATTAAATGTGATTTAGAAATGAACTAAGAGTGTTGCATGATCAAATAAATAGTTAGCAATGAAAGAGAGAAAACACAATGAGAAAGACACAAGATTACTATGGAAAAATTCAAATTGAGAAAACTCCAGCAAGAGTGAAGAAATGATTCCTCATCTCACTATCATTAGTTGATGTAAAAGCTCACAACCTTGTCAAGTCCTCCATGAATATTATGATGTTCAAAAACTCATAAATTTTTTTAACTCACTCACAGACACCTTCCTTTCACACTCCCATTAAGAAAATCACATTTGATTAAGAAGAAAAATTTCTTGGAATCTCTTTCCTATTCCCTTACAAAGACCTTCCACACATATATATACAAGTTTTAAAGCGAGGAGAGATTGAAATAGAATCTAGAAAGAGTAAGAAGTTGAAGAGGAACTATTTGTATCCATTTAATCTTCCCGAGACTTTCCTACATGACAAAACTACAACTTTTGACGGACCAATGGTTATGTAACCACCACTAATGATTGGATAACCACTTCGCAAGTTGAGAAACTCAAACGGTGGTTAAAAACCACCACATAAGGTTACAAAACCGCTGGGGTGGTTATGAAATTTCCACTATGGATTTGTACAGTTTAGTAACCATACAAAGTCTACTACCTTCTTGAGGCCATAATGCTTCCATACGAACTCAAAATCATGTGCCGCTTTTTTAACTTACACAAGTGTTCAAAGGAACAAAAATATCAAATAAATTTTTCATTTTGATGAATTCTTCATAGTTTTTAAGAATTTTCACTAATACTTATCTTATTTGAGGTCTCACAATTTCAAAAATTCATCTTGAACCCCTGTCTATCATTACAACCAACAAGAGCCATAAAACTAGTGTGAAGTGATAAAAAAGTTAAATAATCATAATGATGATTTTGTTTTATCTCATGATGCTAACATTATTGATAAGAAATTAATATCACTTTTCGTCTACACTATGATGAGTTAGGCACATACCATACTCTCATCACATGTCTCACTCCTAGTAGCCCATGCATATAATTCTCTCCTCTCTACACCATTATGTGTAAAATCATATTACATGTTGGTACCTCCAATGGGTAATATAAATTTCCTACAACATCAAGGTTGTATCCTTGGTTTTATGTCATGTCCACCACCGAAAGGTGTTGGAGCTAGTCTCCAAGTCATCCAAAACATCTAGATCAAGTCCAAATCTATGAGTTTCCTAGGCATCTGTATGATGCACCAAAATCCCCAACCCTCTAACTAGGCCACCTCTACTTGGATCAATCTATCAATCAAAACACTATTGCATATGCCCATCCTGTGACTTCCCTATACCCACAAAATAATAGAAAAGCAGGCATCCGAAATCTAAAAATCCATTTGGCATGAAAAATAAAAATTTACTGACTCATTTGAGAAATTATAGCTATGTCATTACCCCCTAGATTATATCATCGGCTTGTGGAAAACTCTCCTTCCATCTCGAAAACATTGGAGGTGTTACTTTAGGGATGTCGATGGCATTTGACCAAACACGGCCATGACTTTTAAAAAATTCAACTTCAAATAATGAAAAGAAACAAACCCAAATTAAAATTGCTCCCAAACAAACTTGTATTTTTTTATTTCCTACCCTATGACACAATTTTGGACAAGAATTACATCTTAAAGACTCCAAAAATTCAAAATAACTAAATAACATCTAATTTTCCCAACCACCTCATCATCCTTTGTTGCCATCTCATACTCATGTCATCTTTGTCAGAATACAGTAAAAATTAGAATTCTAGATCTAAATTCTCTTAATTTTGAAAATAAAAATAAACAAATAATAACCAAAATGACTATAGAAATATAGCATTTCTATTCAAAATCAGTTTCGCTAACCTTGAAACTTTCAATGAATACCTTTTTTACGAGCTTGATAAATGTTTCATTTGTTGAATTATGACTATTATATTGTATCATTCACTTTGAATTATCACACATATACATCAAATAACTTTTATTTTCACATATCATTGAAACCATATCACCATACAAAACTCGACACTATGACGCCATGACATGACATCTATCCCATGGGGCCTTAGCTAGGTGATTTACTTCTTATTTTACTGATGATCCTCTAGATTTCTTATTAATTTTTCCTCTTCAAGCTTCTTACATCATTGATTAAACCCAAAAATGGAGGGAGATGTGACATTATCAGGTAGTATGAATTCATAGGTATATTTAATTTCACCTAGTCCTTTCTTACTTTAAGTATCTACTTTATATTTTGGTGTTATGGAGTATTTCATTCTATTGACCATCCCATGTTTCACTATTCCAACACATGGTGACCAATGACGGGGCATATACATACACACAATTTTTCACTTTTTATCTTTCATACATGTTACTAGCAATTTCTGTGTAGATAAGGGTAACTAATTTATTTATTTCTTGTGCGGGGGCCTTAAGGCATCTACTAGAATGCGGTATGACTACTCACATAGTCTTTACAAATTAGAAATAATGCACATATAGAGTATCATTATGTGGTCCATGAATTAGTTATCCTTGTCCATTTATGTCTCACCACAGATTACATTGCAAACCCGATAACTTACTTGTATTACATAGTTTGGCACCCTTTTCACCCATTTTCTTGACCCATTAAACCTTTTTTTCTCTAAATATGGAATTTAGATATCCCTAGATGACACCATTACCCGTGGGATATTGTTTTGGTGTTAGGTTTTTCCCTAGACAACATCATCTCCCACCGATGATGGCATCGTATATATAGTCACCACAACAATACATTAATAAGGAAATAAGCCAAAATAACATGATCTAGACATTTTCTCTACTCTCTTGCACCAACTTGGAATTTCCTCACGTTTCCCTTAGTTCATATTGTATTTGAATTAGATTATATTAGAAACTCTTCTTGGTTGGATTTCTTGAACTCTTTGGGTCAACTATAGTGAGTCTAGGATAGGAACAATGTTCCAATTCTCCACCCAATATCCATCCTCTCTTGGTGTATTGCTTCTCTAAAGAGATAGATGCATCAAAACCACCCCACAAGTAATTTATATAAATCTCTTTGTAATTTTTCATATATTAGTTCATTTCCCCTACCCATTTCTCTATCTTATCTTATAATTGTATGAACATTAGTGTTAGTTAGCATATTACTCTTATATGATCATCTCCTTATCTTTCTATTCCATTATTTTAGTTATATTGTAGTAGTATACATTTTACTTTCTTGACTTATCCCCATAGATCTATATCTACGCCCCATTTATCGATAGCATAGGAGGGTAATCTCCTCTTTCTTGATTTTGGGCCTTGGAAACCCGAGTTTCACCTAGTATACAATTGCTACCCTTTGGGTATGTCACCATAAAATTAATCATAGCAACTTTAAATCAACCCATTATGTGTTGGTTCGTGTGTGTCTCTTACTCATTGCCTCAATACCCTTGTTGAAGAGAAGACTTAGGAGTTCAATCCATTGAGACATATTCTTCGCCTTCCATACATAGGACACTTGCGCATCAAATTGTAGTAATGACCTATAAAGTGAAATCATCTTGGAATCATTCAAATAATATTACTTTGAGAAGATTCAGTTTTCCCAAATGAGCCATTGTTAAGCTCATGTATTTTCATCCATTATCTTCATTTTCACATTACTATTTTATTTGTCTATGTCCTTCTTACCTCTTGATGTTGAGTCCTCACATATTACTAGTTAGATGGAGTTAAGGGCGAGTCATATATCCTTTCAATATATCAACTATGTTTTACCAATGGAGTGAAATGTTTACAATTTTTTTATACATAGGTTTAGAAATTAAACCCTTTATTGAGTAAAATACAAAAAAATCATATATCCCAAAATCATTAAAAATAGAACTAATAAAAAATCCAAAAAACAACAAATATTTGTGTCCCAAAATCAAAAAAATTTACAATCAATCAAAAATAAAATAAAATCAGAACACCTTTGTCCAAAAAATTCAAAACATTCACTTAATTATCAAACACTAAGGTATTTTTCCAAACATTACCAAAAATAACAAATCAATAATCATTTCAAAATCAAACTTTTAAGTCTTGTCCTTGAGATAATTCCATCTATCCTACACAAATCAAAACCCTAGCATGAATTATCACTTGGGGTAATCTCATCTCTCATTCTCTCACTCAAAACAATGACCCCGATCAATCAAATCAATATTCAACGTGGATCCAACAAGAGTGTCACTTGACCCCACTCTTTAGACTGGTGCAATCATACTACTTGTATGTTTCCTTTGTTAGGAAACTTAATCAAACCAATTTTCCATCCAGATCCAACAAGAGTATCACTTGACCCCACTCTTTAATCTAATCTTACCCATTTCATGTATCCTTTCTTGGTAAAAACTTAATTTTATCAATTATCATTGTGGAATACATTAAGGGAATAATTAATTTTCATTATTTTCAAGTGTTTTGCATTGATTGTTACTTTGGTCCAAGTATAAGTATTTTATTTATAATCGACTCATTTATTGCCTTGGTATATACATTTCTTTTCATGTGTATATTTTTTTAAGCTCGTTGTTTTTTTGTGTGTATGTGTATTTACGCACATCATGGGTTGATCATCACGGCTCTTTGATAATCATGGTGCTAATTCTCTACTATGAAATAATAAAGTAAGTTGTTCCAAAATATAAAATCTTAATTGAAGATCAAGCAATTATCAATGTTAGTCATATCGTCATTATATTGATTCATTAATCTCATTCAAAAATAAAAAATAATATCATTATTCATTAATAACATAATTCTCATCATAAGTCTATCATATCTTTTTATCATCATCTACTCAATAGAATACCCTTTCTAATCACTATCATATCATATGTATTCTCCTTCTTCCTATCGAGATGTTTTCCACTACTTTACTACATTATCCATACTCTTGAGGGACACCCCCTTAGCATAACCCAAACTCTTTGGGGCATCCAAATGCTTCATTGGGAAAATCAAGCAGTTCACAAACTTCTTTATCACTTTGTCACAAATCGTCATGTGTCTATTATCGTAAACCATTATTACTTTGTATTAAAAATATAAAGAGGGGAAAATGTAGACACCTTAAAATATTGCATTATGAATTGTAAACCTTGAAAATATCATGTAATTACTTCAAATTACATTACGACCATTTCAACCACATTTGATCTATTCTGCTATTTTACATCCTTTAATTTCATTCTACAATATCATCCCACAACTCCCCTAATCATTTTGTATCGTCACGCATGGTCTCAAATTATTAAATATTTGCACTATCAACCTTGTTACCTTTATATCTCATTGTTATGATTAATTAATTAATCCTGTCATTCTTATTATTCAACCCCTATCTCATTAGTTAATTTTCTTAGCTAATTTAACATCACAATAATTAAATAAATCCCACATCATCAATTTTTGACTCACCTCTTATCCATTCTCACTTAACTAGTTAAAATCTCAAGTTAACTAGAGCAAAAAAATCAATTAAGTATTAAATTATTAAATATATGCAAGATGAAAAGTTTATATTAAATCAAATCATACATGTAAGTTAACTAAATATATCTAACATAAAGTATGACATTCTAAAATTAAAGAAAATATCTCCAAAATCTTAAATTCACATCATTTTTTTGGTGAATAAAGAAAAAGATGTGGAATTAATATTGAATTCTAAATATTCAATACCATGTGAAAAATTTTCCAACTTAAAAATAGCTCATCCATGAAAGTTAAAAATAAAAGTTCAACTCTTCAGTCCAACTGGAATAACAACTAATTAAATAAATCATGCTTTAGTTGACTTTAGATAAGAAAAATTAATCACACAAATCAAGTATTTGGGATTCTCTTCCCTCATCTATAAATAAAAACTCATTCCTCTCTATGTAGTGCCCACTTCCCTTTGAAACCTTTTGATACTAATTTTCATACTATTGATTACATTATGGACATTATTATGATTTTGATTTAGTATGATGTTAGATGTTGGACCACGGATTATTGTTGATCTTGATTTGGTTATGATGCATGATGATTATTAGAGACACTCATATGTGGATGATGATATACTATTTGACATCTATATATTGTTAATTTTGTTCGGGCATGTGAATTTGGATATTGTGAGTAGATTTAGAAAATGGACATTATATGATGATGACATAGTTGTTGATATAAGTTGTAAGTTATATTGTTGATTGCCTTGATGTTGTTTTGATTCATATGTTTAGATGACTTCTTTTTATATTTATATCATGTTGGATGTTTTGATATAGCCTCGAGGTGAAGGAGGTATTTGTGTTTTGCAGGGTTAAAATATCACAACAAACATCAAGGGATTGGAGACCAACCACATTGGAATTCTAGATGAATTCAACACTATCACCAGGAAACATGTTTTGTGTGTGTGTTGTTTTGTTAGTGATTCCCATGGGGAAATTACCTTTGAATATGACCAAGGGTCTTGTGTATTTTATTAATGTGTTTCCTTTTATTATTGTATTCATGTGTTTATTTTGTGTTACAATTACCCCTTTCGTTATTCTTTTAATTGTGGAGAATTAAGGTGAGTAATCATATTGTTAAAATAAATAAATCAATCAAATTGGGATATAAGAAACTAATCATAGAATTTTTGGATTTTGTATTAAATATGTAAATGATGTATAAGTATGTCTAAAAGTGGTTTAAGTCAGATTTTGGAGTATGAAACACTCCACCTTCTTGGAAACTCGAATTTGTCCTTGGAGGCTGTTTTTGGAGACTTGTGGGACACGTAAAACTTGTCCCATACCTCTTAATTTTAGTTACCAACCATACCTATGGTTGGAGGGTTGTTTTTAGATATTTATAATGCATTTTTATTAATCATGTTGCATGTTTTAATTGCACTCTTAATAAATTTTATTTAATTTAGTCCTTAGGGGTGTGGGCTTTTTGGTGTATGCAAGAAAATTATCATATTATTCACCCACCTATTTATTGTGCCTTGGAGAATGCAATTTGACTTTGTGTTGGAGTTGAGGATGTGTGAAGTGGCATCCTACATGGATCCACCACATCCTCTTACTTTCCCTCTTCTATAAAATTTGAACTTTTTGCTTTGTTTTGGGCTGTTGAAACATTTTGCATGCTTCGTTGGGGCGAATTTTCTTGTGATTGGAGCTCTTCCTTTTGGAAGGATATTGGAGAACTTTGCATGCTTGTTGGTTGCTAATTTTGGGACTATGTTTTTGACATTAAAAGGTTGCTATGTTAGAAAAAAGCTACCATGGAGAGGTAGGAGCTTAGCTCTTCTTTTATACTATTATTTATTTTTGTGTTTTTGTGAATGGTGTATGTTTTTGTGTATTTATTGGCTATTTGGGTAGACTGCCATAAGAATGTTGTGGGAGAATGCTATGGGGAATCCATGTGGGGAGGCATAAGGGAATTCCGGTGGCATCGTATTTATTGTGAAGGAGTTTGGGTTTGGGATCCACCATGGAAAAGAAATAGCTTGCATTTCTTACTTTGTGGGGGCATAAGGAAAACTTGTGGGGGGCATAAGGAGGGATTTTGGGGGCATAAGGATATGTGTGGTGAATTTTATTGGTCGTTTGTTACACGTGGATGCCAAATTACCATTGGGAGGCATAATAGCTTCCCCATAGTTCTTGCTTCTTTGGCTTGCATGATGAAGCCTTAGTTTTATCTTGATGTTTTCGATACAGTAGTAAACTACTATTTTGTTTAGAATGTGTTTTAATTTGAAATGTGAATGTTAAAAGAATGTGGTGCATATGTTTTTGGAATCTGTTGTTGTCATGAGTTAAATCACACCTTCTATTGCTTTGTGGTTGGGGATTGGTGGCCAATGATGAAGGATGGATTCTCTTTTCATTGGATTTTTTGTTGGGTGGAGAGCGTTGCCTATCCCCCACATTTGTTGTGATTAAATTGAAAGAAATGGGAACTTTGCATCTTTCTATTACGGAGCAAAGGAAAATACAAAATGACAAGTACCTTGTGAAAAAAATAATTTCTAACCTTTCCCACTTTGAAGTGGATGAAATTTGTAAATGTCTTGTAATGGAAAGATATTTGTATTGAGCTATGAAAGTTGTAAATTTGAAATGTGACAAATTTATATACTTTTTTTCTGTTCATTTGAAAGAAAGAAATTGAAATATGTTAATTGCATTCACGGAATTGAGAGATGTAAAGTTGTTTTGGAAGTCAATAAAGGATAGTACCACATTTCTCAATATGCATTGTTCCATTGAAATATGAAGTTTAAATATTATTGAAATCTCTATTTGAAGGAAAGGAATACATATGAAGGAATTTTATTACTTTGTTCGTTTGAAAATATGACAAAATTGGATACCAGAATTTACATTATAGCTTTTAAATGGTTTGTTTATATCAACTAAATGTATTAGACTAGAATAGAAATGAAATTTCCATATATGGAAGATTAAATTGTTAAACAGATCCTCTAAAAATTGATCTCTGTTGTAAATTTAAAACTGGCAAATAATTTATTTAAAATGCACAGTTCAAACCTGCAAATAATAATCAACATTGAAACCTTAAAATGTAGCATGCTATTATATCAAAAAACTCAATTTGACAAGAAAAAACTTGAGGAAATAATTTAAAAATTACAAAATTTGGTCCAAACCTTTCACGGTTATTTTGCACTCTTTTACTGCCGATTATTGGAAAATTTGAAGTGGAAGTCAATAAAAAAATTACCTTGCAAATGCATCCTAAATTCTTCCTATAATAGTTCTCCATGTCTGTTTGGCATGTTGAGTGAAGGAGAAGATCAAATTGAACCAAATTTATAAGTTTAAATTTACCGTTTGCTTTTAAAAATCTGCACAACATTCTCATAAATTTGACCCCTTAAACTTTATCAAAATCTAAAATTAATGATTCCTATGCAAATAGGGTGTCGTGATATTTCCAGAAAGTCCTCGTTTGTTCAAAACTAAGCTTTCTCTCAAAATTTATGGCCCTATGAAGTTTTCCTTTGAGTGCAGAAATTTTTGGGAAAAGTTTTGGAAATTTTTTTGGAATTTTAAAAAAATTTCCCTTGCCACCCCGCAGCCAATAAGCGGATGCTATGTTGCACCTTGGGGTGACATGATGGAGGCGGAACCCTAGTAACTCTGTTCCTTTTGAAAAAAATTATCTTTGGCAAATTTTTGTGTTTTTCCCCATGCCGCGCACTCCCGCCCTCGCCTTGTGAGAAAATCCTTTCCATGGGTGTGCGGGTCCGTGTGTAAAATTATTCCCTTTCTCCATCCTTGGCGAAATTTCCTTAAAACCTCCACCACCCGCCCTTCCCTCATTTTATCCCCACTTTTGTGTGTGCGTGTTGTTTTGTTAGGGACAACCATGGGGAGGAATTACCTTTGAATGTGACCAAGGGGCCTTGTGTATTTTATTAATGTGTTTCCTTTTATTATTGTTTTCATGTGTTTATTTTGTGTTACAATTACCAATTTCATTATTATTTTTAATTAGATATCACTTGGTATTGCATTGATGACTTTTTGATCGATGAACAGAGCAACCATTTTATCTAAGATTGATCTTAAGTCATACTATCATCGGTTGAGGATTTAGGATGTGGATATTCATAAGACCGCCTTCCGTATGAGATATGGCCACTATGAGTTCACAGTGGTAACTTTTGGTTTGACTAATTCCCCTGCAGTTTTTATGAGTTTGATGAATGGGGTATTCAGGAATTTCTTAGATCGCTTCGTGCTCATCTTCCTTGATGACATTTTTATTTACTCACGTACGTGTGAGGAGCATGAGGGGAACCTTTGCCAGGTTCTTCAGTGTCTTCATGAGTAGTAGCTTTATGAGAACTTCGAGAAGTGTGCATTCTTTTAGACGGAGGTGCAATATTTGGGTCACATCATTCTGGGGAAGGTATCACCATCGATCCTTCAAAGATTAGAGCCATTATGGATTGGCCAAAGACCAATTATGGTGACTAAGGTGCGTAGTTTCATGGGATTATTAGGATACTACGGGATATTTGTTAAGGACTTCTCTCAGATTACACACCCCATCACTTTCGTTCGGAGGAAAGGGAAAAAGCTTGATTAGTTGGAAAGATGTGAGCGAGGCCATCGGGACACTAAGGAGTGTCTCACTACATCACCCATTCTTACAGTCCCAGATCCACGGGGGCATTTTTTCATTTACACAGATGCTTCCTTAGCAGGGCTTGGAGGTGTGTTGATGCAGAAGGGAAGAGTTGAAGCTTTTGAGTCTCACAAACTCAAGGATTATGAGATTAATTATCTGACTCATGATCTTGAGCTTGCAGTGGTTGTGAATTCTTTGGTTCGATGGAGGCACTTTCTTCTTCGCAGGAGATTCACACTCAAGACAGATCACTTGAGTCTTTGCCACCTCTTCACACAACCCAATCTCAATGCTCATCAGCAGCGTTGGATGGAGTTACTTTGTGAGTATTATATGGAGATAGAGCATGTGAAGGGGAAGGAGAATGTGGTAGCAGATGCTCTCAGCAGATGAAGACATGTGGTAATGGCCACCTCACTGAGCATAGATTTGCAGGGAAATATTCTTGACATCTTCCTTTTGAAAGCTTTAGCATTGCAGTTTGAGAAGAGATTGAGTCTCAGAGACCCCTTGAGGGGAATTTTGATGGTTTTTCATTAGAGGTAGATGGTCTTCTTAGGCATAGAGGCCAAATTTATGTTCGCATGGGGATCCTTCAAGCGAGAACATCTTGGTAGAGGCACATTGTGCACCCTATCCAGCCCATCTCGGGGTGAAGAAGATGCATGCCACCTTGAGAGAGTTAAGGCCGAGCATCGTGTATCTAGCTGGCCTTATTTTTCCTCATGCTATCCGGAATGGAAGTGGAACACCATTTCCATGGATTTAATTGTTGGGCTACCGATGTCGAGATATCAACACGAGGCAATTATGGTCATGGTTGATAAATTCACAAAAGTGGCTCACTTTTCTCTGGTGAAGACCACTTATAAAGCTAGAACAATGGCACGGGTATATTTGGATGAGATTGTCAAGTTGCAGGATTTCGCAGAAGATCATTTGTGACCATGATCCTTTGTACACTTCCCAATTTGGGACTACCATGCAGTATGCCCTCAGGAAGAGAATCAAATTTAGCACAACATATCACCCCAAGACAGATTGAAAGCGAGAGGGTGAACAAGATTTTAGAGGTCATGCTCGGGATGTATGTGATGGATCGGTAGTCTAAATCGGAGGAGTACACATGTACTTGGTAAATTTTTCCTACAATAATAGTTTTGAGTTCCATACGCATGGCTCTTTTCAGGATTTGTATGTTTAGAGTACATGACACCTCTTAGCTAGGACATGATAAAGGACGGGGTTTCTCTTGGACCAACTCTTCTATAGGACATGGAACAGTGGAGGTGGTGTTGATCGAGGTGTAGAGGCTGCAGGAGGCGTAAGATAGGAAAAGAAGTATGCGAGATCAGCATAGGATCGTACCGTAGTTTTGATGTGGGCATGAAGGTTTTCCTTCATGTTAGGCCACATAAGATCCCTATCTGTTATGGAAAATTTTCTAAGTTAGCTCTTGGATTCGTTGGTCCTTTTGAAATCTTGGAGTGTATCGGCCCTTTGGCATACCATCTAGCATTGCCACCCGGCTTTTCTCACGTACATGATGTCTTTCATGTTTCAGTTCTTAGGAGATATATTGTAGATCCTTCTCATGTGTTGGATTGTACATCATTGCAGGTGTAGAATCAGGGGTAGGTGATAATGGAGCACATTCACATCCTAGATCGTAGGACCCTAGGCCTTTGAGGAAGAGAGGTTGATCATGTTCGGGTGCGGTGGGGACAGATATGATGTGACTATGACTACATGGGAGGATGTTACTTCATTATGATTCAGTTTCCACATTTTTTTATTGACTTCGGGAGGAAGTCAAGTCTAATGGGAGAGGGATGTAGTGTCAACTTCCCTTTAACACCTTTTGATAATCTTTGTTGATCTTACATTATGGACATTATTATGATTTTGATTTAGTATGATGTTAGATGTTGGACCACGGATTATTGTTGATCTTGATTTTGTTATGATGCATGATGATTATTAGAGACACTCGTATGTGGATGATAATATACTATTTGACATGGATATATTGTAAATTTTGTTCGGGCATGTGATTTTGGATATTTTGAGTAGATTTTAAAAATAGACATTATATAATGATGATATATTTGTTGATATAATTGTAAGTGATATTGTTGATTTCCTTGATGATTTTGGATATTGTGAGTAGATTTATAGATGATTTTGTGATTAAATTTATATCATGTTGGATGTTACGATATGGCCACGAGGCTGAAGGAGGTATTTGTGTTTTGTAAGTTAAAATATCGCAACAAACATTGGGGGATTGGATACCAACCACATTGAACTTCTACATGAATTCAATAAGGTCACCATGGCAACATGTTGTGTGTGTGTGTGTGTGTTTTTTGTTAGGGATAACCATGGGGGAATTACCTTTGAATGTGACTAAGGGGCCTTGTGTATTTTATTAATGTGTTTCCTTTTATTATTGTTTTTATGTGTTTATTTTGTGTTCCAATTACCCCTTTCATTATTCTTTGTAATTAGATAAGACTTGGTATTGCAATTGGAGTTTAAGATATGAATTTGTATTGCATTGATGACTTTTTGATCGATGAATGGAGCAACAGTTTTCTCTAAGATTGATCTTAATTCATGTTATCATCGGTTGAGGATTTAGGATGTGGATATTCATAAGACCGCCTTCCATATGAGATATGGCCACTATGAGTTCACAGTGGTACCTTTTGGTTTGACTAATTCCCCACGGTGTTCATGAGTTTGATGAATGGGGTATTGAGTAAATTCTTAGATCGCTTCATGTTCATCTTCTTAGATGACATTTCTATTTACTCACGTACGTGTGAGGAGCATGAGGGGAACCTTTGCTAGGTTCTTCAGTGTCTTCATGAGTAGTAGCTTTATGAGAACTTGGAGAAGTGTGCATTCTTTCAGATGGAGGTGCAGTATTTGGGTCACATCATTTCTAGGGAAGGTATCACCATCAATCATTAAAAGATTAGAACCATTATGGATTGGCCAACACTAACTATGGCGACTAAGGTGCGTAGTTTCATGGGATTAGTAGGATACTATAGGAGATTTGTTCAGGACTTCTCTCGGATTGAACACCCCATCACTTCTATTTAGAGGAAAGGGAAAAAGCTTGATTGGTTAGAAAGATTTGAGCAAGCCATCGGGATGCTAAGGAGTGTCTCACTACATCACCCATTCTTACAGTTCTAGATCCATAGGGGGATTTTTTCATTTACATGGATGCTTCCTTAGCGAGGCTTCGAGGTATGTTGATGTAGGAGGGAAGAGTTGAATCTTTTGAGTATCACAAACTCAAGGATTATGAGCTTAATTATCGAGTCATGATCTTGAGCTTGCGGTGGTTGTGAATGCTTTGGTTTGATGGAGGCACTTTCTTCTTTGCGGGAGATTCACACATAGGACGAGATCACTTGAGTCTTTGCCACCTCTTCACACAACCCAATCTCAATGCTCGTCATCGGTGCTGGATGGAGTTACTTTATGAGTATTATATGGAGATAGAGCATGTGAATGGGAAGGAGAATGTGGTAGCAAACTCTCTCGGTAGATGAAGACATGTGGTTATGGCTACCTTGGTGAGCATAGATTTGCGGGGTAAGATTCTTGACATCTTCCTCTTGAAAGCTTTTGCATTGCAGTTCGAGAAGAGATCGAGTCTCAGAGACCCCTTGATGGTAAGTTTGATGGTTTTTCATTAGAGGTAAATGGTATTCTTAGGCATAGAGGTCAAATTAATGTTTGCAGAGAGGGATCCTTGAGGCGGAACATCTTGGAGGAAGAGGCAAATCGTGCACCCTATTAAGCCCATCCCGAGGTATAGAAGATGCACGCCACCTTGA
The DNA here is from genome assembly GCA_018340775.1 of Taxus wallichiana var. yunnanensis. Classification (NCBI taxonomy): domain Eukaryota; kingdom Viridiplantae; phylum Streptophyta; class Pinopsida; order Cupressales; family Taxaceae; genus Taxus; species Taxus wallichiana. The sequence goes on along the minus strand of CM031239.1, from coordinate 967,912,918 downwards.
GATAGTTGTATCACTGGAGAGGACTTCTTAGATATGTGGATCAGTTTGTGTCATGATGTTTATAGTGCTAGAGAGTTAAGGTCGAGCATCGTATCAAGTGGCTTTATTTTTCCTCATGCTATACCGGAATGGAAGTGGAACACCATTTCCATGGATTTAATTATTGGGTTATCAATGTCGAGATATCAACATGAGGCCATTATGGTCATGGTTTATAAATTGACAAAAGTGGCTCACTTTTCTCTAGTGAAGACCACTTATACAAACTAGAAAGTGGCATGGGTATATTTGGATGAGATTTTCAAGTTGCATGGGATTTTGCGAGAAGATCATTTTTACCACAATCCTTTGTACACTTCCCATTTTCGGACTACCATACAAGTATGCCATTGGGATGAGAATAAAATTCAGCACAACATATCACCCCAAGACAGATCGACAGATGAGACGGTGAACCAGATTTTAGAGGACATGCTCGGGATTTATGTGATGGATCAAGTAGTCTAAATGGAAGGAGTACTGTACTTGGTGGATTTTTCCTACAATAATAGTTTTCAGAGTTCTATAGGAATGGCTCTATTTCAAGATTTGTATGGTAGAGAGTATAGCACACCTCTTAGCTAGGACATGCTAAAGGGCGGGGTTTCTCTTGGACCAGCTCTTCATAGGACATGGAGCAGAGGTGGTGTTGATTAGGTAGAGACCGTAGGAGGCGTAGGATAGGAAGAAGAAGTATGCGAGATCAACATAGGATCGATTGTAGTTTTGATGAGGTCATGAAGGTTTTCCTTCATGTTAGGCCACATAAGATCCTTATCTCATTATGGAAAATTTTATAAGTTAGCTCTTTGATTCATTGTTCCTTCCGAGATCTTGAAGTGTATTGGCCCTTTGGCCTACCGTCTAACATTGCCACCCATCTTTTATCATGTACATGATGTGTTTCATGTCTTAGTTGTTAAGAGATATATTGTAGATCCTTCTAATGTGTTGGATTTGACATCATTGTAGGTGTAGGATCAGGGACGGTGATAATGGAGCACGTTCACATCTAAATCGCAAGACCGTAGGCCTTTGAGGAAGAGAGGTTGATCACGTTTGGGTGCGGTGGGATAGATATGATGTGAGTGTAGCTACATGGGAGGATGTTACTTCGTTACGAGTTCATTTTCCACATTTTTTTCAGTGACTTCCAGGAGGAAGTTGAGTCTAAGGGGAGGGGATGTAGTGCCAACTTCCCTTTGACACCTTTTGATCTTGTTGATCACATTATGGACATTATTATGATTTTGATTTAGTATTATGTTAGATGTTGGACCATGGATTATTGTTGATCTCTATTTGGTTATGATGCATGATGATTATTAGAGACACTCGTATGTGGATGATGATATACTATTTGACATGGATATATTGTGAATGTTGTTCGGGCATGTGATTTTGCATATTGTGAGTAGATTTAAAAATAGACATTATATAATGATGATATAGTTGTTGATATAAGTTGTAAGTGATATTGTTGATTGCCTTGATGATTTTGGATATTGTGAGTAGATTTATAGATGATTTTGTGATTACATTTATATCATGTTGGATGTTTTGATATTGCCACGAGGCCAAAGGAGGTATTTGTGTTTTGCAAGTTAAAATATCACAACAAACATTGGGGATTGGAGACCAACCACATTAGACTTCTACATGAATTTAATAAGGTCACCATGGCAACATGTTTTGTGTGTGTGTGTGTTGTTTTGTTAGGGATAACCATAGGGGTAATTACCTTTGAATGTGACCAAGGGGCCTTGTGTATTTTATTAATGTGTTTCCCTTTATTATTGTTTTCATGTGTTTATTTTGTGTTCCAATTACCCCTTTCATTATTCTTTTAATTGTGGAGAATTAAGGTGAGTAATCATATTGTTAAAATAAATAAATAAATCAAATTAGGATATAAGAAAGTAATTATAGAAGTTGTTGGCTTTTATATTACATATGTAAGTGATATGTAAGTAGGTGTAAGAGTTTTGTATGTCATATTTTGGAGTATGAGACACTCCACCTACTTGGAAACTCGAATTTGTCCTTGGAGGTTGTTTTGGAGGCTTGTGGGACAAGTAAAACTTGTCCCATACCTCTTAATTTTAGTTACCAACCATACCTATGGTTGGAGGGTTGTTTTTAGACATTTTTAACGCATTTTTATTAATCATTTTGCATGTTTTAATTGCATTCTTCTTACATTTTATTTAATTCAGTCCTTTGGGGTGTGGGCTTTTGGAGTGTGCAAGTAAATTGTCATATTATTAACCCACCTCTTTATTGTGCCTGGAGAATGAAATTTAAATTTTTGTTGGAGTTGAGAATTTGTAAAGTGGCATCCTTTATGGATCCACCTCATCCTCTTCATTTCCCCTTCTATAAAATTTGAACTCTTTGCTTTATTTTCGGTTGTTGAAACATTTTGAATGCTTCCTTGGGGCATAGTTTCTTGCGATTGGAGCTCTTGCTTTTGGAAGGAGATTGGAGAACTTTGCATGCTTGTTGGTTGTTGACTTTGGGACTATGTTTTTGACTTTAAGAGCTTGTTGTGTTGGAACAAAAGCTACCATGGAGAGGTAGGAGCTTAGCTCTTCTTTTATAATGTTATTTATTTTTGTGTTTGTGTGAATGGTGTATGTTTTTGTGTCTTTATTGGTTGTTTGGGTAGATTACCATAGGAATGGTGTGGGAGAAGGCTATGGGGAACCCATGTTGGGTAGGCATAAGGGAATGTCGGTGGCATCAAATTTATTGTGGAGGGATTTTGGGTTTGAGATCCACCATGAAAAAGAAATAGCTCGCATTTCTTACTTTGTGGGGCATAAGGAAAACTTGTGTGGGGTATAAGGAGGGATTGTGAGGGGTATAAGGATATGTTAGCTGAATTTTATTGGTGGTTTGTTACAGGTGGATACCCAATTCCCATTGGGAGGCATAAGTAGCTTCCCCCATAGTTCTTGCTCCTTTGGCTTGGATGATGAAGCCTGAGTTCTATCTTAATGTTTTCAATGTAGTAGTAAACTACATTTTCTTTGGGTTGTGTTTTAATTTGGAATGTGCATGTTGAAATAATTCTATGTGTATGTTTTGTGGAATCCTATTGTTGGCATGATTTGAATCACACCTTCTATGGATTTGTGGTTGGGGCTAAGGGGCCAATGATGAAGGATGGCTTCTCGCTTTCATTGGATGTCTTGGTTGGGTGGAGAACGTTGCCTATCCCCACTTTTTTGTGATCAAATTGGAAGAAAAGGGAACTTTGCATGTTGTTGTTCTGGAGCAAAGGAAAATACAATTTGACAGTACCTTGTGAAACAAAATCATTTCTAACCTTTCCCACTTTGAAGTGGATGAAATTTGTAAATGTCTTGTAATGGAAAGATATTTTTATTGAGCTATGAAAGTTGTAAATTTGAAATGTGACAAATTTATATACTCTAATTTGTTTATTTGAAGGAAAGAAATTTAAATTCGTTAATTGCATTCAAGGAATTGAGAGATGTAAAGTTGTTTTTGGAATTCAATAAAGAATTGCAACACCTTTCTCCATTTGCATTGTTGCATTGAAATCTGAACTTTAAATATTATTGAAATCTTTGTTTGAAAGAAAGGAATACGTATGAAGGAATTGTATTACTTTTTCCTTTTGAAAATATGACAAAATTGGAAACCAAACTTTACATTTTAGCTTTTAAATGGTTTGTTTATATCAACTAAATGTATTAGACTAGAATAGAAATGAAATTTCCATATATGGAAGATGAAATTTTAAACATATCCTCTAGAAATTGATATACATTGTAAATTTAAAACTAGCAAATAATTTATTTAAAATGCACAGTTTGAACCTGAAAATAATAATCAACATTGAAACCTTAAAATTTAGCATGTTATGATATCAATGAACTCATTTTGACAAAAAACACTTAAGGAAATAATTAAAAACATTGCAAAATCAGGCCCAAAACTTTCACGGTTATTTTGCGGTCTTTTTTGTCAATTGTTAGAAAATTCAAATTGGAAGTCAAACAAACAAAATTACCTTCCAAATTCATCCTAAATGCTTCCTAGAATAGTTCTCCATTTTTGTTTGACATGTTGAGTGAAGGAGAACATCAAATTTAACCAAATTTATAAGTTTAAATTTACTACTTACTTTTAAAAATCTTGCATAACATTTTGATGAAATTGACCCCTTAAACTTTATCAAAATCTAAAATTAAAGATTCTATGGAAATAGGGTGTCGAGATATTTCAGTAAGTCCTCGTTTTCCCAAAACTAAGATTTCTATAAAAATTTATGGCCCTCGAATTTTTCCTTCCCCGGGAGGAAAATTTTGGGAAAATTTTCACTGGCGGGTTTACGGCCCAAAAATTTTCCTTTGAAAATCCTTAGAAAATTTTTGGGAATTTTTTTGGAAAAGTTTTAAATTTTCCGCCACCACCCCGCTGGCCTAGAACCAATTAGGGGCTGCCATGTGGCACCTTGGGGTGACAGGTGGGGCGGAACCCTAACAACTCTATCCCTTTTTATAAATGTTGTCTTTTGCAAATTTTTGTGTTTTCCTCGCCGCTCCGCACTCCGGCCCTCGCCTTGGGAGAAAATCCTTTCCATGGGTATACGGGCCCCCACGTGTAATTCATCCCTTTCCCCCTCCTTCGCGAAATTTCCTTAAAACCTATTTCGCCCTGCCCTTCCCTCATTTTTTTCCGCTTTGGCTTTTTGAGTGCCATGTGTCCCTCGCGGCGTAGCGGAGGTGCGGGCGAAAAGTGGACTTTGCCCCATGTGGGAAAATTCCAAAACATCTCCTACTGACCCATGCCAACCAGAAAAAAATGGATTTTGCCCCCACTTGACACATGTCACTTTGGGAAAATTTTCATTCCTGGGCCCGTAGGCTGCCCTTGGGGAAAATTTTCACCCAGAGGCCCGCCAGGACCATAACTTGAGTTTTCTAAAGAGATAGGAGGAATTATTTATATCATTGAAAAGGTGAGAAAATTTACTATCTAATGGAAATGATTTAGGAAACTTTGAATGCATTAAGTGTGAGAAAAATTAAGTTGAAACTCTAAGCCTATTAGTGAGTGGGTATGGTGATAATTTACCCTTTGAACCTAACTGAAACCTCTAGCCCTAAAATTTGGACCTTGTGACCTATGATAATTATTAATAAAAGAAAAGTATGTTCTAGTTAATTATAATTGTTCTAGAACTTTCTAGTGATAGTTGTTGCCTTGTAACCTTGTTGTAGAATCTTCTTAACACAAAATAAATCATTCCATAATTTTCCTAACTAATCCTAGGTTGTTTCTTGGGTCTATAGGTTGTTGTTTTAGCTAGCATCACACTCTAATTACCATCTTTGGAAGATTTGATATTTACATCACCATTGTGTTGGATTATCATTCAAACTCACATGTTGTTACATCATCTAATTGATAATGAATCAAAAATCAAATAAATCATTCAATCATGTTGCTCGTAACTTAAATCTACTTCCATTCAGAACACTTTTGGACAATCCACAAGCAAATTTGATTAATAGATTCAATGATCTTGGTGCTTCATTACAAGTTTCATAAATCTCATATGAGGTTGTAACTAGATATGAAGGAAGAGATATGGTTTGCTTTTATTTACATTGTTTCTTTCGTTTTGTAGTATTTGTCTTCTTTACACTTTGTTTTGATAAAAAATATTGACATGTCTCATCCAATTGTTTAGAATTATTTCCACTACTAATTTCTATGTACTCTGTCTAAAATTGCAACAAAACATGTATCTTATAAGACCACTTTTCACATCTACACTTAGAAATAATTTAACATCATTAAATTAAGATGTGTACTAAACCTAGTTAAATTATATGAATCAATTTTTCTATCTTTAAAGTTCATAACCATAAGTAAAATTTGATGGCCATCCTTTGCCATCAAACATTTTTTCTTTCTATTTAATTTCCATTTATTTAATTCACGACAATTTTTGCGGTGGAATACATTAAAATAAAAATAAACTTTGTTAAGTCTAGTAGTATTTATTTATGCCGATAAGCAATCTACATGTGGCAAAAAGGTGTGGAATGTGATGGTGTGACTATGAAAGGTTTTATTTATTAGATTAAATTTAAATTTTATTAACTATCAAAATATAATTTTGACTATAAATTCTGTCGAACTTGATTAATTTATTTTTAAATTTGAAACATCAACTAAAAAAATTGAAATCTCTACATCATAATCATCACAATTCTAGAAACATCCACCATTATTTTTGACATATAGAAGTCTTTATAATTAAGGTTTTTAACTAATTTTTTTCCCTTATCGAAGATTTAATACTACTTGTAATGAAAATACTTATATTTGAATATAAACATAAATATAACTCAAGGAACACCAAAATATAGAGAAAATATCATAATATGAAAATATAATGACTCATCCACTTTGATGGAGTAGCATCCAAACCATATAATATGAGTCAAATTCACAATATGATGATCATCTACTAGATAGCAAATCTTATATATACCCTACTATGATATGCAAAGGACCAAGACTAACCTACTAAGCATATGAAGGCATAAATGGATGTGATATGTGTAACACACCAAAAATACCAACACAAGGACAACACAATGAAATACAGGATAATTTTTTTGACTTGCTTGAAGGTAATACGACACTACACAAGTTCTCTAGGGAATACAACCAACCAAAGACATGCTTTCCACAACACGGACCCACACTAGTTACAGATAGACATGAGGCACACACTAAGGACACAATGGTTCATCTAAAGTATGCAGTCTTACAACAAGGTCTTCCCACAGAAGGTTTCTTTAGATTCATGTTTTAGCTGTAAGTGTTTTTACATTCTTTACTTTTCGCAGAGGAATCACGATAGGAGAATCTGAAAGTCATGTCTCCTTTGAAGAATTTTCCCCTACCTTGATAATGTTAATATACAGTGTAAACCAATTATAGAATAGCAAGAGGTTACTTCATTTACTTGATTAACTTATTCATTTGTGAGGAGGCAGTTAATTTCTCAAGGCTCTTAACTTTATCAATCTGTTTTCGACGTTGTGCTTTTGAACATATATGTTTTACCTTTTCAAGCGGTCAATTTTATTTTATTTTATTTTATTCCAGTACATGACTGTCTAACTCTTGGATTCATCATTAAGATCTTATTAGTTGTTAATAAGATTTCATTGGGGTCAAGAGTCTAATCAGAAAAAAATTAAAGGTTTCACTTGGGCTTCACTTGAAGAGATAGAAATAAGTATACTGTTTACATTTTCAACGGGTAAGATAGATCGAAGAGTTTCTTAGGCAAGTTCCTTCTATTTATTGTAATCTTGTTATCTTCCAAGAATTTAATCATTGATTTCACCTTAAGACCGTTCTAAGGACTCACCTGATAAGAGATTGTTGATTTGTTTACGCGGGATCACAAGGTATATTTGTTTCTCTTGTTTTCTTTTTGCTAGGTTCAAAAACATAGTCCTCTACCAAACGACACAAGACCAAGGTAACTAGAGCGATGCAAGATGATTCAAGTTTGGATAATTAGAATTAGGTTTGACAATTCAAGGATAAATCATATTCTGAAAAGTGAAAATTCAACAAAGGATACGCATGTCAAAAAAAGTTCATTTAATCTTATTGTGATAATATTTCTCAAATTGAATTTCAAACGATAACAACAACCTACATGAGAAAAATACAAAATTATAACACAATGCCTTCTAGATAGTCTCCACAATTTCCATACCAATGATGTAAAGCAAAAGAAAAACATTCGTACAACAGCAGTTCCTAAGAAGGATGGAATCCACTTTCTACACGTGTTTCTTTTTCTCTCTCTTTTTTTTTCTTTTCTACTCAGGAAATCCTCCTGCACATTTGTTAGCACATGTCAGTTCGCAAGAACTGAGCACGATAAAAGCTATAACATTAAGACAATATGTTGTTATCTAACTGTTTCAAGGAAGAAGAAAAACACCGTTGATTATGAAAAATAATCTAAGAGTCTAAACAAGAGCAATTAAAGAGTTGTCCAATAGCATAAAATGTCTGAATAAAAGGGGACGACACAACTCTATTTAATTATCATTTTCTCATAGGAGCAGTTAATAAACATCATAGTGAATTTCACTCATATCACAATAATGACCGTCATTTTAACAAGATAACATTTCGAAACAAAAACAATTACAAGAAGAGAATTAATTTCAAATGTGATATGTCCCTATTTGTTTAAGTTAGTTCACCAAGCCAAGGACTCACTATGTCATTGGAAGATCCCAAACAATCAATCGACATGAGAACATCTAAACCAACATGACTTATTAATATTAAGATGATGTGCCTATAACAGTTAATTTTATGTCAGCACAGAATAAATAAATTGGAAAGAAAAGGGATGAGACGCACAAATGACCCTGTATGGGCCACGTCCTATCCTAACAATCCTTCTATTAAACTTTCTTCTAATCAAGAGAATGTCTTAAGAAAAAGGACAAACTTTGACAAGACCAAACATAACCATTATAAATCTTACAGGAGGGTTACTCAATCATTCACAAGAACACAACACAGGATACATAGCTTCCAAAGGATCTATCGTCAACAACAAGTCAACTTTAACCTTTTTGGTCAACACATAACCATTCTACTACAATGACAGCAAGGAGGTCGTATCACAACGATCATCACAAAAACCAGTCAACCAATGAGTTTCCAAACACACCAAACTCTAAGTCACAGGAGAATGAAATTTAAGCATCTTTACGGAGCAAAATGTAGAGTAATTTCTTACGCATAAAACCAACATCCCAATTTTAAGATTTGAAAACTTCCTCACTAATGATCAAGTAGCTCTCGTATCCTCCAACATGTGTGAAACAAAATCAAGGTAAGAAAGAGTATTTCCTCTGACATTTTAAGCTATCCAAAAGAAATGTGAGTATCGTCAAAAGAAAACATTCCATAGGTTCAGCTACATTCCTCAAAACATACAACAGTCACCAAGGGAGAGAAGGTGATTCCAAAGACAACAATCTCCAAATGGTGAACATGAATTGATATCAATTATGAAAATCAAACATGACACTCGAAGAATAAAAGTATTTCTTCGAGTGATTCAAAACAAAATAACAAAAGCAACTAACCTAGTTGAAAGTAATATCAACTTGGCTCAATTCAAAAGTCAATCAAGCTAAGCACACACCAGGCAACCCGGGAAGGGTTACTAGAACCTAAAACAACTGAAAGAAAAGGATAGAGACAAGAATAGCATCATTCACCTATACACGATGCACTCGCAGTACTCAATCACCAATTTGCAAATACCCAACATAGACCAGAACTACAGATCTCGAGCCGAAACAAGAATAAGAACATAACAGGAACTATAAAGTTGAGTCCAACGACAATGTTTGGTAAAACATTCAAATCGTGAGACCAACACATAGAACTCGAGAATTTTCATTACAAGACCCCTGCCTCTTTTGTTTTATTAGTCTTAAGAGCAAAGTTCACCCAAATAATATTTATTAAAACCCAGAAAACAATATAAAGGCTTCAACCAACGCAATCATTTCTAACGCCAAAACAAATACAAACGAGCCAGGAAAGTGGAAACCAAACAGTATACCATCACATGAGACATTAATATGAAGAGTAGAGTTATTTAGTGATTCAATTAAATAACAGCATAAGAATTAATGGTATAGAGAATATCGTGCCTGATTAAGCTCCCGCATGATCGATAACAAGATGGACGGGGCCTACAACAACAACCGAAGCCTAAATCCATTTTCTTCAAGCTCGTTGGGCACCCAAACATCGAACATCTTCATGTTGGCACAGGTAGGAGTTCACAGCCAGGGTGGGTGGTCTAAAATACTTGCCATCATTCTCCCAACACCGCTCCAAGATCAGCCCTAGAACTTCTGTAGGCCCCATTTTGGCAATTGAACTTAATCCTTCGTCATTCATCCAAACACCTCCACCATCTCCATATGCATCTGATTGTTTCTAATTTGGACCTCCTAACCTTGGTGTTCTCATATTAGGAGCAGCCCTAGTTTGAGACAAAGCAAAAGAAGATGGCTTTAAAACCAAAAACAATCTCTTGGTACAGACTCCATATCCATAAAACAGTCCCTAGACTTAGCATCCTCAATTAAGGCTGACTAGTCACTAGATTGCTTCAATGCAGCTGCTTTGCGAGCTCGTGTCAGTGCCACATTCATGCGGCGAATATCATCTACAAAGCCAACCCCATGATTTGAAGCTTGGACACAAAATATACTGATTACATCACGCTCCTGGCTCTAGTAGGCATCTACCGTGATGATCGATAAACCTTTTCCTTCATTAGATTGAGGATAGCATCAAACACTCGGTGCAACCCTCGTGTTATGGGTCCAGACTTCAGCCCCAACGACATTGCATTCAAGGTCTGTAAGAACAACAAAAACTTCAAAGAGTAAACCTGGCCTAACAATCCCTTTCTGTTACATGGAATACATCCATAAACTTTCCACCGTCAGAAGATATGTACGCCTTAGAAATAGTGAGATCCAAATCGGTTAGCACTTGTACAACTTCCAAAAGAATGCCATGCTTATTGGCACTATTAACCTTCACCAATGTAGCATTCGCACAAGTTCTGAATCTGACAATTATCCTGCTACCTTCATCTCCCAATACATTTTCTCCAACGTTGCATAGATCTCCTGAAAGTTTTCTTGCAAGGAAAACAGTGCTTCATGAATATTCTGATATGAAACAGGTCCGCCTCTATGAGGTTCTCTTCCATGAGTTACATCGAACAGCAAGAAGATCTCAAAAGAGAATCTTTGTAAATAAATTTCATCAGGTCTCCTGGTAACAGTCACACTGTCACTTAATCGATTTTGATAAAAATATCTTGTAGGAGAATCTCGAATTTGAGGGTGCATTCGACACTTAACAGAAAACAACATAGCAACAGATGTGCATTTCACACACCGCTGCACCATTCAACACACACCTGCTACACTAGCTGGTTTCCACGCCCCTCCTCCACGAGGAACCAGTCTCCACCTGATCGAGGCATTGAGGATGTCGAGGCCTGAAATGGCGAAGTAGGCGAGAGTGAGACGATTAGTGTCCTGCTCCATAACCGATCTGCTCCATTGTTCGGCTCCCACACTATTCTTCACCCTCTCGTCATCAGGAACAGGGACCATACCAGCCATTTGAGGCCAACAGTTTCCTTCAGGACCCAAAACCCCATATTCTACTCTGCTTATGACTGCCCTAGCATAAGGATCCACCAAAATGCACGAAGGATCATAGCGGTGGCCTTCTTCAGGACAATATTGTCCATCAACTTGATAATCATACAACAACATATCATCAAACTTTCCAGGAAGAAATGTGCGCCATACATCTCTGTTTTATTCAGTAGCAGATCGAGAGAAATATGTTTTGTTACCTTACCCTTTAGAAGCAGAAGGGTAAAAGGCATAATGTCACGGAAGTAGTTGCGAAGAAAGAACAACAAAGTTAATGCCTCCATTTTTTTTTTACGTATCTTCGTATCAAACCACCATATCAACCCTTGGGCAGCGCTAGAATAACTTCCGGCCAGAACTAGGAAGAAGCAGTCGTGAATGTAATCTCAGCCTCACTTGCAAAACAAGCCTCAAGATTTGATCGAGCTTCTTCCATGTTAAATTCATCACCTGGACAGAGCAACTTTCCACAATGAAAAGGCAAGACACTCAACAAAACTTTATCTCGTTCTTCTACTACAGCTGCAAGATTTTGCAACAACTGATCACGACTGTGGTCGCGTGCAACCAGAACAGCAGGATCAACGCCAACGGCTCCCTGGCTCACCTGCAGCAGCTGTCACACTTTCTCCCTCGGGAGGCCACTGATTTTCTGAGATAAGTTCACTTCTCGACCCTGTAGCTGCTGCATAAAGCCAGTTTCTTCCTCACGGAACTCTCCTAGAAGGATTTCAGTTCAACGCTCCACTGAAACCGCCTGCACAACACGATTTTGAGAATCCACACCCACCCACGCAACATCAGGGTGACAGAACTTCATTTCACCATTAATGAATCCACTGTTCAAAGCACACGCCAAGGAGGAGCAGGTCAAAATGAGGTGACAGGGTTATAAATTGCGGTAGGTTGTGACAGTTAGTATGTTGAAAAAAATGGAGATAGCTGGTGGAGGGCAGGTAGAAAAGGAGCCAATGCCCAGCGGGCATTACATTCTCCTCCCCTTAAGAAGCATCGTCCTCGATGCGACATAACACAAAGGCAAAGAAATGGTAAGCAACCAAGAACAGACACAGGAGGGAGTACACTCTATGGTTTAAAATTTTAGTTGATTTAAAGCATGGCCACAGGGTAGCCTTAGGAACATTTGGTAGAAATTTTAACTTTCAAGGTTCTGTGAAGATTGGCAGTTCTTTCTTGTTCATCATTTCATTAGTCTCTTTCCATTATCATTATTTCTAGTTTTAGTTTCTTTTAAAAATATCATCATTGGAGGGTTTTGATTTATTCCTTATTGTGGGTGCCCAACATGAGCTGCTAACACAACACCCTATCAGGTTCACAAGACCCTACAGATTCACAAGCACACAAGTATATACTTCGGGATTGGATTACACCACAAAAAGGTTACTCAAATACGGAATAGAATAGGCACAGTCCACATAACATAGTACTTGTCACACATCGATGACTGACATACAAAATACTCAACCAAAAGAGTACTACAATCCACCAGACATTTCCTCAATTTGCATCAATGAAAACTCACATAACACCAAACCATGCTACAGGTACATAGTGTCCACTAGGGAATCAATGACATAACCACTACATCACAACACATATCCATCTGACATGAGTAACACATACATCAAAAGACCACTACCAAAACATCACAATAACTCAACATATATCCCGAGACATCAACATACAGACAAATATCATAAGTCTCCCTCAAACTCTTATGCCTCCCTCAAGTCTCTTATGCCTCCCTCAAACTCTTATGCCTCCCTCAAGGAGGCCTCCCTCGGTTATGCCCCATGGTCCAAGACACATAGAGTTCGAACACTCCTAACCAAGTGACATAATAACGCATGGACAAAACCCGCTAGTTATATGTATGTACCCCTTGGGGCGTACCCCCATACTGAAGCGGGTCCATAGGTCCAACCAATCCATGGTGCATCCCATGACCCTATTCCACACATCACGACATTAGAACCAGCACAACAATCTAGTCAAGGTGCCAAGTGGCAAAGTACAAGCCTTGGGCAAGGCGGTAAAAATTCCAAATTTAAAAGAAGACCCCAAATCAAGCTAAAATAAATGACCAAATGGCCAAAGTTAGTATCGAAATCCCCATGTTAGTGCCACCAACCAAGGAAATGCCCAAAATTGTAAAGCATTGCAATCAAGAAAAGATGCTGGTCCTTGCAAAATAAAGTAAAAGCTCAATTTACGAATAAAATCAACTTATAATAATGTCACATTACGATAACTGTGTGGCCTTATCTGGCCACCAAAGGGGTACTCAACGAGTTGCTAGCACTCGGAACATCGAGCCTCAGCTCGTAAAATACATATCAATAATACCATCCCGCCACCCTTCGACAAGGCTAAACATAGTCATAGTTGCACTTAGGTTGTGTACATACAACCACATATGGAGAGAGGAAAGAATCACATGTAATCTACTAAACCGAGTTTTGACTCGAGTTATTGACCCATGGTACACCATTCCTCACTCTCAACATACACTTTTACCGATTTCCCTCAGGATCGGTTAGCGTAAGGTTCACAACATAACATATAACTACATTACTAACACCATGGTGGTACACACATAGCTACCATAACGTCTCACGTATGGTAGGTATACGGGGTAGATCACAATTATACATTCACGGCGTGATACATCACTTTACCACATTCTGCACCCAAGGTGCAATCACAATACGATAGGGTTCATACACTCACCGTATGACCCAAAATCACAACATGAAGCATTACCTGTTTGCACAGTCATACATACGATGAACATAGTACATCACAACATAACATACATTGCAACATAACAAGGTGGTACACACGTTTCTTCAGAACATGGTAAAAACATCATGATACAACTCGTTTCTTTTAACATCAACTAGTCATACAACACATTGATACACCCACATATCACAATATGCCACAATGCTCCAACACTACGTCATCCACATTAGAATTATTTTCACACATCACAAACAATAATTTACACGTGAATTCTTCCTAGAATCCACAAGAAGGAGAGAGAATACTCTCATCCCCAACACATCAACATGATGACAAATACGCACTGAGTGACATACACATCACGTGCGTTCACAATATCACAATTACGACAATAATCACATCACGCTTAAAGCACATTACTCTTCCAATATAAATCATCATCATGCAACATCATCATCATCATGCAGTATCATCATGTAACACCACCACCACCATGCAACATCACCATACAACACCAATCCGGCCCAGAGGTTCGAGAGCATGAACCTACGCTCTGATACCAAAATGTAACACACCAAAAATACCAACACAAGGACAACACAATGAAATACAGGATAACTTTTTTTTTTTTTTGACTTGCTTGAAGATAATACGACACTACACAAGTTCTCTAGGGAATACAACCAACCAAAGACATGCTTTCCACAACACGGACCCACACTAGTTACAGATAGACATGAGGCACACACTAAGGACACAATGGTTCATCTAAAGTATGCAGTCTTACAACAAGGTCTTCCCACAGAAGGTTTCTTTAGATTCATGTTTTAGCTGTAAGTGTTTTTACATTCTTTACTTTTCGCAGAGGAATCACGATAGGAGAATCTGAAAGTCATGTCTCCTTTGAAGAATTTTCCCTACCTTGATAATGTTAATATACAGTGTAAACCAATTATAGAATAGCAAGAGGTTACTTCATTTACTTGATTAACTTATTCATTTGTGAGGAGGCAGTTAATTTCTCAAGGCTCTTAACTTTATCAATCTGTTTTCGACGTTGTGCTTTTGAACATATATGTTTTACCTTTTCAAGCGGTCAATTTTATTTTATTTTATTTTATTCCAGTACATGACTGTCTAACTCTTGGATTCATCATTAAGATCTTATTAGTTGTTAATAAGATTTCATTGGGGTCAAGAGTCTAATCAGAAAAATTAAAGGTTTCACTTGGGCTTCACTTGAAGAGATAGAAATAAGTATACTGTTTACATTTTCAACGGGTAAGACAGATCGAAGAGTTTCTTAGGCAAGTTCCTTCTATTTATTGTAATCTTGTTATCTTCCAAGAATTTAATCATTGATTTCACCTTAAGACCGTTCTAAGGACTCACCACAATAAGAGATTGTTGATTTGTTTACGCGGGATCACAAGGTATATTTGTTTCTCTTGTTTTCTTTTTGCTAGGTTCAAAAACATAGTCCTCTACCAAACGACACAAGACCAAGGTAACTAGAGCGATGCAAGATGATTCAAGTTTGGATAATTAGAATTAGGTTTGACAATTCAAGGATAAATCATATTCTGAAAAGTGAAAATTCAACAAAGGATACGCATGTCAAAACAAGTTCATTTAATCTTATTGACGATAATATTTCTCAAATTGACTTTCAAACGATAACAACAACCTACATGAGAACAATACAAAATTATAACACAATGCCTTCTAGATAGTCTCCACAATTTCCATACCAATGCTGTAAAGCAAAAGAAAAACATTCGTACAACAGTAGTTCCTAAGAAGGATGGAATCCACTTTCTACACGTGTTTCTTTTTCTCTCTTTTTTTTTTTTTCTACTCAGGAAATCCTCCCGCACATTTGTTAGCACATGTCGGTTAAGAAGCGAGCACGATAAAAGCTATAACATTAAGACAATATGTTGTTATCTAAGCTGTTTCAAGAGAAGAAGAAAAACACCGTTGATTATGAAAAATAATCTAAGAGTCTAAACAAGAGCAATTAAAGAGTTGTCAATAGCATAAAATGTCTGAAAAAAAGGGACGACACAACTCTATTTAATTATCATTTTCTCATAGAAGCAGTTAATAAACATCATAGTGAATTTCACTCATATCACAATAATGACCGTCATTTTAACAAGATAACATTTCGAGACAAAAACAATTACAAGAAGACAATTAATTTCAAACGTGATATGTCCCTATTTGTTTAAGTTAGTTCACCAAGCCAAGGACTCACTATGTCATTGGAAGATCCCAAACAATCAATCGACATGAGAACATCTAAACCAACATGACTTATTAATATTAAGATGATGTGCCTATAACAGTTAATTTTATGTCAGCACAGAATAAATAAATTGGAAAGAAAAGGGATGAGACGCACAAATGACCCCGTATGGGCCACGTCCTATCCTAACAATCCTTCTATTAAACTTTCTTCTAATCAAGAGAATGTCTTAAGAAAAAGGACAAACTTTGACAAGACCAAACATAACCATTATAAATCTTACAGGAGGGTTACTCAATCATTCACAAGAACACAACACAGGATACATAGCTTCCAAAGGATCTATCGTCAACAACAAGTCAACTTTAACCTTTTTGGTCAACACATAACCATTCTACTACAATGACAGCAAGGAGGTCGTATCACAACGATCATCACAAAAACCAGTCAACCAATGAGTTTCCAAACACACCAAACTCTAAGTCACAGGAGAATGAAATTTAAGCATCTTTACGGAGAAAAATGTAGAGTAATTTCTTACGCATAAAACCAACATCCCAATTTTAAGATTTGAAAACTTCCTCACTAATGATCAAGTAGCTCTCGTATCCTCCAACATGTGTGAAACAAAATCAAGGTAAGAAAGAGTATTTCCTCTGACATTTTAAGCTATCCAAAAGAAATGTGAGTATCGTCAAAAGAAAACATTCCATAGGTTCAGCTACATTCCTCAAAACATACAACAGTCACCAAGGGAGAGAAGGTGATTCCAAAGACAACAATCTCCAAACGGTGAACATGAATTGATATCAATTATGAAAATCAAACATGACACTCGAAGAATAAAAGTATTTCTTCGAGCGATTCAAAACAAAATAACAAAAGCAACTAACCTAGTTGAAAGTAAATATCAACTTGGCTCAATTCAAAAGTCAGTCAAGCTAAGCACACACCAAGCCAACCGGGAAGGGTTACTAGAACCTAAAACAACTGAAAGAAAAGGATAGAGACAAGAATAGCATCATTCACCTATACACGATGCACTCGCAGTACTCAATCACCAATTTGCAAATACCCAACATAGACCAGAACTACAGATCTCGAACCGAAACAAGAATAAGAACATAACAGGAACTATAAAGTTGAGTCCAACGACAATGTTTGGTAAAACATTCAAATCGTGAGACCAACACATAGAACTCGAGAATTTTCATTACAAGACCCCCGCCTCTTTTGTTTTATTAGTCTTAAGAACAAAGTTCACCCAAATAATATTTATTAAAAACCCAGAAAACAATATAAAGGCTTCAACCAACGCAATCATTTCTAACGCCAAAACAAATACAAATGAGCCAGGAAAGTGGAAACCAAACAGTATACCATCACACGAGACATTAATATGAAGAGTAGAGTTATTTAGTGATTCAATTAAATAACAGCATAAGAATTAATGGTATAGAGAATATCGTGCCTGATTAAGCTCCCGCAGTCGATAACAAGATGGACGGGGCCTGCAACAGCAACCGAAGCCTAAATCCATTTTCTTCAAGCTCGTTGGGCGCCCAAACATCGAACATCTTCATGTTGGCACAGGTAGGAGTTCACAGCCAGGGTGGGTGGTCTAAAATACTTGCCATCATTCTCCCAACACCGCTCCAAGATCAGCCCTAGAACTTCTGTAGGCCCCATTTTGGCAATTGAACTTAATCCTTCGTCATTCATCCAAACACCTCCACCATCTCCATATGCATCTGATTGTTTCTAATTTGGACCTCCTAACCTTGGTGTTCTCATATTAGGAGCAGCCCTAGTTTGAGACAAAGCAAAAGAAGATGGCTTTACAACCAAAAACAATCTCTTGGTATCAGACTCCATATCCATAAAACAGTCCCTAGACTTAGCATCCTCAATTAAGGCTGACCAGTCACTAGATTGCTTCAATGCAGCTGCTTTGCGAGCTCGTGCCAGTGCCACATTCATGCGGCGAATATCATCTACAAAGCCAACCCCATGATTTGAAGCTTGGACACAAAATATACTGATTACATCACGCTCCTGGCTCTGGTAGGCATCTACCGTGATGATCGATAAACCTTTTCCTTCATTAGATTGAGGACAACATCAAACACTCGGTGCAACCCTCGTGTTATGGGTCCAGACTTCAGCCCCAACGACATTGCATTCAAGGTCTGTAAGAACAGCAAAAACTTCAAAGAGTAAACCTGGCCTAACAATCCCTTTCTGTTACATGGAATACATCCATAAACTTTCCACCGTCAGAAGATATGTACGCCTTAGAAATAGTGAGATCCAAATCGGTTAGCACTTGTACAACTTCCAAAAGAATGCCATGCTTATTGGCACTATTAACCTTCACCAATGTAGCATTCGCACAAGTTCTGAATCTGACAATTATCCTGCTACCTTCATCTCCCAATACATTTTCTCCAACGTTGCATAGATCTCCTGAAAGTTTTCTTGCAAGGCAAACAGTGCTTCATGAATATTATGATATGAAACAGGTCCGCCTCTATGAGGTTCTCTTCCATGAGTTACATCGAACAGCAAGAAGATCTCAAAAGAGAATCTTTGTAAATAAATTTCATCAGGTCTCCTGGTAACAGTCACACTGTCACTTAATCGATTTTGATAAAAATATCTTGTAGGAGAATCTCGAATTTGAGGGTGCATTCGACACTTAACAGAAAACAACATAGCAACAGATGTGCATTTCACACACCGCTGCACCATTCAACACACCGCTGCACCATTCAACACACACCTGCTACACTAGCTGGTTTCCACGCCCCTCCTCCACGAGGAACCAGTCTCCACCTGATCGAGGCATTGAGGATGTCGAGGCCTGAAATGGCGAAGTAGGTGAGAGTGAGACGATTAGTGTCCTGCTCCATAACCGATCTGCTCCATTGTTCGGCTCCCACACTATTCTTCACCCTCTCGTCATCAGGAACAGGGACCATACCAGCCATTTGAGGCCAACAGTTTCCTCCAGGACCCAAAACCCCATATTCTACTCTGCTTATGACTGCCCTAGCATAAGGATCCACCAAAATGCACGAAGGATCATAGCGGTGGCCTTCTTCAGGACAATATTGTCCATCAACTTGATAATCATACAACATATCATCAAACTTTCCAGGAAGAAATGTGTGCCATACATCTCCTGTTTTATTCAGTAGCAGATCGAGAGAAATATGTTTTGTTACCTTACCCTTCAGCAGAACAGAAAGGGTAAAAGGCATAATGTCACGGAAGTAGCTTGCGAAGAAAGAACAGCAAAGTTAACGCCTCCATTTTTTTTTTCTGTATCTTCGTATCAAACCACCATATCAACCCTTGGGCCAGGCGCTAGAATAACTTCCGGCCAGAACTAGGAACAGTCGTGAATGTAATCTCAGCCTCACTTGCAAAACAAGCCTCAAGATTTGATCGAGCTTCTTCCATGTTAAATTCATCACCTGGACAGAGCAACTTTCCACAATGAAAAGGCAAGACAGCTCAACAAAACTTTATCTCGTTCTTCTACTACAGCTGCAAGATTTTGCAACAACTGATCACGACTGTGGTCGCGTGCAACCAGAACAGCAGGATCAATGCCAACGGCTCCCTGGCTCGCCCTGCAGCAGCTGTCGCACTTTCTCCCTCGGGAGGCCACTGATTTTCTGAGATAAGTTCACTTCTCGACCCTGTAGCTGCTGCATAAAGCCAGTTTCTTCCTCACGGAACTCTCCTAGAAGGATTTCAGTTCAACGCTCCACTGAAACCGCCTGCACAACAAGATTTTGAGAATCCACACCCACCCACGCAACATCAGGGTGACAGAACTTCATTTCACCATTAATGAATCCACTGTTCAGCACACGCCAAGGAGGAGCAGGTCAAAATGAGGTGACAGGGTTATAAATTGCGGTAGGTTGTGACAGTTAGTATGTTGAAAAAATGGAGATAGCTAGTGGAGGGCGGTAGAAAGGAGCCAATGCCCAGTGGGCATTACAATATGAAATGATAAGAGATTAAGTTAGCCACTAGTGGGCCATTGATATCCCGGTATATGATCTAGGATTAAGGCCGTATCACTCTTTTCCTAGAATTTCAAATTTCCTTGATTGTGTTTATATAAGAGCCGATTTACTTGCATATTTTTATACGTTTATAGAAGCAAAAGTTTCTATATCTAGTGTGGATGATAGTTATAAAATCTTGTCAACCCATCACCATGGAGATGAAGTGGTCTCCATCTCTCTTCTTTTGAATTTTATCTTATCATATAAACAATATTGAGTTCAAGAATATTCAATAGTTTTTGAGCCAACAATGATTTTTCTATATCCACTTGATCACATTACTTTGATATGTATGTATGTACACAAAGAAAAGGGTGACACTACTCAGACATATTTTTTTATAAGACTTGTTAATTGTTATGGTGCTTTTGTACGTGTGTGTTTATTGATTATTGGCCCATCTTATCCGGGTGCATTCCTTGTCTTTTGATTGACTTTGGACATAAAACTTTTGCTTATTTGTCCTTTGAGTTGTGCATATTTAGGAATGCTATAGTTCTAGTCGAGTTTCTTTGTTTTACTAAAAAATCTTGACATGTCGCCTCTGTTAGGAATTAACAAAATCTAATACGGAATAATTTCTCATAATAAGAAGTATGAATAGAAATTACAAAAATGAAATATGCAAAACACGAAGACAATATTTAACGTGGTTCACCCAATGTGGGCTACATCCACCAAGAACACTTGCTCAAATTTTATTACAAGCCAACAGTCTTCACAATTACAATAACCAGATCTTGTTTGGAGCTGCGCTCAACAAACCCTCCCAAATTTGCACTTGAATTCGCACACACTATTCACCTTCACAAAAAACACTCATATAAATCCTATTATATGTCCATCTATTTATAAGTACATCAATAGGTAGCGGAAGAGGCGGTTTTACAAAACAATGGGTACCGGAAAAAAAAAAAAAACATGGGCCCAAAAAACAGCCCATAACGGTTTTAATTACCCATGGGTTAATAAACCACCCATGAAAATTTTCTTTGGGGGCTTCACCCCCATAACCCCTTTGACCCACTCATCGGCGGCGGGACCATAGTAAAAATATCCGAGTATAACACATGGAAGGTGTACCAAACTCTAACACGAAACAGCTCCATAAACATAACATCTTGAATTGTTTAGACTTATTTCTAAGTACTTTCTCTATAATTACAACAAAACATGTATCATTATTAGACCTATTTTCACATCTACACGGAGACATCCTTACAACTTCATTAAACTATGACGTTAACTAAAGCTAGTTAAACTACATGAATAATTTTTATATCTTTGAAGCTCATAACCATGAGTACAATTTAATGGCCATATTAGTTCATAAAACATTTTCTCTTCATTTTTAGTTGCCATTTATTTAATTCATGACATTTTTGCATTGGAATATATTAAAAATAAACAAAATCTTTATTAAATCTAGCAATATTTAGTTATGTTGATAAGCATTATACAATGGTACCAAGGAGTGGTATCGAGGGTGTGACTGTGAAAAATTTTATTTATTAAATTAAATTTGACATTCATTTCATTGTCCCAAAATAATTTTCACTGTAAATTCTATCTAAATGTTTTTCTTTTTAACTTTGAAACATCAACTAAAGATGTAATAAAATTATTTATCATCACAACATTCGTAAACTAAAAGACGAGAAAAACTTGCTTCTTGAAAATTGTCAAACCTGGATTCACTCTAAGAAATTGGAATATGCTATTGAATTGTCGGTGCTCCTACAATATTCAATTATCATAAGACCATTTAAATTTTCAGGGAATTCTGCACATACCTCCATTTCATACAAAGCTGATCCAAAGCTTAAATAACGCACATTTTGAGGGAAAGGGATCGAAAACACAATTATTAAATTTCTGCATATTATGAAATGCGTCCCTTAAATAACTAATACATCACACATTTTAAAGTTTTTCATATAAATAGTATGTGCGTAGAAACATGAAGGACTATAAGATCTTAATGGAATTCATAAACATCTAAAGTGTACTAGAACTTTGACTGTCGGATGCCGATGTCCCGGTGGGATTGAGAGTGGTATTCTGTAGGAGATCTGATATGGTTGTTGTTAAATTGGAAGCAGCTGCACTTCCCATGAAAGATGCCCTCATGCTCTCCAGTGCCCTCGCTACATCTCTCATGGAGGGTCGTTCTCTTGGTGATTCACTGCTGCAAATCAA
Organism: Taxus wallichiana var. yunnanensis; assembly: GCA_018340775.1. Taxonomy (NCBI): domain Eukaryota; kingdom Viridiplantae; phylum Streptophyta; class Pinopsida; order Cupressales; family Taxaceae; genus Taxus; species Taxus wallichiana. The sequence continues at coordinate 967,890,275 of CM031239.1, read as the reverse complement.
ACCAACATTAATGAAAGAAACAAGACATCTATTCTCTTCCATACTGTCATTCACATCCCTCAACAACCTGCTATCAACAATATCTACTATTCTCTCTGGAAAAGCTGATCTCACCCACTTTGGAAGGTTCATGTCTCCCACAAACATGTCATCACTTGGCCTCTTCCTTGTAACCATCTCTAATATCAGAATTCCATAGCTGTAAACATCTCCCTTTGTAGAAACACTCCCTCCCACTCCATACTCTGCAATTAATTTGTTCATGACAATTAAGGGAAATGGAGACTATAAAAATGTTTAAAGAAAATTAAAACAATTTTTTTACATAAAATTCAAACAAAATTTCATGACAATGGACAACTTGCGGAGAGCAATCATGATGCAAATATTCCATGCCATGGGCTACATCTATTGCAATCTTCAAACGTTCACTCAGTCCCAATTCACATATCTCCTGGTCATCTCTGTCAGGGTACAAATGCTTTTCTAAGCTCCCATTAGATGCAAATTGAAGAACCAAACCTATTAAGCCAGGGTATGAAAATGCACTTATGATTCAAGTGATATTGTGGTGCCAGAAACCTCCCAAAACTTTGCATTCTGTGTTAAAGCTCTTGTGGGCTTCTTCATTCTGCAAATCGAGAGTCTTGATGGCAACTACCTTACCATCAGTCAAATTGCCTCTGTAGACTGATCCAAAGTTCCCCACTCCAAGCAAATTTGCCTCATCAAATCCATTTGTTGCAGTCACAAGATCCTGATATGAAAATTTTTGAAACCTTAGCCTTTGAAAAATAAAATTTGAGGGAAGGAAAAGTTGTCCTGAAAAGTTCTACCTCCAAACCATTCCCAAGATTAAAGAACTCAGTATAAATGTAATGATTCCGACAGCTGAGAGAAATATTTTTCTGAGTGGTGAATGCTTTCCCTTGCTCTATGTGGTGAATGAGTAATTCGGTGGACTGCATAGGCGTCGGTTTCCCATCAACAATGCAATGACAACACTGCCATTTAGAAACAACCCCTCTTCTGGAATTTGACCTTATAAATAGTTGAAAGAAAGATTCATGTACTGCAGCACTTCTAGTCATCTAAGAGACATTGGTATTGAACCTGATAAAAATTTGACAAAGAGATCCATTTCTTGGATATTTTATAATTTGGAAAGTGTTTCTGGTATGCATTGTGTGACAGGTTTAAATGCTCTAATGTTGTGTAGTCTCCTAATGCACTTGGAATAATCCCATGCAGCTTATTTCCAGACGTGTCTATGGCTTGAGCCATTACAATTTTACTAATCTCCCTTGGCAAAGACCCTTGCTGATAATTCCATGAAAGATTGATATACAATTGAAGGTTTTTAAGGATGGAAATGAATTCACGAGGTATCCTTCCCCTTAATTTGTTGTAAGACAAGTCAAGCAGCTCCAAATTTTACATCCCTCTAGACTTGTAGGTATCCCTCCGAACGAGTAGTTGTGATGAAGATAAATATAAATCAGCTGTGGAAGGCTACCAAGAGAATCTGGTATTTTTCCAGATAATTTGTTGCGAGGAAGAGATAAAATTTCGAGAATTTTCATTTCACCCATATCAGTCGGAATGTTTCCTTCTAACACTACTACATGGGGCCCTATTTTCAGACAAAAGTTTAGTTTTGTGTCTAAAAGTTTCCATGTGTCTCTAACTTTTTCTTTCTTAAATTTTAAATTGGGGAAAAATGTGGGAACCTAAATGGGGAAAATTTGGGAGTTTCTTATCAGCCCCGGCAGAGCTATGGTCAGGTTAGAATATTGATTCTATTCGGCCAAGATTAAATCAATCCTCTAGAGATTCTATAGAGGTGCAAATATTGTTTCAGTTTTAGCAAGGAAGGTTCCAGAATTGGCTACTTTGAAGGGAGCAGAGCCACCTCTACATCTTGAACCATACAATATGATCCAGTGTTCTGCTGAAAACTATTTTACCAAAGATTGCATAAATGCTTGGAACCCCTTTCATGTAGATGGCGATTCAGTCCCTACTTTGGTTCTGGCCGCCAGGGCCTCTTCAATCTTAGGAGTTCCTTCTATGGGCTATGGATCTGGTTCTCCTCCTAATCATGACAGACACCCTAATCCATCTACCAAATCTCTGACCACCTTCAAATCGATTTCATTTGGTTTCAATTCTAGGTATTCTGGTTCCTCCGTCACTTGCTTTGCTCATCTATATCTCCCGTTTCCTCCATATCCAAATCACTGTCCAGGCTTCTGCCATGCTCAGATGTTTTATTCACACTTTTCTTCTTTTAATACCCATCTTGCCGGTGGAATGCTAGCTGAAGGAGAATCGAACGCGAGACTTGAACCGGGGTCGAATGGAGGCCGAAAAAACACTGACCCGCGGCAGACCTGAGCCGGCCGCAACATGTCCTCCTCTGTTTCACATTTTAGCATTTATTGCCGGGCGTGGGAACACCCGGATAAAGGGTGTAAAAGGTAGTTGGTTTGTTACCAAGTAGGAGATTCTATATTTTTCACGCCTATAGGGGATTTTCCAACACCGTTTAGATCAATGACAGCTATCTCCTCCGTGCAAACGCAAGACCATGCATTTTCCAGCAGTTGTGTATGCATTTTCCCTGTTACAGGGAATAATGAATAATTGTTGTTTATGGCTAGAGAGTCGAGACACCTAGGTTTTCAAAACATTGGGATTACTTACACACCGCATGGTTGACAGAAGGGGTTTCATGCTTCTTAAAAAGAGATGTTGGCCATGTAGGAGGAGCAGTTTAATGAAACATTCAATGCATTTGGACCATCCACTTTTTGTTCCGCACAGGGTGAGTCTTGGAACCACAGGGAAGAGGTTAGTTTTTACCATGTTCACATATTTGCATTTTTTGCATTGAGTTTCTTCATTTTTGAGTGGTTTTGTGTGTGAGTATATTTGGTGTATTCCTTGTGTTCTTGTATATACAATGCAGCAGATGCAAATATCCAATCATGGGAAGGGATATATCCATCTTAACTAGTTATTAGCTAAGGGTTTTTTCCAATCAAACAAAATAGTCGTGGGGAAGGATTTATGAATGCAAGAAAACTGTTTGACCAAATGTGCCGATGGGGATTCAGAACTCTGTTTACAAATTCTTATAGATTTTCATATGTAATGATTGTTAACTTACTCTCTAAACCATTACTATTTAATTATTGTTTCTTTCTTTATCCGGGGTTAGGACTGCAATACTTCACAAGCATTGTGAATGAGATTTATAACCTTTGGTTTTGAATTAACCTGCTGTTCCATTTCCAGAATCTCTATTTGTTAGAGTGGCACTCTGATTCCAATATTTTAAAAACCCTACTTTTTTCAATAGACAGGGTTGTGGAATATTAATTATTTACTGCTTGTTGTATAAAATTAACATTGCCTACTTTAATTGGATGTCATTGCCAGAAAATCCCTCTGTTATTAATTTGTGAAAATGTGCTTTCTACTGGTAATTCGAAGTGTAGAACATTTTAAGGTGTCAAAATACTTCGTGGTTTTTATCCATATAATGGTGAACAAAAATGCCATGTTCTATATTTCTCCCATTATGGAAGAGATGAGACAGATTATGGAAAATGTTGTGGGGTTCTGCTTTGCACTACTAAGCTCCTAAACAATGTGCTTTGAAATAATCATAGAGCTAGCTGCAGTGTGTACCGTTGAGAACACAAAATTTCTAGCTTGAATGTTGCATACAGCTGAATCCAGTATTGATATGTTTGCCTCTACCTTCCATTGCTCTCAGCTTTTGGGAATGTTTATAAAATACTATGTTTTTTATACCTCAATTCATTCAGAAAGAGATGGATTTGTCTTGATTCCTTTATGGTTTATTCCCCATTTACATTTACTTGTGTTCTTCTTTGCGGTGGTTAGAACATATCTTGTAGATTTATGTCTAGAGAGCCCTTATACGTCTATGTTTATCTTGTAGATTTATGTCTTGAGAGCCTTAATATAGATCATTCTATAGCATGCACATACGAAATTGTTGCATTTTTCCCCTTAAACGTAGTTGTGACTATGTTGAAATTATATGGAGAAAAATGGGGCATTCAACCATTCTGCAGTGTAATGAAACATTTTGTTTACAAATCATTGGCTCAAAAATAAAGCATTTGCAAAGAAAGTGGATAATTTAGGAAAGCCTCAACTTCATCATTAAATACAGTTTAAGTTCAGTGGGGAAAAAATGTTGGTTGTCTTTGTGACGGAGTTCTTGTTCATGCAATTTGCAATTCCTGTTGCATACATGTAAGAATGCTCATTTTCCTGTTGGTGTCATTGATGTTTGGCAACCTTGTGAAAATTTCCCCTGCTGTTATGTTGAAGATCAATGTTTCTTTATTTGTTTGCTTCGATTTTAAGATATATGGTATGGAACAGACCCATTTGAACTTTTTTGAGTTGTATAACATATACAATTTTTATTTTCTGTTAGAATTTTGTATTAAATTATTCTAAAACTATTGAGCATTTGTTAAGTTATTGTATAAAAAGTTATTTAAAATTTTCGTAAGTATACAAATATTTTTTTAAACCAATCAAATTTATTGTTTGTATTAATTCTATTGTATTTGAATAGTGAAGATGGTGGAAATGAAGTTACCTAATCATCTTATTAAAATACAAATCTCTAATGATATTGAAAAATTGAAGCCATAAATTTGACAGAATAAATATTTGTCAACCCGTAATTCTGAGCAAAAGAATCATTCTACATACCTTATTTATGCAAAAAATAAATAAATTGAATTCCATTAAAATAATAATATTGATTGTCCCATTTTAAATATACTTGATAATTTATAAATAAACTGACTGGTCTATGTGAGCTGAGAGAACAGAGAGTTCAAGGGCATTTATGAGGTTCTAAGTTCCAGTATATTTTGTAAATAACTCAAGACTACATTTACCTAGAAAATCTTAAACAACCAGTGATTTAGAGTTGAATGGCTGTTAATTCCTTAAATTATTTAGTTTTTCTTTTGCTTTATTTTTAATATTTCGATGGTGTTTTTGAGTGTTAAAAATAAGTGTATTCAACTTGAACTCGCCTATCCTTTATTAATTAATAAAGACCAAATTTAACATTTGAATGCCTTTATTGTTTAAAGCTTTGAAACAAGTTACTAAATGCCATGTATTTTAAAAACTTTGGCAGCAAAAGAAGGCGGAGGAGAGTCCTCAAAACAGTATACTCTTTTGTCTCAGACATTGTTGAATGCACCACAAGAAAAGAAAACAATGTTTTATCTAGTTTTATGAAAGCCCATGAAATCTATATGGAATCTATGTGTATAAATCTAATCCTGGCTTGTAAAGATACATCTGCCCATGGTCTCTGCAGCTTATTTTGCATTCGAATAAGCATCCCCATGTAGAAGACAAAATATTTACAGAGCGTCGTGAGATTCTTGAATGTAGAATAAATTCAATCTACTGTAATATCTATTCTATGATAGCTAATTCTGATATTTGTTTTAGTGTGAATGAGCTAAAGCAGATGCAGTATTTGGAGGCCACTTTGAGGGAAACCATGAGGCTTTTTCCAGTTGACTGCAGGGAAGTTATGAAAGATGGGTTTCTCCCAGATGAGACTGTTGTGAAGGAAGGGTCCAAGGTTTTGTGCTTTATTTATGGGGCCAATAGAACGGAGAGTGAATGGGGTAAGGAAGCCCTTAAATTTAAGCCAGAGAGGTGGATAAATGCTGACATTAATGAAGGTTATAATAATTTGGAGGCATGGGATTCCTATCAATATCCATTATTGAATGAGATAAGTTTGTGGAGGGAATTGGGTTTCATGGCCATGAAAGCTACTGCAGCAAATATTGTTCTTCAGTATCATGTGAAAGTTGAGGGTGAAACTAATTCTTTCAATGATGGGCTTCCAGTTACATTGCATTCCAGGTTAGACAATCTTCAAGTTGCGTTTTGATTCATACTCAAAATGAAAGTAGGATAGATTGAAAGGAAGAGCTTGCATTCAACACCATTCAATGTGAATATTGAAAATGTAAGCTTGACCATAAATTTTCCTCATTCTACAAAGAAATTAATGATCTTCAGCTAGAAAGAAATAAATTGAATAAACTAGGATGTCGTGAATTTTTTTGGGTTCTGTCTGTATGAAAATAACATTCCAAAATTAGCTAGAAATAATATTTTGTCTGTATATTTTGTAAGGAGGAAGAGAACAGGGTAGAACAGAGGATAGATGAAGAATAACAAAACATCATTGTAAATGAAGAATAAAAATAACAAAATGTATGCAACAACATATTTTTAGCAAATATAAATTTGATTTTTGTTAGTTTATACTTACTCTGTTGTTTGTGCATCTCTGTGTTGTGAACAACACTTTTTAATTGAAAAATAAAACAGTTTTTCTATTTAATTAGAGCAGACGAACTTTCTTCAAATTGGTATCAGAGTATAAAAGTGAAATCGTCTCAGTGTTGAAATTACTTTGTTGATGGATATGATACAATTGTAGAAGCATTAGATCGTTTTGCAACTTTCTTTCTTAATTCTACGGAGTAAATTCGCAGAGTAAAAGCATGTGGTCACACTCTGGTCGGTATGTTTTGAATATTTGGATATTTTTCTGGATTGGGTAAGTATTTTTTGAATATTTGGGGTACTTTTCATAATTAGGCACAAAGTAAATCTGCTTTTTGAATACTTGGATTACTTTTCGTAATTCTGCACAGAGTAGATTTGAGAGTAGTAGCATTTGCTCATTACTCTGGTTATTGTTGTGGGTTAATTCGATATGTTTTGAATATTTAGAGATTTTTTAGTTTAGCTTAGTAATTCATACAACTGACCACTTAGTTTTCTTAGTAAATAGAGAAGAATGGGTTTATTATAATAGACATTTTTTTAGTAATTATCCTGTATTTTTGCACAAAATAGATTTGCAAAGTATTTACCTCTAGTCAATGTCTTTTGAAGATGCGTGTTTCTTCTTTTCTGTTTGCTGTTGATGCAAATGAGTACAGTAGGTGTCACTATTACCATGTTTATGTGCTTGTGTATAAATTTGCAAAGTATTACCATTTGAGTCGTACTTTCGTCAGTATGTTTTGAATATTCGGGGTATCTTTAACTAGTTGAGTTAGTATATTTTGAATATTTGGAGTATTTTTCTGTGTTGAGTCAATATGTTTTGAATATTGAGTTTTTTTTTTTTTTGGGGGGGTGTTGAATTGATTTGCAGAATAATGGCAATTGGTTAAAATTATTTGAATATTTGGGGTTTCTTTTCAGTGTAGGTCAGCGATTGATACAGATGAGCATTTAATTTTCTTAGTAAAAATAATATAACATATTTATATTATAAACTTAAAAAAAAGATTATCCCAAATTTTTGTACAAAATATATATGATAAGTACTTACCTCTAATCAATGTCTTTTAAAGATGTGGGTTTCTTCTTCATTTCTGTTTGTTGTTGATACAGATGAGTATAGTAGGTGTTGCTATTACCATGTTTTTGTGCTTGTATTATAATGGCTAAGTTTTTATTTGCAATGCACAATTTTTGTTCACCAGTTTTGCCATTACTTAAATGAATTGTCGTGGTTGTGTACAAAATAATTCTGCACGTGCAACAATAATGCCCAAAGGATAAGCAGGTTTTTCAAAAGCTATATACAAAATCATTGAGTTCGGGAATTTGGAATCAATCAGCAACATGAATCATCTAGGGTGGTAGCAGTTTTATGCCAATTGTTGCTTATAACGATACTATAGTAATGATTTTCGTATTGCTTCTCGGGTAAGAGAAGGCTTACATTAGTGAAACAGTCTTCAACATTGTATTTTTCACCTTAGTGAACTCGGGTAATGCCTCAATATATTCAAAATTTACATTTTATGTTTGAAGTGGTCCTCTGATCACGATAAAAATCTATTCTCTATTCATTGATCGTTTAAATACAAGAAGTCTTACTAACTTCATTGAATGCTTTAAGCAGTTAGCCCTGATGGTCGATTGCTACAAAGCTCAACAATGGTAGATTCTATGGTTTTCCATTTTGTTGAGGGTACTTCCGAGTCTGTACCTGCTTCATACATTGAATTTGCTGAGAGGCTGGTATCACCTGAATATGAAAACTTACCTGCTGATAAGGTATGAGGCATACAATATCTTTATCATTTCTTTTGATAAAGATATATCTGGTTTCCAACATCAGCTGTAATTCTTATTGTCTTTTTCTTTCTTAGCAGTCACTTCTCGACAACTACATAAATACTAGTGCACTAAGCAATTTTCTTTCACTAGCAAGTTCTTTGGGTCATCTGGTATGATCCACCCAGTACCTTATATAATAGATCTAAGGTTCAAGATGATGATATACATAGATGGTTAAATATATTTATATCCCTTGAAGGTATGCCTTTTGTGGTCCCATTTATTCACCTAAGTCTTTAACTATTTATTAACATTTAATACATCATTAAATACATTATAGTTTATATCATAGCTAGCTCTGTGGAGACCTTCTAGTCAGATTTTTTGGGTGGAATTCATAGCTTAGCCTCTTGATCCCATTAACTTTATGTTTTAAATGATTATTTTCTTCTTAACCTTAATTGTTGTTACTTCCAGAAGATGGCTACAAATTACATAAAGCTTCCTTGTGAGGGGAAGATACTTCTAATCTACCATAGTAGTGTCTAGTACATTTTTGTCAACACGAATCAAAAGTTTTCCTATGATGGCGGGTACGGATGATCACCTAAATATTTATGTGTTTCAAATGGCAACAAAACATTGATTTTAACATACGGGTATATGAGTGCATGCAAGTTAGCTTATTAGTTTTGTGCGAGGTTTTAATTATTGTCTTAGTTTAAATGTAATTTGTGAATACTTTTGGTAGAACTGGAGTAAAATATGTGTTCTTAATACCTCGAATTCAACGCACCTTTGTTGCTTAACAAAAGTAGAGAATTGCATCAAAGTTTAGACAATCAAAGTGAAGAATATGAAGATGACAACATTGTTGGTGGAGGCGGATGCTTAAAATAAAAGTCCACAAAAAGAATGCCAAAGTAGCACCGGGAAGCAAATGGATCACTTGAAACTAGTGGTGGAGAGAAGGTGTTGATATTGTATGTCGAGGTTAACGACATTTAGGCACCCTTTTGTATTTTTTCATTGTATGTCTAGGGTTAACGACATTTAGACACCCTTTTGTATTTTGCCTTAGTAAAATGTTTGTGAACCCATTTATTTGGCACAAGATTCAAATCAAATTGATTTTAATTTATAATATTAATTACCAGCCCACTTTGACATCATAGATGATATGTAGTCGTTGATTGCATTATATGATATTTGGTTATTATTTATTCTTAGAATTCAAATTTTTCATTCTTTACAATTGTGTTGTCTCTAGAGAGACAAAAATGAAGTTAGTATTGTCTCTAGAAACACATAATTAGTATTTTGTATTGTCTCTCAAGAGACTATATATATATATATATATATATATATATATATATATATATATATATCTATATATATGTCTCGGAGAGACAATATTAGAGACACCCACTTTGAGACAATATTAGAGACAATGTACAACCTTTTATTGTTTCTATTTGAGACATTTTGGTTAAGTATTGTCTCTATTATTGTCTCAAAACACCCCCTTTGTAGTAGTGTAATGTATTCCCATTCAATAATAATCATTCTAACTTATGGAATCTTGTAATTGCAGACGAAATATTTCCTCACGAAAATACTATTGCTTAAAGCTAAGAAGGTCAAATATGTGAGATTGGAAAATTGTAGGGGATGCTTCCACTTATATTGTTCACTGATGAATCCAAGTAAGAAAGTTTGGACGAAAGGTGACTAATGGAGAGAGGCAAAACACCAATGAGAGAATTATTCAACACACTTAACTCTTCTATGTGGGAGAAATTAGAGAGAGTGGTGAGAAAATTCAATGTGCTAGTGCTGCCACTAACAAGTTGAATTTAAAATAGACCAAGCCTTTGAAACAAGCTCGACTTACCCGGCTTCGTCTGCACCATTCCATTCAGCTGGTTGTTTCTCAAATAAAGTATAGTGATATTAGAACAATTTCCAATGGAATTTGGTATGTTTCCACTAAGGTGATTTCTCCATAAACTAAGGAACTACAATCTCGTGAGCATATCCATCTCAGTAGGAACAAGGCCTTGGAGATTATTTTCACTAAATTCGAGAAACGATTAAGGTGGAGAAATTTCCCAAATATGGGGAATGGTTCATGATAACTTAGTTTTATAAAGATAGAATGCAAACAATTGATTGAGCATGCCATCTCAAGAGGAATAGAGCCTTGGAGATTATTTTCATAAAACCCAACAACAATTAAGGTGAATAAATTTCCCAAAGAGGGAGGAATGTTACCCATAATATTTTTTCCTCCCAAGTGCGATTACTTAAAACTCGAGAGTAAACTAAGCTCGGGTGGAATGCTATCATGCAGTCTATTATAGGAGAGATCAGTCAAAAAATTGTGACAAGAAGAGAGAGAGGCAAAATGGTTCCTTGTATTTGATTGTTGTGCACCAAGCGTATTTACAGATGGGAAATTTGAGCGAGTTGAGGTGGGATTTGACCATGAAGGGCATTGTTAGAGAGATCGAGGGAGTGGAGAGAGGAGAGATTCCCAAGAAGAGGAGAAATGGTGCCTTCTAAGCTCATAGAGGATAAATTGAGGGAAACAACAGATTGGGAAATAGGAGTGGTGCGGGGAGAAATTGATTCCATTCTAGTTTTAGATGGGAGTATGAGAATTCCAATTTGTGGTGAATTTTTGTGGATCAAGTGTGGCCTCGACTTTTGTAATGCCCACAAATTAACATCAAAGTAGAACAAAAAAATTTGTGGAATAATTTTTTATTTATTTTTCATTGCTCTTAACAAGATATCACATGGGCTCAAATAGAAAAATTCAACATCACATAAGACACTTACATAAGCATGGACCCATATAGACAACATGATAACATAGGTACACATCAATGTCTTACTCAAATGATGTAAACCAAGACAATGACCCAACTATGGTAAGGCACACAAGATAGGCATACTCCACAACACATATTTTTTATGGTTTACATATTTATTACATTTATTTTTCCATTATATAACCTTATAGGTTTCTAGTGAATTAAACTGGTAAGGGTGTAAAATTTCTTTTTTTTCTAAAACTTCAAATACTTTATTTTCGTATAGCATTAGCCTTTAAAAGAGGATGCATTGTTGGTTCCTTTCTCAATTTCCATTAATTATCCATAACTCATTTGTTAATTAAATTCATTTTTAACACCTATGAGCCTCCTAATATTCATTCTTACGTTAAAGGTTTGTTTCATAAAATATATTTAATTGACGTTAAATTTTATCCTCATTACGAAAAGGAACTAACAAAATGTTAAGGTTTTGCTTTTCAAGACTTATATTCAATGTTTAAATTTTACCTTTGCTAGACAAGGAGAACTATCATGAGATCAAGGAAGATATATTAGAGTTTAAAAGATGATTTCGATTCATATCTCTTCCCATAAACATCCTTCCATCATAGCACCCTATTTTTTCTTGTTATAATTGATATAGTTCAATAACTTGTTTGAATCCCATTCAACATTTTCACATAAAGAAATTTTATGTAGATTTCTATATATCTTTTGTTTTCTCAAAATTTTGATCTCACCAAGGAAATTCATATTTATTTTTAACAACATGAAATTGTCTAGTTGAGTTGTAAGGACTTCAAGCATGATGTTATTCGTAACCCCAAAATCTTGTTAACTCTTGTACTCTTTACAATTACGTCATACTTTGGTCTCACGATTGGCATTGTTATTAGGAAAAAACTAATTCAAATTACCCATAGTTTACGCTTATGGGTTCATGACTACAAGTAGTGGTGACCATGCACCTAGCAAACAATACATAGGATAAACATAGAAAATATAATCTTCACTATATTATGATATGAACAATACAATTATATAGGAGAACTTCTCCTATAATCAAGGAGGTGGCTACAACCACTCCTCCATAAATATCTGTAAACTCACGTACACAACAAACTCCTAATATACATTATTGTTACATAACAATAATGTCACCAAATTACATTATAATATTACTGATATATTATCAACCGTGGAGCACTAAATAATTGATATTCCTAACATTCCCCCCCTTAGTGTGAACATGGTAGAAAAACATCCACACGCTCCTCTGCAGTATGCTCACCCCTGTGGCATGTCCAACTCGTGACTCATGACCTTGATCCAAAAGAAAGGATCGCTCCTTCCATGGTTTTAAATAGGCTTACCACAAACCTTGACGTGACGGGGAACCTCATCAACTATCCACCTCGTGTGGTTTTAGATCCTCCTACAAACCCTTTCAAGATCCATGAACTTACTTACTCGGGTGCTCACTTGTTCACCACTATGCTTATACATCGAGGGAATTATGTAGGAAACACAACTAGCATATTACAAAACCACATAATAGAAGAAATACTAAAAAAATTTCACGTTACTTCCTATAAGAATCTTAATGTTCTTAATTGTAGTCTCTGTCATTGATCATTTGCCACTCGATCTCGAACAACATAGAAAAGCTGTCACTAATTTGGAAGCTTTCCTTGACTAAGTCATTTTGGGTGCAAAATGGGAATGGAACATTGGTATGTATTCCCCCCCATAATGTGAAATTCCAAATAAGAAATCAAAAATGGAAAAATGTATTGTGTTATATCATACTAACTGGATCTTGTTGTCTTGATCTTGCTGCACATGATCACCATTGCCAATGAACGTATTCACTGACCGATCATCTTCCAATGAAGTACGGCAATCAGAGGATCTCCATATTTTTCTGCTCTCTTATACAATTCTTTTCCAAGTATTAACAATAAAGCACGCCACTCAAAGTAATAGGAAAAGCGCAAATTGAAGCACACCGAGAAAATGGAAACCACACTTGAAAATCATATAATCACACCATACATGTACCACCACGGCTTATGCGCGGCCTATCGTTGGTGGTCGATGAGAGGTCATTTGAATGACCTCCTTCCTCCATTTCCTCCTTCCTCCATCTCGCATGTTGCTAACTCGTGAGAATATATCTTTGAAGCTCATCAAGTTTCACATTGCACTTTATTTTGTCTCTCCCATGATGTGAAAACAATTATTTCTAGATGTCAGATAACACCGAAAATGCGTCTGTGAGGCAATTTTTATTTTTATTTAATATTTGACAAGGACACTATTGACAAGACTCGATAATACTATTTTTCCAATATGACAAACACATATCTTGATGACTAACATAAAATCCAATTAAAGATTGGATTTTAATAGATAAAAAAATTGTGATTTTAAAAAAATGACTGTTGAGACTAATGATGACAAGACTAGTATTATAACAATACAATGATTTTGAATGACACAAAATGATACTTTATGAAATTGACCAAACTTTAATTTTATAGACAAATGAGACACATAAAGACTTGACTTTAGACAATGAGACACTTCACAATATATTGACAAGAGGACAATATTCTCAAACATATAAAAGGACAAACCGTTCAACACCAAGAACTAAACATAAACTATAACTTATTAATAGACTCACAGAGAGAGCTGTGTTAAGTATCCAAGATGCAATTCTTCTCTACTAGAAATATGCATCTACATGCAGAGTGACAGCTGGGGACGCGTGGCTTTTACATTGGTGTTTTTGCATGCTCCGTTCAAAAAATTTATTCATTGCTGATGTGTATCTGAAAACCAATGCGTAGAATAGAAATTTGATGCCTTCACGTTGTTATAGACTAAATTCCATTGAATGACCAGAAAAGCATGCAAATACCTTTCTAATGGAGATAATTCCTCCACGTGACTGTAGATGTTAGATATTGATGCGCAGAGTATAGATAGATAATTGTACAGGCAGCTAACAAAATCATATAGTACATGAGTGCCAAAAATGGACTTTCTACGACACATTCACTGAGGAAAGTGCAAACATGGCCCAATTACTCTGCTACACTCTTTCTAGACACGTCTAGTCGCTGAATAGTATGATAGATAGCTGCAATTCCGATGAACAATTGCGTTTACAATGTCTGTCACTGGTTATATTTAGTCAGCTCTACGTGAATCCCTTGATAAAATGCAACCATAACAATCATCTTCGACTATTCTCCCATATGAATCGATCAATGAACAAGTAGAATACTTTTGCAGGGTCGTTGATCTGGGGATTTGAAATATAAAAATATACCCAAGACTATCTACAAAATTCTTCTAATGCATATATAACTCATGCAGTCGGGGCATCAATACAGGATATGGCAGTGCCCCTTACCCATTCTATACTCCCATCACATACATAGAATCAAACTGCTCCGATACCAAATGCAAACAATACACAAGTTAAACACAGAAAATATCATCTTCACTATATTATGATATCAACAATACAATTATATAGGATAGCTTCTCCTATAATCAAGGAGGTGGCTACAACCACTCCTCCATAAATAACTGTAAACTCACGTACACAACAAACTCCTAATATACATTATTATTACATAACAATAATGTCACCAAATTACATTATAATATTACTGATATATTATCAACCGTGGAGCACTAAATAATTGATATTCCTAACACTAACTACTAATTTTATGGCTCTTAGACCATCAAGTATGAAACACATATTACAAGACAACCGAATAACTATATGCTTTACAAATTTCTTCCAAGGAACTATTTAAATTGTTTAGTAAAATGCATCATCATTTATTTTACCAATACCCTTAAGAGGGGATCCATGAACTATTCACTTCAAATGCAATCATGGATGGGGAAAAACTAGACCCTACGAGAAATCAAATTGTAATCTGCTACTAAACATCATGATTATCTAAGATGGACAAAGGGAGTTCAAATTAAAAGTTATAAAATTTTATGCGTTTCAAAATCCTTCTAAGGTAATATTTACAATCATAGGTAACAATACATCATAACTCATTTGTTCATTAGCATCCTAAGAGGTCACTGGATGTTTTACATTTATTTATACTTGAGGGTTTTTATTGCCCACAACAAGTCAAAATTAGAGAAGTCAAATATCCCTTCCTTGCAAATGCCTCGTGTCACTTAAGGTTTTCTAGGACTACAATTTCTCACTTTCATTTAACACTTAGCTTATAAGGGGTTCCATTAGGTTTAGTTAAATTCCAATTACACTCAGGGCTCTACGCTTGACTATAGGTCAATTTAAGGTGTGAAAACATATTTATCCCATTAAACCTTTGTAAGGGACAAAGGTGTAAATTTGTTACTAGATAAGGTGACATATTTATCTATGAGGAACTAAAGAGATCATTAACAAGAGTTTAATGCATAGTACACTAGTGCAATAACTCCACTTGTGTCACCAAGATCTTACGAAGGATTGATTCAATGATAAAGGTATCCCAAACTATCTTCTGCATTATTAAAGCCTCCTAAGGACATATTTAAATTGTTGGGTAAATACACAAGTAATTCAACACATAGTCAACACTCACCTAACATAGATCTCACAAGATATCAATCGTAGATACAACCACCAACTATCTTGCAAGGATTTGGCCACCCACTAGGGTACTAAGGGAAATTATGCACAAAGGGATTAACTTATCCATGATATGGTCTAACCTACAACACCTATACATGATCAACTCCTTGTCACAATAATATGATAGGTTTCACAACGTATATTCACCACATCATAAAATATCAAGGAAATGGTCCTTAATTACATATATTAGGTGAGAAGAACAATAAGAATTATAACTCGTTCTTTTAATTTCATTAGTTTTTATGAGAGGAGACTCTACCAAGCATTAGGTGTATTAAGGAAATATACAAATAATTAACATAGAAAAAGATTATTTTAATATCTTTATAACATAGGAGCAACATTGAGGAAAACTTCACATCGATTCGACACTATAAAATATAACCACATTGGTATTCCCTTTTCGAAATATACCAAGAACAATTCTTTTAAAAACAATATGTATCATTATTCTATAATAACACATGTATTACAAGATGAATATAATTTTACAATGACAACTCCTTAATTTACAACATATCACATACATAAAATTCCTCTTGTTCGAGAATACTGCAACCAACAACGTTGCTTTAGTCTGGGACCGAGTATGCGAATCCCCTACACTCAAGCACAATTCCACACATTCATCATTTTTAACATTTTCAATTAAATAAAAGAGAGAAAGAGAGATAGAGAGTTGGATAGAGAGAGAAAGAGAGAATAATAAGAATAATAAGGCAAAGTTCGTTTCTCATGCATTCACGCTTTCACATTCAATTTGTACTTAATATTTTTGTACTAGAGAGAGAAAGGATGAGAGAGAAAGTTAAGAGACATTTTATTTTCCATTCAAAATGTCATAACCATTTACATTTCATGTCCATTATCATTTCATTTCAAACCAATTCACATTTCCCAATTCATTTACATTTTCAAATCAATCAAGTATCATAGTCGTTTCTAGAGAGAGAAGAGGGTGGAGAGATAAAATCACCATACATTTCAAAATTAATTTATACAAGATAAAATATCGAATAAAATTCTACATAGAATTGCAATGGTATTACGAGGTCACACATGTGGCTAGAAGTCAAACGAGACACAAAAAGGGATTGTTAGCTATGGTTGAGTAAATTGAGCGAGAACATCAAAAGTGCCTACGAACCAGGTCTTGGAAACACTTAGTTTAAGTTTGATCATGAAGTTTGACGATTCCTACTTACTCTCCCATATATAGAGAATTTTTCATGTCAAGGTAAGTTGATTACGATGAGAAGAGCTCTTAGTTCTGAAGGCAACTTCGCGACCGGTTATCATAATTACGTCAACAACTCTTGTTGTAAAATGAGAGGTGGGCCCCAAAACCCACTTGCAAAATTAGTTTCCGAAGGTGTTTTCATTGAAATAAAGGTGGGTTATGATCGTCTTGTTGGTAATATAGAGTTGGAGGTAGTGGTTTTCAGTTTCTCTCAAGCTAAGTGACAACCATAAGCCGAAACCGATCATGTTTTATTAAAATGACCATGTCACTATAAGTGACTGATAAGCTAAGAGGGTTTAGGAATATGACTTTAAAGTGCGTTAAATAATTTCAAACAACTCGGTTAAGGTTCCCTAAGGTGTTCCATGTCACCAGGGGTCATGCAAAGATTTTTGGTTTCATTGTACATTTGGGTGTGGCACTCAACACACATGAATTTCGATATATATATATATATATATATATATATATATATATATATATATATCTTGTTTTAACATTTGAGATCAAGGTAATATTTTTGTCAATTGTTGGGATTACATTTCCTATCAATCAACATTTGATTTTATAAATCTTGAAATGATCAATAATATTTAGTGCGAGGCAAAAGGGGAAAACCATACCTTTTTACGCAAAACTCGTGATCCCCACATTCAAAGAGCACAAATCAGCTTGCCATATTCACCAAGAGTGGACAAAGGGACTAAGCATGATGAGATCGTTGCTCCACAAAAATGACATCTAGCCATAGTGTCACTGAAATCACAGGATGACATATAATACAAACTTAACATTTCCTCCAAACAACCAAACCTGACACCAATGCATACAAATGGTCCTTTCAGCTTCTCCAATGCTTTATTCAAACACAACCAAGGAGGCACTAGGAAAATGAAACTTATTTATTTGGGCATCTGTCATAGCCTTTAGTTGGAATTTTGTTTAGCCTAAAAACACCATTTTTGTCAATCCAACAACTAACATACTCCTTGAGACCGAATTACGCTAGGTGAATAGATTATTCATTTCGTTTGCATATGATTATTAAAGCACTAGTTGTTTTGTTCATAATCTCTCAAGCACTTCACTTGTCATACACATCAATTGGTTATGATGTACTGCTTGTTTAGATCATAAACAAAAATTTCCCCTACATTACTCACATCCAATAGATGTTTCTATTGGAGATTCTTCATTGCCAACCATTTGTAATAATGCATGATAGCATCATGTAATCCCATCCTTGCAGATGACAGATGCCTCTGCAATACCTAATTTATTCTTTGAGTCTTCTTGCCTCTCTCCATAAGGGGCACTTATTCCTATTTAAACACCGAGTTATTTATCTCATAATCTCTCAAGCATATCGCTAGCATTCAACCAACAAATTTAATAAATTAATAATGAATTCCCCTAAAATATTGATATAACGCTCTCTTTCCACATATTGGAAATGAATGAGAAAACAAACAAATAAATAAAAGAGTGTTTACACGGGGGAAGAGTGAAAGAGACAAATCTTGGGGAGACATGAATGGGATAACAGGAAAGGAACTCTAATAGCCATAAGAAAACAACTACTCAAAATATAAGAGAAAAAGTAGGAATAATGAAGTGGATCTGCTGCATATGCGATAATGGTGTTGGACGGGTTCTACAAAGCACGCTACATAGGTACAAAAATAATCCAAACCAATCCAACTAAACATTGCACCAAAAGAAGCACCCCCTCCATATCAATCTTATTTTTCCTCGGCATATAAAAGCAAAGCGGTGCATGTAGAAGTTTCCTTTCTCTCATAGATAATTAATCTCACTTCAAAAGAGGATACTGAAACCAGATCGATCAATTTGTGTTAGCAAAATGGGGACATATTTTGTGTCAAATTTATCTCATCTTGTAGGACTGATTTAACCCATCACGGTATTGATTTTAGGGTGGCTGACTAGGGCTCTATTTTACACTATTCTCATAACTTTCTATATATTTATTTATAAGATGGTATGCGTCCCCCTGCACTTGCTGTATCCATCCAATTACATCCAAATTCTCAACATTAACCTGGTTTCCAACGTGGTTTTTATTTTTCCTTGGATCCCAAACAAACTCCTTGAATTATTGTGCAAGAAAATTGACAGGTCTGAAAGGTTATTAAGGATGTGTCACTTCCTTGTTGTCAATCATTGGTGGCTGGAAAAGCGCAAAGGGGTTGAAATGGAGGACATTAAAAATTTGAATCGAACAACCGTTGTTGTTTGGATGCCTTAGTATCACTCGAAAAAAGAAAAACACAAAAACATTAACCAAAAACACGTCTTCATGTTAGAGAAGAGATAAGGAGGATGAGGAGACAATCTGAGTCACAAAGGTGAATGTTATTAGAAGGAGGAATAGGGAAAATATTGTATGTTATACTTGTGTTAATCTTGACTTGAGTTTAAAGTAGTGGTCAATAATCTAGGAATATTATGATATAAATCTTGTTTAGAGAAAGAAGTAAATCTATTAGAAGATGTTTGTAAGTCTTTTGTGTGTGTGTGTGTGTGTTTTTTTTTTGAAAGGGACAAAACTTTTATCCAAAAAGGCTCACTAGCCAGATTTTACAATTGTTCAAAATATAAAAGTGATCAAAATCAGGATTTTACAAGAAATCCCAACAACAGATAAACACTCTACCTAGAAAATTACTAAATCCTACATCAAATAGTATAAGAAAAACAAAAAAAACAATGAAGCAACAACTGCAACAAAACAACATACCAACATACAACAACCCGACAAATATAGAAAAGTACACTAAGAGCAACCAGGAAAAGAAAAGAACAAAATCATCTAGGTGGAGAACTGATATTCTTGCCAATAGGTTTCTTCTTTTTGTGCACCATTTTGCAACCTTCTGAAACCTCCAAAATAGAATTAATCAGCAAATATGTGTTTTGTTCTACAAAAGAATTTCTTTTTTAGATAGGGTATAAAACATTTTGTTTTAAGGGGACCAAAAATACCGTAAGTAAAAAGGAGAAAAGATATAGCAATGATGCAAAAATGAAGCGCCCTCTACTAGTAGCCAAACCAAAACAACAAAAAAAAAAAAATATTACCCATTAGACCCCATCTCATGAGATCTTAAATTCATTTTGAGTGGGCCTATAGCAGTTTTTATTTTCTTTTTTCCTTTCACAACCATCCAATCCCCTTCCCTATTAGGATCCTCATTTTCATCATTGTGGATTGGTAAAACTATTTCAATCTCTATGTTCTTTAGATGTTGACCCCAAAGAAAGCGACATATCACCGAAGTTTGATGGGAAGCAGAATACACACCCACCAACACGAGAAAGGGATGCATCCCAATCACCTCCTTTCACAAAAGAATTTTAATTTATAATAGAAAACTAAAATAATTTTATTTATTTATAATTTAATATTTAATAATATATCTTTTTATAAAATAGGAGAGTGTATGGGAAAATTGGCATCCCTCGTCATCTATGCCCTAAAACCCTCTTCCTAAATATTTTTTCTTATGAATTTTAAGCAAAATATTCTCGAAGTTTCCTTGATGTGTTTTGTTTAAGGAAACTACTTTCTAAATAAAATTAATAGAAACAATTCCCTCTATAGAACCTTGACCTAAATTTCAAATAATAAGAGAGAGTAAAGATGGATACGCATTCTTAGATTGAGCAAGTGTCACATAATGGCTTATTCCTAATGTTGTTAAATTTTAAAATATAAATATGGGAATAGTTAATTGTTATGGTATTGATGTATTTGTGTGTGTATTATCTGACAAAGAACTATCATGTTAAATTTTAAAATATAGATATGAGACTGCTTAACTATTATGATATTATTATATTTGTATGTTTATTATAGATGAGAAAATACAAAAAAAAAACAAAGGTATGTAAAATAAATTGTCAAAATGAATGAGAACATAATATGTACAATGTTGACCAATTCAAATTCAAGTTAATTTTATCAAACGGGTTGTATTCGAGAGATGTATATAGTGATATAAAAGGTTTTACCTAACCATATATCAAAATACAAATTTAAGGGGATACCAAGTAATAAGTCATGTAATGCCATTCGGTGTCACTAGCAGTTTTCCCCCAATTGTGACCATGTCAATGGAAATTGGTTGCATCTTTTGTTGATTCTCCCCCATCGACATTGAGTGTAGTTAATTTTTATTTTTACTTAGATTTCTAAGTAAGATATAATTTTAAGGTACGTCTATTAATCTCTCCGTACATTTTTTTATTTTTCTTAACGTCAATACAAGAAGTTTTAGTGATAATCTCATAGTACTTATATTGATGAATTATATATTGTTATAATTTGTGTATTATGTTTGTTTATTATTATGTGAGTTATAACGATGTTCCAACATTTTAACACTTACTCTTTATCCTAAGGTGATCTGACTCAACTTCAAATGGTGCATCATTTTTTTTTCACGTTGGTTGATAATCAATATTATATTCTTCCATCTCGCTTCTTTTGATTGAGTTTCACTGAATTCATGCGTTGGCAAAGATATTGTTTTTTTTTGCCGTATGTTGTTTCCACCATGTACTTGAACAACCCGGTCCTAAACTCCACTATCCGTGGAATTTTTCAAATTACAAAGGATTGTTTTAATAAGCTGCATTTTCTTAACATTATATATATACTTATTTTTCTTATAACTCCTTAATAGCCTGAGTATTGATGTAGCTTTAGTAAACACTTTTAACCATAGGGCCAAAACACACCACCGATGATTTTATAAAGCAAGTGGTGAAATTGTTTTATTCTTCCAACAACTATGCCATTCTTTATTGGCCATTAATGAAACATGTGGTCATATTTTTGTTTACGCTGGAGGCGCTTTTTGTGAATGGGGTGATCTACTCTAAAATTGATTGTTATTAAATGCCTTCTCTGGCTCCCTTATTTGGTTACCTACTCACATCAACTTTGATGCTGGCCACTTACAATGTATTGTTGGATATTAATTATTTTCTCTGCATTTCTTTGTTGGCCTGCACACGCTTGATTATATGTTTTCCATTTTCCCCTTTTATGGGTTTAATTTTCCATACCTCGGGCTCGCGGTTGGTTGATTAGCTGAAGCCAAACCTGGATGTCTGGTCATAGCGTGTGATCTTGGAGAAGGATTGTAGGCATGTTTATTCTAAACTCTACAATATTTTGCTACCCTTTTATAATATCATGAAACAAATGGTCTTTTTCTTGCAATGAAGCCTGGTATGAGAAAGATGTGTGAGACCGTGAGCTTCTTTGTTCTTGTTTTTTTTTTTTTTTTTTTCTGTGATTAATAATGCTTGCATCCACGGTAGAAATCGTGGGTTTGTATTAATGTTGAATATTGTAACTCCTTTTGTATTTTTTTTATTACGTGGGATTGATTTAAAACACCCAGGAACTGGTGTGTGCAGTCTGAAATGTGATAGTTCAAGTTTTATGGAAAAATCCCATAAATTTGAAGGAAATCGACTTAACTGTATTTAAGTTAGAATGGGATATAGTGGGCTGGAATGATTGGTTACTAAAACTGTAAAAGAAAATTAAAAAAAGTGGTTGGTGTATTAACCATTTCTATTACAGTACTATGCCTTTATTTTTCTTCCAATATGGGTTGGATTATACCCCAAAAACAAAAAAAGAAGTACAACGACCACGGGATCTTTGCTGTGTTGTTTTATAAAGGGGATTATCACCCAGAAGTTGTGGGTTTGTAATAAAATTTTGTTAATAAATTCTCGAGGCGTACTTTGGGTATTTGGGTTTTGCGAATCTTAGTTTACTCATAGATGTATAATTCTGTGGAATCTTCAGAAGTGGGCTTTCTGTAGAGATGGAGGAGTTTGGGTAACTTAAGGTTAACAATATTTATTTTTGGAATGACTGATAGTCAACTATAGAACAAATAATGTTTTTCAATGGCGCATGAGCAACACTTGCCAATGACGCAATATTTTTGTTTTTTTATCATAATGTAGAAAACTTGATGCAATTTCTTAACGATAATTATCCCAAGAAGATAATGATATTTTCTCCTTGGGTGCTAAATTAACTTCAAGGACTAGGTTGTGGTCCTGAAGTGAGAGAAAGGAATATCGATCTCTTTTAAAATTTTCTATCTCATTTCTCGTATATGGAATACTATGTCAAGTTTGAAACAAATGATCACCGTAGAATTACTCGCTTTTTTTTCTCCTCCGTTAAAATCTTGATGAGACATGACTAGATCGAAAATAGATTGAGTAAGGTGATTACAAATCTGTTATTTTTTTTTACTACAACCACCATACCTTAATAAATTGAAAAATTGTTAAGATAAGACCTCCTTTTATTGTTAAAAGAAATGAGAGCTTCCTTGTTTTCGGTCTAAACCGGTTTACATGATGAGTAATTAGTTAGCTTTCATGAATTGGACATGTGTATATAACTTGGGACTGTTATAGACCATGAGATAACTACTCATCCATAAGGGTTATTTGAGAATTATTATCACCAGTATTGGCTATTCTGAAAGTGTTTCTTTTGGGGTTATGAATCCCATTATGCTATGAAACCCAGAAGGAGGTTTAAATGGTAACCTCGTATTTAATGGAATTGAAAATAGGAGGCCTTTCTCGGCCCTGTACTATTTTTTATCAAGCGACTTGGTTGTCGAGTAATGTCCATCTTGGGTTTTGTCCGCTATCCTTCTTCTCTTATCATTACCTTGGGGAGCATCTTTCTGATGAGAGAGATTAGTTCATGGGTTGAACTTTAATTTTCATTACCTTCAATCACATGATGGTTTAACCTCCTTACATTCGTTTGGTTGATCTAGCTTTTAGGCCAATGAAACCTCCCTCCTAGAAGGACCGATTTACCTTCTGATTTTGCATCTATGATTGTATCTAGTATGTTTTGGGCTTCTCAAATACTTTCAGTGATGGATGGACCGAGTATTAGATTTTATCACGTAACCTGCAGGATTACATGATCGAAATCCCAATACTCTTGAATTTTGTTCTTAACTGGAATATTTGGCTTCCTCCTTGTTGGCTGATAAATATCTATCTCGTGTGGAGAATATTGATTTGTGGTTATGCTTTGATCTATTCTTGATATAGAACTTTCCTTTCTTGTTATTGTTAGAGGTTAGCTTACTATTGTAGTGGGTAGTCTTAACATGCTCAGTTCTCGCGAACTGACTCGACGTAATATTTGTGCAGGTGGATTACGCGAGTAGATAAAAGGGAAGAGTTGTAAAAGTTTCATCAGTTTAATTTATGAAGTTCCTTGTGAAAATGTCCAATGTGTTGTAAATTTTGTAATAGTGCTTGTAAAGGAGCTTAGAAGGCCTCTTGCCTTGGATTGTTTGGAAATTGTGAGATGAAGTTGCCTTGTCCTTTGTAGTTAAACTTGTAACTTATCCTTGTGAGAAATAATATTTAATCTTTGCATTGATATGATTATTCTTGTAGTAATATTATTTATCAGTCATGAACTGTTGTGGTTGCATGACTCGACCTTGTTTGGCACCTTCGTTTCTCAGCGAAGTCCCATTGTATCTTGCGATCACCTTTAGGTTGTATGCCATGTTGAAAAGAAAGGTTTTAACCGTGTTCTTCTCTCTCGATTTTCTATGGTAGCTTCTTTTTTTGAGACACAAGAATTTCATGCTTTAATGACTCTCCATGGTCTTGACATTAGTGTAGTTTTATGTACATGTTAGTGGGTGGCAATCCTCTTTAAAATGGTTAATCAAAGATAATAGAGTAGAAAATGGATTCATAAGTTGATTAAATTATAAAACAATAATGGAGTTGTGTTTCTTATTGAATAATTTTAAGAATTTTCAAATTGAGAAGAAATGAGTTTTCTACTAGTATGAAAGAACCTACCATTGCTAACCTTAAGCTATAGATTAAACTTTTTTTTTCTCAGTATGGTACCACATTAAGTCTTTTGTTTCCTTTGGCGAACCTAATCCAGAAAAAGCTAAATGAAGTTCTTACCCGAATCCTTTTAAACTCTTAAGTCTCTTTAAAAGACCGATTAGTAACAAAAAAAAGATCTTAATGATGAATTAATTTTACCATCTCACTCTAGCCCTTTATCTCAGTACATCGTAACCTTCTCTTAAGTAGAGATAAGTGTTGACCCTTGCACAAGGAGGTTGTGAATCGAAACCTAAAACAATATCTCCCTTGATAGGAGCTTACACTCATCTCCTTGTACAAATGAAGGTATGAATCAAGTTTTAGTGGTGCAGGGGTTCGGATAGATAGCCTTGTGAAAATTTGATTACCTCCTAGTTTTGTAAATGAATTAAGAAAGTAATTTTCATATTAGAGATGATCCTAGGATAGACCTTAATTGTACAAAAGAAAAGAAACCTAACCCTATATGAAGAGCTGTAAGAATCATAACATGAACCTTCTAGAACGTAAGTTAAGAATTGTAAGACGTCTCTAGTAAATCAGTAATCTTAAGGAGGTTTTCACCGTGGGATGTCCTAAACTGTAACGATGTGTTGTGGTTGGTCTTTTGTGGCGTCTTGTCAAAGAAAAGAGTGAATTGTCCTTGATGGGTGTGAGTGTTTCTGTGTTGCCCTTGTGGTCATCCTTGTATCAAGTTGTTCACATAGTTAGTTGTAACCTTGGTGATGACATGTTGTGTTTTGTGATGTGTCAAGCAAGTCAAAAAAAAATTATCCTGTATTTTATTGTTTAATGTGTTTGAGTTGGTGGGTGTTACATAAGCAATAAGGTCGGGATCATGCCTTTGTAAAATATGATGGAATGGAAACCGCTATGTCCTTAACAATTAAATCTAAGAATAGTGTACACCCAATACATGTAAGCTTAGATTCAATCCAAGAAAACATGTTCATTTGAGAGAATAATTTTTCTAAAAACAACTAAAAATTCATAATAAGAAAAATGCTTTAAAAGATTAATTTTAACATATATTTATGTATAGTATACCTTAGGGAATAATTAGAAACACATTTTAAGATATACCATTACTATTTTTCATCCTTTGAGTAATCATGGATCACACAAAAATATATTTTTATGTAATTAACATATGATTAAGAATTATATTTTGTAAAAGAAAATGTCAAAAATATTATAAATTAGATTTATAAGAAAATAGAAATTATTAATAAATAAGTAATTTTAAATATTAAAATAAATAATGACAAATTAATTCTGAATAATCATATCTGACTTGGATGGTAAGATATGTTTATTATGCAACTATTTAATCATTATGTCAGTAAGAGAGTCACTTTCATAACAGCATCACCTAGAATCATGATATATTGAAGTTTTTACATCACGAAAGACCAAGCTAACCAACCAATTAGGGATTATTTTTTTGATTGAATGTGGTTTTTTAATGCATTAGAAGGAAAAACAATTCCAATATACATTGAAGAGACATATTCAACTTGGGTAGCAATAGAAAAACGACCCTTCTTATATGATATGTCAATAATTTTGAGTGTGACAATCCAAAAATATTTTATTCAAGATAAAATACTAGAAAATAACCTAGTTTGTGTATATATATCTACAATTTGTTAATAAACTAATGATAGGTAGCCAATTTAATTGAAAATGAAGAGATAAAATATTTCACTTGTATTAGGAGTTTTTCTTTTGCTTTCTTAATCAAATAAAGAATCCATTAGTAGTTTTGGGGTAAATCATTTTGATCCTTTTTTTCTAAATCTATTGATTTTTTAAATTCTATAGTAATTAGATGATGAGCTATGTTACACAAGAGTAAATTTTGTTTGCGTCGGTCCCATGTAACTTTATGATGAAAATTTGTCAAAAATAAATGTCATAGTTAAAATTTTAATACAAATTTGAAATATTTTTTTCATTTATAATTGGAATTTTGGAAACTTCAAGCCCCTCCTTTTACCATCATCAAAATATTTGTTTTAAAAAAATATACTCCATGTTTTAAGAAAAATATTTTAATTTTTCCTACAATTTTATTTTTTAATGGAGCTACCCATCAAGTAAAATAGGAGCATGAACTCACTCTATGGAACCCATACCTAAATGCCAATTAATACTAACAATCACACATGAAATGTACGATGCAAACACCAAAGGGGATATGTCAAAGGAGTCACATTTGAGGAGAGAGAAGTATTGGGAGAGGAACAAAGGTGAAGAAGAAGGTGATTGAGGGTGGAGAACTGTCAAGGTGGGAAAAATAGAATGGGGAAATAATGTGAAACTCAATCCTTGAACAATATAGAAAATGTTCTAAACTTCATACATGATATTTTTCTCGGACTATATATGTGAGCTTAAAGGGCCCAAAATAAAAAAATGGGGGAATTGCAATTGCTTTTAGTTATAAACACAAAGATGATTATTTCTTTTTATATCACTTTATAGGCCCCCTTTCTATTAGTGAACTCAAGAAAATGCGGAAAAGAATAATGTAAAAAAATCATTAATAATAACCTCATGTGCATTATTAATGCCAATGTAATCGTGAAATTAAAGGGGCCAAAATAAAAAATTATGAGAATTCACACGTGGCCAAGTACGAAACCCAACCATAGTACTTTCTTCTTATAGTACATTACAAGCACACTTTTCGGTTTAAATATTGACTTATTTTAAAATAGAAAGTGATACAAGAAATGATCATTGATAAATGAGGCCTTCCAAGGAATGGAAATAATAAAAAAGGAATATTCTATCTATCATTGAGGTTTGTTATTTTTTAATTTTAATTTTTTATGGTGTAAATTTTTGTAGTTACGTCAAATTTTATTTTCTAGATAAGGAAAAAGATAGAAAGAAATCTAGAAATAAAAATGTGATAATTAAAACCCTAGATGTTTTGCACCTATTCAACTGATAAATTATTTCTAGGCAAAGTACATCCACGACATTTTATCCATTGTATTCTCTACATATCTCTTCATGTCTCAGGAAATTTCTTCATCATTCATATGATGTAACTCACCACAAAGTCCACCCTTAATGGAATATCTATTACATTCGTGATTGGTAAGTCATTCCAAAAATCTATTAAGATGGTTTGAAAAAAATGATAAAACCACAATCAATCCTAAGTAGAAAAATAAAAAATTTAGGATAAACCTAAAGAAAAGAGCTAAAAATCTAAAAGTTTTTTTGGTGGATCTAAAAAACATTTTGATGTTGATTGAGCTTGCAAAGTCAAGGTGTTTTATTGTATGACATTAATTTTTTTGAGATACTTTGATGAGTACATGAATGGAATGTTGGAAATGAACACGTGGGAAGTAAACAATTGTGGATCCAACATAATAAAGAATATAAACAACATAAAAAAGTTAAAAAAAAAATTTGAAACCCAAATTTTCATTCCCTGCACATTATAAAAATATAATGTTTAATATTCAAAAAGATATAATGGTCAATATTTGATAAAGATTTGATGGCACGTGCCATGATGTGTCTAGTGGTAACAACATAGTGAGTACTAAAAAATTAGGGTTACTATATTTTAATTCAAGCAGTTTCACCAGTTTTAAGTGGGTAGTGTTTAGTTTATTACATAAGAAAAAGATTTGAATTAAATTCTAGAAATATAATGGTGGGAAGTAAATAGTTGCATGTCCCATACTACAACTTATAATGTTTTTAACCAAATATTGTTTATTTTTGGTGCTTTATTTATTGTCTCAAACTCTATTACATTATTCACATGAGTGGAATTGGTGCTTTAAGGGACTAAAAAAGAGGAAAATCAATTATAACAAAGGTACGAAACCCAGTGAAACTGCTTGTTTTCTATATAACTTTGTAAAACCCCTTCTCATTCATATGAGAGAAATGATTTGTTGATCATACTTTGTATTTTTATTTTATTTTTTCGGCTTCAAGGTTGTTAAGTGGAAGACATTTATTTTTGTAGATAAACCCAGTATATGAATGGAAATTTGGTTGTTAAATGATGGATATTACATACTTGCATGCCCTTTACCTATTCCACACAACAAAATTTTCCAATGCAAAGAATATGTGCTATACGCATTGCACTTTATAGTGTGGATTTAATTTACACTAATCACATGAGCACAACCACCAAGCAGATTTTATCTTCCAATCGAGCTTGAGTTATTTTTTCATTTCATGGCATCAATGTTTTTGATCGGAAAACTTTTAATTTGATAGATAAGACGCAAATATGAATGGAATGTTGGAAATTAAAAGGTATGAATTAAATATCTTCATGTCCCACACCCATTCCATGGATCATATTACTTTTAAGCAAATAATATTTTATATTTCAGCTATATTTAAACATTTCAATATCAAAAAAAAGGAGAGAAGAAAAATGAAAAAAAAAAAGTGACAATTTTTAATTCGAAACATAAAATAGGCATGAAAAATTGATTACAAAATAAAACTTAAAAAATAAATAATTATTTCATCAAAAACACTTTCATATTCTAGGAGAATTATTCATTCTATATATCTATCTATCCATCATCTCTCTCTCTCTCTCTAGGAGATATATATCATATATATATTTGTATTCATACACTTGGATCCTTAAATGTGATGGCATTGTTTGATAGTAAAATCTAATTATAAAATAATACAAAGTGAAATGTGAATATAATATGTGAAAATGGATGAGAAATACAAAGATAAAGTGACACATGATCACAAAGATAAGGTGACACATAATCACAAGTTAAGTGAATGTGATGCACTTCAGTAGAAAAGGTGGCAAGGGCATGTCTTGCCAACAAAGGTGGGGCTTCCTAGCCATATGACTACCACGTATCTCCATTTCCACCAAATTTCCAACCCATTTTGTGATGTCATTCTCATGCTTCCTGATACATTACCAAATTAAATGCTTCCATTTCTCCTAATGATTTTTCCTTTCCACTTGAAATGGAGTGGTTGGACATTAGAAGATGCATGTTCCATTCATTAGTGTTAGTTTTGAATGATTTTCAAGAACATAGTTGCAACTTGGGAGAGATTATTTCTCACAAGTAGATGAGGATTTTGGTGGCGGCGTAAAGTTCATGGGATATTTTTAAATAAATTTTTATCAAGGGTAAGTGCAGCAAGTTGGTGGACAAAAAATGGGTCATAAGTGGATGTTATATTGGAAAAACCAACAAAATCTCAACTTGTAGGGATTATTAGCGATAGCGTACTAAAAATCATAGAAAAGTTTATATAAATATGAATCCTAGCATCTAGAATCTAATTTCTAAACTACTAAATGTTTTTAAAAATAGACAAGTTTAGCTATATTAAACACTCAAAATTATATGACTTGATTTTTTTTTTGAAAAAACCTATAAGATTGTAGTCCATTTGTAAATGATTTGGATGACCAATTATTGTTATTTTTTTTATTTGGTGAAAAGTTAGATGTCATTTTTATCTTGGGATGGATTTTATTTTGTATTTTTTGAGTAATATATTTTTTTAATGATTTTTCCATGAAAGTGATCTGAATTTTTTTAGAAAATGGAGCGCTTTCCGTTTTCCCGCTATAACTATATCAAAAATATCGAAATCAATTTTTTTTTAACGTGTATAGAAGTTCTCCATGCTTGAGATGGTAAAATTTTTATCACATTTTGATAAGAAAAACAAAAGTTGCACTCATAAACGAAGACATGAACATTCGCGAAAAAAATGTTTAAAGACCTATTGTTAGTAAAAATTATAAAATGATATTTATATTATTCTATTCACTTTAAAATCAATATTTTTATGAAGTTAATAGTCTCCCCCAACGCGATGGCACCATTTTTTTAAAATGTTTTCAATTTTTCAGCATGGTTCAA
Source organism: Taxus wallichiana var. yunnanensis (assembly GCA_018340775.1). Taxonomy (NCBI): domain Eukaryota; kingdom Viridiplantae; phylum Streptophyta; class Pinopsida; order Cupressales; family Taxaceae; genus Taxus; species Taxus wallichiana. The sequence goes on along the minus strand of CM031239.1, from coordinate 967,859,456 downwards.
GTCCGCGAAAGAGAAAATTTGATGTTTTTGGACATTTTACACGCCATAATGACCTCCCATAGATTTGGTTGGGGAAAAAAAAAGATTTCCAAGCCTTAGGGTCAAAATTGATGATATATATAAACCAGGATCACAATTTATAAACCGTGATGGTTTGATAAACCGCAAACGTGATCGTTTTATAAACCTTGATCACGATTTATAAAGCACGATCGTGGTTATTAAATCATATTTACACACATCCCAATGTTTGAATTACAATTTGATTTTTAATTTTTGAGCTTAGTGTATGAATTACTACAAAATTTTGGTGCTTTCTGCATGTTTTTATTATCACCGAAAGAAAAACATCATACGAGACAAGAAAAGAAGTAAAAAAAGGAATTCATTAAGTAAAACAATGCCAGATGAATTAGAGGAAAACAGATTTCAAAATGTTGAGCAAATGTAGAATCTTCATGAATCAAGAAGAGGTTCATCTTAACCCCTACTATTCTAAGAAATTAGAAACCATGTAATGTTTTACTACTCAATCTTGAATTTGAATTAAATAGTCATGATGAAGATGTTTTTCTTATCAATGTTGAGGAAGAATTAAATAATCATGATGAAGCACATGTTGAAATTAAAGGAGATAATAAAATGTGAATAATGAAATTAAGGTTGAAACTAAAGACAAAATTTTTACAAAACCAACTCTTATGATTTTACGTAAGAAACCTAATTATTTAATTGATATTGATGAAAACATTTTGAAACAAATGTATGAAAAAAATTTGAATGAAAAATCATAAGAAAAGCCACTGAAATTTGGGATAATCATTTTGAAATTTTAAATGATTCGGAAGATGTAATTTGTTTTTAGTTTGATGAAATTGATTAAAATGAGACCTACATTAAACACCTTAGGATTGACAACATCTAATATACATGGTCAAACCTCTACGATTGTTGAAAACCTTCATGATGCATATCACACTGTTAGTGTAAAGAGAGTAACTAGGGATAGTAATATTGTGTCATATACTTTGCTACTAGTATTGTAAGTGAATCAATAAAAACAACATTTGATTACGCAAACAAGTCAAATGTTGAAAGTTAATGAAAAACTCTAATGAAATAAATTGAAAGATGTAATATCCTTCAATCACTCAATAACACTGATTTTTGGGCATTTTCTACTAGAGCACTATGTAAGGAGGAAAAAAATAAATCTAATGTTATAAAAAATTTTTTATTCAATTTTGGCATGATAACACTAGAGTTTCACCCAATACAAGAGATGTTGTAAAATAGAGAGTTGGTTCTACTAATGGCAAACCACATCCAAAGCATTTCTTAGATATGAATCAAACTCAATTTTTTTGTAAGTTTGAACAAGAGCATCTAGAAATTAAAATTAGTCAACATTTTTTTAAATGTTGAAACCATTCTATGTGAAAATCAACCACGCTCACACCACTTGTTGTAGGAAACATGTTGAATTTCTAATGCATTATGCTAAATTTTTACGTATCCATTCTAATTTTCATTCTAAAACTATGTTATCATAATGTGGTGTTCAATTTCCACCAATATCTTCTAGGGATTTCATACCTATGATATTTTGTGAAAAAGAAGTTGGAAATTGTTTTATAGTCAAGATTGTTTAGATGGAAGTTGTGGTACATGCAGCGGATTACCTAAATTGGAAAGTTGCATCCATGAGAAAATTGAAGGTGCAATAGAACATAATTTAGTTGATTTTGATAAATATAAATTACCATACGGTTGAAATGGAAATGAGTCTAAATCGTGTGAACTAGTTACTGAAAACATATTCATGTTTTTAAATTTATGAGAAATTTAATGAATGAAATAATTTATGAGTATGCTAGGAATACACATAGAGCTCGATGGTTGGATGAATAGTTCAAAATATGCAAGGACACATTTTTTATTATTGGTAATATTATTTTAATGGTCGATTTTGCAAATAATTACACATTCTGCAACCAAAATGGAGGTTCAATCACAATATTACAACAAACAAAAAGTTGTCATTTTTGTGTATATAACATTTATACATTTCCTCACAAGATCTGAGAGAATGATAAAATTTTTAAGAGAGTACCACTTTTATATCGGTGATGATCATACTCATTCTATTAAATTTGTGCAAGCGTGTTTCTAGTTATTTTATGAAACTTGTATGATAGGGACATCCGTTTCAAAAACATTATATATGGTTAGATAATTATACGTCTCAGTTTAAGAATGCATGAATTTTTATTAGATGAGCATGATGCATGTCAAGATGGGTGTGTAACATATTTGGAGTTTTGTTGAGGCTGGACATGGAAAAGGAAGAGAGGGCATGTGTGAAAAGAGCACTAGCAAGAGAAGAGTTGAAGTACAAAGATGGTGCTAAATTGAAGATTCAAAAAGAATATTGGAAATGGTGTATTGAAACATGGCTTGAGGTTCTCAAGAAAACTCCATAGTTAGCATATATTTTGGTTGATAGATGAACAAAAATTGCTAACTATGAGGATTGTATGACACTCACAGGGTCTAATATATGCACTCATTTTGTATCTCGATGACTTATTTTGGGCCACATGGACAAGAAAGTTGGCATGTTTTTGTGCATCTTGTATCAAATTTTTCGTTGATTAGTGTGATTCACAAAAATGGGTGGATGGATGGATTTGTAGGCCTCTAACTCTGTTTCTAAGTTATCAACCTCCACATACATTATAACTTATTTCTGCAGATGAAGTTACAACATCCAAGGACTTTGAAATTTTTTTGATTTTGGTGTGATAATGTAAATGGTTATTTAAATTTTTTGTAGATAGTTATGTCCATTGAAATTTTAATATGTAATTTAAATTTGAGTTGAAACCTTTGTTTTTTATAGGACATGTGTTTACAGGTTATTACGATAGAAGACAATGAAGAAAGAACAAACTATTTCTTATGTCCTTTATTGAGAAAGAAATAATTTGACTTTTCCTATTATAAATGATGAAGATATTGAGTAACCTAAAGAGGTTAGTGGTAGTTCTTGGAATTTGGATTCGACGGTATCCATTAAAAAGTCCTCATTTTGGGTGTTTGAAGACTTTGAAGCAAATAGGAAAATAATCTTATATTCGCATTTAGTTCTAATGAAAAATATTCATCTGTATAGATATTGAGGAATGCTAATAACAAGATTCTTTGGAAGGTTCAAGAGTTAGATCATGAATAATCATGTCTACTATTCAGAGTAGATCGACCATGATGGTTCATTGGAATGAATTTACATGCTCACGTCTGGTATATATAATTTATTTGAAGTGTTTAAATTTTTCAACCAGATAATTTGTGTATTTTGTATATATCTAGTATTTTGTATAATAAGTGTTTAAATTTTTGTATTTTGTATATATCTAGTATACATGGTTTTGATTCAACTTAAAATTCTTTGACTAGTTCATTTTTATGCAAGTTAGTGGTGCCAGAAAAGCTTGGACACTTTCACATCCTGATGGTGAACATTGGAATGAATTTACCTGAGCTCGTCTAATATATAATTTTTCTTTGAATTGTTTAAATTTGTTAGTTCTAGATTCAAGTTCATATATTTTATTAAATTTTTGTATTTTGTATATATCTAGTATGGTTTTGATTTGAAACTTAAATTTCTTTGACTAACACTTTTATGTAGGTTAGTGGTGCCAGAAAAGCTTCCACCTTTAAGTGGTTTAGCTTTGTTAGTAGAGAATTTTATTTTCTTGAAGCTAAGAGAAGCTTTCATTGTTTAACAACAAAGAGAAGCAATTAAAAATGATTTATGGACCTACGGAGGATTCTTATCTCTAGAGGAGCTTAGAGAACCAAAATATGCCTCCAAAGTGTTTACAAGACCATTACTATGTGTTTTCACATTATTTTTGGTGCCATGACTCACATTATTTGCAAAATATAGCATTTGACATCCTTATAATAGCTCGAAACTACACTATTTCACACATTTACAAGCAATAGGGAAGTGAGAGCACCGATTGGAGATGGAAAACACAAGACACAATATTGTATGGGTCATTACCCAAGGTGTAGGATCTTACAAGATGTCTTTAGGTTCCACAGAGTTCGAGTAATCACCTGTCAAATTTGAATGGTTTTTTGGTCTTAGGGCTCTTAAGGGACTACGCCCGAACGAAGTAGCCGGAAGGAATGGCGTTGTGCACACCAACAAAAATGACTCCTCTATGTTCACCTTGCCACCTGGATGTGTTTGCCGTAGTAGGTTTGGTGCCACGACCCACGTTTTAAAATATAGCATTTGTGACCTTACACTGGCTCAAACTGCACTATTTCATGTGTATTCAAACAAAAGGGTAGTGAGAACACCGATTGGAAACAAAAAAACTAAGACAATATATTATAGAGAGGGTCCCGTATTCTAAGATGTAGGATATGATGATACATATCTAGGTTGCCACGAGTCCAGTAGTTACCTATGTCAAATTTGAACGATTTTTTGTCTTATGACTCTTAAGGGACTACGCCGAACAAAGTATTCCAAAAGCAACAAAAATTTTAAAAAGCAAAAAATGATGCCTCTATAGCATTCACATGCCAATTAGGCCATGTTGGCGCAGTCAATTTGGTGCCATGACCCACCATTTGAAAAATATAGTGTTTGATAGCCTTACACTGGCTCAAACTACACTATTTTGTGCATTTGCAAAAAAATACAACGCGATCACCGAGAGGGATGGAAACGGAAAAAATGAGATAGAATATTATAGGATGCCTATGAAGAGGTGTAGGATCAATAAGACATCTCTAGGTTCCACGGAGTTTAGTAGTCACCCATCAAATTTGAACGATTTTTTGGTCTCATGGATCTTAAGGGACTACGCCCGAATGAACTATCCCGAAAGAAATGAAATTTTTACACACAAAAACAAAGTATCCTCTAGTTTTCAGCTCCCATGCAAACGTGTTGGCGTAGTTGGTTTGGTACCACAACCTACCGTTTGTAAAATGTAGCATTTGACAACCTTACACTTGCTCAAACTTCACTACCATTTCACACAATAGGGCAGCGAGAGCACCGATTGGAGACAAAAAAAAAAAAAAAGATGCTATTATAGAGGGTCCTACAAAGGTTTAGGATCTAATGGGATGACATCTCTAGGTTCCATGAAGTCATATTAGTCACAACCGTCAAATTTGAACAATGGTTTTTTTGGTCTTAGGGCTTTTAAGGGACTATGCCCAAACGAAGTATCCTAGAAGGAAGACAGTTGTCGCACACTAAAAGGACATATCCTCTAGAATTAAACTAGCCACCTTCACATGTTGATGTAGTTCATTTGGTGCCATGACCCACCATTTTCAAAATATAGCGCTTGATGACCTTATATTGGCTCAAACTGCTCTATTTTGTACATATTCAAACAATAGGGAAGCGAGAGCACCGATTGGAGATGGAAAAAACTGAGATAGAATATTTTAAACAGTCCCTACTCTAAGGTGTAGGATCTAATGAGACATCTCTAGGTGCCACGGAGTTTGATTAGTCACCCATTGAAGTTGAATGGTTTTTTGATCTCGGGGCTCTTAAGGGACTACGCTCGAACAAAATATCTGGAAGCAAACGACATTTCATGCACCGGAATGAACCCTCCTATAGCATTCACCTGGTCCCGGATGTGTTGTGCATAATGGCATAGTTGGTTTGGTGCCATGACGTCCCGAGGCATGATTTCTCACTACTCGCCTCCATTCATTTCCTAGGACTGTCTAGAAAAGGTAGTTTGTAAACAATTATGTCACGAAGGCTCAAGGAATTCTAGGAAGGCACTAGATCGGATGGTTTAATTCTAAACCCGATCCTCCCTAAATGCCCTCTATAACACCCAAAGTTATATACCCCCCAATCCGAACCCATTGGCGGTGCAGTTTGTTTGGACCACGACCTCCCGGGGCATGACTTCTTGTGTTACTTGGCTCACATCAATGAGATTGAAACAAGGTTAACACATTACCATGTAAATACTCTAATGATTTTTAAATTATCTCTTTTAAATCATGTTAATACAAAATAGAGTCTTAAGAATATTTTTTGCATATCTTGTGCCAACTAAGTTCTACAATGTTTCTATATTTTTTTACAAGTGAATTCAAATTAGGACCTTATTGTTACACACATCAATAACAAGTTTAATTTGGACTAATACTTAACAAATAAATTGTAAGTACACTAAAAACATATAAAATGACTTGTAATAAATCCCTCAAGACCATTTTTAATTGTGTACATTTTTTCCCACTTTGAAGTGTGTTAACCACGTGCTTAAAATAAGAAAATTGATATAATCACATGAATCTCTTAAAAAAGTGAACCCAAGAACCTTCAAAACCATTATATAACATAACATCATATATCATATATCATTTAACAATAACATTTAATAGATCATATATCATATATATCATATCCATAATGGTCACATAATCGAGGCCATCAAATCAAATCAAACATATAAAACTAATATGGTTATGAAAACATACATAGAAGGATATAATGTGTAATGAAATCAAATCAAACATAGAAGTAATATCATTATGAAAAAAACATGGATATAATTATCAAACTAAGTTTGATGGATGTGTCTCTAAAAATATAAGTTCATAACATGTATCAAACTAAGTGTGTCATACATATAGGACCACATGGGCTAGTATAAGGACTATATACATGGAATAATCATGAAGAATCATGAACATAGGACTATATATATATATATATATATATATATACATCAATTCTATGAATCTAATGATGAAACATCTTCCCTCTCTTCGCCCTACTTGAAGAAGCATGTCCACGACCTGGGGATGTAGTGGAGGGAGATGCCACTACGGATTTCATCCGTGTGGTCCTACGAATTTCTAAGAAGGCTTAGAACCTAGCCTACACATTCATAAACAACAAATTTTTAACACCCAAAATTTTAAAATACATTCAAATTTTAGAATCTTAGAATTTAGTTAATGCATGTGAAATCATACCGTAATCTCATGATCCTATCAATTTTCATCGATGCATCGAGAGTCAAAATGGTATAATCATGAGGGGTAAGCTATATAGAAATAAATAGTTCAAATTAAATATTTCATGTACAAAATTGCTATTTTAGATTTAAGTAATAAGAAAAATTCCTCCAAAATTTAACAAATTTGAAAAATTGTACCTTATTTAGTGGATTCTGCGAGATCTTTATGGCAATATCTACAACATCCTCCACGATCTACATATATGGAGGATTCTTCTAGTAGTCATAATATATAAAAAAACATGTACATATCAATATTAATCTACATGATCGCACATAACAGACCCAAAGCATAATAGACACATCACATAACAATACATGTATTAATTTGCTAATATAAACAAACCAAGGAATCTAGGTTTAATGGTCTTCTACGGAAGCTTCGATGTTACTCGAGTCTCCAAAATTCCTACAAGATTAGATACATAATTGAACTTCCACAATTAGAAACAAAGTGTAAAGAGAAATAACCATGTAAAATTCACATGATGTATTCCAAGTAGCCTAACCTCCTAGAGAAGATGATGACCCACCAGGCTCCTGCAGTATAAAAGACAAACATATTAATATGTACATGTACACGTGAAACATTATAATAATAAAAGTGCAATCAAATAAAATTTGAAATGTAAGTACAACTTGAAACTTACATTTGTAACACACCCAACTGCAGTAGCTAGCATGTCGATGCTAGATGTGTCCTTCACTGCTCTTACTATTTAAAATAAATAAAATTAGTTTTTACATGTATGTACATGACATAATCAAATACATATATATTAAAATATCAAATGAATTAAACTATTGTGTATATATATATATATATATTAAATATTTATTTGACATTTACCTATGAAAGACCAAGATCATTTACACCAGTTCCAAAAATATATACCATCATCTCATCTAGAGAAAATAAATCATGTGATCCATTAAATGATGTCTCTCCCATAGTGCATACAAAACCACATGATCCACAGTGGTGTGGTGCACTAGAACTGGCACTCCACTAACATCATCAGATGTAATCTGGTCACTATGTTGGTTAGAGTGTTAGTGAGCTCCCTTAATGCATGTAGTGTGTCAATCTCCATAACCTCCTTCACTGTAGGAGGGATAATTGAAGGCAGTGGGGTTTTGAGGCATGGGGGACCCTTGGTTAACAAATGCGTGCACTAGGTCTACTCATTGCAGAGTCACTTCCTCGCCCATAAAACTCATAAAATCAAAATAATTTGGGACCTCATTAAGCACGAACTCGTAATATAATTTTCTTACAAAAATAGAGAGGAACCTCATTGTTGTTGTATGATGGATAATCAAAACCATCCACCATCGGTCCTAAAAAAATCGATTTAGTCATTATGGAACTAATGGATTGGGAACCGTTTGTAAGTAGGTGCGGGGGGCATTAGTTCTTGGGTCAATAAATAATTCACAAATGTGGTATTTTGAAATTTATTTTTTTCTTTTATGGCCACATGATGAATAATTTATCCACATACCACCACCTATAATAACTCTAAAGTATTCCATCTGTCTATTTGGTTGGTTGTGGAGTTGACTTCACCAATCAATGTTTGTAATGTGTTGGCTAAAGTCATGTGGGACGAATTTGTGGCATGATTTTGTCTTATAGTGTGAATAAGGTTCTCAATGGTAATTTGATTTTTCATATTATTCCAACGATATTAGCTTACATTCCTGATCCTAGTTCCGTGGGGAGAGAAGGAGCCATATGAGGCAAATATACATTTGGATGAGGGTTTTGAGGAATGTTTGGTGGATTTTAAGGAATATCTAGATTTTTTGCAGGATTACAAGCTACCGAAAAAAGCTGAAAAAACAAAAAATTGTAATTATAAACAAAAAATTGAAAACCCATGAAAATCACAAAAATAACCTAAAATGGAAGAAATTTGATCAAAATTAAGGGCTTACCTCCTCGTCTTGGTGGCATCATTGAAACTTTGTAATCTAGAATTCGGAGGAGAATTTTTCAAGGGGTATTCAAAGCTCGAGTCTAAAGGTCTAAGAGAAATCGTGGTTCGTAGGGGAAAATGGGGAAAATGAGGAGTCTATGAGTCTATTTTTTTTTAGGACCGTGATCTCGGTTTAAAAGGATCACGCTTTTATCATGCTTTTAAAACAAGATCGCGGTTTTAGGTTCAGAAATCACCAAAAAATTTAAAATAATTCCACGATTGTGGTTTAAAAATTGTGATCATAGTATGTAAATTTTAGGTTTTTGTGTCACTTAATATTCCACAAACTTGATGCACTTACCCCTAAAAAAGGAAAATGTTTTTCATTATGCACGTGAATGGATGAGGATCATAAATTCAAGAGAATATGTTATTTCTAAATCACTTTTTCAAGCATTAGTTCTTTTACATTGTAATTCCCACACATGTATTCCTACGGTTAAAAATGTAAAATTTAATTATTAATGTTATTTCCATGGTAATCCCCTAAAAAGATTGAATTTTTCCCCTTCTCGAAATGGGCACAATACCTTGAAATAATATATATTGCTCCCACATATACCCACACCTTTCATGCACATGATTTTTTCATATGGAACTTACATAATAACATCCTAATTTTATCATACTAATTTGAAAAAGGGATGGTAGAATAGAGAAATTAGTGTGTGGTGAGTTACTTAAAAGGAGGAAGTTTATAGGGTTGTTTATACAAAAGGATTGATACCATATAACCATGCTGCCATATTATCAACCTCTCCATTTTCCTTCTCAGACATTCCTACTTCTTCCATGGGTTTTTTGTTTTCCTTTCAGTTAAACACATGTAGAATGATACATATTACAAAATAAAAAGAAAAATTATGCATAGTTTATGGGCATTTTCATGTTGAAGTCATGATAGGACTCTTATTCTTATAATCCACATGGTTTTCATTCTAAATATGTTTGATTTTATTTTCTAAAAAGACTATTCATCTTCTTCCAATCTCAATGGTAGAAGAAGAAGACAATTCACATTCTCCATATCTCAGATATCTAATGATGAAATTTTAGGTCTTCATCCAAAAATGTATTATTATTTTTTAATACTCTTATTTATGCCATGTATTTCATTAAGAACACTTTCCCATAGATTTTAAACATCTATCATGATCCATTTGAAAGTAACCTGAATGCTAGAAATAAACATATTTCATATCCATTCGGCTTATGCAGGTACAATGGTTATGAATAATTTATCAATATCAACAAAAAATGTTACTTCTATCATATGTTCTCGTACCTTAGAAATGAGTACTAAATCATCTCTTTCCATGTCAATCTTTTGTTTTGGAAACAAATAATCCCTCACTCAAAAATAATAATTTAATATTGCTAGTTGAATGATTAATTTTTGAAGATGTGCTTCAATATATATAAGGATTAATAGGAGGTGAGTAGACAACCGATAGAGGAAGAAACTTCTACACTCATAGGTATATTAATGGTTTATTTTTACCCATGTTTACGCTAAGCCTAAAATAATGATTATGTCTAAAATAAAATAAAATATATACTAATTAACAATAAGCTTGCCGGCGAGATGGTGTCTTCATGATTAAGGAACAAAGTTTCTCCAAGGAGAACCAAACAAAAATTCATTATCCATATGGAATGAATAAGTGCTCATGAATGGAATGGAAAAATTTGAGTTGGGCTAGATAAGCTTTATTTTCATGGATGAAACATCTTTTCTAAATTTGTTCTTGTGTTTTATGAATGTCTTTATTCATTCTTTTCTATACAAGGGGCCACTAACTTCCATTTATTTCTTTGTATGCTTAAATAGCCATTATCATCTTGGATTTAACAACAATATGAGATTGTATATTTTACATTACCATACATCTTACAATAAAATCCATGGATTGTATTGTCCATATACATTGTGGAATGTCTTACAATAAATAAGAAAGTGTAAAGACCACATTTTGAAGCATAAAACCAAAGCAGAATTTAATAATTAATTAGGAACAATTAAGGAATAAATTTTTTGTTTTTTTGTTTTAAAAGGGTTCGCATCTACATAACTAGCAAATAGATTAAATATTTTCATTTAATATGATCCACATATTTACAAATTTATTGTAACTAGATTAATGATTATATATTATTAATTCCTTCCAAATCATTTAGGGTTTAAATCCCCTTCTAGGGTCCCCGTTAATTCCCATTAATTAACTCTTATAATTCATTATTTAAGATATCACTTTTTAAAAAATATTTAATTTATCCTTATAGTTCTAATGTCATTTATTTACTTAATAACCTAAGGCTAAGGTCACAACTTACCCTAACCATCAAGTGGCCCCATTCAACCCATTACCCATACCTTTTTATTTAATTTTCATTCCCACAAAAATCACATCACTTAAAATTGTAGGGTGAAATATCATCCATTAGATTAAGTCATTTTGGGCCCTTGGATTAGAAATTACCTAAAAATCGTTATGAGGTCTTCAATTTTTCATTTTCACTTTGCAGGTTTAGGAGAAAGAGGAGGATGGAAGCCATGGAAGATATCTCATTGCTCTTAGCTGAATATACATACATTTTGGTTACTTATTTTCATTTGGATCCCTCTCCTAACGGGGTTTCCAAGCTTATTGTTTTTTCTTTGTATATATTTTTAATTTACCCTATTCGGGTAAGGGCATTATTTGCCCTATTTTTATTTCTAGTTTAAAATGGTATATATACATAGGATGAAGAGTTTGAGTATATATATAGTGTTGTATACATTTTTTAGATATACCTGATTTTGATATTTGTAACCTGAGGCATAGAGACAAGATAAATATTATATATATAATGATTTCAATACTTTTGGCCCCGAATAAAATAAACACAACAAAATTTTATTGCAATGGCCATGAACTTGTTGGCCAATCAGGGTTCAAAGTTCATGCGGCCCATGGCTTACTATTATAAGAATTTGTATCGGTGGGGGCACCACCCCACCCCACTCTATATTAAAAGAGTTGGTGTGGGGGTGGCCCCCACCTCTTTTTATTTAAAAAAAATATTGTTTGAGCCGCGTAGGCCCAACTTCATCAATCAATATACATTTTTTTATCATATATATATATATATATATATATATTTATCAAATACCTATCATTTTATATAGAAATCCATTTATATATAATATACAACCCCCTATTTTTTATATAGAATATTATAATATAATATATATATATATATATATATATATATATGTGTGTGTGTGTGTGACACACACTGTGTGTGTGTGACACATGTATGTATATATATATATATATATATGATAAATGTACATATGTTTACCATCGTATATTTTTGTTCTAATTTTATTTAAATATTCACCCAAGTTCATCTATATAGTGAATTAATATAGTCAAGTAGTTGTAAATTTTTTCTATCGATTTATAAATGTGATAAAGCTAAAGCTAAAGGATTTTCATTTAGCCCAATGTAAGTGTTATCCAAAACAAGTCCCCGCTTAATTTGGCTAACTTTCCTTTTTTTCCTTCCTTGTGCTTCAACTCCTATTTTCACATATTTAAAGCACTCAAAATTTCTTGGAGATGGATTCATCAAATAGGATATTTTCTCACCTTTCTAGAAAGGTAAAATTTTCCTCCTAACTCCAAACATTTTGAAAGTTATGGCTCGTGGAGTTTCTTGGGAAAATTTTTCCTTGACAGGCCCATGGCCAATAAGGATACATCACGTGGATGAGGAGGTCGGGCCGGTTGGGTGAATTTGAAAAATTTCCCAAAGCGGTTGGTAGGGGTGAAAAGGAAAATTTGGCAGTGGGACCGCTAAGCGATTAAGCTAACATGTGTCCGGTCGGAGGCGGAAGTCGAGGGGTGGAGATTTTTTCAGTTTTTGCCAAAAGTTTTAATGGAACAAGGGAAATATCGAGGCACATTCCCATGGATGAATGAGAGGTGAAACATGGCAGTAGTGGAGTGGGGCGCAGGGTGTTTGGTGAATTTTTCCCAAAATGAAATCAAAGGAGAAAAAGGCAGGTTTAGCCCACGATCCCATCGGCGAATAATAGGTGACATGTGTCCCGGAGTGGCGGAGGTGTGGGGGCTTCTGGGAAAATTTTCCAAAAGGGAAAATTTTAATGTTTGACCCTGCCGACCCAATTTTGACCTTGTTTCTCACCATTTTTTCCATTAATCTTTAGAGGGGCATAACTTTTGATTCAGAGCTCAGATTTTCACGTTCTTTATATCATTGGAAATCTTGTGAAATTATCTACAAGTTATACCTCTCAATTTTGGATTTTGGTGAAGATTCATTAGAGGAAATGGGAAAAATGTCCCCTGGCATTGGAAAGGACAAAAAAATCTTATTTTCATCTACCGATTTAATGAGGTATGGGCAATTTCTTGTCCTCAGGGCTTGAATTCATTGGGAAGTGGATTTTTAGAGGTTCCTTACCATTTTAATGAATCTTGTTGGTGGTTGGTGTGGAAAATCAGATTTGCCTGCATTTTCTCCTTTCTTCTACTCTGTTTCATGGTTAAAAGCCGATTTTGGCTCATTTTTGCAATGTTGGATATTCTTGCTTCTCGCTAGCTCTTCTTTCCTCCTTAATAGGTGGACTTGAAGGAGTTTCAGACCTCCGAGACATTGTAACATGTCTTTTCCTCTTTGCGATTCTGCAATGTATTTTATCAAATGGACGAGGATAATGTATGTTTTGTGATCAATTTCCAATCCTCTCATGCGGTTATTATTGTGTTCGATCCTTCATTGCATTCTCGTAATTTATGCATTTTTTTCTACATCCTCATGATCTATGTCTATTTTTGCAAAGAAAGGATTTCAGCACTCCTTTAGTGTATCACCTTTTCTGTTTTACTTAGTTTTGTTTCCATTTCGATGTTTCTCTCAACCCTGTCTCCTTGGTAGTTTTAGAGTAGGAATTTTGAACTAGAACCTCTGTAAAGATTGCATGCATACCCCTAAATAGGGGTGTAAAAACCAGCTTCAATCCGCAGATTTTTCTCACCTTGCAAGGTCCCACACCTTGGACAAAACTCAATGTTGTGCATTCACACTAGATGATTTTTCCTTAGAAAATCAGATCCATAACTCATTTGGGGGTTTTTTAATTTGTACTAACACTTTTGCACACTTTGGTGGGACCTTAGAGGTCTTCCACTTAATCTTTTACAATTTGATGTGTTTCGTGAATATTTCAGCCTTTAGAGGCAATTGCAATCACATTTGGTGACTCCATCTCAGTCAATAACTCATTCTACGAGTTCGGACACATTTTCCATTCATTTCCATTCATTCTTCTTTCCATCTCTTCCATCTTCTTTCATTCCATGAAGTTGTGCAATCATGACTTCATTTCCATCATGGAATTCACATTTACAACAATAGTATATTCCATCTCCACCATCTTTTACAACTCCTTCGAATAATCATTTTGATCAAATTCAAAATCAGTATGCATATCCATATGAGCAGCAGTGCCAAAATCAGTTTGGCTATAAAGCATATCTAGCAAAGTGGACTAAAGGAATAGACGTGTATGAGAGGAGTATTCAACAACCTTATCAATGGGTAAGCAAACCATCTCATGCCTTTTCTTTTCCTCTTTCCCAATCTATTTTATCTCAAAAGTAGTGCCAAGTTTTAAACTCTCCATCTATTGTCCTAAAAGTTGATTCCATTTGTCCATCCTCTAGTCTTCCACCCAATCTCAATTATTCTATCCTTTTCCCTTCCAAACAACCATTCCCTTGAAAGAAACAAGACTTTCTACCTCCTACACCATCACAAAAAATTACAAAATCAGTTGAGTCACAACCCATCCATCCTCTTGCATTCCCATATCCATGTTGGGAAGATGAAAATCAGAAGACCAGTCAAGGAGAATAGCAATAAGAGGAACCCAAAAGAGAAGAAATGACAAAAATTTAAAGATTTGGGCTCTCAAATTTGGGATTACCAAAATCCCTTGATGGTGAAGCCAGGAAGAAGAGGTTGGAGTTGGAGAAATGGTGTTGGTTGAGACCGAGTTTGCAATCTGAAAAGAACAAGAACAAGAGGAAAAGAATCAACAATCTGTTGGTGATGAGTTGGGTGTCCATGTTGGAACTTTTCCCAAAGAGAATAATGATCCAATTTTCAATACAAATTCAGTAAATATGGAGGAAGAAAACACAGCTCCAAACCCCATTGAAGAGGATTAAATGGATGAGATCAAGTTAGTTCTGATAGCGAGAAGAAGGAAGTATTATTGATAGATTTTGCTTTCATTTGAAGGGGTTGATTTGATTAATGAAGCCATTATAGAGGTGAAAAAATAGGTCCAAATTTTGAGAAAAAGGCACATGAATTTCCATGTTTCTCTCCCACTTCATCTCTCCAAAAATCTGATTTATTGGATGAGTTCGAATTGGCAAGTTTCATGTTTGAAAATGAAGTTGCACATGGTGAAGAAAATGCAGATTTGAAGGTCACCATGCAAGAGGGAAAATCTTTGTTGTAGCAGGACAACTAAGAGTTTTATTGTTTATCAGACTTAAAAGAATGTCTTGAGGAGGAGCCATTTGAAATTACAACATTATCTTCTCCACCATTCATTCTCCAACATCAAGATCCTACTTCCACAAAGGAGAACATTCAAAAACAATAGCTTGTGTTTTGTGGTAGCTCATTGGAACCAAGATTGGAAGATTTAAATATTCCATGTTCTTTATGGGAAGAGGAAGGGGAAGAGCAGGAGAACATCATTTCTTCCACATCATCCACCCAAGAAGCTCCATAAGAAGACTCCATTTTTGGATTTGAAAATCAGACCTATGGGCATATCAAATGGATCATACTTTTCCTAATGAGGTATTTGGCTTCATTGGAGCCACAAGAGTAGTCACAACCATTCATGCTTACTTCTAAGCATGAGGATGAGCATCTAAGCACCAAGGATCAGGTGCAATACCTCTGATCCAAATGCAATGCAACTAAAAGAGGAATCTAACTTGTTTTTAGTTGACACCTTGTTGATATGGGTAGAAGACTAGCTTCTTATTGATTTTCCACTCATCCTAACAGCCATGATTAGCTCCAAATAAATTGCATGGCTGCCCATTTTTAAGAAAGGAAGCTATTTTGTAGAACCGATTCTTTGGGTTTGTTTAGCCCATCTTTGCTTCAAGTTAGAGTAGTGTAGGTAGGTTTTCTTTCGGTATAAAAAGTTCTTGTGCACACAATGCATGTTCCATTTGAAGCATGTATGATTTTCAGTTTTGTACATAGTTTTTGTGGTGCTTGTATTTGCCCTTGCATAGTGCATTCAATGGATTTTGGTGAGAAACAACTCTAAGTTCAGTTTGTTCCCAAGTAGCTCGAGAGGTCATATTTTCAAAGTTCGGATCAAAATCAATTATCGTGCTTGACTTCACGCCTAATGGATGCTTCAAAGCCACCGATCATTCATTTAGTAGGCATATGATCCCCCGAGAGTCAGCAAATTATTATCAAAAATGAGCCCCCTACTTATTTTGGCTAACTTTCCTTCATTTTTTCCTTATGCTTCAAATCCAATTTTCACACATTTAGAACACTCAAAATTTCCTGGAGATGGCTTCATCGGATAGTATGTTTCCTCACCTTTCTAGAAAGGTAAAATTTTCCTCCTAACTCCAAATATTTTGAAAGTTATGGCTCGGCAAAGTTTCTTGGGACAATTTTCCTTGACAAGCCTATGGCCAACAAGGATACAAAGCACATGGTAGAGGAGGTCGGACCGGCAGGGGAGAAGTTGAAATTTTTCCAAAGAGGTTGGTGGGGCGAAAAGGGAAAAGTCGGCTGCGGAGCCCGCCGAGTGATTAGAAGTTGACATGTGTCCAGTCAAAGGCGGAAGTTGAAGGCATGGATAATTTTTGGTTTTTTTCCAAAAGTGATAAAGGCACAAGGGGAAATATTGAAGCGCATGCCCACAGATGAATGGGAGGCCAACACATGGCAGCGGCGGAGCAGGGCGCGGGGGTGTTTGGGGAAATTTTCCCAAAATAAAATCAAAGGCGAAAAAGGTAGATTTAGCCCACAATCACATTAGCGAATCGGAGGTTGACATGTGTCCCCCGAGTGGTGGAGGCACGAAGGATTTTGCGAAATTTTTCCGAAAGGGAAAATTTTAAGGTTTCACCCGCCACCCAATTTTTACCTTGTTTATCACCATTTTTCCCTAAATCTTCAAAGGGGCATAACTATTGATCCAGAGCTTGGATTTACGGGTTCTTTATATAATTGGAAATCTTGTGAAATTATCTACACATTAGACCCCTAAATTTTTTACTTTTATGAATATTAGTGGGAGGAAATTGTAAAAACATCCCAGCACTAGAAAAGACAAAATACATAGATTTTCATCTACCAAATTTAATGAGGTATAGGCAATTTCTTGTCCCGCGTGCTCGAATGCATTGGGAAATTGATTTGCATAGGTTCCTTACCATTTTAATGAATCTTGTTGGTGGTTGGAGTGGAAAATCATATTTTCCCGTGTTTTCTCCTTTCTTCCACTTTGCTTCATTGTTAAAAGCCAGTTTTGGTTCATTTTGGTAATGTTAGATATTATTTCTTCGCAAGCCCTTCTTTCCTCCTTAGAAGATGGATATGAAGGAGTTTCAGATCTCCCACGGAGATTGTAACATGTTTTTTTACTCTTTGTTGTTGCAACGTATTGTATCAAATCTAGACATGATAATGTATGTTTTATGATAAATTTCCAATCGTCTCATACAGCTTATTATTATCTTTTGATCCTTCATTGCATTCTTGTAATTTTTGCATGTTTTTTTGCTACATCTTCATGATCTGTGTCTATTTTTGCAAAGCAATGAGTTCAATACTCCTTTGGTGTATCACCTTTCTGTTTTGCTTAGTTTTGTTTCCATTTTCGTGTTTCTCTCAACCCTGTCTCCTTGGTAGTTTTAGAGTAGGTATTTTGAATCAGAACCTCTGAAAAGATTGCATGCATACAACAAAATAGAGGAGTAAGAACCAGCTTCAATCTGGAGATTTTTCTCACCTTACAATGTCCCACACCTTGGACAAAACTCAATGTTGTGCATTCACACCAGATGAGTTTTCCTTAGAAAATCAGATCCATAACTCATTTGGGGGTGATGTGAATTTGCACTAACAATAAGTAAGGAGGAAAATATTTCTTCCATTTCAAACTCTAGATATAAAAATATCTTCTTATAACTTTGTATAGAATTTGACTATAATTTCAACATTTCAATATGCTAACTTTTACAATAAAATAAGAAATATTTCCTTTCTTTCACAATAAAACAAATGACATCCATTTCAAGAAAAACAAGTATACTTCCATGTAAGAACACTATCCTTTCAAAATCGGTTTATAACACATATTTTTTAAATAAAATTTTAGATTGGGGAGAACTCTATTTTCCATACAAAACCCTTTCAAAGTCCATACTTCAACTAAAATAATACAAGTCTTAATAGTTTCATTTTACAAGAAACTAACCCAATAAAATACAAGATTACATCAAATGCACTCTTAGTGAAATTTTACAAGTTTTGAAGGAATTATCATAACAACAAATGCAACTTCTCTTGCCTCCTTTTCAAATATACTTTTTGATAATCAATGCAAATCAAACTTGCATAATATGTTTACAAGAAGTTGAGACTCTTAAAATGCAAGTTAAAATCCCTCCACTTAGGTAGAGGCAACATGGAATTTTTTTAAAAAATAACTATTTATTCTTCTCTTGATCTTCCAGAAAAAACTCTTTGAAGGTGACAACTTAAGCTCCTCCATTTCTCCAAAATCAAAAATCAAAACACAATGAAAAATTATATAAGGGATTTAGGAAATGCTATCCACCCAAAAAATAATCTAATGAGAAGGAGAGACCTTCCTCCTCATTATCCCATGAGCCAAAAAAATGAAGCAATGAGAGGTATAAGGAAACCAAGGAAAATTTTACAAAATTTTATTCCACATTACAACACACATGCTAGAATTTTAAGAAATGCATTCAACACTAAAATAAAATAATAGAATGCATACATTTCAACACATAGCCTTATAGATCAAGCCAATGGAGAATAAAACAATGGGAACCATCTCCTTTTAACTCCCAAATGAGATAGGAGTTCCACCCAACATGCCTCGGAATGCACAAAAACTTTTCAAAAACGCCTTTTCCTCCCAATGAAAATACATAAAGAATAAAATGTTTATGCTTTTCTCTCCCCAAAGGTGGAACTTCCATTCGTACTCCCTCCACTATGCAAAAAAATTCCTTTTCTCTTCACTATGCAACACAATTTCCTTTTCCTCCCAATATAGTCCCATATTCCATCTCCTACACCTCTTCTTAAGTCAAATATCTAACCAACCCAAAACAAATCACAAGCATATAATCATTTTATTAGCACACGCACATAAACAAGTGATTGAAAAATAAAGGCAAAGGTCCTACCTTTCCATCACAAGCTCCCGATAATAATGGTATAGCTTAGATACCAAATGATAGAATAGAATAAGATTGCAATGACCAAAGAGGGACAAGCCTCACAAATATTATTGATTATTAAATCAGATTACATAATAATGCAAGAGCTGTAATATTTATAGATATTAGATAGCCTCATATGGATAGACATGACACCCTAGCAAAAACCAACTATGATATGATAAGACCCATCTCACATGCACATGTAATTACTACTAATACCAATATTGAATGTTATCCAACATAACAATATTGAATGCAAGTTACTAGACTAGAGTGCACATGTTGCACATTATTAAATAAAAGACAATGCAATAAAATGCAATAAATATGCCTATGCTAAATTATTCTAACATTCCCCCCCTTAATTTTGCATATTTTCCAATGAAGTGGAGAGGAACTCTCTGAACAGTGTGAATTTGTCACGTGCAAGTGACTTAGTGAAAACATATGCCTTCTGTTCAGCTGTAGGACAGAACTGGAGCTGTATGTTGTGCTTCAAGACATGCTCACGTATGAAATGAACCTATACTTCAGTATGTTTGGTTCTCTCATGAAATACTGGATTGTGAACAAGCTTCAGAAATCCTTCATTATCAACATATCTTTGGAGTAGATTTTTGTTGTGGTAGAACAATTCCTTCCAAAGATTCGGCAGTAGCCATATTGCTTCACAAACAACTTCACCTGCAGCTCGATAATCTACTTCTGTAGAAGAGTGAGAAACAAAGTTTTTTTCTTGCTTCCCCATGATATCGGTCCAGATCCCATAAAGAAGATGAAGCTTGATGTTGACTTCCTATCATCCATGTTTCCTGCATGATCTGAATCTGAATATCCTGTCAAGAAGAAGTTGTCGTTCTTCTTGTACTCTAGACCAAGGTCAATTGTACCCTTTAGATATCTCAATATTCTCTTTGCTGCTTTCCAATGACATATTTTCAGTTCTTGCATGAAGCGTGATAAATAGATGACTGCAAAGCTGATATCTGGTCTAGTATATGTCAGGTAAATGAGACTCCCGATCAACTGCCGATAGAGAGTTACATTCACCGGTGGTGATGGATCGGAATGAGATAACTAAAGTCTCACTTCCATAGGTGTAGCAATAGGAGTGCAGTCCATCATCCTGAATTTCTCGAGTGTTGTCTTGGTGTATTTCAACTACGACACAAAGATATGATTCTCTTTTTGCCATACTTCCAACCCAAGACAATAGTGCATGAGCCCGAGATCTGTCATGTCGAACGATCGATTAAAATCCTTCTTTGTTGCATTGATCATCTTCACAGAACTGCCTGTAATGACTAGATCATCGACATAAACAACCACAATGAAAATCTCCCCCCCTTTCTTTTTGAGGTAGAGATTGGGGTCATAAGGATTCCTTTCGAATCCATGACTTATGAGATGCTCATCAATTTTGATGTACCATGCCCGGGGTGCCTGTTTTAGGCCATATAGATATTTTATGAGTCTGCATACCATCATCTCTTTTCCTGGTATTACATAACCCTCTGGCTGAGTCATATAGACTTCTTCTTGCAAATCTCCATTAAGAAAGGCACTTTTCACATCCATTTGGTGGACTTTCCAACCAAATTGTGCAGCTAGAGAAAAGATCATCCTGATTGTCTTGATCTTGGCTGTGGGAGCAAATGTCTCCTCATAATCAATGCCTTCTTGTTGTGCATACCCCTTTCTTATAAACCTTACTTTATACTTGTCAATAGTCCCATCTGATTTGTACTTAGTCTTGAATATCCATCTGCATCCAATGGGTTTCTTCCCTGGTGGAAGGTCAACAAGTTACCATGTGTTGTTCTTCATCACTGACTGATACTCTGAATCCATGGCATCTTTCCAAGATTTTGATTGTAGGGCTTCCTGAACTATAGATGGCTCAATTGTTTCAACAACTCTGCTCATTAGGGCATAATTGACCTCTTCACGAGCTTGACTGTGAGTTTGAGGTCCAGGATTAGATGATGTGTTAGGTGCTTCATCCAAATTTGCATCTCTTATTAATTGAGTATACCATTTAGGTAACTTCTTAGCTGTTCCATTGGCTTGTGGTGGATCCAAGTTTTCACCATCATCCAATTCATCACTGTCATCTTCAGTGGGAACATCAAATTCTATCTTCACAAGAGGTGTATTCTGCATGTTTGTTGAGTCGTTGAGTGGAGCATCTGCTTGTTTCTTCTCAAAGAACTCAACATCCCTACTTGTGTATACTTTCTTTGCTTTCAGATCCCATAATCTGTACCCAAGTGCTTCTTCACTGTATCCAATGAATATCAGTTTCTCAGCTTTCATATCCAACTTGTTCTTGTTCTTCTTGGGTATGTGCATGCTAGCTTTACACCCAAATACTCTTAGGTGTGCAATTGATGGTTTCGATTTGACCATGCTTCTTGAGGTGTCACTCCTTCAAGAGCTACTATGGGCGATCTGCTCAACAAATAGACTACGTTCTTGCAGCCTTCTCGCCCAAAATGTCTTTGTTAAACTGAGTCGTAAATCATACATCGCACCATTTCCATGATAAATACGATTCCTTCTCTCAACTATACCATTCTGCTCATTGTGGTGTGTGAGTAGGAGGCATTTGTCAATGAATCCCATGAGCTTCTTGGTAAGTCTTGAACACATTGCTTGTGAATTCCCCCTCGATACGAGCGGAGAGTTTTGATCTTGCGACCAACTTCATTCTCAACAGATGCTTTGAACTTCTTGAAATGTCTCAAAGGCTTGACTCTTGTTTCTTAGACAATATATCCACATCTTTCTTGAGTAGTCATCAACACAAAACATGAAGTATTGACATCCGAGAATGACTTGGTTACATGGGCCCACAAAAATCATTGTGCACCAAATCAAGCTTTCCCTTAGCTCTATATGTGTTCTTCTGAAGGGTACTCTATGTTGCTTTCGCCTAGGTAATTGTGACACTTGTAAGTGTTGTGCTTGAGTGTAGGTAATCCTTTCACCATGTTGCCCTTTTGAAGTGTTTGGAGATAGCCAAAACCGATGTGACCATATCTGCGATGCCATAGTTCTACTGATTGCGTGTCTTTGGCCACTAGAGCTTGATCATCATTGTGGATAAAATCAAGTTGGAACATGCGTCCCACATTGGAGGCTCTTGCTACAATCTTGGAACCTCTTGACTTATCTCTTATCAAGCACAATTTTTCTCCATTATTCTTTGTCAAAATCCAACTTCAAGTTGTGATCAAGGAGTTGACTAAGCGATAGCAAATTCTTGGTCAACCAGTACATATAATACATTTTTTTATTTTGCAGTCATGCTTTCCAAGAGGTAGTGAAATATTTCCAATCCCCTTGACACTTTGTATGATGAGTCATCACCTAATGACACATGGTTCTTGTTAGGTGAGTCACGTAGTGTGTAGAACCAATCATGCGTCTAGTCATGTGTCAAGTTGCACCCAGTCAAAGCATACCGGATATCTTGTGTGGACTTGGTTTCTTCATCAAATTGAGCGGAATACATGTGGTGTCCTTCATCGAATCATCCTCATGTTCGGCAATGTACCCTTATTGTTTTGGTTTTCTTTGCCAATTATTATTTTTCTTCCCTTGATTGTTGTTGTTGTTCGACTTCCCTTTATTTGAATTATTATTACCTGTTGGTTATTGGGTTTTGAATTGCTTGATGAACCCTTTTTATAGGAATTGTACCAACAATCTTTGATGTCATACCCCCTCTATTGCAAAATGGGACACTTCTTGAGTCTTTGTCTCATTGAATTTGATTTTGTTGGGGCTTCTTGTTATTGGACTGAAATCTCCATGATCTTTGTTATTGGAAGATAGCGCTTGCTCATCTTCATGATCTTTGTTCTTCATTGCCTCTTCTTGTTGGAGTAGATTGACCAACTTCTTAAAGGTGATTGTGTGTTCACTCATATTGATAGTTGTCACAAAGATTTTGTAGGAAGGAAGAAGTTCTCGCAACACAATTGGTACGAGGTCTTCATCACTTATCTCTTTTCCCAATGCCAATAGAGATGCCTTCAAAGTAGCAACTCGTCTAAAAAAAAATTCAACCTTCTCATTGTGCTTGAACTTGAGAGTATGCGAGTTATGATAGTAGGTTGAGGATGGCATTCTTGTTCTTTGCCTCATAGAGGCGTGCTCAACTTATCCCATGCATCCTTTGCCGATGTGGCATCTCTAATGTTGGGTTGCACATCGTCTATTATGCTAAACAAGATGATCAACTTGGCATTTTTATTGGCCCTGTCAAATTGAACTTTTTGTCTTCCATCATCAAGTGATCTTATTGTTTTTCCATCTACAACTGTCCATAGGTCTTCAAACTCAAGTAACATCTTTATCTTCGGTTTCCATGTAGCATAGTTGTCTCCTCTAAGCAGTTGTGAGTCTGGAAAGAAGAACTTTGGTGCTTGTGCACCCATTTCTGCAATCTGAATTTCTGAAACTCTGAATTTTTGACAAAGGGTAAGGCTCTTATCACTCCAGGTTTATGGTCTCCCTCTCAATATACCGTCAGGCCAATATACCAAACCTTTCTATATACACTCCCTTCCGATATACCCATCGGTACGTGGAAGAAGATCACCCTTTCAATATACCCATCAGTACAAAAAGAGGTGTTAACGCACGTGAAAGAATTTAGTACATGGTATGCACGTACGATCTCACGGAGAGAGGGGTTCGTGCAAGCACAAACGGATGGGAGGGCTCAAATGTGTGTGTATTGTGTCCTTATTACTCCCTGTTGATTTTATAGGGTCGATGCCTAGATGAAATTTAGGCAGTTGTGTTAGGCGTTAATTGCAGTAGTAGTCGCGATGGCATCACCCGTAAGCACTTCCCAGAGGCACCGTATATATGACGCTGCTATGAGATCAAAGATCTCGTGTGATAGAACCAAACATAAAATAAAAAATTTGTACTTTTTTTTTTCACTTTATGCACCAAGATTAGTACAAAATTCTCCAAAAGTACATCAAAATGAAGTTTTTGTGTCCCCCCTCTTTACAAAAAGGGTCTAGAATCACAAAATACACAATTTAGGCCAAAAATATTTTTTTACCCCCAATAGGTGTTTTTCCGCTAAATTTAGCGGTGGCTCTAAATGTGTTTGGTGAGCTTATAAATTTATAAATCTCCCAAAATTTAGTAATTTTTCCAAATTTTCTAAAAAAATTAATTTAATAAAAAATATGGAGAGAGTGGGAATTGAACTATTGACCTGTTTGTTCCCAAGATCCAAACAAACAATTTGAATGTTGTTTTCACCTTTTCTCACAAACCGTGATCTAGGTTTTTTAAAAATTTTACAGCACTATCATACAATATTTTTCTTGAAACCCACAAAATTTCAGAAAAATCAGAATCTTATTTTTTGAGATCTTACCAAATTACCAGTTAGGTCTGATTTTTTTTCAGAAAAAAATGATCCGACTTGTATAGACTTTTCGTCATATGTAGAGGCCGAATCTAAAGATGATGTAAACTGAAAAGTTGTGTACCTCCTTCTTATCTTTCCAGAAAAAAAAATGGCACATCAATCCAATACTTTATGAAAAAGTTATGTCCTTTTTTCTAAGAGCTATCTGCTGGAATTTTGTTGATGGGACTGCTTCAACCTTTGCTCCCGAATTCTTCACACCTCCACTTTCAGATCTGATTTTTTTTTAAGATCTGATCTTTTTTTTTTTTCTTTAGATCTGTAATTTTTTCAAGATCTCTCTCCTTTTTTAAGATCTTTTTTCTTTTCACAAATCTTTGTTTTTTTAGATCTGTAATTTTTTCAAGATCTTTTATTTTTTTAAAAGATCTCCAAATCTGAAATATTCTACAAATATGTTAGATCAATTGGCTATGCCAATGACTAATAAAAAAATTACCTTCAAAATAAGTGGATAGGTCAAATTTTAGTTGAGGATGCTTGGAAGGAATGGAGGCTGCGAGATGCTTCAATGGCTCTCCTTTGATGCGAGATCTTCTTCTCCAATGGATCCTCTCCAATAGTGCTCCTCTTCAAATTTTCTTGGATAGAACTGCTCACGATACCAAATGATAATAATGGTATAGCTTAGATACCAAATGATAGAATAGAATAAGATTGCAATGACCAAAGAGGGACAAAAGTCTCACAAATATTATTGATCATTAAATCAGATTACATAACAATGCAAGAGTTGTAATATTTATAGATATTAGACAACCTCATATGGATAGACATGACACCCTAGCAGACACCAACTACGATATGATAAGACCCATCTCACATGCACATGTAATTACTACTAATACCAATATTGAATGTTATCCAACATAACAATATTGAATGCAAGTCACTAGACTAGAGTGCACATGTTGCACATTATTAAATAAAAGACAATGCAATAAATATGCCTATGCTAAATTATGCTAACAACTCCCATAATCTTGAACAAGTATCTTTTTCTCTTCCAAAAACAAATTTATTCTTCCCAAAATAATCTCCAAGAATATCCAAGTAAAACTCCAAGCAATTTCCAAAAGAACAAGTATGCCACCCAAAAAATGGTTAACGCCCAACACATCAAATAAACACGAATAAAGAGAAAAAGAGAAGTGGAAGGTGAGGTGGCTCCATGTAGGATGCCACATCACTTCTCCTCAAATCCACATCATATGGTCAAACGCTAAACCCGAAGCTCAATAAATTATTGGGTTAGAAATGACAAGTTCTACTTACACACACAAACCAAAATCCATACTTCAAAAGACAAAATAAAAAGATTTTGTAAGAGAGAGAGAGAGATCAATTGCCTCTTCTCTCCCCCAAAACACATAATGAATCCTAAAACAAGCCCCTCCCATCATAGGTAGAGTATTTGGGTGGCGTTAAGAGGTTTTAGACAAGATTAACTTGTCCCATAAACCTCCAAAAATAGCCTTTAAGCCAAAATCCGAGTTTGACATGCAAGGTTGAGTACACAACACTTAAACCAATAAAAATCCATTTCAAATCCAAAATAAAATCAAGGACAACCTAAACCAATTTAATATCCCTAAAGCCACATCCATATTACAATAACTAACAAGATTAATTATCTTTAAAAATGTACATTAACTAACAAAATAAAGTGAATCACATTACTATAATGAATCACATACTCATAAAATAATTAAAATGAAAAAGGAAAATAACATATTTACCAAAGGTCACATTTGAGGCCACCCCAATGGGGACCTCCTAACAATTTATTAACAACATAACAACATACACAAAACACAAGTTGCCAAGGTGACCTGTTTCCAATACCTAAATTCCTTCACTATTGGTCTCCTATCCCCTTTTGTTTTTGTGTTACAATTTCCTACAAAATCAAAACAATACCTCTCTATCCTCATGGCCATATTAATGACATACAAACAATAAAACATACATATACAAATCAATTCACATCATCAAATGAAATAACTAAATCATCAATAAAATCTAGCAATTTCAACAATCATTCAAAATTTCAAATTATTTCAATTCTATCATTTCATCAATTAAAAATAAAATCACAAAACTAACTAGATCCTAATGAAATCTATGTATCCAATCCAATGTGTCAGTATATATAGAAGGTAGTAACTCTAGACCATCACCACTACTAGAATATCAATCCATGTATATAATTCAAATTATGAGTCACCACATATCCAAAATATAAATATTTTTAATGTTTAACAAAATACTAATCAAATTTAATAATTCCCATCTATCAAGTTCTAATGATCAAATATGATAACAAGTTTATGCCTCCAATCCAAAGTAAGGAAAAATCATAGTAAGATCAATGTCGAAGATAAGTGGGCACTACATCCCCTTACCTTAGAATTGAATTCCTCTTGGAAGTCATGAAAAGGAGTAGGGAAACAAAGCATACAATTAGCAGTCACATCTTCCATGAGGTTTATTTACTTTAAAGCATATTGTGTTCCTCGGAACTCTAGTTTTGTTCAACACTATTGAAATAAGAGAAGGGACACTATAAGGCAAAAATACCAAACCTCCTCCAAACAATATTTCTAGTGATCAAGATTTCAAAATAATTTCTATGAGGTAACCAAGTTTACAACAAATGAATATTTAAACAAGAACGGTTGACGAAAAACCAATGAATTAAAACTAAGGTCTATGAAGAATAGGAACATGTTATATACAAAAGGTGTCCACGTATCCAAACATAGATACAACACATGATCAAAAGGAGAGATGAGACTTCCACTTAGGTTAATTATGCTTCAAGTTTTTGTTTTAGATAAGACTAATGACTACCAATCAAGACCATCAATTTTTCACATGAAAACATGCCTACTCATAGGCCTGAAAAATTTAAGATCACACAAGATGAGGTTCAATAACAAGGAACACACCTACATTTAATCAAACCTCTAAAAGGAAGAAGACTAATTCATTGGCAGTACTTCATATAATTTAGAAGGTTTCACTTAAATTTTCATGGTGGTAACAAAAGCATACTTTTGACCACTAGGTTTCCATAACTTGAATTTGTACCTAAGTATCATACCACACATGCCACACATCCTAACTTAAAACTCAATAAACAAGATGACATTTCCCATTTTTTTGTTGTTTTTTTCTCTCCCCTTTTTGATAGGAAATCTTAGTTCATAGTATAATATCAACACAATAGATACTATTAACTCTATTTAACAACAAAATTTCATAATCTAAGCTTTTCCTAGCTCAAAATAATCTTTAAATGAACATAACTTAATATTATATCACATAGTAACACTAAAGTGATTTAGGAGAAAAATAGGAAAAAAGTGAGGTCTATCTAACAATTAACAAGAGAAACACACACAAAATATTCCTAAAGACACTTACAGTAATATCCTGCATCATTCTCTTCCCAATGATAATGGAAACAACATCACGGTTCTCCAAAAGGAAAGTGGATTAAAGAATTCCACCATATCCTTAACATATGTTATCTAAGCTTGTTAATTAGCCTAGGTCACCACTAACCTAATCCAACACAAGGAGACACGTTCTTAATAACTTGGAGATAAAGACTTGTTTCGGAAGGGTCATAATTTACACACATTTCGAGATAAGAGAAAAATTGGTACCATGTCCTAAAAGAAACAAACAAGGATGACTACTCACATTTGTGCTTCAAGGGAGTAAACATGACTAGAACACCACACTATTAACAAGGTACTCGATAATCATTGTAGGAGGGAAGATTTTAAGGTTCAAAGAGTTACCACTTTTGGCATGATATACCGTAGGGTCCCTTGATATGAATATAACAATTAACCGATTCTATCAAGGTGAAAAAATCCTTATGTATACTTCTAAAAGAAATTTCATAGAACTAGTGAGGGGTCCTAAACTACTCTAGCATGTAACTTAGGTTGTAACCGTTATACAAATGTTTATTTTTGATATAGCAAGGGGGTATGGGGAGTACTCAATCATTACACAACCCAAATCCTTAGGGTGTTATTAATATTATGTATTCATACAATATCTCGAAGAAAATTTTCAATTAGTTTTCCCATTGAGATTATATATTTTACAAATTTTAAGTCATGTAATATAAATTTACATAATTAAGGTTATTTATTTGTAAATTCTACTTGTGTTCAATCCCATAAATTTATATGTTCCATATTCTAAATTATAAGACACAAGTTATAATTATGTTTTCCAAGCATATTTCTTATAAGTTTTCTAATTAATACATTCCTTATATTACGATATTATATATCTTATATCATTAGGGTCATCACCAATGTTGACATGATTTCTTTCTATTCTATATAGGCGGAAAAAAGTTTCATTCTACTTCTAGGGGAATAAAAACAATTTCTTGCTATTTTAAGCGAGTTTTATTTCTTCTAATAAACCACAAGGTTAGAATAAGGATCCATCTTCCTAGTGTCCAAATTTACTTATAAATTTTGAAATTCCAAACTTCCCAATTAGATATATAATATGCTTAGGTTTTCACATTACTAATTGGATTTTAATGGGTAGGAAGAGCTAAATTTATCAAATTATTCAATTTATAGGAACACGAAGTCATTCAACAAAGCAAAACACACCAATTTTACAAGAGTTTTCTCAGAAATCACACACATCACTGACGCATTCCAAGTGAATCTCTACAAATATCGATAAAATATACAATGGAGAGGTACATTAAGAAGTTATAAATTTTATTTTTACAAGTTTAAGAGGTTTACATTAGTGTGAGGAGAAACCAAAGTTTACATCTTATACTAAAATTAGGATCACTACATAAGAAAGGGAGAGTTTCTAAAAGAAACGTATACCTCTACAAGGTATCATCAACCCACGATCAAAATGATAAGGAAAGATTACTGCAAGGACACCATACTTCCTCATCAAGAGGACATAAAAATGAAGTGAAAATTCAATTGAAATAATCAAACATGGCCTCTATGGCCAAGAGTTATAGCTTAGATGAAGAGCATGACATATCCATAGCTAAGGTCAGACTCCTAAGACCTATAAAACTAAGATCTCAAAGCACAAGTCTAAGGGAGCCTAAAAGCATCCATTCCTATCTAACATAAACTTGGCACTAACATATTATAGTGTGGTATAGGTTAAACAATACAAGAGGTCAAGACAAGGGTATAACTATGTATGGGTCCTCGAGAGAAAAACAAGCACACTTATTTAAGCACAATGCCCGAGAGGGCTTAACTACAACCATATTCATTAGGGTATTTATAGTCTAGAATGTTGATCCTTTATTAGATAACACAAGGTAACTGAGTTAGGACCCCAATATGCCCATTAATGGACCATCACATTGAATAATACACTATCACCATAAACCTATAATTTTCCTAGAGTTACTTCATCCTTGACATAATCCATAAATCTATATTGAATAACACATCTATTCGAAGAGGGAAAAGTTCCTACCGGGAAGGCTAAGTAATGAACGAGTTCTACACATAGAACTATATCCCTAGAAAAGATGAGTAATGAAAGAGTTATTGCCATCAGAACTATCAATTATAACAGATAACACGGAGAAATATCTCCTAGAAAGGCTGAGTAATGAAAGATTTACTCCAAGGTCCAGGCACACAAAGTTCCATCACTCCAATAACAAATCCATGATTTGAAGCACCTAAGAAGACAATCAAGGAACCTAGTGTGTACCCCCATACAACGAGAGATCACAATACAACCAAGATAGAACCAAATCATTAGTAGACAAGAAAAGAGTCATATAAAATTATTGACAACATTTACCCAAGTGGCCAACAAGAAAAATGAGCTCCGAGGCCAATCAAAGGCAAACTCTAAGAAATCTCTTGACAACCAAGAAAATGGCTAAGTAGCCGCATTGCAATCCTATAAAATGTCACAATAAGATAAAAACAATAGAAAAATCCTTAGAGCTTCTCAATTAATCATAAAAACAAATGATGGTCCTTCATAAAATAACTTAAATTTTTAAATATAAAACACATGAAATGTCCACATCACATTCAATTCATAGCCCTTCTGGGCACTTTGTAGGGATACTATCCATCGAGGCTCTGCTCTAAGAACACGCATATAGAACTTGATCTACTATGATATCATGTCATTACATCTATTCTCTCAAATGGGAATTAAGTCCACGAGCGAAAACTAAAAGAAACTCATCGAAATACGAGAGGAAAAGCTAAGCTCTAAACAACAAATCTCCCTCTAGTTTTACACCCAAACTGACCCCTAAATGCTACCTCTAGCACTAATCCACAAGAGTTACACCACACAAAAATAACACTCCAAATAAGGGAGGGTCTCTATGGGGTCAACACACCACACGTCTATGACCAAGATCTAGGAACCCAATAAACAACATATTCATAAGGAACAAGGTTCCTATCACTCGAGAAGTTCACAAAAATATCAAACTGAATTAGCATTTCCCATTAACCAATTTTTCAAGATAACCACTTGGGTGAGTACAACAATCCAATTTTTTAAAATTTTTTTGTTATTATTATTTTAATCCTATAGGTTCCAGTGTCATAGGTTTAAGTTTTGCTAAGCTGGTTGAGGTCTCCCAAGTCTTACTAGGGTCTAAGAGTTGAACCCGGCTCTCGATACCAAGTGTAAAGCCCACATTTTTTATGCACAAAACTAAAGAAAAATTTAATAATTAGTTAGGAATAATTATGAAATACCTTTTTAAGGGTTTGCATCTAGATAACTAACAATTAGATTAAATATTTCTCATTTAATATGCTCCACATTTACGTAAAGTTATTTTACCTAGATTAATAATTAAATATTATTAATTCCATTCAAATCATTTGGGTCTAAATCCCTTCTAGGGTTCCCATTAATTCCCATTAATTAACTCTTATAAATCATTATTTAAGTTATTCCTTTTAATAAAAGTATTTAATTTATCGTTAGATTTATAATCTCATTTATTTACTTAATAACCTAAGGATAAAGTCATAGCTTACCCTAGCCATCAAGTGGCTACATTCAACCCGTTACCCATACCTTTTCATTTAATTTTCCATTGTTACAAAAATCACATCACTTAAAATTGTAGGGTGAAGTCTCATCCATTAGATTAAGTCATTTTGGGCCCTTGGATTAGCAATGCCCTAAAATCCGTAATAAGTCTTCTTATTCACTTTTTAACCCTATTTTTTCATTTTTACTCTGCAAGTTTGGGAGACAGAGGAGGATGGACGCCATGAGAGGTTTCTCATTTCTCTTGGATGAATATACACATGTTTTGGTTGCTTATTTTCATTTGCATCCCTCTCAAAGGTTTTACAAGGTTATTGTTTTGTATTTGTGTATTTTTAGAATTTATCCTATTCGGGTAAGGGCATTATTTTCCCTATTTTTATTTTTAATTTAAAATGGTATATATACACATGATGAAGGGTTTTGGGATTTTAGGACTTCAGAGTTTCATAATTTCAAAACTCTCTAGCAAACTTGAGCAATGAACAAGATGCTTAATCAGGCTGTGAAATCAAAATGTCCGAAGTTCTAAATCCCAATGTCTAAAATTTCAGATTTTGGAGGTTGCGATGCAATTATGAGTCTTAAAAGATAGATCCAACCACTCAAATGTATTACTTTATGGCACCCTCATCTTTGAATGGCCATAAATTTTGATGGGAAGCTCAGATTTACACAAAATTATACTTTTGGAAAGCTCTTAGTGTCCTCTAAACAACTATTTAGTAAGGCTAAGTATTTAAAAATGAAGAAATAAATTTCACCCTTTTAGAGGGTGTTTCTATATTTTCCACCTACAAAAATGATGAGGTATGGGCTTCCTTCTTCCCAACAAGGAAAATTACATGGGGTATGGGATTTGATTACACCCATCATTGTTGCATTATATTTTAATGCATTTTTGGGTAGTTGAAGCAAGATTTCAAATTATTATCTCTCCCTTCTCTCATTCTTCCTATATATTGTAAGGAGGGGCTCATTTCAAAAGGTTGGAAAAATTGTATATTCCCCTCCCTTCTTTCTTGTTTGTAAGAGATTTGTGGAGATTTCAAACCTCCTATTGAACATTGTAATGCAAAATTTGTGCCTTTGGCCCTAAATGTGATGTATTGTATCAACTTTGAGAGCAATAAAATTAGATCTGTGGATGCTTCAAACCCTCTTCCATGTTCTTTTGTAAATTTATGATATTTCATTGCATACAAGGTTATTTTGTATTGTTTTTTTTTTCATTACAAGGTTCTAGTAGTGTTGTGTTTATTATGTAGGTTGTTCAACATCCTTCTTGGTGCATCACCTTCCCTTAGAGTAGGTTTTATTTTCATGCATTTTCTCTATCTTTGTCTCCTTAGAAATATTAGATTAGGGTTAGATCTGTAACTCTCTGCACTTTGGAGTAGTTGGCACTAGGATAGGATAGGAAGCCAACCTTCATCCAGGAGAGCTTTCCCGATTGTGAAGTCCCACACTTTGGGAAAAGATCCATGTTATGCAATCACACTAACAGTTTCAATCTATCGAGTTGCAAACAATCAGGGGTGTTATGATTACACATAAATAGTAATTCTAGAACATCACCACTTCTGAAATATAAATCCATGCATATAATTCAAATTATGAGTCACCACATATCTGAAAGAAAAACATATTTAATGTCTTAAAAAAACTAATAAAATATAATAATGTCCATCTATCAATGTCTACTGATCAAATATGATAACAAGTCGATTCCTCCAATCCAATGTAAGCAAAAAACATAGTAATATCAATATGGAATAGAAGTGGGCACTACAAAAGCCTTTTTAAATTTATCTTTCTTATATTATCCTACTTGTTTGGCTTGTATGTTGTTATAATGGTTTCTTCATTCTAATTGTGTTTCTTAATTCATATTATATAATGTTTTCTTTAATATTTTATAATTTTGTATAGTTAAGTCTAAAAAATATGAGTAATTAGCCGATAGGCCTTTGGCTTTCTAGATTCAATTTTTTTAAAAATGCATATCCTAGTCATCTTTTCCATTCCTCATTATATCCCTTTTTTCCTCTAATCATCCTTGGTTTCATTCCCTCTCTGATTCTGTCTAAAATTTATATGTAGACAAAGATCTCTCACTCTCATCAGCACTATGATGTCATCATGGGTGCATCCACCATTTTCCTGACATTATGGAAATATTTCTATTAAATATCAACATGTACAACAACATTCTTTCCAAAACCCTCACCTTCAAAGGAAAGAAACAAATAAAATATTTCATAGTGGTTTTCTCCTTGCTTCATCACAACATCCAAACTTTGCAATATGCATTGCAATATTCAAAAAAAGTCTTTCATTTTTTTCATAGCTCAACAATGGAGGAAACAATTTTTCGTATTTTCTTTAGAGCCACGACTTTGAAAAAGAAGAAAACACTACCTAGTACACTCTTGCTAGGTAAGGGTCCCAATCTTCATCTGAATTACACTCCATTTATAATCAATCTCAGAGGAATCCACTACAATGTATTTTACTACCTTGCATGCGGAGGGAGGTGAAAGCGGGGAAAAGGCATGCGAATATTCCCTTCAAGCACTTGGTAGGTCAATGAATATATCTAGTTTAACTTTTTCCATTCAAATATTATTATATCCCATTTGTGTAATTTATATTTTCTAATAGATGATTTTATGTATTATGAGTATTTTTGGGTACAACCTTTTGACAACAAACTTACAATCTCTTTTTTCTTTCCATACATCTCATATTTATCTATTACATTTTTCTTAGTTTCAACATCTACTAATTGAGTAATTTTTAATTTAACTGTGATTTCTTGTTTAAAAATCATTGCATCATGCAATTTGGGTAGCGTAATTCACCCTCCAAATGTTTTTGAATCATATTAACTTGAGCCTATGTGAATTATAATGAATACTATTTTAAAGGCTACAGAAATGATTATTTTACCTCACACATTATTTTTCATATTCGCTTTATTTTTTTATGTTGAATAATAATTGTGGATGCTTCATAGCTAAAATTGATCATTGAAGCTGCAATTATTTTGAGAGTTTAATATTCTAACTACATACATTATATTACATTCACCTTCTCATATTGTTTCTTGCATGCATATAAAATACAATCATTTTAATACATTCATCCATATGCCTATCGGCCTCTCCCATGCACCTATGGATGCATTTGATAGTTTCTATCATTTTAAATTTTAAAATGTAAATACAAGATTAGTCAACTGCTTTATGGCATTAATGCATTTGTGTGCGTATTATACGACCAAGAATTATCATGTTAAAATTCAAAATATAGATATAATCCTAATTAATTACTATGATATTGGTATATTTGTGTGTTAGTTATAGGATCATGAAAATACAAACAAAAAATAAAAATGATATACAATGTCAAAAATGAATGAAAATAATATATACAATGTTAACACATTCAAATTCATGTTCATTTTAGGAGGAAACAAAATTCTTGCATTAAAATCAACTATAAAATTCATGATTAAATCCCACTAAAAATAAGACAATAAAATACTTAAAATAAGAGAATAATTTTATAATAAATTTATGTAAAATATATTTTAGGTAATGTTCTGAATCACATTTTATGATCTACTATTACTACTTATCATACAAAATTTATTATTAACAATTAAAATATGAAAAATTTGTATGATACACTTACACAAGATTGTATAGATTAAAAAATGACAAACAAGAAACCGAGTTAGACCAAATCTATTCTCATGTAACATAGCGAATCATATAATTATTTTAATATTAGAGAAGAATTTTTAAATAAATTTATGCAATGTATAATTTACTTAATGTTTGAATCACATTTTGAGATATACCATTACTATTTATCATGACAAATTAAAACATTACAAAAGTTACATCATACACACTGTAGTGCCCACTTTCCTTTGACACCTTTTTGATTATTGTGTTTCGGTTACATCAACAACACTTACGGATATATTATAGCTTCTTTGATTTAACATGCTACTAGATATAGAGATATTGAACTGTTATTGATTTGATTCTTATATGATGC
Organism: Taxus wallichiana var. yunnanensis; assembly: GCA_018340775.1. Classification (NCBI taxonomy): domain Eukaryota; kingdom Viridiplantae; phylum Streptophyta; class Pinopsida; order Cupressales; family Taxaceae; genus Taxus; species Taxus wallichiana. Next base: position 967,823,209 of record CM031239.1, on the reverse strand, counting down.
GAGATGGACAAGCTGGAGACATTTGATGTTGATATTCATAAACTTTTCACATGGCTAATTATCGTTAATTCTAATATGTGATATATTTAGTCATTTGGAGTAGATCTTGATAATTGGATTAATGTGATGATCATTTTGACATGAATGTAATGTGGAATAGAAATGTGCTAGAAATTGTAAGTGATATTTGTATTTTCATAGATGATATTAATTCATATATAGTTGATTTTAGATTTACATCGCATATTTTGGCATGAATATTTTAATGTAGCCACGAGGCCAAAAGAGGTATCTGTATTTCTCGGGTATATTATATTCAAAACAACATCGGGGAGTGGAGACCAACCACATCAGAATTCAAGAAAAATTTGACTAGGGTCACCATGACAACGTGTAATTGTGTGTGTGTGTTAGAATAATTTAGTTAGGAGAAAATTGTGACCTCGGGGGTCATGTGTTGTTTTGTTTTAATTTTCCCTCTTTGATAATGTTAGGATGTGTTTTCCTTTAGTAATGAAAATTAATTTGTTTTAATATTTAGATTTTGGGATATATGTTTACCCTCCCCTTTATTATTCATGGGTTGTAGTGTCTTAATTAAGTTAATTTAAATTTGTTTAAAACTAATTAAATATGTAACCAAAAAGGAGTTCATTTATTAGAATTGATTTACTCTTGGATTTTGTGTTGAGTGAAGTATGTTTGAGTTTTGAGTGTAGCACACTCTACCCTTCATGGGAAACTCAAATTTGGCCTTAGAGGCCAAATTTGGAAGCTTGTGGGACAAGTAAAACTTGTCCCACACCTCTTAAATGCCCATGCAAACCCTACCTATGGGTTGGGGTCAAATTTATGCTCTTTTAGGTTTTTCAATGGAATAAAAAGGTGAAATGTTAATTGCACTTTCTTTCAAATATTTAATTTTGTCCTTTAGGGGAGTGGGCTTAGATGGAGTGTGTAAGGTTCTTTTCATTCCTCCAACCACTTATTAATTATGCATTGGAATATTAGGTTGACCAAGTGATGTGGAGTGGAGAGGAAATGAAGTGGCATCCTACTTGGAGCCACATCATCCCTCCCTCTCTTTTCTTTATTTATTGAATTCTTGTTGCTTGTTTTGGGGTTGGATGATCATTTTTAGTCTTTTGAAATTTTGGAGAGTGAGAGGATTTTGAGAGAGTTGTGGATTTTTAGAGCTTTGTGGATGCTTGCTTGATATTTGGAGAAGCTTGGAACTTCATACTTGGAACAAGCTCTATTATGGAGAGGTAGGAGGTTCACCTTAGTTAAATTTTATTATTTGTTTTATTGCATGTGTGTATATGTTGTGTTGAAGGTTGTTGTTTCTTTGGAATGCTTGTTGGGTATGGGTAGAATGCCTAAGTTGGTAATGGGAGGAGACAATGGGGATTTTTTCTTGTAGGGAGGCATAAGAGATCTTTTTTTTTTGAGAAGGGATTTTTGTTGGGTACCCCACCTAGTATGAAAAATGTTTGCATTCCTTCTTGTTGTTACTATAAGGGAGACATAAGAGATGTTGAGAGGCATAAGAGTTATGGAGGTATAAGGGGTACTTGAGGGAGGCATAAGAGTTGTAAGGGGAAATTGTGTTTTGCATTGGAGGTGTTTTGGTGGGAACCCATTCCCATTAGGAGGCATAAGTGGCTTCCCCATAGGTCTTAATCTTTTGTTTGTCTTTATAAGCCTTGTTATATGAGTTGTGGTTGTGTTTGTATGAAAATGGAATGAATGTGAAATTGTATGTTAATTATTGTGGAAGCTAGTAGTTGCCATAAGTTGAAATCTTCTCCCATTTTAATGTGGTTGGGGCTCGGGGACCAATGGAGAGGATGGATTCTCTTCTCCATTGTATGTATTGGTTGAGTGGAGAGCGTTGCCTCTCCGCCTATTTTTTTGTTGTGAATCAAGAATTTTTTTGAAGGAGCTACCTTGGTTGGAGTTTGGATCTTTGGAGTCTTGTTGATGACCATGTGAAACTTCTTTGTATTTTTACCCACTTAGAGTGGAAGAAATTGTAATAATGTATTCATTCTTGTATTTATATTTTGTATAACTTCCCACATCATGTGGAGAACATTGTTGTAATCTTGTGTAAAGGAGTTTACATATAATATTTGTATATTGAAAGGAAAGTTATATTCAAATAGTTGTTATTGATATTGCATTGCATGTGGAAAGTAACAAATAAGAAAAGAAAGAATAATGTTATTGTATAGTTACTTTGCAAATATAAAAAGAAAGTATTTTCTCCTTGTTAAAATCTAGAATGTATTGGTAGAATGGTAGTGCTTGTGCTAAAATATTTGAGTTATATCAATGGAAAAGAAAGTTATTATAATTGTAGTTATTGTATTGCAAACAAGTATTAAGAGAAAATGAAAGAATTTGTTATAAGTTGAGCTTGTTAGTATAACAAACTTGAATGGAAAAATAAATTTATTTTGGCTATTTTGAATGTATGTACATTGTAGTAAAATGAAAGAGAGAATAAGCTAGATTATATTGCATTTAGAAAGTTGATTTTATATGAGGAAATGACAAAGAAATGAAATAGATTTAAATTCCTTTTTGCTCTTGTAATGGAAAGAAGAATTTAGTTAAACAAATGGAAATTATTCTTGTAAGTAGATGAATTTTTAATAGAGTTGAAAACACTTTAAAATGAGTAGATTTAACTAAGAAATGAATAAAAGAGCACTAAATATCAAATCTGGAACTTTAAAATGAACAAAGACAACTCAAAATGCATTTTTACATCCTTTAGCAACTTTAAGTTTTTGTGGAAATATCGACACTATGGTTCTATTTTTCAGAAACAGGACTTCCACCTTGGGCAGAGTGGCGGTCCTGTAACCACCACTCAAGCTAAGGCGGTGGTCTCAAAACCCATGCCCAAAACAGCAGTCTTGTTTTTGTCACTTAAGTGAGGTGGTGGTTTCACAACCGCTGCTCTAGAGGGTGACAGTCCACTGTTTGTCACCCAGAAAGGAGGCAATCCTAGAACCACCGGTCTACTCTAGGTGGTGGTCCTGTCACTTACGACAGAATTCCGTGGACCTGCACCTCTGCATGAAATTTTTCCAAATAGCTCTAGTTTTTATGTTCTAAAAATTTAACCTACATGTACCAGAATGTAAACACTGATAAATGCTATGGAATGGAACAAAAAAAAATCAAATGGTGAATCTAAAAGCAATCATTTATTTATAACAAAAGGGGGTAGAGTTTTCCCCAAATTTAAAACCCAATACACTATAATCTTGGAATAAAATCCAGATTTTAGGAGGAAATCTCCATATAGAATCCTTCATGGTTTCTTCCTTTTGTGCTTCCCTAGCTTCCTCATCTACAACCTGCAAATTCAACAAAAGGAAATGAATCAAATGAGAATATTAGAATGAGAAAAGGTTTTAATAGACTTTCATAATTATTTTTAGGGCTATGTTTATAACCCTAGAATCTAGTGGCTAGGATGGATTTGATGCAATGGTGGAGAATTGACCCTACCTTTATTAGAAGAAACATATTTTAAATGTTTTAGTTTAAAATACTTAAGGGTATGTGTAGATGAATGAGTGGGGCCTTTTAATTTCCTAGGAGTGTGATGTCCTTAGAACCCTTGGTGTGTGTAGAAATTTAATAAAGGATCTTTGAGCTAGTAATATAATGAATCTAATAATTTGGCATAAGGTTAACCTTATTAGGAATGAATTTAATCGAAGAAAAAAAATATTTAATTAAGTAAACTAATCCTTGTTACCTTCCTATAGAACATTTGATAAATGGACCCTAGAGATAATTGTGCAACTTGTAACTTCTAACTAGACCTGGTTCTTCAATTGTAAAATAGAGTTAAGTAGTGTAAGTAAGTTAATGAACCCTAAAGGTTAAGCACCCTTGTAACATCCTTGTATTGTAACCTTCTCTTGTAACTCAAACAAAAAAAATTAGTTGCATTTTTAGGTTAAGTGTTTGGTTGAAGTGAGTTCCTAGAACGTCATTTTTGGGCATTACACTTGGTATCAGAGCGAGGGTTCAAAGCTTGGACCCTTGGGCACACCTAGAAAACATGAAACATGAACATTTAACCTAGTGCAAAATTGATTCTTTTAAATCTAGAAAACCACAATGTCTGATAATTGTATAAAATAGAAAACTTAGAAAACTGAGACAAGACCTAAAACAATGAACTAACTCTCACCTTGATTTGTACAGCAAGCATGGATCAGACGGGGGGTATTTCCACATATACCTAGATATACCACTGCTAGATCAGGCTGTAGCAGCCATTCTACCTTAGATTTTAAAGACGCTTCAGGATATCAATGTCATTATATGCAGAGAGCTTATGGGAGGATGATTTACTATACATGGCATAGAACCATCAGTAGATGCCCATGTATCCCCTTGATACAGTGATGAGTATAGGGTAGAGAACTTCCGCGCAGAGTTGGATAGGGCAGAGTCACCATAGAGAGGAAATAGGGATAGGTATCGGTACCCTAGATAGAGAGAGGAGAATGTAGAGAGACCTAGGGTTCATCAGACATCAGCAACAAACCATATCAGGGAGATCCTGAAGCTATGACCATCTCACTATTTGGGTGATACAGGACATTTTCAAGCAGAGGCGTGGTTGGTGAGCTTGAGCGTATGCTTCAAGCTCTGTCCTTATACTAGCAACATGAAAGCTTGTGTTGTGATTCATATTCTGAGGGATAGAGCAGAAATTTGGTGGAGGACCGAGGAGTAGAACCTCCATGTTGATTCAAAGATAGCCACTGGGAGCTTTTGAGGAGTGTTTTAGGAGCACGTATTTGCCAGGAGGTTTACATAGCGGTGGAAAGAAGAGTTTCACGACCTCGTCAAGCATCAATGACTATAGCCAAGTATGAGAGTTGATTTTTAGACCTACATCGGCATCGATGACTATAGCAGTATGAGAGTTGATTTTGGACCTACTTGAGTATGTTAACTATATGCGGGATGAGCAAGTACAAATTTAGAGGTTCATTCGGGACCTAAACTTAGATTTGGGTGGGGCAAAGTGCGCATTCACGCCCACAAACATTAGTAGAGGTGTGGAGAAGGCCTATATTGCAAAGGAGACACGGGGAAAGATGCAGTAGGCTAGAGATAGAGTTCGGAGCTGCATCAGCAGATGCGGGATGGAAAATCGAGGGTGTCGGTTCCTCCTCCGGGTGGTGGACGAGCTTAGGATAGTATTAATTTAGACCACCGTAGCAGCCAACAACAATGGTGACCCTTGACCTTATAAGCCTCCTCGGAGATTTGATGTGCGAGAGAGGATGGAGTATGGGGCCTCTTCCTAGGGGTCCCACTAGGACACTGAGTTGCGTCAAGGACTCAATATGCATGAACTCATCGCCAGACACCTTAGCAATCCTTAGCTAGTTCATTAGGATCCACCGCTCGGACATATAGAGTACCCGTTGGAGCTACATCCCAATGGAAAGGACCAGGAAGCTGTTATGGTTGTGGTGTTGCTGGACATCATTAGAGAGATTACCCACGGAACCCGACAAGGGTAAGATGTAGGCCTCAAAGCCTACTCTTGTTAGTGATATGGAACATAGCCATCGGATCTACGTAGTAGTTGAGAACTTCAGTGTGAGCACCATAGTACCTTTGTCATTGAGATGACAGGTAGTATTGGTGGTATTTTCACCTCTATATTATTTAATTCTGGATCTTATGATTCATTTATTACACCATCCTTAGTAGAGCATTGTAGGCTGGTGGCAGTTAGGTAGGGTCATAGTTGGGACATTGAGATGGCTTCTGGAGCCAAGATTTATGTAGACTCCTTAGTTAAGGAGTGTGTAGTGGATTTGGGATCCTTCACCACTCACGTCGGATCTTGAATCCTTCCTTTAGGATCTTATGGTGATATTTTGGGCATGGATGGTTGTCTGCTCATAGAGCTAGAGTGGACTGTTACCATAAGACTATTTCTTGCATAGATGATCTTGGAGTAGAGTCAGTGATATCAGGAGTTAGGAGACCCGTTTCCATTCGCACCATCTCCACTATGTAGCTTAAGCGGTGTGCGTGATGGGGTTGTCAATTGTATGCTATTACGGTTAGTGATAGATCGGAGGATGAGTCTAGTGGACCATCCTTTGATGACCATCCCATCTTAAGAGAGTTTTTCGAGGTGTTTCGGGGAGCTATCGAGGTTACCACCCCCACGTGAGATAAACTTCCATATATATCTTGTTCTAAGACAGTTCCTATCTCATTAGCACCTTATCAGATGACTACTACTGAGCTATGTGAGCTCAAGTTACATCTTGAGGGCCTTTTGGAGAAGGGATTAATTCATCCTAGTGTATCCCCTTGGGGTGCACCGATGATCTTCGTGAAGAAGGATGGATCTCTACGGTTGTGTATTGATTACCATCAACTGAACAAAGTATCGATTAAGAAAATTTACCCCATTCCACGCATTAATTATTTATTTGATCAAATGAAGGTGGATTTAGTTTTCTCGAAGATAGATCTTAAATTAGGGTACCATCAGCTCGGGATTATAGAGCGGACATTCATAAGACCGAATTCGGCACGAGATATGGCCACTATGAGTTCACAGTGGTACCCTTCGATTTGACGAATGCCCCTACAATGTTTATGAGTTTGATAAGTGGGGTATTCGGGACCTTTTATATCACTTCATGCTCATATTTCTTGATGAAATTTTGATTTACTCACGTACGCATAAGGAGCACAAGGGACACCTTCACTAGGTTCTTAAGTGTCTTCATGAGTAGCATCTTTATGGGAACTTGGAGAAGTGTGCATTCTTTCATATATAGGTGCAGTATTTGGGCCACATCATTTCTATGTAAGGTATCACCATCGATCCTTCTAAGATTCGAGCCATCATGCATTGGTTAGCACCCACTAGTGTGACTGCGGTGTGTAGCTTCATGGGTTTAGCAAGATATTATAGGAGATTTGTTTAAGACTTTTCTCAGATTGTGCACCCCATCACTTCCCTTCAGCGAAAAGGGAATAAGTTTGTTTGGTCAGATAGATGTGAGCAGGCATTCATTACACTAAATGAGTGCCTCACAACAGCACCTATTCTTGCATTACCAGATCCTCAAGGTGAGTTCTATGTTTACACAAATGCTTCTTTGGAAGGACTTGGAGGTGTATTGATGCAGAAGGGAAGAGTTGTTGCTTTTGAGTCTCACAAACTCAAGTACTATGAGCTTAATTATTTGACTCATGATCTTGAGCTTGCAACAGTTGTTCATGCCTTAGTGCGGTGGAGACATTTTCTTCTTAGTTGGATGTTTACACTCGGGGGACTGATCACTTGAATCTTCGCCACCTCTTCACGTAGCCCAATCTCAATGCTATTTAGTGGCTTTGGATGGAGTTACTTTGTGAGTATGACATGGAGATAGAACATGTGAAGGGAAAGGAGAATGTGGTTGCAAACACCTTGAGTAGATAGAGACATGTGGCTATGGCCACCTCAGTGGGCACAGATTTACGGAGCAGGATTTTGTTATAGCTTCCTCAAGACAGTTTCTACCTTGCGGCCGGAGAGCAAAGATTGAGTCAAAGAGACCCCTTGGGGGGAGATTTTATGGATTTTCATTAGAGACAGATGGCCTTCTCAGACAAAGAGGTTAGATATATGTCCCTAGAGATGGAGGTTTGAGGAAAGACATTTTGGCAAAGGCTCATCATGTACCCTATTCAGCCCATACCGGGGTGAAGAAGATGCACACCACCTTAAGACAGTTGTATATCTAGAGAGGACTTCAGAGAGATGTGGCCTCATTTGTGTCATGCTTCTTAGAGTGCTAGAGGGTGAAGGCTGACCATCAACATCCAGCTGGCCTTTTATTTCCTCACGCCATACCGGAGTGGAAGTGGGACACCATTTCTATGGACTTCATCGTTGAGTTACCGACATCGAGATACCACCATGACGCCATCAAGGTCACGGTGGATAAATTGACCAAAGTGGCTCATTTTTCTCTGGTAAAGACCACCTATATAGCCAGTGTTGTGGCACGAGTATATCTCGATGAGATTATCAGATTGCATGGGATTCTGTGGAAGATCATTTGCCATTGCGATCCTTTATACACTTCCCATTTCTTGACCACCATGCAATATGCTCTCGGGATGAGGATCAATTTCAGCACAACATATCACCTTGAGACAGATGGACAGACTGAGTGGGTGAATTAGATCCTAGAGGACATGCTTAGGATGTACGTTATGGATCACCAATCGAGATGGGAGGAGTATCTATATTTGGTGGAGTTTTCCTACAATAATAGTTTTCAGAGTTTGATAGGCATGGCTCCTTTTCAGGCATTATATGGCAAAGAGTGTAGGACACCTCTTAGTTGGGATAGGTTAGAGGATAGGGTTTCTCTTGGGCTAGCATTACTACAAGATATGGAGCAATAGGTTAACATGTTCAGACAAAGATTACAAGAGGTGCAGGATAAACAGAAGAAGTATGGACACCAGCATAGGAAAAATCATAGTTTTGAGGTGGGCACGAAGGTGTTTCTTCATGTCATACCACATAAGAGCCCTATCCATTATAGAAAAGGTTCTAAGCTTGCTCCTAGGTTTTGGGTCCCTTTGAGATCTTGGAGCGCATCGGTCCCTTGGCCTATCATCTAACATTGCCACCTAGCTTGTCTCGCGTCCATGATGTGTTTCACATTTATGTTCTTAGGAGATATATTTCTGATCCTTCTCATGTGCTAGATTGGACCACTTTGCATGTGTAAGATTAGGGGTAGGTGATGGTGGAGCCCGTATGCACTATAAAGTGCGGGACCACAGGCCTTCATGATAGAGATATTGATATGGTTTGAGTTTAGTGGGATAGATATGATGAGAGTGTAGCTACTTGGGAGGATGCTAAATTGTTACAAGTGTAGTTTCCACACCTATTCTAGTGACTTCTAGGAGGAAGTTGATTCTAAGGGGAGGGGGATGTAGTGCCCACTTCCCTTCGACACCTTTTTGATTATTGTTTTTCGATACTATCGACTACACTTATGGATATATTATAGCTTCTTTGATTTAGCATGCTAGTAGATATCAGAGATACTAAACTGTTATTGATTTGATTCTTATATGATGCATATGGACTACTAGAGACATTTGATGTTGATATTGATATACTTTTGACATGGCTATTTATCGGTAATTCTAACATGTGATATATTTAGTCATTTTGAGTAGATCTTGATAATTGGATTAATGTGATGATCGTTTTGACATGAATGTAATGTGGAATAGAAATGTGCTAGAATTTTTAACTTATATTTTTATTTTCATAGATGATATTAATTCTTATATAGTTGGTTTTAGATTTACATCGCATATTTTGGCATGAATGTTTTAATGCGGCTATGAGGCCGAAGGAGGTATCCTCTATTTTGTAGGTATATTATATTCACAACAACATCGAGGGATTGGAGACCAACCACATTGTAATTCAAGACAAATTCGAGTAGGGTCACCATAGCAACGTCCGATTGTGTGTGTGTTAGAATACTTTGGTTAGGATAAAATTGTAACCTAGGGGTCATGTGTTCTTTTTTTTCAATTTTCCCTCTTTTATAATGTTAGTATGTGTTTTCTTTTAGTAATGAAAATTTACATGTTTTATTATTTAGATTCTAGGATAGATGTTTATCCCCCTTTATTATTCATCGGTTGTAGTGTCCTAATTACAGATGTGACCAAAAAGGAGTTCATTTATTAGAATTGACTTACTCTTGGATTTTGTGTTGAGTGAAGTGCGTTTTAGTTTTTAGTGTAGCACACTCTACCCTTCATGGGAAACTCAAAATTTGCCTCATAGGCCAAATTTGGAAGCTTGTGGGACAAGTAGAACTTGTCCCACAACTCTTAAATGCCCACGCCAACCCTACCTATGGGTTGGGGGTAAAATTTTAGGATCTTTTAGGTGTTTTGGGAGAATAAAAAGTTGAAATGTTAATTGCACTTTCTTTCAAATATTTAATTTTGTCCTTTGGGGGAGTGGGCTTAGATGGAGTGTGTAAGGTTCTTGTCATTCCTCCAACCACTTATTAATTATGCATTGGAATATGAGGTTGACCAAGTGATGTGGAGTGGAGAGGAAATGAGGTGGCATCCTACTTGGAGCCACATCATCCCTCCCTCTCTTTTCTCTATTTATTGAATTCTTGTTGCTTGTTTTGGGGTTGGATGATCATTTTTAGTCTCTTGAATTTTTGGAGAGTGAGAGTATTTTGAGAGAGTTGTGGATTTTGGAGCTTTTTGGATGCTTGCTTGATCTTTGGAGAAGCTTGGAACTTCATACTTGGAACAAGCTCTACCATGGAGAGGTAGGAGCTTCACCTTAGTTAAATTTTATTATTTATTTTATTACATGTGTGTATATGTTGTGTTGAAGGTTGTTGTATCTTTGGAATGCTTGTTGGGTATGAGTAGAATTCCTAAGTTGGGAGTGGGAGGAGACTACAAGGTGGGTGTTTTTCTTGTAGGAGGCATAAGATATATTTTTTTTTAGGAGGGGTTTGGGTTGGGTGCCCCACCTAGTTTGAAGAATGCTTGCATTCCATCTTATTCTTACTATGAGGGAGACATAAGAGTTTTTAAGGGAGGCATAAGAGTTATGGAGGTATAAGGGGTAATTGAGGGAGGCATAAGAGATGTAAGGGGAAATTTTGTTTTTCATTAGAGGCTTTTGTGTGGGCACCCATTCCCATTGGGAAGCATAAGTGGTCTGCCCATAGGTCTTACTTTTTGGCTTTCTTGATAAGGCTTGTTATATTGTTGTTTGATTGATTTCTTCTTGTACGGTTGTGGTTGTGTTTGCATGAAAATGGAATGAATGTGAAATTGGATGTTAAGTATTGTGGAAGCTAGTAATTTCCATGAGTTGAAAGATTATCGCATTGTAATGTGGTTGGGGCTCGGGGCCAATGGAGAGGATGGATTCTCTTCTCCATTGGATGTCTTCGTTCGGTGGAGAGCGTTTCCTCTCCCTCTTTTTTTGTTGTGAACCAAGTAAACTTTTGAAGGAGATACCTTGGTTGGAGTTTGGAGAATTGGAGTCTTCTTGATGACCATGTGAAATTTGATTGTATTGTTACCCACCTAGAGTGGAAGAAATTGTAATAATGTATTTCATTCTTGTATTTATATTTTGTATAACTTACCACCTCATGTGGAGAACATTGTTGTAATTTTTTGGAAATGAGTTTACATATAATATTTGTATATTACAAGGAAAGTAGTTTTCAAATAGTTGTTATTGATATTACATTGCATGTGGAAAGTAACAAATAAGAAAAGAAAGAAGAAAGTACGTTATTGTATAGTTACTTTACAAATATAAAAAGAAAGTATGTTCTCCTTATTAAAATATTGAACATATTGGGAGAAAGGTAGTGCTTGTCCTAAAATATTTGAGTTATATCAATGGAAAATAAATTTATTATAATTATCGTTATTGTATTGCAAACATGTATCAAGAGAAAAAGAAATAATTTGTTATGAGTTGAGTTTTTAGTATAATAAACTTGAATAGAAAGATAAAGCTATTTTAGTTATTTTTAATGTATGAACATGGTAGTAAAAAGAAAGAGGAAAATAAGCAAGATTATAATGCATTTTGAAAGTTAATTTTATATGAGGAAATGACAAAGAAATGAAATAGGTTAAAATTCCTTTTTGCACTTGTAATGGAAAGAAGAACTTAGTTTAAAAATGGAAATTATCTTGTAAATAGATGAATTTTTAATAGAGTTGAAAGGACTTTAAAATGACTAGATTTAACTAAGAAATGAATAATAGAGCACTAAATCTCAAAACGGAACTTTAAAATTAACAAAGACAACTCAAAATGCATTTTTACATCGTTTAGCACGTTTGAGTTTTTGTGAAAATCTAGGCATTATGGTTCTATTTTTCATAAATAGGACCACCACCTTGTGCAGAGTAAGGTGGTCTATTAACCGCCGCATAGGCTAAGGTGGAAGTCTCAAAACCGCCGCCTAGTATGGTGGTGGTCTTTTATTTGTCACCGGGTAAGATGACGGTTTCACAACCACGCTCTCAGAGGGCGGAGGTCCACTATTTATTACCCAGACACAGAGAAGTGTTCTTAGAACGTCAGTCTTCTCTAGGTAGTGGTCCTGTCACTTACAACAAAATTGTAGAGAACCGTGCTTGTGCCTGAAATTATTCCAGAGAGCTCTAGTTCTTAAGTTGTAAAATTTAAACTACATGTACCAGCAAGTAAACAATGAGAAATGCTATGGAATAGAACAAACAAAACACCCAAATGGTGAATCTAAAAGTATTCTTTTATTTATAACAAAAGGGGGTAGGGTTTGCCCCAAATTTAAAAAATAATACACTATAATCTTGGAATAAAAACTAGATTGGAGGATGAAATCACTCCCAATCTCAAAATTAAATAGACTACATAAGTAAAACTAAATCTAAACTAAGCCTAGAATAAATATCCATGTAGAATCCTCCATGGTTTCTTCCTTTTTGCTTCCCTAGCTTCCTCCTCTCCAACCTGCAGATTCAAAAAAAGGAAATGAATCAAATGAGAAGATTAGAATGAGAAATTTTTTTAATAGACTTTGAGAAGGATTTTTAGAGCTATGTTGAGAACCCCAGGATCTAATGGCTAGGATGGATTTGATGCAATGGTGGAGAATTGACCCTACCTTTATTAGAAGAAACATATTTTAAATGTTTTAATTTAAAATCCTTAAGGGTATGTGTAGATGAATGAGTGGGGCCTTTTAATTGCCTAGGGGTGTGATGTCCTTAGAACCCTTAGTGTGTGTAAGAAATTTAATAAAGGATCTTGAGCTATTAATATAATCAATATAATAATTTGGCATAAGGTTAACCTTGTTAGGAATTAACTTAATTGAAGAAAAGAAAAGATTTAATTAAGTAAACTAATCCTTGTTACCTTCCTTTAGAACATTTGATAAATGGACCCTAGAGATAATTGTGCAACTCGTAACTTCTAACTAGTCCTTTTTTCTTCAATCGTAAAATAGAGTTAAGTAGTGTAAGTAAGTAATTGAACCCTAAAGGTTAAGCACCCTTGTAACATCCTTGTATTGTAGCCTTCTCTTTAATTCAAACAAAAAAATTAGTTGCATTTTTAGGTTAAGTGTTTGGTTGAAGCGAATTCTTAGAATGTCATTTTTGTGGGTGTTACACACTCACACGAGACTATGCAAATGACTTGGATTGTCGAAAGGGCATGTCAGAAGGATGATATAGATTTGATGAAGGCTAACTACCTGAAAACAAGTGTTATTAAAAACATGATACATGGACATATATGAAAATCTCCCAATAATTAAGATGAAAATGATGCAAAGGAAAAATCATCATGAACTACCATTTTGACATTGAGCAGCTATGGAGTGTCTAGATGGCATGATTTTTGAGAATTTAATAAGTTGATTTTAAATCAAGAATAATGGGAGAATTAAAAGCATATAGAAGGAATTAACCCGATATGAACACATTTTTAAAAAGAAAGAAGAGAAAGAATTATAAAGTAATAAAGCAAGCCAAGTTCATCATTTTAAGGAATCTTTGGAGAAGAGAGTTGAGATAAGAAAATAGAATGATACTATAAGTAGCCTTAGAACATGTACACCATCATTGTAGCAAATCAATACGCTTGAATTTATTTACTATGAAAACCCCATTAAAGGGACTAATCATTATATATGTTAAGGTCATTTCAATCAATAAAAATCCATTGATTTTAAGTGTTAATTCCATTGTGTATTATGGTAATTCCCTTAAATAACCATATTTATCACCTTCAAATCCATATCAAAGCAAGAAAATAATAATGAGAGGATAAATTGAGATATTTTCCAAGCACGTGATTGGTAGACCATTTGATATGAGGTAATTAGTCAAGAAGTGAAAATGCCACCCAAATGAGATCATAATAGACTTGTAGAAAATACGAAAGTAACGTGTGCTAGAGAAACTCATCAACATGTTTAGGGGTTTGAAGACAAGGATTAAAGTCATTGAAAAAGACCGAGAAATAGGCATCATGGCTCAAAATATTCATAATGATGATGAAGTAGGAGATTAACATGTACGAGATGAAGAATTTATAGCAACTAGTGAATTCCAGGTTGTTGAGCGCAATCTCTCAAGTTGGGAGAAGACCAGTTATGGTGTTTTGATGTTTCATAGGAAGGATAAACCTAGAAGAAATGCTGAACTAGATCAAAAACATGGGGTAATACTTAGAGTTCAAACACATTAATGATCTACAAAGAATGAAGGTAGAACAAACCATGTTGAAGGAGTATATAGCCTTACGATGGAAAAATATTTAAAATGAACATAAAATGAGATGAAGAGAAAAAATTGTGTGCTAGGATAGAATGGTGGCCAAAATGAAAGCAAGTTCCTACTAGAATATTAGAAAATGACATTTTTTCGAAGTTGCGTAAGGGTTTTACGAAGGATAGGTGTTAGTGAAGGAGTACTAAGAGGAAATCTATTGGATCTTGATCAGATATTGACCTACGAAAGTTGATAAAGAGAAGTTAAAATGGTATCTCAATGGGTTGAGGTTATAAATTTAAGAGGATTTGTGCACATAAAAATGTGGAGGAAGCATATCAAGTATACCTCGAAGGAATAAGAAAATTTTACACATAGGATAAACAAACAAGAGAAGTGATAAGCTGTTAGCAAGAAGGATTTAATAGTGTAGTAATAACTATTTAGGGAACACATAAGAGATGTAAAGCAAAACACTAAAGGAAAAGGGAGAATTTTCTTTATGAAAAATTCTTAAGAGTAGTGTTCAATTGAAAATGTTATAGATGTGGAGGGAGGGGCATTAAGATGTTGAATATCAAAATGCATGACATGCGAGATAGAAAAAAGTGTGGAAGTGATTGCACATGGAGCATAGAATGAAGGAAGATACCTAAAGCATGAAAGAAAGAAGAACACATTAAGGAAGAAAAGGTGTTGAAGATTGAAAATGAGCATCATAGGAAAAAATGTGATAGATATCACACATAAGGTATAAAACCAAGGAAATTTTTTATTCATGGCGGTTAATAGTGGAAGCACCATTAACGTAATAACAAAGGAAATGCTGAAAAACTTAGGATTTAACTGCCAAAATCATCCCAATCCATTTAGGATAATCTAGCTAATGAAATATTATGAAATAATTTCATGAGAGAAATACAATGTAGAGATGAAGATCGTAAGGTTTAATGATCAATTATTACATGAAATCCTACTAATGAGTTGAGTGCTAGCTAAATTGAAAATATGGAATCACCTAACACTGCATGGTGATGTATTAAATGACAATATAAGAAGCAAAGGTCTAAAAGGTGCATTTTATGAATATAGTAGTGTGTGGGAGAAGTTTTTCAAAATAAAAAGAGAGTGTCAAAGATAATATGGTCATTACAGGACCATGAGAGTTTAAGATATGACTTGGTATTACAATTGGAGGTGATTGACTATGATTAGATGTTGTTTGTGAAATAATTTATTATGGGAATATTATTGGTTTTCACCAAATTTCATGCGACTAGTCCCCTTCTTCCGGGTATGGGTATTCTCCCATTGTTTAATGTAAACTAACTAAAATTGTGGTATGGCCATTAGGCTCGGGATCAAAAATTAATACTTGACTAAGCCTAGGTCAAATTACTTTTAGAATATTCAAGGGATGAATTATTTTGAAGAGAGGTAAAGGGAGTGGATGACATAGGGAGAGAGGGGTTAATTTTTGAGTATGCAATTGAAGATGATCATGACCAAGAACAACAAAGAGGTCGAAATTCAATATAAGAAAACAAGAATGTAAACAATAATAAATTAGAGACACAAAGTTCTATGAATTTCTTTCTTACTTTTACAAGATCATAGTTTCTTGTAAAGATGGAAAGTAAAGAATATGGAGGAACATATGAAAGGAAAGGAGATAAAAGAATGTAGCTTATTTCTTTTAGTAGAAGTTAAATGTAACAAATAGTAACAATAAAAAAATGATAACCTTTTAGAACATAGAATCCTTTGAAATTTATAGCTTATCAAATGTATTTTAATCTCCCCACACATGAATTTTTATATCACCAAAACTTTTGATCTTTCACATTCCCTAGAAATGAAATTATGCCCTTTTTGATTTATGAAAATCAACTTTTACAATACAAATTTAAGTCAATTAAGTTAATAAGAAAAAACTTGAAAAATTAAATTCCCAATGAATAAATATAATGTTAGAGAGAGGGAGGGGAGAGAGAATAACAAAGAGAAGTGCAAATCCAGAGATGGGGAAGCCTCTTGTTGATGAAGAACCTTCTTTTTGTGGAATTGTGAGGAATTGCTTCATAAATGAGATTTTCTTCCTATTAATTCCAATGGAAATGAAACATTGTAATTACAAATCCTTCCTTCTATGAGATGGAAAAAAACTCAAAGGTATTGAATGAGTGTTCAAAAACACTACTAAGTGAATTGTAGCATGTGAACTCAAGAAAGTTTCATGAACATGGAATCATGACGATCCTTTCGAACACAAGGTTGGATTCAAAACATTAATATCTTATACGATATTTGAGCACACTCCAAAGAATTGAATAATTTTTCAAAAATATTGTTATGAGACTTGCCATAAGTAGACATGTGACGAGTTCTTGATCCTACAAACATGCTGGTTTTGGTAGCGTGTTAGCTTGTGCTTCAAGTGACAACATTTTACATGCATTAATTAATTCATACTTTTTCCTTTCAATGGTGTGATTTGCATGATATCCCTCATTTAGGAAAGAAATTTAAACTCAAGGTCATAGTTGGAATGTGGATATCATAACCTTCCTCATCATGACTTCATGGATCTTCACAATTCACCCTAGTGATAAGTTCCTAAATGATTCAACAATGATGATACCCTTCTATGAAAATCAGGATTGTTTGAATCATGTAGATCCTTGCATCTAATTTCTCCATATAAAATTTACCTTGAGACTAATGTTTTGGGATCATGCGAGGGTTTTCTTTGTTGTTTGAACTATAAGTCAATTTCCTTGCAATTGTGGAAAAATCAGTGAGATATGTGAAAGGTGAATTGATATAAGTTACTTGATCTCAATTATGATACTCTCTATTTATTAGTAAGTCATGTCTAGGATAGTTATTTTTAGTAATTTTTCATAATTTTAACTTTTTTATGATTTTTACTTGTAGGGAGTAATAAAAATGTTGAGAGTTTACTATTTTAAAAACTTACTATTTTTATATAAAAGTATTTTGGGTGTTTAATTAGAATGAAACTGGTCTCAAAAGATTTAAATTTTTCTCATGATCTTCCGCTCTAGTTTTTGACAATTTTTTATATGCCTAAACTCCTTAAATCTTAAAAGAAACTCTAGGGGTAGATAATTTATTTTGGTTGTTGTAAATTGAATAGAGCATAAAAGGAAGTGTTCTTATAGTTAACTTGAAGGAAGTTCTAGGAGGATTTAATTATTAAGTTTTGGTAGAAATTAGGTGCACCATTTTGGAGATATGAGAAAAATTCCTTTTTCGAGATCGATGGTTCGAAAGAATTCGAGCACCATCACTTTGAAACAATAAAGTTTTGGAGGTAAAAACACAACACCTTAAATTTAAAAAAATTATTTATTTATCATGGTGAGGGAGTTATTTAATTAATTCTTACAAGTTTGAACTTATCTTTAACCATGGACCTAAACTTGGGTTAGGAGATGGGTTTGAGTATGGTTACACCTTTAAAAGTAGGGTGAAAAGGTGGAAGGGGAAAATGGGGGTAGATAAGTTCACCAATCAATAGATTATTCCAAGTTTCATCTTGTGATGCAAAGTGTGGGGAAGATGAAAATGGCTAAAATGTGCTTTAAGGGCCACAAGATGGTTTTCCAACTATCTTGTGATTGAGTGGAAGGATAAGGAGAATTTTTGTATCCCTAGTGTCCATTTTTATATTAGTGAAATCAAAGGTGAGACCATCAAATTTAAAAAATGTCATGGGGGTATGATCATGACGAAGGGCCAAGGAGTTAATTTAACATACAAGTTTGAGGTTCCTTAGAGCGAAGGTTGATCATGACAATTTGTGGATAGAAGGAATCAATGGGGAGTGATATGTAAACTTATACTTTGGAAACTTACAAAACATAGACATTGCTTTTCCTACTTCCAATTTACTTGAAAATTACAGTTTACCAAAATCTAGTGAATGAATCTTAGTGATTAGAACTACTTGTAAAAATAACTTGAATAATTCAGAAACACAAGACCATATTTTATCCTAAAAACCCTAGATTGATGGAAAACCTATCGGGAAGGAAAATTTATGTTTCTCACTAGTATTATATTAGGAAAATATAGATAAAATACTAAAATAAGTTGAAGGAATACAACAATGTTACTTCCACCCTCTCTACTTGCTTTCTCTACTCATACACCTTACTCCTACACAATCAATTCTAGAACCAAAGTCTTCTTGGTCACTTCTCCCATGAATGAATTCCAATGAAACATGCTCTTATTTCTTTTATAACTTTCTTCTTATGTCCTCTGGTGCATGATAGAACAGGAAGGGTTAAACAAGGAAGAGACATAATTCAAACACTTTAAATCTGTTACTTCTCGTGGATGTATATATATTTTGTTTTATATCATGACATGACTGCCGATGAATGCAAACCAACTATTACATAAAATCCGCAATGGTTGTGTAACTTCTGATTCATGCAGAGGTTACTTTACATAACCGTTAGCATGGTTACACAATTGTCACTCTGTAGAAAGTGGTGGTTCTATAACTTAACTATTTTCTCCTAATTCATCCTTATTTTCCTTCTAATTTTGTTTGATTTAATGAAGTGGTGTTTTTTTGGCTCCCTATGGATCACACCTTTCTTATGCAGGAGGAATTTCATCCCAAAAATTCTCTGTGTGGGATTAGATAAGGAAACACTTCCATCACTTTCTCCTTTGAGTACCATCGATACTACCTTGTTGTCTTCCCCTTGAGTCTAACCTACCAACATTTCACTAGACCTCTACTTATTTCCTTGAAATTTTGTTACATCTCTACATCCTGCTCTAACTCATCTCGTGAATTCAAGACACGATCCTCTATGGATGGTAACAACTAACATTATTATTATTCATCAATTATTGATGCCTCATATAGGTGTAATTTATCACAATTTACTACCGAGGACATCCACATGAAGTGTGGAAAATCAAGTTTGAAGGAATTTTCTCTAACCTTGTCTACTATAGTGAAGGGTCCATCTTGTAGTGGCTTGAGTTTCCTTCTTTGGACCTTGTAGAGTTTCATTTCTCAAGCACAACCAAACCTTGTCTCTAATATAACACATTTATTTTACTAAATTGAGTCTTATTCCAGTCCCAATAGCTAAATAATATATCCAATATCGGAATCGAATATTGCTATTTTTGGATTTCAAAATGTCAATTATTGGAATTATCAACACTCCAAAATCAAACATACTTTGGATTCCAATATCACACATATTGGATTCTAATATCACATATATTGGAATCCAAAATCTGATATATTTTTATCCAATATCACCAAATTTGAATAATATGTACTCCAAAGTCCCATATATTAGAATCCAGAAAATCAAATATTGGAATCCATTATATGGGCTAGCATCCGCTAGGAATTATTTATGTTATTTTATAAGGGCTAGCATCCATTGGGCATTTTTCATGCCATGTTATAAGGGCTAGCATCCGATGGGCATTATTTATGCTATGTTATAAGAACTAGCATCCACTAGGCATTATTTATGCTATGTTATAAGGTCTAGAGTTCATTGGGAATTATTTATACTGTTATAAGTGCTAGCATCCACTTTGGGCATTATTTATGCTATGTCATGAGGGCTAGTGTCCAATGGAAATTATCTATGCTATGTTATAAAGGCTAGTGGATCCTTTTATTACACAGTTATAAGGGCTAGCGGCCACCAACCATTATTTATGCTACGTTATTTATGCTATGATATACGTTCAAGATGAAACTAGGAATTATTTATGACATGCTATGTATATAACATGTTTCTTATTTATATAGCATAGAGAACATATTCTCTTTTCCTTCAATGGTTGCAATGAAGGCCACAATGTAGTGTAAACTTTGACGCCTATTTTTACATATTTTATCCTTTTAATATATGTTAGCAGCCACTAGGCTAATGACTTTCAAGAGATGTGAGACACTTCCAAGTTAATTTACTATGATGTAATTGAACCTCACTATAACTAGCAAATGGAATCGATACATAATATGAGAATATAATTAAATGTATGTATCTGCTACATATTTTGGTATGACTTAATTTTATAGTGCATATATGTATCTATGTATTTGTTGCATATTTTAGTACAAATTAATTTTATCTATCGAATATTTCAAAGACGAGTACCATATCCTTTTTGTTTGGGGTTACTCTTACTTCCATATGTACCACTCCACTTTGTGATCCTACTTTGTATAGGACTTTGGTTGTAAGTCTTATGTATTTGACCACTCACCCCGATATTTAATTTATAGTAGAGCTCGCATCTTGGTTTGCACATTCTCCTCACGGTAGTCACCGATGACCCTACTAAAAGGATTTTGTGCTATTTTGCAGGCACTTCTCAATTTGGGCTACACTACACTAGGGATTCTACTTAGTTGGTTGGGTATATAGATTCATATTGGGAAGGTTCTATTGATAAAAACCATTCCACTTTTGGATATATTTTTGTCTTGGTTCTTCACGATTACTTGTGCATGCAAAAACCAACGAGTTATTGCACTTTCATCTTTAGAGGTAGAATACGGAAAACACTTACAACGAGTCAAAAATTCTTTGTCTTCAAAAGTTATTGATAGAGTTTGGAGTTCCATAGGATTCTCCAAATGTACTTTGGTGTGACAACCAGAGTGTAATTCACATTTCTCGCAACCTGTTGAGAACAAGTGAACACAACATATTGAGATACACATAAAATTCATTCATCAACATATTCGGGATGGATTTCTTTAGTTGGACTACATTCCAACTTAGCAATAGGTTGTGCACATATTTACGAAGCCTTTTTCATCACCTCACTACCTTTAGTTGCATGGAATGTTTTCGGATTTAGAAGTTGTTCTTGGGATGTTTTCATGAGAAAATATTCCTTCTTCTTCTTATTTCTCTTTCCTTCTAGCAGTATTTTTCCTTCTTTTGGTTTGAGATTTCTTCATGGATATATTGTACATGAGTACCTCATCAGACCTAGTTTTTGGGAATCATATTGTGGACATGCCACTTTTATTTTGGCCCCTAGCTTCTCTTGACGGGGGTTTTAGAGTAGGTATTTACCTTAGCTCATGTTAATCTAGGTACTTTATTTAACTTTATTGTATTTATCCTCACCCACTTATGTGTGTGGATATTTGTTTTATCATATTTAGATATTACAAGATATTATCTAGTTGTTAGGTATAGTTCTTTCCGTGATCTATGGTATTGACTAGATCCTTGATGTCTACTTCTTTCCTAAATCTATGGTCTTGACTAGTTCGTTGATGACTAGTTATTTCCTCAATTTATGGCTTGATCTAGGACCTTGAATGGATATTAGATTGTTATTCGTTCTTATATAAACAAGGCCCATTCTCATTATATTTCATTGAGTTCCATAATAATATGTGATATTCCTTCTCATTTATTTGCAAAGGTTTATGTAAAGTTATTTTGGTGAATTTCTTTCATCTTATTGACCATGGTGTTTGATTAGCATCTGAGTTCTTTGGTTGGTAGGATTTGGTTATCGTTCCTTTTATATTTTTCATATGTAATAGCTTATATTCGTGCTATTTTAGTGTATGAAATAGAAGATAAAATGATATAAATTTGTAAAACATGACTTATTCTTGCGAAGAATGAAGTAAATTTTTTAAAAAGGTCTTGAAATTCACTATCGACCAAGATTTTATTCATCTTGGTAAGTATGGTATGATGAAACAAGGCATAATAATTGATATATTCATAAGAGGATTGGCATAGCTTAAACATTTGTGCATATAAAACCTTATCTTCAATGTTGATAGGAAAATGTGCCAAAAATTGATTTTCCAATGTAGTGAAAGAATGCATAGAATGCATGGGGAGATCATAAAACCATTACAATGAAAAGTCCGTAAGACTCCTAGGGAAAAAATTGGTTATAAATATGTCAAAAGAGGAACAATCGATGCAAGCGACATGAAATTTCCTATGATGTTTAGTGGGATAACTTTTTCCATCATAAATAGGAGACTTAGGTGCAAAAAAACTAGGAGACAAAGGATAGAGGCCACCTTAGGAGCCACTAAATTATTTAGTAATTAAGTGAAATCCATAACATGAGGAGAATTAGATACACCTTGTTGCAATTGTAAGATTTGAGCTTGTAACGTGTGAACAAGGGTCTCAAGAGCTTCTATGCCAAATGAAAAAGCATATAAACCATTAGATATAAGAGGTGTAATAAAAAAGTTGGTTCCATGAATAGGCATAGAAACATTGTGCATTGGAATATTACGTTCCCTTTAGAATGTGGACACCATAGATGTAGGAACAATAGATTTATCTAACGTAGATTGTGAAGCATGTTTTAAGTTGATCTTGTAGACACCTAAAATATGCTTATGTAGTTTTATAAATAAAATTGTACTAAATTCCCATCATAATTGGTGATTTCTCACTAATTAGCTAACATTTCCTCCAATTCAATCGATTAACAGCACATATTTAATTAACCATTCTACTCTCCATTCTCGAACCCGATTCACAACATTCTTCTGAATGTAATCCCTCTATAATCAACTAATTTTGCTAATATACCCTCTTATTAGCTAAATTTCCCTCTTTTAACCATTCAAAACCTCCCCATTTCCTTCTAGGTCACTTCTACAAGCTTCCTAGGATATTAATTAATCACATATGATTAATCTAACTCTTCCCAACTCTCATGAGTCACTAATCACTTGTAATCAATTTTAACTAGCCTAAACCAAACATAACTAGCCTAAAGCATGTTTATCCACTCTAAATCATAAGGAGATTTTTGGACTTACCTTTTGTCC
Source organism: Taxus wallichiana var. yunnanensis (assembly GCA_018340775.1). Lineage (NCBI taxonomy): Eukaryota > Viridiplantae > Streptophyta > Pinopsida > Cupressales > Taxaceae > Taxus > Taxus wallichiana. Next base: position 967,799,970 of record CM031239.1, on the reverse strand, counting down.
CACATGCACCAAAATCATACCATTCTTTGAATGGGAAACCTATAAATAGAACCCTCCTCCTCACCATTTCTTAGAACACTTTTCCTCCTCTAGCATAAACTATAGGAAATTAGGATCTTGAGCATTTCTCCATTTATTGAGCTAATATCTTCATAGTGCATCCATTAACTCAAGCTTGAGTAATATGGAGAGAACCATATGGTCTTGTAGCCATTATTGGTGAGACTCCATTCTCAAACCTTGAGATCATACTAACAATCACATTTGATTGCTAAGAATCTTCTTAGGTTCATTTCAAAGTTAGCATTCAAAGAGTAGAGATTGATTTAGGCATGTTAGTTTGATTGTTTTCAAAGTTATATGCATGTTAAAGAAGTTAGTCTCCCTAAGATCTTATCTTGATGGTTCTTTTTAGATTAGTTTAAAGATTTGAAACTCTTAGGTGTTTAGTTTCAATTCTTATAACTTTTCTAATTTATACATGAACACATTTGGCACGCACTCGATGGGACTTACTCCATAGTCCATAGAAGTTGATTTCAAGCTTTGTGATTTACATCATTTTTTCTAACCATTTCCATGCATTTTAAGGATTGAATAGATTTTTCTAACCTTATATGTGTTAAAATATTCCTTTTACATGCAAAGTTAATGGGTTTTTATTAGAAATTGATTTAAATGGAAAAGTTCTAACTTGTTTGTATTTTTTTAGAAATCAGTTTTCCGTCATTTTTCTATAGTTCCGAGATACATGTGCAGCCATTAGAAGAGGGAATGCATACGTATAAAATCATTTGCACTTTTTGGTTAGGAAGCACATGTATTCCCAAGTGTGCACATACGCCCCCTTACTCGTGCATATATTTCACTACGATTTTGACTCTCTGTGCTAAATTTACAAGATGCACACATATGCTAAGAATTTTGTGCATTCTCTTGTAGAAATGCACATATGTCTCTGAGGACACGGATACACTAAAACCCCTTTGTGTTATATCTTGATTTTCCCAAAAACACATGCATATGCATACGAGGAGTGAATACACCAATAATGGCATGCAAGTGCTTCTTGGCCACACATATGTTAAATAATGACTTTTTTTTTTTTTGGCGGGGTTGTGCATACACTACTAGATGTGTGCACATGTTGTTAGGAACACAAATATGCTAAGAAGGGTGCACATTCACTTTCAAAAATGAACATACATCTCTCGGGATGTGAATAAACTAAAACCCTCTCGTGTTATCTTGATTTTCCCATATATACGTACATATGCTTACAGGTGCACACATATGTCAATAAGGGCCATTAAGTGCTTTTCAGCCCATGCATATGCTAAATACTGACTGTGTTTTTGGTAGGGCCGTGTATACGCTGCTAGATATGCACACATGATGTTAGGGGTGCATAGGCATTGTACAATAAAGAAAAAAACTGTGTTAAACTAACAACAAGTTATTTCTTTGGATTTTCTAACCATTTGCAAGGTCTTTTTGAGTTACTTTAAGTGTTTTCATAGTTACATTGTCATTTACAATGCTAGGATCATGTATTCTCTTCCCTCGTACCTTATAGGTGATCTTGGGAATCATAAATGATCCAACACCTCTTTCATACTTTTGAAAAACACTTCATTAAAAGATTTCTAAGGGAATGAATTTAAAAATTAGATAAAATAAATGAGTTATGTGTTTTATTTATAGGATTTCTTCATTGTTTACTAACTAGTTGGGTTCTATGTTGTGTATGTTCTTCCTTCACATCTTAGGACGATCTTAGGAATCAAAAACAACATTTAATCCTCTTTCTAAATATGCCTTGAACTACTAATCATCCGTGAAGGACCATATAAATTGTGAAAGAATCGGGATCTAAAAAAGATAATATGTTTGTTGTAGGTTACCAAATGGTGTACGAAAAATACCACATTAACATAAAAGACAAAAAAATGCACCACATTCAAAACACTTGATTTTAGAGTTCGGATAAGGGTAAACCATCCATTTTTAAACTAGGAGAAACTCCTTTTGAATAAGACTTAATCTAAAAAAATATGATCATAGGAACCCCAAGAGTAGTCCACACAAGAGGGAAACTTATGGACACAACAAGAAGCGCTCCGCTTACGCACTTAACTAGTTTTTACATTTTTAGTTAAAGTAAAAACTATCTCCATTGCAAACCTTGTGAAAACACAACTAAAAGCATTTTATGCTCATTGTTTGAAGGGGGTAAAGTAAATTTGAGATCCTCCAATGTTTAGTTAGTGTGACTTCCTTGGAAAGATGAACTCGTAGAGGTAATTTGTGACACCTAGTTGAGAGAAACAATAGGAATCCATTTCATCTTGGAGCCAACTTGACTGACTCAAACCAATTGTGTTTCATAGATATTTTCAAAAAAAAAAAAAGTAGTTAAAACCTTGTTATTAAAACAAGTGGAGAGTCCAACAAAGTTTTAACTAAGCATCTTTCATCAAGAAATTTTTGAAGCATTACTTTGTCTTAGTTTTTCACTTTCCATAAGATGAGGAAATTTTTTTCCGAAGTGAAGCTAAATATTTTTCAACCCCATTCTAGCTACTCTTTTATTTTCTTGTTTCCTATTTTGGTACAAAAGAAAAGAACATGTGTAGATAATACTAGAAATAATCATGTCCACCACTTTTGTAGTCTACTTGCATGACAAGGTTGCATTTTGGAATGTAAGTTTTGAAAGTGTGAATGGTACATTCGCATGTTCTAAGTAGGCCCTTTGTCTAAAACCCATATTGAGAAACATTATCATTGTATCTAGGATTGATTCGTCATTGATTCTCCTTTAAAATGTTACATTGTTTGTATCACATTGCAACAATTTTGATACTTACATCGTGTTTCTCGTAAACTCGACCTAAGTGTCTAGATTGTAACACTACGCTACATGCATCTTAACAATTCTTTAGTATAATTTGGCCTTGTTTATGGTCAAACATTACCTCAAAATTTGAAAGGTGTTGTTGTCACTAATACCTTATTTTTCTAAAAATCTTGGTTAACATATCTAGGTGATATTGTCACGTTTCTCGCACTTGTAACCTCTATTTTTTTATATTTAGGCCTCATTTATATCTAAATAGATTATAGTATCCTTTGATTGGAAATCAAATCAGACCCTTGTTAATAATTACACCTTGTTTATATTAAACTTGACTCAAGTATTAACATCGAGTTGATCATCTTGTGTCAAACTATCTTTGAAAAATATTAGTATAGGGATTAGTTCTTTGTTGAGTGATTAGATTTACCCACAACTTGTGTGATTGTTCCTTGTGACTACCTATCTTGAATTTATTTTTCTAGGACAATCCTTTCATCCATTGATTCACCATTGTTGACATTCTTTTACGACCTCGACAATATTCACACATGTTAGTTAGCTTTTTATTGTATGCTTGATACATTAAATGAAATCTTTATAGCCTTAGTGTTGCTATAATATTTTGATACTTATGGTTGTAACTTTTTGTCAAGCCCTTGTTGGATTGTCAAAATTATGTCATAAAGATGATATATATTTTCCATAGGTTCCCTTTGAAAAATCACACAAGCATCCCCTATTTGTTTTGAAATGTCTAGTTGGTCGTCATTATGGTGCTCGAATCGACATGGAACTTAATTCTATTTGAAGGAATTAAATCACATTATCAAGATCCTAGAATCTAGACCCAACATCATAAAAATTATTGACTATCGAGGTTTCCTCACACTAAAAAAATAGGGAACCAAAGTTTAGGCCTTCACATAAAAATATTCCAATCATGACTAAACCATGGTTAGTTCTTCACGTTGGAAAATTTTACTGGGTAGAACTTCCCCACCTTCATCTCATAATTGACGGTATGGTTTGGATGATTCTGATCCAAATTATTATTCAGATTCCCTAATTTTATTTTTATTCTAGTTGAATTTATTCTATGAACCCCTCGGTCTTTAAGGATTCTAATCTTAACTATTATTCACATTCCTATAATTTTACTCCTAGGTCACGGTCCTCCATTTCTTCGTAGGACCCCCTTTATCAATCACCCCAATGAAGTATTCCTTCTTCAAATACTCATGCAACTCAATTTTTCTAGTAAATCATCTAAGTTAGATCCTACATCGCAATCCACTCTCTAAATTCTCTTTACCTACTAGTACTATATCATCTTAAAGGTAAGCCCATGCCAACTTCTTCCACTCGCGAGACATCTCAGTCCAAGTCTAATTCATCTATCAAGTCATATTCTTCTATTAATTAGAATCCAATTCCTCTTTGTCCCTTAAACCCTTTTAATGATCTTTGTACCATATCCTCATCCATCTTCTAAAGATCAATGTTTACATCCATTTGAACCATTCATAAGAAATGATGGGATAAGATATCTTTTTGATGAACTATCAAATTCCTTTATGGACAAAATAAGGTCAAACCTTCCCCTCATAAAAATAAATCTAAACCTTCCACATTTATTGGATCTCTTTCTTCAATAAACTTACTATGTTCGAAGAATAACAACCCATACCAAATTATTCATTTAGAATGAAGCAGTGATCAAAGAATTCATGGGGATACAAGATGAAATTCCTCTAAAGGATAACGAGAAATGATTAAATTTTGAATTTGATGCACTCATGTAATGGGAGGAACAAATTGATGCCTTTCTTCAAAAAATAGTGGAATATCCTAAGACCATTGAAAGTGATCCTCATCTCATCCTTCCATCTTCTCATTCTTAATTATATGATGACACTCCTAGTTTTATCATTAATCCATGGCCTATCCTCTCATCTCCCGATCATTTTTTATCTATCATAATCCCTCAATCAAAATCTCATCTTAGGTTGCATCCTATTATCCCTCCACCATTTTCTACTTGTGGGTTCACCTTGGGTAGCTCATTATCTTTTATTTTGGGTTGTGTCCAAGTAGACCTCCATTATTTTCTATTTATGATTCACGTTGGGGTAGCCAATTACATTCAATTCTTAGGCCGCATCCTATTATCCCTTCATCCTCTATTGGTGGGTCTTCTCGGGTAGCCCTTATCCCCTTATCCTCTATTCTTGGTTCACCTCCTAGTAAAACATATTATTCTATACTCGGGAAACATTCTAGTAGTCCTTCTTCTTATGTCTACAACTCTCCACCTCATAGCCCATCCTCTTCATATCTTGGCCCATATCCTCTTCTTCTATCATATCATCCTCTTACCACTAACTATGGAAAACCCACCATCATTCCTCTCATCCTTTCTAAACATCCACATTATCCTCCCACTTCTCAACATCGACAAGTCAAGCATTAACTTAAAAAAATCCAGACAAGTTCTTTATCAAGATAAGATCAATAATCTGAAGAGCTTCAAAGACACCAACAACCATAAGGTTCATAATCAAACGTGATTCAAGAATAAATTCCAATGAAACCATCAAGTATGACATTAAGTGCATAAACCTCTGGATAGGGAACTCAATTTACAACATATGAAATCCATTTTTCAAGATAAATCATAGTAATTTGTTGAGTATGAGCTCACCATGATCATCAGATATAGGAGATAATATGAATCTTGATAATAAAACATGTTTAATTTACCGTATCAAGGAAATCGTGAAATTTTTTTTGGATCCTATCACACTGCGTGACTTTGTTAGTCCAAAATTTCCTAAAACTATCAAAAAAATGATCAAAAAAGAGAAAACATTAAAAATCGAAGGTATAAAGATCAAACATTGCAATCAGATATTGTATATGTATGGATGTTCTTTCTTCCCTTTCTTATAATTACTTTTCAAGTCACCCACCATATTCATCCCGTCGATGATATTTTGGTTCATATCTACGCACGCATTTTGTGATATTTATCTCTATGGTATTTATGTGAACTTTGTATTTCATCACCTTAGTAAATTAAAGAATGAATGACCTCATAGAGATCCTAGCACTATCTACATATAATAAACTTTTCGTGAAGAAATTTTGGACATATTTTTTGACACTATCAACTTTCATCATCACAATCACTTCCACATCCTTCCATAAATCCATTTTGGTTCCTAATCCATTGTCAAAAAAGTAAGAGAGATGAAATAAATTTTTAGAAAGAAAAAGAATAAATAAAAATCAAAAGAAAAAATCTAAGGAAAAAAATTGACATGTAAATCTCTCTTGGAGTATTTCCAATAATCTCTTCAGGCTATATACGCTGGATGATAGTAGAGAAATGTTGCGATTAGAATCAAATGCATCTCCATAAGGGATATAGATGTTTGGCTGGCAGCAAAGAAATGTACGAATCTCCTTCCACCCTCCATTCACATATCACCTTTCAAAATAAATCATTCCTACACATTGGCTAGCATGTTTTCACTTATTGTCTATGAAATATTCCCTTCAAGAAGTAATAAATTTTCATGTGCACACACTAGATCTCTATGAGAAAACAATATTACTATTCTACCAAGTGTCTTTTTTTGGACCTTATTCAAACTCTTATTTTAGTCCTTATCTTGTCTCATGATTTGTGCCTTGGGCTAATCACCTTTTCATTGTGAGGATTATAGATACATTTTCTATACCCTTCCATAGAATTCATGCTTTTATTCTACTTTGTTTAGAACATCCATGTGTATAAGATTTCCTTTTACTATGTTTGAGGGAAACTTTGTTCCTTCTTGCAATAAACAATCTTCTACTCCTATCTATCAGTGGCTTCTTGGCCAACTTATGCTGGGGGAATCCTTTCTCCTTATTGGCACTTCATTGGTTTGTGTTCATCATCAGGTTGAACATATCTATTTTGGCCTTGATCTAACCTATCCTCTTGTACATACACATGGCATTCTTCCCTTGTACATCCCATTTATCATTAGGGGAATCCATGTTTCCCTATTCTTCCTATACATAGATTTAGTTTTCAAAAAACCAAAAACATTCAAATATGGTTTGATAATCCCAAAAACATTAGAAAATGGTCTCGTTAAAAACTCTAAAAACAATATAAAAGTTTTAAAAATCTAAAAATTGGAAAACTCATATAAATAAAAAAATCGGTAAAACACGGGCACACACCTAAAGTCTATGTAAAACACATTGTATTCAAGTTATATTTTTATTTCATTTTCTCTTGTTTCTATAACAATGAATTGCAGGTCATTTGAATCTACCCCATTAACAAAGTTGGTATGCTTCCTATATCTGCATGTACACCGTTTGGGACAATGATTTGTTAGGAACTATTTCATAGAGCATGAATCCTTTTTCATTCGACCTTTTGTTCACCATTATTCCCCTAGCATGTATCCTTACTTTGGGCAACATTTTAAACCCTTTTCATTATGCACGAATATTTAGGAACTACATTGATAACAAAACATTTGTGCAACTATCTTAAACATTATTGGTTTAAGTATGTGTGTTTGTACTTTTTCCTGTTAGGTTGGCTTGTTTACTTTCTCATATTGTATTTCATTATGTACATTGCATGAGGTTAAAAATCCTTTTACTTTCTTGTATTGCATTACATTATGTATGTTACATGGAGTTTGTGTTTCAGAAATGAACAATTGTTTGTATATGGATTTTCATGTCATATTACACTTTTGTTGTATGCATATTTTTTAATAAGGACCGATGATTAAGATCATTAGTAATATGATGGAAAAAAGTTTTTTCATAAAACTAGATGGATGTTAGCTCAATCCCCTTCCTCTTATTTATTTTCTTCTATATTCCCTTTCTTATCTTCATACTATTATGCTACTTTAATAGGGGCATCTTACCACTTTAGTTTTATATCTATTCCTTTCATCTTTTTGATTGTCGATCAACCTCTTTCGTTACCTTAGAGAACTCGAGGGGAATCCTTCAATATACTAATTTTTCTTCCACCCCTTAAAAAATTTTACTTTTTTATTCTTGTCTACTATCTTTGATGTGGCTTCACTTACGCCATCCTTCATTCTACTCATTTTTCTTCCACCCCTTCAAAAATTTTACTTTTTATGCTTATATACTATCTTTGAAGTGGCATAGCTTATGCCGCCCCCAAAGAGGGAAAAATTAGATGCCTAAAATCTTCTTACATAATTTTATAGCTAAAATGGTACTAACTACCCATCATAATTGGGGATTTAACACTAATTACCTTGTATTTCCTCCAATTTGGTAAATTAATGACACTTCATTAATGATCCATTTATTCTGCGCTCCATTCTCGATTCCCATTCACGACATTCTTTTGGTCGCAATCCCTCTATATACCCTCTTATTAGCTAATTATACCTCTTTTAATCATTCAAAACCTCTCAAATTCCTTATAGGTCACTTCTACAAGCTCCCAAGGCTATTAATCAATCACATACGATTAATCAAACTCTTCCCAAATCTCATGAGTCACTAATCACTTGATGATCAAGTTTAACTAGCCCAAACCAAACTTAACCGGACTAAAGCATGTCTATCCAATCCTAATCATAAAGATATTTTTGGAATTACCTTTTGTCATACATACATAAAAATCACGCCATTCTTGGAATGGGAAACCTATAAATAAAAATCTCCTCCTCACCATTTATTAGAACACTTTTCCTCCTCTACCATAAACTAAAGGGAATTAGAATCTTGAGAATTCACCCATTTGTTGAGATAATATCTTCATAGTGCATCTATTAACTCAAGCTTGAGTAATATGGAGAGAATCATATGGCCTTGTAACCATTAACGGTGAGATTTCTTTTTAAAACCTTGAGATCATACTAATAATCACATTTGATTACTAAGGATCTTCTTAGGTTCATTTCAAGTTAGCATTCAAAGAGTAGAGATTGATTTAGACATGTTAGTTTGATTGTTTTCAAATTTATATGCATGTTAAATAAGTTAGTCTCCCTAAGCTCTTATCTTGATGGTTCTTGTTAGGTTAGTTTAAAGCTTTGAAACTCTTAGGTGTTTAGTTTCAAGTCTTATAGCTTTTCTAATTTACACATGAACACATATCTCATGCACCGTATTATAAGATATAAATGTTAACAAGATTATCTTGTAAAAATGTCTGAATTATTAGGAATCGTCATTAGTAAGTTCATGGTTATGATTTTTGGAGTAACTATTGGAACCATCACCTTATACATGATCAATCATCATGTACTTGGGCACAAGAGAAGCCATGGGTGATTTGAGAATGAGAATATGTCGATAAGAAACATAGATAATGATAATGATCCCAAAGATTTGGAATGATAAAACACAATATCCAAAATAATCTAAACAAAATAGAAACCCTAAGACCACTAGGGGTTTAAGACATAATTTTCAATTCAAGATTTAGGTTCAAAAAATATTTTCACCCTTTTTATATTTGATTAATATTTACATCCAATAAGAAATAAATGAAATAAAAGTTAAAACAATTCATTTCAACATGAATGACGATTTATGGATATATGAAATTGAACATGCGTCGATACTAAAATTATGAAAAATCCTAGGAAAACTATATAATAGGGGTAGGAACATGCATACGGTCTTGACCCTACTAAAAATATGATTTATAACATTCTAGGTTTTATTGTTGTTTGAATATCTTCTTCTCTCTCTGTTAGTAATTGTTGGTCACAATACAATGACATTTAAATTATCTACTACACCATTTAAACCCTAAAAATGTATGATAAGTCCTGTAAAACAAACATTAGTTGCATTGTGGGCACCCCTTGCACCAACGACATTGGCACTACTCTGAAGAGGAATCAAACCACACATAACTCTCCACATAGTATGTGATATCTAGCTATAGTGCAATCAATTTGACATCCTTCCTTTGAAAAATATTGACTTGAGTTTCTCTCTTACAAATCTACTTGAGTGAGTGACTTTGAGTGCTTATAAATGTGGGAAGCATTCCCCTAGACCCAGTGGGAAGTTTTAGACTCATATATGGTGCTATCAAGTAATGAATTTTTAGTGGTTTTTTTGGAGTGTAGGGATATTTGCATGAATTTTGTGTTATCTCTCGTAATAGGAGTCCATAGGAGTGCTAGGTAGTAAATGACCCAAGTTTCACTTTCTCATATATGCTTCTGAAGGTTATTTAAGTTTAAAATTCCGAATGAGAAGGACTAAATGACCCAAATAATAATGTTCAATTGAAATTTTGGGATTAAAGTGAGCAAGGAAAATCCATACACTAGGGCCCGAAACGTATACACGTGCCTTCCCCTATTGTATGTTTTTGACCATAGAGAGACAATTTTAAGTGTGAAGTTTCGAACCTAATAAGTGGAGTTTCTAAATGTATTTCATGTATTCAATTATGGGAAAATTTTTACAGATGAGTGTATATGACCAAACAAGGTAGATAAGAAACCTAAACATGTACTAGATAAGAATGGGAAGAGTGCAATTGTCTAAGAAAGAGAGTAATGCCAAGACTAGTTGGCTCAAAGAGTCGAACTAATAAATTCAAGTCTCTACAATATCATCATCAAATTTTAGATGAGGATCATATTATATCCAAGTATTAGGTGAAATATTGAGATAAAAACAAGTAGATAATTTTAAAGAGTTATTTTTCATTACTCGGTCAAATATTGAGCACGAAAGATAACTTGTAGTGTTAAACAAAAAGAATTAAAGATCTTAGGAAAGGTGGTAATCCAACCATGATACATTTTTATAGAATTTACCTTTGTGTGTGTGTGTGTGTATGAAAAATTACTTGGAAGAACAATCTCCAACCTTAAAAAAATGTAAATAAACACATATATAAGCTCCTCTAACTACATAATCCTCAAAAAGTTTAAGGCTATGCCTTAGTCCAACAAAAAGGAATGTTATAAGGGATTGAAAGGATTACATTATAAACATTATGAAATTATGTGAATATCCTTTTCAATAACACAATTGGCCCATTTGTAGACCCCCATCACCCACTTACCAAATTCATGGAGGAAGGTAAAAATGTAGTGAAGGGAATAACTCTACCACCCAATCTAGTTCTTAGTAATGAGGGGCACAATTCCAAGTTCCAAATCATAACAATGAGTTGGATGGACCCTTCATGGTGTAATAAAAAAGCATTGATGTATAATTAAACTAAGCACCTCCCCAAGTGAGTTAGAAGGTGATTGATATTTGATAAAAAAGAACCAATTATTTTAATATGGTGATACTTGACTTGTTATATGTATGAAAAGAGGACACATAGTGTTATAAAATCATGACATGATCAAAAATTTTGAGAACCCTACCCAATTTTGGTAACAATTTAGAATAAGTAAACACATTTTGGGAGTAAATGCATATTATTGGTGAAGATAATATGAAAATCCCTAACAATTTCTAAAATAAAACCATGCTTCACATTCCCTAACACACTAGTGCATGAGAAGGGAACCTCTTTTTCCTTGCTTGAATTTTAATAATATTAAAGTCATCAAAAATGAGCCAAAAATAAAGTGATATGTTTTCATCTTACCATCTCCATAGTGATGTTATTTTTGGGCCATTATTTGATTAACAATTATAAAAGAGCACACATTAGTGGGTAAAAGTACTCATAAGGCCCTATTTGACAAATATTACCTTAAGGCCATTATAAAGGGTATACATATTAGGTATATGGAAATATTGGCACCACCATGGTATTCATCATGTAAGGTATGAAAATTAGTTAAATATGATGAAATTCACTTTAATAAAGTTTGAAGAAGGAAACCTAAAATTTCAAATTATTCCAAATAGACAAAATCTATATTTTCAATTTGTTGGAAAATAGAACAAACAAAGAATTATTGTGAAAAATATGTTAGATGTATTACATTCCATGATATGACATTCATGAAGGAAACTTGTCCATGCTAACTTTCCCTCATCCTTCCTAAAAATTAGAGACATAATCTAAAAAAATGGATTAAAGAGGAGACTAATTTGTCTCAATTTATTTTGATGGAAATGAAGTGGCACTCAACCCCATTATCTACACTTGGTGACTCAAAAACACCTCAAGGTAGGCTAGAAGAGTGTTGATGTAATGCCCCTTTCTAATCTGTTATCAACATCTAGTGAAAATTAAATATAATTTATTAATATGTGATTTGAAAGCCATGTGCTGGATGGAAGCAAGGCAAGTTTTTGTGGTTCAAGGAATGTTATGGAAGTGATTTATCTTCACAGCCTTTTTCAGACTTGTCATTTCCTTAAATAATAATAATAAGCATATTTATTTTGAGATCTCGAGGAATTAACAAAATATAGACCCAAGGTAATGTTTAAACTTAGTAGTATTTGGATGGTTGCAGAAAGTGCAAGGTAGAAGGGAAGCGGGAATTGTGATCAGATTACTATTTATAATAGTAAGACCCTGAGTGGGGAAGAGATTTATAAAATGGTGGGTGACATGAAATTTTTTTATACGGATATTGAAATAAGAAAAGAAGAAAACATCTATCCAAAAATGAGCTCGAGTGTTTTATTTCCAACATGAAAAAAACAGGGTGAAGAGGTGGATGATTATTGAGATGGTAGAGGGTCGTGTTGCAAATGATATCATTAAAACACTCAATGCTGCTAAGAAATGGTTGAATGAGAATCAAAACATAGGATTTCATGAACTCAAGCTCAAATGTCAGCTAAGGCATTAAATTATATTCTAAAATTCTATGGGATTTATTCATCTAATTAAATGTAGAGTATTAGATCTTTTCCTTTTTTAATGAGATTGTTCACTGCCCTTAAAATTGGTCAATGTTAAAATTGTTTTAAAATGAAAGAGCGGTTTTGAGGAGGAAGAAAGGCTTATCTTGTCGACCCATATACTTGAAATTCCATATCATGAGTGAGAAAAGACCAATTTTCTAAAAACCTGTAGAAAACTAAGGAGATGGTAGGATATTTCAAAAACAAGTCTACCTAGTTGGATGAACTGAATGACCAACTAAAAATTGACATAGAATGTGTTGTTGGAGAAAAGAATCAATTATCAGAGGAGAATTCCAAAATAACAAGTGAAATAAGAAGTGTTGAGGAGAAAAAAATCAAAAATCTGAGTAGTTGGATGAAGTACAACCACATTTGGATCAGCTGAAAGGTGATTTAAAATGTGCTAAAGGTGAAGCCGTAAAATAATTAATGATGATGACCCAAGTGCTAAAACACAATGAGGACACCTTCACAAGATTTGTTGAGAAGTTTAGCAATATAAAGGTTGAAGTAAAAGCTTGCTATATGAATTACTATTTCCATTGCCTTATTTGCTTAGAACTAGTGACCCAGTCTGAATATGGGGATCATAATATCTAACTTAGTGATCCATCCTTAATCTATAAAATCTCACTCTGCAAGTAACAAATGCAGTTCATGATGGTTATCCTATAGGAAACCTTAATATTAATGAAAGAATGCATGAATGATAAATATGGAGGAAAGTTAGAAATGAAAAGAAAGGAATTATGAACAATCCCACAAATTATTTCTGGAATGCCTAAAGCTTGATGCGGTCTCTCAAATGCGGGGATCACGATAATTTTTGCGTAAAAAGGTATGGTTTTCCCCTTTTTTCACATTAAATTTTTGCTTCATCATTTCAAGATTTTTCAAAATTAAATATTTATTTATAGGTGATAAAATATTTCCTTGATGTGAACTCTCAACACATCAACATCTAAAAAAAAAAAAAGAAGAAAACTCTAATTTTGAAAGTTAAGTGCATGGAGCGCCACACCCAAATGTACCACAAAATAAAACTCTTTGCATGACCCCAGGTAATATGGAACACTTTGGGGATTATTAACCGAGTTGTTTGAAATTATTTAACTTTATTGAAAATTTGTATTCCTAAACCCCTTAGCTTATTAATCACTTATGATGACATGGTCATTTTTATAGACCACGATCGGTTTGGCTTACGATTATGGCTTAGCTTGTAGAAAACTGAAAAATACTACCTCTTACCTCTAGAATGGAAGCAAGAGGATAGTAACCCACCTTAAGTTCATTAAAAAGCCTTTGGAAAATAATTTTTCAAGTGGGTTTTGGGGCCCACTCGTCACTTTGAGACAAAAGCTCTACCGATGCAATTACGATATATGGACCTGAAGTTACTCTTGTAACTTGAGCTCTGCTTGTCATAATCAACTTCCACTAGATATTATAAAAATTATATATCTATGGGAGAGTAAGTAGGAATTGCCAAAATTTGTGATCAAACTTAAATTGAGTGTTTTCAAGACCCTTTTTGTAGGAACTTTTGATGCTTTTAACAACTTTTACCAAAATTGCAACTTTAGCTAAACACACTTTCTAAGGGTTATGTTGACTCATAATAACTAACCGTGTAACCATGTACATATTTTTCCACACTTTATAGAGTATGAATTGATGAAATTATTGTATGAATTATTTATGGAAAAATATGATGTTTCTCTCTCTTCCTTTTTTTCCTTCTAGAAGTAACTCTGATATTTTGATTGGTTCTAAAAATGTAAATGAGTTATAAGCGTTCATGGGTTGGAAATAAAATGAAAATTTTATAATGTATGTGATTATGATATGATGAATAGAAAGGAAAATGAAATCCAATCTTTCTCTCTTACCCTTTCTCTCTCTAGAGATAATTATGAAAATATTGATTAGGTTTTGAAAATACAAATGGGTTAAAATGTATATAAGCTGAAATGAAATTAAAATTGGATGCGAGATGTTATGGTGATTTGAAAAGAAAATGAATGTTGGATTTTCTTCCTCTTTCCCTTAATCTGCTGACTATCTTCTCCCTATCTCCATCTCTCTCTCTTATTGTCTATTTGATTCTTTGAAATGATGGATGTAGAATTTATGCTTGAGTGTAGGGGATTTCCATACTCTTTCCTACGATGGACATAATGTTAGTTCAAGGTACTCGAAAAAGAGGAATGTTTCGGATGTGATATATTGTAATTAATGAGTTGTCATTATAAGTTATATTTATATTTCAATACACATATTTCCATAGAATAATGATATGTATTGTTGTTCCAAGAATTTTTCTTTGTATATTTTGAAAGGGAATACTAATGTGGCTATATTTTATAGTTTTAAATTGATTGTGAATCTACGCTCAAGGTTATACCTATGTTATAAAGATGTTAAACTAATATTTTTCTATAAAGTTTTATACCAATGATATTATGAAAATATTGATTGGGATTTGAAAATGTGTCCCTCACACTTTCAAAGTTGGAGGTTCACACTCTAAAAGTGTGAGTGCAAGAGTTCACACTTTCAACATGTGAATCTCAAAATTTGAAAGTGTGGGGCTTGCACTTTCAGAGGGAGAGGCTTTCACTTTCAGAGTGTGAGGATTAGATTCTTTAGAGTGTGGGGATAGCACTTGAAAAGTGTGAGGCTCAAATTTTCATAGTGTGGGGCTCACACTTAGAAAGTGGTGGGGCTCTCAAAATTTCAATATAATGTGGCTTGCACTCTCGGCATTTCAAATGTGATCCCCATTTTTAGAGTGTAATCCCCACACTTTTAAAGTGTGAGCTCGCACTTTTAGAGTGTGGGGCTCACAATTTTGGAGTGCGGATCTCTCACTTAAATACAATGGGATCATGACTTATAATAGTTACCGGAAGCTAACCTTACATTGAGGATTTTTCACTTTCATTTAATACAACGGGCTCATGACTTATAAGAGTTAGCAGCCACTCACCTTAGATCGATGCTCATGACTTATAAGAGTTAGCGACCGCTCACCCTTACATCGAGGCTCATGACTTATAAGAGTTAGTGACCACTCACCTTAGATCGATGCTCATGACTTATAAGAGTTAGCGACCACTCACCTTACATTAAGGCTCATGACTTATAAGAGTTAGTGACCACTCACCTTAATACAATGGGCTCAACAAATAATAGTTAGTAATTGTTAGCCTTACATACTCTCAACATTGCAAATCTAAAAAATGACGAAATTGGAATCTAATAATAGCCAAATTGGAATCCAATAATAGCCAAATTGGAATCCAATAATAGTGAAATTGGAACTAGAATAATTCGATATAATCCAATAATAGTGGACTATAATATTTGGTACTAATGGATTCCGCTATATGGATATTAATAATGGAATCCAATATAGACAAAAATGGAATCCAATATATGCAAAAATGGAGATGGATTTCTTCCAATACTTGAAATACTGGAGTCTCAATTCACTAGAATATGTCCCAATTTAGTGAAATAAGTGTTATAAAGCTTGTGATCTCTACTATGATAATCATGCATAGTCTTGTACTTTGATTGATACTTCTCCAATTGTTCATTCATCTTGAGATGGATTTTTCATATCCTCTCAACAAACTTTTCTTTCTAGTCATGTATAAATCATCTATCTCTCCTTCTTCCTATTGTCTAACTGACATGTCCAATGGAATGGTAAGTAGATATCCCAAGCATATCTCAAAAGGTGACTACATAGTGGATGTGTGTACCACCATATTGTAGGAATGATGAATGTAGGCTAAGGACTCATCCCAAGTCCATGGATATTTACTATTATACCCTTTAATTAGTTGTACCAAAGTCTTATTCACCACATGCCCAAGATAGAAAAGTGATTGTTTGGAAAATTCACACTTATTCATGTTGCACAACATTTATTTTTGTAGTAGAACTTGCAAGACTTGTTGAAAGTGTGTTAGATTTTCTCCCATGTGGCACTAAAAATTAGAATATCATCTAAATATACAATTAAACACGCATCATGAAATCCCGCAATACATAGTTCATCAATCTCATAAATGTAGTGGGTGCATTACATAAAACAAATGGAAGTACTATCCACTCATACAAACCATGTTTTTTTTAAGGAATTATTCCACATATCCTCCTCCTTCATCTCAAATTTTGATAACTAGACTTGAGATCTAAATTTATGAATAACTTTGCATACTGAATTTGTTCCAAAAGATCATCTATGCATGGGAGTGGATATATGTTCTTAATGGTTATATTTTTCAAAGCATGGTATTCGATGAAAATTCTCCAAGAACCATCCTTATTTAACACCATCACAATAGGATAACTCCATGGTGAGGTACTTGGGCATATCACCCCTTGGTATAATATATCATCAAGATATTTATTTACCTCTATAATCTCCAAAAAGGATTACCTATACAACCGTATATTTGGTAGAGGGTAATCTGTCAACATCTGAATGTCATGCTCTACTTCTCATTTTTGTCGAAAACCACTATGAGTTTAGAACACTTCCTAAAAAGACTGAATTATGTTATCCAATTACTTCATTCCTTCGTTAGAAATATTTGAGATTTATACCCCATATTTATTATCTTTCAATAGAAGTAAACATAACTAGTTATGATTTTTCTTAATGATCCTCTTTTCTTGGTTAACACTTACCATGAAAATTTTGCTTACGCTAGTATGCCTAGATGTTGTAATTGACTCCATCCTTGACCAATCTATATATGTTCTCCTTCTCATGAATATAGCATCCATGATATATAAGTATGGACTCCTTAAAACAACATCAAATACATCAACTCGAATTACATCAACTTCTAATACATCGATATATTAAGAATTAATCTTAAACTTAAACTTACATCTTCATCTTACCTAAATTTATAAACCCTTATTCACCCATCCCAAAGGGTAAGGATGTGGATGCTCATAATTTTAAAGACCAAGAATTTTTACAACTACATCAGAAATCAAATTACACTGAGATAAATAGTATTAACCAAAGTATTTACCTTATTTCTCTTGAATTTGGATTTGAAATAACTTACTCATGTATTCCTCTTGTTCCTGGTTGTCTATGTTGGTAGATGTGCATCCCAACTACTATTCTACATCAAAATTATCATTTATCTCTACCTTCTCATATATCTTTACATATGTCATGGACATTTTAGAGTCCTTGGTTTAGTTATTTGGATGTTATTCTAGATGCAACACACAACATGTAGTAGCATCAATATGACCATTGATATCAAAATTCTTACAAAATATCTTAGGATATTTATAAGTATTCAAAGTTGTGGTAATATTTTTACCTTACCATTTACCCTTGTTACTTGTTTGTCCTTGATATTTCTTCGAATTATTTGTTGACTATTTTTTCCTTGACTCCACTTCTCCTTGATATTTCTCATCATCTATGTAGTATTCTTGCACACGTGCTTCATCAAATCCTTGGGATGTGTGGAGATGAATTCCTTCAAAGGTGAGTGTGAAGTCCTCCCATATACTTGGTAAGAATATCCCCATAATCCAAGTCCATATTGAGCAACATGGCTTGCCTTAAAAACTACCTAGTATAATCCTACACACTTAGACCATTGGTTTCTCTAAAATATAGATATTTAATAATCTTATCATTCTTGTGGAAAATAGGAAAACAATTTTCCCTTAACAATTCTTTAAAACCATCTCAATTACTTATAATAGGAAGATTTTTATTTTCATAAGTGGCTAGATGGATTTCCCACCAAACAAAGTGTGTCCTTCCATCTTGGGACATGAAAAGGTAATCCTTTATGCCATAGTGATATTATGCACCCTAAATTAAACCTCCAGTTATTTCAACCATTTATGTAGCAACTCTTCATCTACTTTTTGCTATAAATATTTTAATCTCAACTTTAGTTTCAACTTTAAAAGGAATATGATCATACTTTACCTTTTCCTTTTCAACTAGAGTTTCCTCTTCCCAATCTTCCACATCTTCCTCATCATGGATCTTTCATATGCCAAATTTCTCGGATAATGCTTGAATCATCAAGTCTATAGAATCTTTCTTATATGTTGTTGTCCTTTGATGATATGAGAGTTCCCTTTTTGTTGAAAAACCTATCCATCATTATTTCTAGCATCTCAATTTATACTGGACCAAGTTCTCTTATTGCATTTGATATATAATATTTTTTTCCATCTTTTTGTAGATATATCTATGATTACAAGGTATTATTTCTTCACCTTTGGGCCTTGTCACTATCATACAAATCACATAATTAATATCAAAATCCCTTGGATTTTATTTTCATATCTGATACCAAACTAATCTGTAAAATTCTACTTTGGAAACTTAAAAACCACACATACTATTGTTCCTAATTCCAATTTACTTGAAAATGACAGTTTAGTTAAAGCTAGTGAATGAATATTAGTGCTTAGAACTACTTGCAGACAAATATCATGAATAATTCAGAAACACAACATAATATTTTATCCTAGAAACCACCATATTGAGGAAAAACCAGTCGGTAAGGTAATTTGCTATTTCTTCCTAGTATTATATTGTCCAAATAAAGATATTATGGATTACAAGAAGCTGAAGGAAGACAACAATGTTACTTCCACCCTCTCTATTTTCTTTCTCTGCTGATACACCTTGCTCTCATAAATCAATTCTAGCACCAAAGTCTTCTTTCTCACTTCTCCCATGAATGAATTCGAATTAAACATGCTATTATTTATTTTATATCTTTCTTCGTATGTCCTCCCATGTATTGGAGAGTAGGAATGGTTAAACAAGGAAGACACATTCCACATGCTTCAAATCAACATGATTATTCATGGACGTATATATTTTTGTATTATATCATTACATGACTACTAGTGAACATAGAAAAATGGTTATGCAACTACCATGGTGGTTACACAACCACCAATTTGTGTAGAGGGGTGGTTATACAACCGTTGCTCTACAAAAAGTGGTGGTTCTGTCACTTAACAATTTTCTCCTTATTCTTCCTTTATTTTTCCTTTTTCATTTTGGTTACTCTAACAAAGTGGTGTTTTATTGGATCCTTATGGATCAGGGAGCGCACTTTGGTGTCATCCTCATAATATTTTCAAATTTTAGGAAATACAAGAGGGAATCAAATGCTCAATAACACTCCATGGTGTATGATACTCATGGGAAGGGGACCAAGTTGAGAGGCATAAGCTTTCACATCTCCTAACATATAAAATATCAATTTAAGTTACATAAGTAGTCATCCACCTAGGGGAGTGAAATTTTTTGTACCCTTATCCACTTTTAACCTTGGGAAAAATCCAAGAAGACATGATATGCTTCTAAGTTCACTATGTGGTCATTTCATCATTTGAAGGGGATGTAGGAACTTATAGTCTTCACATGTTCCACCTAACACCTCAAGTTGTGTTTCAAGTGATGTAAAAACCTAAAAGGATGGGGAACACACTTTTATGTCCCCCATGTAAATTTTTCACTAAAGTTATAATCAAGGGTACATGACATGCTTAAAAAGTTCATCAAGGCTATTTTGAACTACTGATGTCATTTGTAAACTTCATTTTGGAACACTGGGAGTGCATTTTCAGTCCTATGAGAATGAAAGGGTGTTTTAGGGTCAAACCTTATATCATTTATAATTCAAAAACATTTTAGATCATTCCAATAACTTTCAAGATCCAATTTTTTATAAAAATTTATTTTTCAGGACGTGTTTCCCTTTTTACTCAAAGGGGAAACTGCAAAGTCTTGGGTTATCACAGAATATTTTTATTATTTTGAAAAAAGTGATGAGTAAATAATATGGAGGATTCTAATATATTTGTAATTAAGTTTTCTCCTCCCAAATCCTCTCATAACTCCCAAAACCATCTAGAGATGTCATTTTTCATTGTTCGAATATAACATTCCATGCGCCTAAAATGACCCATTCTTTCTTTCTTGATTCCTAACATCACTATATTCCACATATTCTCATTAAAATTGCTTATATAACACCATTTATTTATTATAAAAGTCATAAATTCCTTTATTATTCCCTGTCAGCTTCTGGAGGATGTCCACATGTTACAATATGGATAAAAATATCAATTTATTGCTTTAGAGAGTATTTTTCCACCTTAAGAATTAACATCATCATGAAAACAACTTGGATAATTTTTATTATAAATGAAACAAAATTAAAAACATGTTATCACTTTATTATTATCTTGGATGAGGGTGACACATAATGGAGGGATTTTATGAGATGATGGGTTTGTTAGAGGAAGGGTTCGCAATGACCAGATGATAGGTTTTAAAATGGTAGGCTTAATTTTCATGGTAATTTTTTTAGTTTTGAATGCTATAAATTTTTCATGATAACATGTGGTTTTATTTCATGGACATTAGAATGTAAGGGTAATGAATAACTAGAGGTATCTCATGGAGTAACATACCAATTCCTTATCCATTGGGCAATAGAGTCACCAAGACCACCGAAAAATTGGAAAATTTCCAAAGATAACCAAGAAACAAAAAGAACACACAACAAAAATGGAATAATACAACAAACCAAAATAACCTATGGTACATGTGGGGGACAACCTACTTTAACTACATCATTGATTCTTCACTACATGTTTACCATGCACGGGTATCACCAAATGCCTTTGTTATGAAAATCCAATCATGGGAAATTAATTTTTTATGACCTCTAAATGACTAAAACTTTCTATAAATAATCATAGTAATTTATATTAGGTTCAATATATCCTAAAATATCCATTTTTCACTTGGTCCTTTGTAAATCTTCACCACCGCTACATCAAAATTATTTAGAAACAAGCCTTTTTGTGGGTTTCCTCTCATCCATCTGAAAACCAAAACCACATTGAGAAATATGAGAGATTCTACTACATGATCCAATCATAATATAAGAAAAATAATTCTAAGCTTGTTTGAGCAATATCTTCCATATGGACTTGAAACTAGGGTTTTATACCAATTTTAGTGTTAACGATTCTTTATAAATATTTGGCATTCAAACCCAAAAATAATGCCAAGAAATATTAGCTAGGACACATATTCATCTCAAAAAGATATTAGGTTCACATGAAAAATATTCACGTACCAACAAACATAAAAAGTTGACTTCAGAGTTAGGAAACATCATTTTTAAAACTTGATCGACAAAAATGCAATATCTTTCTTGTTCTCCCAAAACATGACCTAAAACATGGTATGTATTTCTGAAACAACATGAAATTTTTTTCTCATGCTCACATTAGCATAGTTCCACATAAAAATGATCAACCTACCTCATTAGGCCATGTTCTTATTTGTTTGTTAAGTCTTCATGCTAGGAACTAACCTTTATACCTCTGTTTATGCACTCTACACCACATTATCATGCTAAAAAGTCTATATATACAATGCATCAAATTATTTTACAAATCTACCATGCCTATACCTTCTCACAAGATCTCTTCATGCCATCACTAAACAATGACTAGGCTTCTCAAGCACCTGAACACTCTTCAAGACTAATTTTGACAACCTAAGTTGTCTTCCAATTCTCTCTCTATCCTCAATAACCTATAACATCAATGGATCGTCATGCTTGAAATAAAAAAACAATCCAAAACTCTCCACATCATCCTTTGGCATCAACAAGGCACAATCTCCATTTTTGAAAGGATTTGGATAAAGTTACTCAACAAAATACATTAAAACTTCACATTATTCAACATAATACAAAGTTACATATTTATAATGAGAGGATTTCCTATTATTAAGGAATCTCCCAATAGTTGTACAATTTGTTCAAACAACTCAACCATATACCAAAAAAATCCCTTATTTATCTCTTAGTTAAATGTATATATACTTGGGTTGGTTCAACCACCCAATCCTCACATATAATTACATATTAACACATAATATATTAACCCATACAATATTAATGTGAGCACTAAAGGAAGATTCCCTAACAATTTTTACATCAGAAATTAATGAAAACAAAATGCTAACAAAATCTCTATGATACAAATCATTCACAACATCACCTTGACATCAATGAAGACATTTCAACAATCTCTTATTGCAAATATGAAATCAATGAGAACATTATGACTACCTTTGAATCAACAAAAAATCTTAAAAAATCTCCCCTTTGTCATTGATGGTAAACACATTGATGAAAAACCTACTAAAAACTGAAATCACAATGATACTTAGTTTGAACTTGCTCATTATCCTCATATGGTAATTACATGTTTCATATGCTCATTCTCGCCCTTTTAACATATTTGAAAAATGATATTATACAAACTAAAACTTCAAATGAACAAGATGAACTTATATTCAGTGACACAAATTGATTGATACCAATGATTGACCAAAACACTCACTTTATGCTCACAATAAGATGTTATAGAAAATTTCACAGCATGGAGCTATATGATACCAAATGCATGAAAACAAAAATGATTCCGCTAAGCTAAATATTCTCACGAAACTTCTCAATCATTATCATACCTACTATTTTTCATCTTCACATTTCCATCTTGCAACAAATTATCAACGAAGATGATCAATATTGTAGGAACATACTCCCCTTTCTTGAGCATTATCCATATTTTAAATCACATAAAGAACTCACCATACAGAATAATAAATGGTTCGTAATATACAACCAAACTCTAAAGAAAACATGACATTATCCTCCTTACTTAATTCATACCTCCATCAAATGAACTCAAGACCACTCACCATGTCCATGTTATGAATGATACAACCTAGGTAAACATATGAATCAAACCCTTGATATCAATTGAGAAATACCACTCCAACACTTGACAAGTTCAACATATGTCTGATACCAATGAACCAAACTTAAGCTACTAATTGTTTATAAATAATGAAAAACTTTTTTACCTTTCAATCACCAATCAATGTACTTCTTCAACCTATTTATAATATTCATCATGATTCATGATATGTGTACCTTATTGACACAACATTTTTACTTATGGAGCTAAAATAACCTCTTGCCCATCTCCCCTTAGTTATTGACTCCTAGATACCAACTGAGATAACTTTCTCTCAATCCAACTATCAGTCCTTCCTCAAAACAAAACTAGGACTCCACCAATGTCTTCATAAAATTTACTTCATCAAATGAACTCTTCAGACCTTACACATGAAATAATAATGAAAATGATCACACAAACAATTAAAACTTGTATAACTTGAATAGAGACACCAAGCTCCCCTAAGTCCATTCTCCCCTTCATGAGCCACAAAAAAGAATCAAGCTTCTCAGTCTTTATAGGCCTTTTAAAGAGATCAAACTAAGCTTGATCAAACAACAACCAAGGATATTTCCAAACTTAGGATTTCATGCAAGAAAATGAACATTCATGATTTGTTTCACTATCAATATTCCTTCTACAAGTCACCAAAACATAGATATTATCTTGATATCTTACTTACATCAACATCACACTATCAAATAGGTCTGTAATTTCATACTTCATTGTAATAGTCCTCTGTTTTGACTATTTTCTTCACGATATACCAGTTAAGACACTTCAACATATAATTTGGACCTTCATGAAAAAAGAACACCTCTAATTTTATGTTAATCTTAGTAATCAACTTTTCATACTTATACTCATTAGTTTTCCATGGTTTCACTATGCATATATACCTTTATTTTAGTCCTCTATCATGACTTATCTTATTCATCAAAAGAAAGTAAGATTGTTCAACATATTCTTGGTAATAAAAACTTAATTATTCTTGTTAGAATATCAATAAAAAGCTACAATCTTCCCTTTTACTTAATGATTTTTCTATGACAAGTCCTATGTCAAACTTGATTCTTCAAGTTGAGACATTACAACTCATGTACTTCATGTGAATGCCTTAATAAATAGCCATGCATCCTAATTTTCATGACTTAACTGTTCATGCTTAGATTTTAGTGAATCCACTCTATTGTCCTACCTCCAACTATTTGATCATGACCTAAAATGTACTTAATGGATTCATTTTGGTTTTCATAGTACATAACTATATAAGGCTTATAACAAAAATAAATATTAGTATTACAGACCAATCTCTTTCACTTCAAGGTCACATACCTATATTAGGCCTCAAGACAATGCTATGCTCAAAATATGATTACCACACTCTTCAAACAATTAATTTACCTACAAGCCATCACAAAAACTTCTTAATAACTCCATGATTGTGACATAACTTTGTGATCAGAACTAAGCATATCTACTTTACAAACCTAAATTAGGTCACACAACACTACCTTGTACACACCATATCCTTTAAAATTTCTAACTGATTGTTGATGCATAATCATAACACCCCGAATGTGTGTAACTCGATGGGTTGAAAATCTTAGTGTGATTGCATAACATGGAGATTTTCCCAAAGTGTGGGACTTTGCAACCATGAAAGCTCTCCGATAAAGGTGGTTCCTATTCATTTCCGATCAGATGCACACATTCAAATTGTAGAGGATCTACCCTAAAATATACTCTAACTTGTTCAAGGAGACATGGTTAAGAAGATGCAAGAAAATAAACCTAAACTAACAAAGGTGATGCACCAAAGGAATGTTGAACACTTGCTTTGCCATTAAAAAAAAACCATTGAAATGTAATACAACCACCATACACAGATAACTTAGATTGTAATGAGAAGATCAGAGAGGTGTAATGAACATAAGAGAGGGTTGAAAATCATCCACAAACATGTATTATTGCTCCAAAAATTTGATACAATACACTACAATGGCCAAGAGGCAAGATTTGCATTATAGTTTTGATGGGAGGTTTTAACTCCACAAATCCACTTACAGACAAGAGAAGAAGGGAGGGTGTAAAGCCAAATTGTTTCCAACATTAGAAAAATTCCCTCCTTAAAATATATATGAATAATGAGAGAAGAAAGACAGAGGAATCCAAAATCATACTTTAACCACCTAGAATGCATTGAATTCACCTGCAACAATGATGGGTTCTACTATAAAAGCCATACCTCCATGTACTCTTCTTTGTTGGGAAAGAAAGGAAGCCCATACTTCATTATTTTGGTAGGTGAGAATCCTGACATCCTAAAAAATGGTGGACTGTAAGCTTTCCAAAAAGTCCTTTCTTGTTCAAAACCAAGCTCGCAGTCAAAAGTTATGGAAATTTGAAGGTCACGGTGTCATTCTATAAAAAATGAGATTTTTTGATCTTCCTTTCCGGAGTCCAAAATGCATGAAACCTCTAAAATCCTAAAATTTAGACTTTCAGACATTTTGGTTTCAGAAGTCAAGTTATTGTTCATCGAAAAATCATCTTGAGAGTTTCCAAACTCCGAAACCTGAATCTCTGAAACTCCGAAACCTGAAATTTTTAAATTTTCAAAATTTTAGAAATTTTTTTCTTTTCAGACTCGTGACACTATTCATCATTTAAACTGCCTCGAGAGTTCTAAAACTCTGAAACCCAAAATCTGAAACCCTGAAAATGTTTTCGCATTGAATTTGAAACCAAGGTTGACTTTGAAATCCAAACCCTTTTAGGTTTCAGACTTTTGGGATTTTAGACATTTTTGGTCATTGTTCTTGTTTTGTCACCGAAGACTCAAAATCTCAATTCCAAACCTATGAAACTCTGAAATCTAAAATTATGAAATTTTAAAATTTAGTATTTTCGACATTTTTTCTTTTTGGACCTTTTTTATTGTTCATCCCTTCACGCCCACCGAAATCTCCAAAACCGTGAAACACGAAAGTCTGAAATTTTGACTTTTAGGATTTTGGATTTCAATCTTTTGACTCTTTCGAACCTTTTTAAAAAAAATTTTCCTTGTCTCCTAAATGTAAGAAATGTAAAGTCTGAAAACTTCGAGCCTTTCTCCATTCTTCCACTTGAGCTCTGATCTCCTTCGACATTCCCTTGGCCATTCATTTTCGACCTTGCATTTCCATTGTGGGAATGGCCTATCTACAACCTGATTTTGGAATTGAAATGTGAGCTCGCATGACTGAAATAACCTCTCCATTTCCTCCTCATGTGCAAGGTCATATTTGATCAAAAATTTCCCGAGGGGAAAAATTGGATAACATTAACCCTCCAAGCCTCCTCAAATCTTCTTGATGCTTATCATACCGCAACATAATGTTCTATGAATACAACTGAACTAATAAATTCATTATACATACCTTGTACTTAAATTTGTCCTTCTCTCACATATTTCCAAGTCTTCATAACCTTATATGATGTTCTTCACTTACAACATGAACTACATGAATATGAATGATCAAAATAATAAATCACACATACCCATACCTTAGAAGATATCTCCATGAAGCACACAAACATACCTCAATTATCTTCATTTTCCTTCTTACAACTATTATAAGTCTTCAACATGACTACATTTTGTAACACATTCCCATGGTCTTTACTTGATGAGGAGTTCCTATATGAAGCCTAATAAAAACCTCGAACCAAAAGCTTCTAGAAAAACATGAACTTAGAGAGATTACCATATATCCATTCCTTTTGCAACTGACTTGGAATCATGAGACTAATTGATTGTCTTTAGGATCCAATTTGGCTTGATTGGTACTTTTGACTTGATGTCAACTTCATCCTTCTTCTCTCCCTCTATCTGAATTGTTACAAAACTTACTTGGCATTATTTGAACACTTGAACCTTTGACCTATTCTCCTCCATGGAAAATAGTCCACTTGGGATTGTAGAAAATAAGGAATCAACTTGATTGTTTCTAGTTCCTTCTTCAAAGGGTCTTCATGATATGTTTATATTAGATTTTCTGGATCTCTGATAAAAACAAATACATGAGAAATTGTAGAAATCAAAATAACTAACAATAAGATGTAATATTATTAAGAAATCACAAGGAAAGAATGGATCCAAATCAACTCAATGCTCCATTTCATAGAATGATGCAAGTGATGTACATGTATAAGAGGAGGAAAGTGCAACTACCACCTAGATCAATGGTGAATAACTCTCACTAACTGATATTGGAAGTAGAGTTGACTCCACACAACTAGTAAGCTAACTCAACACAACCGGTACACCTAAACAAGCATATTCCATGAGTGAAATAAAGGAAAATTAATATCCTACACTAACACCCCCCATAAACATAACTTAGGTGGGAAGTGAAAAAGGAAAGTGGGTTTTAGAAATAAGGCTTGATGAGGTACCCATGTACAATGCATATCTCACAAAGATAGAGTAAAAAGCTAAAACCAAGTGGGAAAACCCCCTAAAAGAGAGATAAAAAAATCACTAAAGAAAACTAGAGAAGAAAAGAAGGGGTCTTAGTAACTCGAACCTAATGAGGTACCCATTTATAATGATCATCCTCTAGAGTATAGAGAGAAATAAGTGAGAATAAGAAGGTCCCCTATGAAGAGTGTCGGTGATGTGGTCCTCTACATAAATATTGAAGAGACTCCATTCACACCAAAAAATGTTCCTACCCTTGGGAAGGACAAAAAGGAAGCATTGAAATTCGGTCCACTCCAAAAAGGAAGAAGAATCCTGTAGTAATTTGATATTTGCATCTAATCTGTAACTGAAAGATGGCATAGGTTTGGAAAAAATGTGCAAAAAAGACAATGGAAATCCCACTGTAGTATATATGTAAGAGAAAGAAAATGGTAGGGTCCCAATAACCCTCAGAGGGGATCCACAAGATGAT
The DNA here is from genome assembly GCA_018340775.1 of Taxus wallichiana var. yunnanensis. Classification (NCBI taxonomy): domain Eukaryota; kingdom Viridiplantae; phylum Streptophyta; class Pinopsida; order Cupressales; family Taxaceae; genus Taxus; species Taxus wallichiana. The sequence continues at coordinate 967,771,443 of CM031239.1, read as the reverse complement.
GTGGATCATGAAACATATTTGAAATAGTGGAAGTGAATAATGTCCCAAGGAAGAACTATAACAAGAGAGATGAATGGGTCCTCTAGAATGTGTGATGGCTTAATAAGAGTAAATTCATGTAATGAAACACAAGTGGAATCTATTAATAGACAAATCAAGTCATGAAGATACTCATCCAATGGGGTTTCTAAATGAGAGAAATGTATGAAAAGAATGTATTAACATCATACCATGAAGTAGGAGGAGAACATGCTATGAAGAGTTGCTGGAAGTCCAAGATGAAGAAATGCTTCAATCAAATGTAAAATTGGTGTATGTGGATTTTCAATTCGAGAAATCAAGATGTAATTCAGCATGAGAAATGGTCACATTTGTCTCAGAAGAAGGTTCTCTAATAGAACACTATTGCAGAGAATGAATGGAAGTATAAACAAGGGAGACAATGATGTTCGGGTTAATCACACATGTTGTATAGAAATATATTCATATCTAAGAATACACAAAATAAATAGAGAAATAAACTAGAAAAAATAATACAAAATATATAACATGGTTCACCCAGTGTGGGCTACGTCCACCAAGAAAAATCAATATAGTATTCAAATTTTAACGTAGAATATACAATGAAGCTCTAAAATCTTCCACACATCTCCCAGATGTACAATACTTTATTCCTTATAAGATTCTCTTTTCTATCTCCAAGAATTTTCTCTTACAATTCTCCTGATTATTAATGAGTTCTCTCTCACCAACCCTAGATTTCTAGCTTATATATGCATATACAAACTTAGGAAACTTTAGCTTTGCAATTACAATCATTAGAGAAACTTTATATTAAAGGTTAGATCTAATTCCCATGAGTTAAATAAAATAATCATGCATAGGTAACCGATGATGGTTACCCTAACTGATGTTGGTTCCTAATTTCTTCAGACCAATATGATCCCTGGTGACTCGACATTGGTCTTCCGACTTATGCCGATTACTTGTATTCAAACAAGTTAATAAAGCATGCTAATGTGAATAAATTAAGCTCCACAACTCAACAATCTCCCACTTGGAGATAAATTGTTGCACTATACTATACAACTCCATTCTTGGATCCTTTCCTTGGCCTGTTTCTTCCTCTTCAAGTCTCAAACTTGAAGACCAATAGAAGTGGAGTGTAACATATTTTAGGGTTCTTATTTGTATGAATTTTCTCCAATTTATTTACCATCCTCCAACACCTATCGTATGAAGTGATATCTCAACTGAATGTGTTTCATTCTTGAATGAAACACTGATTTATTTACTAGATGAATCACACTTTGACTATCATTTAGAATCTAAAATCATCTTTCTTCACCTTTCCCAACTCTTCCATGAACCTACTCATCCATATCATCTCTTTTCTAGCCTCTATAGCTGAAACATACTAAGCCTATAGTAGACAAGGCCATAACCTTCTACAATCTAGAAATCCAACTAACTGGTCATCCACCTATTGTGAATACATATCTAGTGGTGTTTCTCCTACCATCCAAATCTCTAGCCATATTTGAATCAACATAGCCACATAAAGAAATATATGACCCTCCATAGCATAACTACATGTCGATGTCCCTCTCAAATACCTGAGAATCCATTGGACTACTTTCCAATTCTCTTTACCTAGATTGGCCATAAATATGCTCACAACTCCCATTTCCTATGTAATGTTTGGTCTAGTACAAACCATAAAATACATAAGACTTCCAACTGCTGAAGGATATGGAACTCATGTCATGTACTCAACCTCCTCATGTGATGTAGGACATTGATATTTTCTCAATTTGAAGTGTCCAACCATAGGTGTACTTATAGGTTTTGAATTCTACATATTAAACCTTTCCAACACCTTATTGATATAATGTTCCTAAGACAAATATAACTTCTTTTTTCTTGTCTCTCGTGAATTTACATACCAAGATTTTTCTTTCAGCTCCCAAATACTTCATTAAAAATGTATGAGCTAAATTTTATTTAAGCTCACCAATGTCCTACATACTAGATCCTGCAATAAGCATATCATCCACATACAATAAAAAAATAATAAAGCTTCCATTTTCAAGCTTCTTGAAATAAACACAATGGTCAGATTCACATCTCATATAACCATGCTCATGCATAAAAATGTCAAACCTCATATACCATTTCCTTGGGGATTTCTTGATCCCATACAATCTCTTTTTCAACCTGCACACAAGTTTCTCCTCACCCTTGATTTCATAACCAAGAAAATGCTCCAAATATATCTCTTCATCCAAATCACTATGAAGTAAAACTATCTTGACATAAAGTTTCTCTAAATGAAAATCTTCTACTACAACTAAACTCAATATAGTACATATGGAATTCATTTTTACTATAGGAGAAAATATCTCACAAAATCAATACCTGATTTCTATGTAAATCCTTTTACCACAAGCCTTTCCTTGTATCTTTTATGTCCACCCTCTTCTTCCTTGATCTTGTAAACCCATTTTTTTGCAATGTTCTTTTACCTAAGAGAAACTTAACCAAATCCCATGTTTGGTTTTGTTCCAAAGATTCCATCTCCTCATCCATGCCATGTTCCCATTGTATGTGGGTATCATCCTACATTGCTTATAAAAAAATCTATTTGGTTCACCACTATCACCAATAATAAATAAGATAAGGAAGTGTAAATATTTCTGGAGGCCTACTTACCCTTGGGGCCTTCTCATTGAGATCCGAGGTGCTGGAGGCTCAATCTACTCATTGTAAAAATTTGTATCAATCTCGATAGTGATCAATGCTGGTTTAGCTAACCAACGCCGACTAGCTCCTCTATAAAAGTCGGTTTAGAAAGCGATGCGGTCTAGTGTAAACTAACACCGACATCGTGTGTAGACATGTAGATGTCTCTTTTAAATCCTAGAATACATTTTCATCCATAAAAATTTCAACTGGTTCATATTTGGGTACCAAAACTTGATCCATATACATTATCTTTCCATTCTATTCAATGTCACAACTCATAACAATATTAGAATATTTTAAATCCCAAAAAAAATGAAATCACCATATCATAACAAATAAAAGTGCATCTCTTGGATTTAGTATCAAAATTATTTCTATTTTCTTTATCAACATGCACAAAATCTTTTGAACCAAATAATCTAAGAAAATAAACATCTACCTCTTTTCTAGTATAATATTTCCTACGGTATTCCACCATCCAATTGCAATTGAAGGCCCAAAGTTAATTAAATAAATAGTTAATTAAATAAACCGCCATGTATACTACTTTTCCCAAAACTACAAAGGTAATCCAACATGTATCCTCATGCTTCTTGCACATTTCATGATTTTCCTGTTCATTCTTTCAGCAACACCATTCTCATGTGGTGTTCTAGGAACCATTCTTTCTCTGCATACTCCATTCACTCAACAATAATCATTAAAATCCTTGTTGTAGTAATCATTACCATTGTTAGATCTAAGGCATTTTAAATTTGAATATGATTCATTTTCAACAAGGGCTTTCCATCTTTTAAAAGTCTCAAAAACATCAAATTTACATTTAATATAATAAACCCATACCTTTCATTGTGGCATCATCAATTAAAGTCTTATAATAATGGGATTCTCGATGGGAAACTAGTTGGGTTGGTCCACACACTTTAAGTGCAAAAGCTTCAAATTTTGTTCCTTCTTTTTATTGCCCCAACTTTTAGAAATATCACTCTCTTTTACTTTCCAAAAATACTATGCTCACAAAAATCAAGATCTAGATCTATCAAATCGATAAATTTTCATTAGCCTTTAAGATGCACATTAAGTTTTGACACATATGGCCTAGCTGATAATGCCACATGCTTCCATATGAATCTAAAGTAGATAACACAAAAATGAATCAATCATACACGTAGACAAAAATAATGTTCCTACCTTTTTTCCTCTTTCTACAACAAGAGATCCATTAGTAACCTTCCAAGAGTTGGCCGTGAATGTAACCATGTAACCAAAATCACCTAGTTTTCCTGCAGAAATTATATTTCTCTTAAGGCTTGGCACATGCCTCAAATCTTTTAATATCCATGTATTTCCATTTTGAAATTTTTATATGAACTTATCCTTTACAAATAATATTGCATGGCTCATCATCTCCTAAATAAACATGCCCAAAATTACCTCGACATAATTTCTAAAATAACCCTTATTAGGAGTAATATGGGAAGAAGCTCTTGAATCTACAACCCATGGTTAAATTTTATCATCCAAGGAGAGAATAAGGCCATCTTTCATTACCTCAAAAGATACAAAATTAGTCTCTTTACCTTTTCTTGGTAAATTCTATTTTTTTCCTTGAAACCAAAAATCCTTCTTTGCATGTCCTTTCTTCCTACAATTCCAAAAGGTTATTATTTTACTTCTAGATTTAGATATGCCATTCTTAGACTTTGATTTCCCATTATTATTTCTCTTGGATGTCTCCTTCTTCCTTCCCATGATTTATTACATTCAAAGCATTACCAGAGGATAATTCTACCATACTTTTCTTGTGTATTTCTTCATTCATGATTATACTAACCACATCATCAAACTTTAAAATATTAGTATCAAATGTTGTATTAATAGCAACCATTTCCAAGTTATCCCAACTATCTGATAAAGAACGTAGAAAATAAAGTGCTTTCACTTCATCATCAACACAAATATTCATCGATTTAAATTGATTTAGAAAATAATACAAATCATTCAAATGAATTGATGTAGATTCACCTTCTTGCATCTTAGAATTAAATAATTTCTTAATAAAATAAAATTTATTTGAAGAACTAGGTTTTTCATATAAATTAGCTAAATATTTCATTAAATCTATCATGGTTTCTACTTCAAGTAATATTCAAAGCCACAAATTGCACCATACTCAATTTTATAGATCTCAAATCCTTTCTCATCAAGAATTCTCCATTCTTTCATCGTCATCTTTGTAGGTCTTTCCTTCTCATCCAATAGAAAGTATAGATATTTCTGATACAGATAATATTCCACCTATATCTTCCATAACTTTTAATTATGACCGTCAAATTTATCAACTATGTATTTTCCATCTTCCTCACCATTATTGTAGCTCCCACTCAATCAGAAATCCTTTGTGAGTGAATCTATCAACACACAAAACCCTAAAAAAAAAAATATCTTATACTAGTTTTTGGTTTAATCACAATATTTGTACATACATATATTAATATCTAAGCATACAAGAAATAAATATAGAAATAAATGAGAAGAAATAATACACAATATATAACATGGTTCACCCGAGTGTGGTCTACATCCACCAAGAAACAACTAATATATTATTCAAAGCTTTAATAGAGGGTATATAATGAATATATGTAATCTTCCACACCTCTCCGGATGTACAATACTTTCTTCCTCAAAAGGTTCCCTTTTCTCTCTCCAAAATTCTCTCTTCAATTCTCCCAATTATTAATGAGTTCTCTCTCACTAACCCTAGATCTTTATCTTATATATGCATATAAAAACTTATGAAACTCTAGCTATGTACTTACAATCATTAGATAAAATTTATATCAAATATTATATCTTATTCTTGTGAGTTAAATAAAACAATCACGTATAGGTAACCAATGTCTGTTACCCTAACCAATTTCCTCCTTACTTTGATTGAAAAGTGACCAATATCTTCTAAGATATAATAAGATTGTATTCCAACAATTTAATAAATCATGGTAATAAAGCAATTAATCTCCATAACTTAGCAAATGAGCTCTATCAATGCAACAATAGGGAGAGTGTGCTCAATAGTAAGATCCTATGAAAAATTGTCAACATGGGACTCATAAGTAGAAACAAGTTCAAAAGAAATCTTAGAAATGAAATGGATGTGAGAAGAGGGAGAATCTATGGTGTCACTAGAGTGGTCTAGAGAATCATCTCTCTCGAGACGATCAAACATAGTCATCATACAACTTTCACATAATGGTCTAGGTAGTGAAATGGAACTCGAGTGATAAAATTGCAATGTATCCCTAGATATAGTAATACTGATAAGGACATAGACTACATCATTGTGGTTAAACCACTCATCCTTCAGAGAGTCTCATCAAGCTTAGGAGAAAGACCACAAAGCTAGAAAAATAAAGCTGTGTATAGTGCATTGAGTGATAATGTCTTCCTTCCGAGACAGAAAGTTCTCATAGTCAAACATAAAAACATAATGATAAAACTATATAATGGAGATCAACCCCGAAATTTATCCCAAATGCCACTTTATAACTTAGTGCAAAATCACAAGTCCCCGTAGAGATCTTGCAAAAACCCCAAAATATGGAACTTTATAAAGTAATGAATTTACAAAAATAAATATAACCATCATGAAGAGTGTGGGAAAAAATGCACTTTTACAAAATGGAGCTGAAATAATAAATATTGGTTAAAATTTATAGCAAAAACCATTTTCCGTAACAAATGGCTTATTTAATTATTATAATTTCAAACTAATTCAAAAAATCAAGAAATGAGGGGAAAGGGTGTCATACATACATTAGTTGGAACAAAAAAAGAATGAAGAATGCAATGGTTTAGCTTGTAAGGGGGAATTGTCCTCCTTCCAACCCAGGCCTCACCCTTCATCTTCATCGAGTGAAGATACAAGGTTTAAAAACAAGAAAAACAATAATATTTCCTTTTTCAATGCCTGTGATTTTTTTATACAAAAATAATAAAATATAGCGCCCCTTCTTTACAAGACATGAGCTCATGAACAAAATGTCCTATTATCGAATAACCACTTAAAACCTTTAGAAATAAACCAAGATGAATTAAGGAGCCTTAGTTTTAAAATTCAAAAACTTGGGAAAAGTAGTTTAGGTCACGGGCCCATAGGGGATAAGTGTCTGAGAAAAGGAGGCAAACCGAGGAGTAAAAGATTTTACTCGAGTAATTTTTTAAAATATATGAGTAAAACATGGTAAACATGTAAAATGTTTTCATGTGCATTGTAACTATAACTCAAGTAGGTTGATTAATAGCAAATTAAGAGTTTCTTTAAAATAAGTGTTAGGATAATTAGTCTTTTCCTTGAATGTACCTTTTCTTTGAAATTTTTCATTAGATTTATTAGGTGTACTAACAACATACTTTATCTTATTCATATGTAATAACTTAGATTCACAAACTTTTAGTGTATGAAATAGATGAAAACAAGATATGAATTTGTGGAACATGACCGATTCTTACAAAGCATGAAGTAATATTTGTGTTAAAAGGTCTTGGAGGTCATCATCAACCAAGATATGATTTATCTTGGTAAGCATGGTATGATGACATAAGAAAAATAATTAATATGTTCATCATAGGCTTGGTGTCACTTAGACATTTGTGCATAAGAAACCTTATCCCTAATGTTGATAGAAATATGGGCGAAAAATTGATTTTCCAAAGTAGTGAAATAATGCATAGAATGTGTGGGAATATCATAAAACCATTAAAATGCAAATTCCTTAAGACTTCTATGGAACAACTTGGTTAGCAATATTTTATAAGAGGCATAATTGACATAATCTAGACATGAAATGTCCTACGATGTTCAATGGGGTCACTTTTTCCATCAAAATGGGAGGCTTAGGTGAAACAAAACTAGGATAAAAATGATAGAGGCCACCTCAAGAGAAACTAAATTATTTAATAATTGAGTGAAATCCATAGCATGAGGAGTATTAGACATGCCTTGTTAAAATTAAAAGATTTGAGCTTGTAATGTGTGAATAAGGGTTTCAAGAGCTTATGTGCCAAATAGAAAAGCATATAAACCATTAGATATAATAGGTATAATAGAAATGGTGGTTTCATGAATAGGAATAGAATCATTTTGTATTGGAATGTTATGATGCCCTGATAATGTGGACACCATACATGTAGGAACAATAAATGTCTCTAATCTACAGAGATGGATCATGTTTAAGTTGATCTCGTGTAACTTATAATAGGATATACATGTTAGAAATGTTATCTTGTAAAAATTGTGTGAATTATTAGTAATCATCATTAGTAAGGTCATGGTTACGATTTTTAGAGTAAGTATTAGAACCATAGCCTTATGAATGATCAATCATCATGCACTTGGGAACAAAAGTATCCATGGGTGATATGAGAATATGAAGATGTTGAAAAGATGCATAGATATTGATAATGATCCCATAGAGTTGGAAGATAAAACCAAATATCTAAATATAATCTAAATAAAATAGAAACCCTAGGACAACTAGGGTTTGAACCTAATTCTCAATTTAAGATTCAGTTCACAAAATGTTTTCACCATTTTTATATTTGATTAAGATTTATATCTAATAAAAAAGGAATCAAAAAAATATATAAGAGGTAATTTTTTCTAATTAACTTCAAACATTAACCATTCAAGATCATAAAAATACATTAATACTTGCATTAAATGTAAACGATATAATACAAGTTCATAAACACAAAGGATTGAACTCATTGAGTTGATTACAAATTAAAATGGACTTATAGGGGTAATATGAATGATGGAATATGGATATATGAAATTTATATGCCTCGATACAAACACTATGGAAATATTATACTAGGGAGAACTATATAGTAGGGGTAGGAACATCCGTATGGTTTTGACCCTACTAAAAATATGATTTGTAACTTTCTAGGTTTTATTCTTCTCTTAATATCTACTTCAGTAAAGTTGGTCATTTTTAGTCACACTATGAGGATATATTAATTATCTAATCAACCATTTAAATCATAACAATCAATGATAAGTGCTATAAAACAAACATTAATTACATTATAGGAACCTCGTGTACCACCGAAATTTTAACTACTCTGAAGAGGCATAAAACCACACATCAAATTCCACTTAGTATGTAATATCTAGCTATAGTGCAATCAATTATGACATAATTCCTTTGAAAACACTTGACTTGAGTTTCTCTTACAAATATACTTGAGTGAGTGACTTTAAGTTCTTACAAATGTGGGTAGCATTACTCATAGACTCAATGAGAAGTTTCATAATTATATATGGTGATATCTTAATGAATGTTCAAAGGTATTTATGGAGTTTAGGGAAATTTATGCACTTTTTGTTCTATCTTTTGTATATGAGTGCTAGGTAGTAAATGACCATGAGTTTCGCTTACTCATATATGCTTTTGAAGGATATTTAAGTTTAAAAGGCCAACTCATGAGTAATAGACCCAAATAATAATGTGTAATTGAAAGTTTTGGATTAAAGTGAGAAAGGTAAAATATGTACAAGTGATTCTTGGTGGATTAGCCCAAATTGGGGAACATATGGATGTGCCTTCCCTTTTATTGATCCTGCATATTAGTTTTGGACCATAGAGAGACAATTTCAATTATGAAGTTTGGAATATAACAAGTGGAATTTCTAAATGTATTTCATGCATTCAATTTTGGGACTATTCAAAGATGAGTGTGTATGACCAAGCAAGCTAGAAAATATACCTAAAGATGTATTAGATGAGAATGGGAAGAGTGTAATTGTCTAAGAAAGAGAGTTATGTCAAGACTAGTTGGGTCAAAGAGTGGAAATACTAAATTTGAATCTCTACAATATCATCAAATTTGAGATGAGAATCATATTATATCCAAGTATTAGGTGAAATATTGTGAGAAACAAAATCTAGACATTTTTAAAGAGTTAATTTTCATTCTTTAGTCAATTCTTGAGCTTGAAAAATAACTTTTAGTGTTGGAAAAAACATTAGAGATCTTAGGAAATGTGGTAAGCCAAATATGATGCTTTTTTAAAGACTTTACTAATGTATATATATGATATATATATATATATATATATATATATATATATGAAAAATTACTTGTAGGCACAATATCCAACCTCAAACAAATGTAAAAAAACACATATATAAGCTCCTCTAGCTACATAATGCTCAAAATTTTTATGTTTATGCCTTAGCCTAACAAAAAGGATGGTAACAAGGAATCTAAAGGATTACATTCTTAATATTATGAATTTATGTGAAATTCATTTTAAATAGCACAATTGGCCCACTTGTAGACCCACATCACCCAATTACCAAAGGGTTAGAGGAAGTAAAATTTTAGTGAAGGGAATAATTCTACCACCCAATCTAGTTCTTAGTAATGAGGGGCACAATTCGATGTTCCAAATCCTAAAAATTAGTTGGATATACCCTTCATGATGTAATAACAAAGAATTTATGTATAATTGATTGTTTAACACTTTTAACGTGGAACCTCCCCATGTGAGTTAGAATTTGATTGATATGTGATAAAAATGAACGAAATGTTTTAAGATGGTGATTATTGTCTTGTTATATGTATGAAAAGAGAACACATATTGTTCTAAAATCATGACATGATAAAAAAATTGGGAACCCTATCCAATTTGGTTATAAATTTAGACTAAGTAAACAAATGTTGGGGAGTAAATGCATATTTTTGGTGAAGAGGATATAAATTTCCCTAACAATATTTAAAATAAAACAATGCTTCACATACCTTAACACACTAGTGCATAAGAAGGGAACCTTCTTTATCCTAAAGATTTTTAATCATATTAAAGTCATCATAAATGAGCTGAAAATAAAGTGAAAAGTTTTCATCTTACCATCTCCATAGTGATGTTCATTTTGGGACATTATTTGTTTATTATTGTGATTCAATAAAATATACAATATTTTACTGAAATGTGAATATATAAAAATGCTATAAAAAATAAGATATAAATGCTAAGAAATATTTAGAGATGTGATTATGACCTAAAATGAGAGGGTAAGATACTTATTTGATTTTCACTTATCCTGAAGTGTGTCCGAAATAGAAGAACTGATGAAACAATAAGTCACATTGTCGCAACCACAACAAAACAAATGAAGAATTTTTGGGAGCCGGGCTAGGATGCCTGGACATGGATGAGGGCACTAAAGACCTCTCCTAGGTGCTAGAGTCTATAGAAAAGCTTGGTATCTGATTTATTCAGTGTCATTAGGGTTTTACAATTATTTTCCAATGATTTTCAGTATGTCGCAATGTGGTCAACAAAGTACCTCCAAACCCGTAATGAAAATCAGTATCCTACAAAAACCTCAAACTACATCAAATCCTAAAAATAAAGATGTAAAATGAGGGGTAAAACTATCCTGATAATCAAACAAGTTAAATTACAATCAAACATTGCACTACATCTTAGACCCAATGTATTTATATATGCGTGTGTGTGTAATCATGCTCCTAGGTTTACCTCGAGCCAATGACGCCAAGATAGCGAGCCATAGATAGATTAAAAAAATGTGTGGATGGAAAAATGAGATTCCCATTCGTATGTAGTGTGTATGAAGAGTAATAACCCCAAGATGTTGTCCCTTTGATATGTAGATATATATCCCTTGATAGAAATTTCCTACCTTTATAATGGTATGTATGTTGTGTTTATATAGGGATATCTTTTTTGAATTTCAACAATAATGACAAGAAATGCCAACTAAGACAATGAGATAGGAGTAGAAAAACCGAAAAGGTTGACCAAAAATGTCAAAATGTGAACAAAAATAAAGGGGACATGAGCTCCCAAGTTGGACAGGAGCGCCTGGGAACTAGTGTGTAATTCTGGGAAATAATGTCCCGAGATAATTAAATGCAAATGTGAGAAAACTGATAGACATGAATCCTCGTGAACTGGATAGAACTAGGGTACAAAAGTGATAGATGTGAGTGATAAAACAATAAAAACAAACGGATGAACTAGATAGTGTGTCATGAGTGAATACTTTTCTTTCTCAAGATCCATATATAAAAATGACAAACTTGGCATATAAAAAATAGTAGTAAGTGCGTGATTTTTGTCTACATTTTCCACCCCACTTTATAATATTTTAATGAAATTTAAGTAGTTTAAAGGATGTAAGGAACTTACTTGAAAGAAGTTCGGAGAAGACCTGTTGTAAAAGTACACTGCATAATAATAATATATAGCGTGGTGAACCATGGATATGCATGTTGATCCATGTGACATAGGTAGATAGGCGAAAACTATTGGGAGGAACACTTAGAGAGATTTGGTGATTTTATTTCATGTGATTTGGATATTTTTGAACTATCACCGATGGAATTTGATGGGTAGGAGTGATCGGCTCCCAACCCAATTGTGTGAATGTGATAAACTAAAGGATTTAGATGTACTACCACCAAAGGAAGAGTGTTAGGGAGAGATGTCTAGTTTTACCCTCCAACCATGACTACATCCTCAAAAGGTCTAGTTCTTTGTAGACGGACAAAGACTAAATTATTGTTCATTTCAATCTATTTTGATCCAATAAGAATAGCCCATATAGGATCAATTTAGGAAAGTCAATGAAATCTCATTTCCCCCACTGCAAGTGTGTCGCCACAATGTGTATGGATTCCATGTTTTGTCATTTGAAAGTGATAGAAAATGGAGAGTGACTTCACATGATAGGCCATCTGGGAAAGAAGTGATGTAACTCCCAAAATAGGTCATATGGGAGGACTAAAATGCACTATGTATTTTTAATTGTTTTTTTGATTCGGGTAATAGAAAAATGTATTGAGGTTTAATGTTTACAATAGATTACTCATATAGAGATTTTTCTTTTTCCCTAGATTAGGTCATTTGTTGGAAATCACTAGAAAGTGGTATGAAATGTTGCATAATGTGTGGTATTTTTTTAATAATGATGAATTAAATATGTGAAATGATCATGTAACATTGTGAGGGGGATCATAGAGTGATCTCGATTATATGCCCCCTTTTGGAAAAAGGGGGACTAACAGAAGAATGAATGTTGAGCCGAAAGTATATGTGAAATGATGCAATATAGTAAATATCACAGGATTGTTTGGATATTAAGTTAAATATGTGCTAGATTAGAATATACACTATGGAATGTGTACCATATGATAGTAGGATAAATTTTGATCTATATGGCACAAAAGGGGCAGAAAATAGAGTAGCAAAGCTTAATATATGAGTGAAAAGGTGTGGTGCATATTAGTTGGGAGAATATGCACCAAAAAAACTATATCCAAGTGAGAAATTGATACTTGTTATAAATATTAATTTTAAAAGGTGAATAGTAATTTCATTTGAACCTTGAGTGGGTGTGATTTTGAGCTTCGGACTTATGACATCGCACAAATTAGAGAAATGAGATTGAGTCAATTCAGATAAGGTGGCGATGGCCATGGTATTACACATGACAGATGAGTTGGTAAGTATGATGATTTTCAAAAAATGTGTCAAAATTTACTCATTTTTGTCTATTTTTGCAAACAAATTCATTTTTGAGTTTCTAGGAATTTTTGACCTAGGAAAGAGAGGTAGAGGTGATAACATCCTTTAGGATGCTAGTGCCTAGATTTAGGTGTTGTGACCTTCCCTTGGGCTCGCACGTCCTTCTCATGGGCATTGGTGATCGAGGAAGTTTTTTTATGATAAAACATGATAAATGGGAATTTTGATGCATTTTGTTATAGTGAATCATTTATTTTACATGTATATGAGGTTTTAATGTCACATTCTTTATGGTTTTTTGTGTTGTGTAGAGGGATATTCAATCAATGGAATTCTTGAGGTCGACACTTGATACGTTGTTGGGATTAGGCCTATTAGGATATAGAATGGGATATAGAAGATCATGTCGATCGCAATATATAGATATTTGGGAGGTACCACATAATATGTTGATGATTATTTATCTATATGACATGTGGTGTGTAGATAATTTTACATTTTGGTTACCTCTTTGGGAGATGACTATGACCTTGGAGGATGTATATCGTATATTTTGATTACTTGTTATCGATGAGAGGTTCCAAGTAATGGCCGTTGATGATTATTTGACACATATGTGAGCATCTAGGTGGTATTTTACAGGGAACAGTACAGAATAAGACCCATCTCAATCTCGATGTCATATTGAGATCTGGTGTTCCACGATTACAGAAGTTCATTGCAATAGTTACTAATTTTTCAGTGGTAGTAGAGGATGGAGGCGTAGGCATATTGTATAAAATGCATGATATTTTTCATCATATAGAAGAGGATGGTACTAGAGATATACATGGGTGCATTGTGTATTAGTGCTATTGTATAGGGACCTATATAGGATTACAAAGGAGGACCATGGAGGTGGGCTAGGATCCACCACATTTCTATATGTATGGGATTATGAGCATATTGTGATACTGAGGCCACTTTTTTGGCCACGTGTAGAGTGGGCAAGACTAGCTATATTTACTATTGGATGGGTAGGCTTCCGAAGTAGGAGGATGGAAAATTATACGTATAGATCGATGCTTGATTGTATGGGTCTAGGGGCCATTATATTGAGACCCTACCGGGATTATGGGTGGTCAAAGGATGGAGTATAGATACAATGTATATGAAGTAAAATGTTGTTGGAGGATTAGTTGCCAAGAGTGGATGAGTTATTTCAGGCAGAGTGTATGTCACGACAATTCAATATTTCTTAGGATGTTCCCCCAAAGCTATATTTATGGGTACGAGCCACTAAGTGCTAAGGAGATGAAGGGAGACAAGGACTAATAGGGGTACATCTAGTTCTTCATGGTCCTGGATGAGGAAGATGTGGCTATAGATCCAATACAGGTGGATGGTTTAAGATATATTCGAGGCATATAGTGTTAGTGGGTAGCACACCGATGGGTGCTATTTTTTCCAATTGTTGTGAATGTAGCAGGAGCACCACTAGTTGGAGGAGTAGATGGGATAGGCACTTGTCATTTATGGCAATGGTATAGCGGAAGAGATAATAATGTGTAAGTATTTTTTTTTTTGATAGTTGTCAATCATCCCTTAGTTTGTTTAATTTTTTATTTCGTGTCTCACCGATTAATGCTTATTGGTCACCGATGGTTTAGGGAATGATATGTTGATCTTCACATTGATTTCACAATGTGGCATCAATATGCTCATGATGGAGTAGGGATGGTAGAAGGAGTGGATGCCATTGTGGGTGAGCATGGTCATTTGTTCAATCCAGGTGGTGGCTGCAGTAATGACATAGACCATGTTATTGAGTGAATGTGATGAGGCATAGGTAGAGAATCGAGCTAGGGAGATTGCGGTGGGGGAGCCCTAGTGCATTATGTGTTCACAAAGTATTTAGAGCTCTTGGGTCAATTTGCAGAGTAGTCAATGAAGTTTTCCTTATTTCATAGACATGTTGAGAGATATATGGGCTACAACCAATGACGTAGATCGAGTGGGGAAGCATCTATCTCTAGAGATCCCAAAGTTTGTCATAGTGAAATTTATTACAAGATATGAAATGTATTGATGTATCGATGTATGGGGCTTTACCCTTAGAGATTATATTTTTAAACTATTGTTTTAGATGAGATATATATATATATATATATAGTTAGATGATTAGTGTATTTGTGTTGTGTTGATGTTTATTGATGTGTGATATGATGATTGATGTTCTTATATTGATCTTGTGATGTTTTAGTTGTATTATGTTAATGATTATGTTGAGTTAAGATATACGATGATGTGGAATGAATGATGGTATTTATAGTATGTGATGGATGGAAATAGATGTATGTGATATATTACCATATATAAAAATTAATGAATCATGAGATGATAGAAATAATATAATTATATGTCACTAATTCCGAAATTAAAATGATATATGAGATTTTGTATAATCATGATGAAGAAGCGGGGATAAATCAGATCGATTCCCCCAACGTATGTGTGAGAAGATGAGGCATATTTATATAAGACCCTCAAAATCATGAATGAGCCATAGAACATGAGTATGTCATTGGGAAATGGTGTGGTAGTGTAAGATACATAGATAAAACAAAGAAGTGCATAGCGTGAATGATGAAGGAGGTTCTTATTGTAAAAAATCCCTCAACAATCATGTAAGAACCATGAGAACATGAGTGCCTCATCGGGTGGTGAGATGAGAAGAATACCTTACCAAATATTAAGTGGGCGTGGAGAAGTGGAGGATTTTGAAGTGGAAGAAAGCATTAGTGTATGAACTAAAATTAATGTCCAATGTGATGGTGCAAATGATAGGAGATGTAGTGGTGAAAAGCATAGTTGTTGATGGATTAGGAAGGATATGTGAAGCAAGAGCACTAAGTGGTGGATGAGATGGTGCTAGTGGTCAATGATGCATTGGTGGATGAGCGAAGTGGAGACCGTGCATGAATAATGACCCATGGTGGTGGATGAATAATGACCTAGAAGTGATTGAGGAGACAAGTGAACTGGATAGTATCCGATTACTTCCATGGAATCAAAGAAATATACCACTCACGAGAGCGAGAGGAAAAGGCAATGACACCCTTGTCTTTTAACTATTGCAGTTTTTCCATGAAGGGTTCAATAGTCATTATCAAATGGCCATTGATCTGATGATAATTTCAGTAAGGATGATCATTTTGGTGTTAAAAGTGATGAGGAAGATAATGATGATTAGAAGGAAATAAAATACATGGTTATCAAGCAAAGAACACAACACATCATGAGGCTTAACAACATGTGAAAAATGTAACGGATCTTGAGTAGGAGATACAAAATTATTAGAAAAATATTGACACATGAAGGAGATGAAGGACACTTATGCAATCGAGGATATTGAATGTGCTTGCAATGGGCAAGGGATATGGAGACCTTGGAGGATTCTTAATGGATAGAAAAGGAGAAAACTAGAATATGATGCAATATTATAAGAATTAACAGGATGATCTATATCATGTGTATTAATTATATCTTTATCTATATCAATCACCTTATAACATAAGAGTGTAAATGATTCACATGTGTCATATTTCAATCATTATTTTAAAGTAGGAATCAAGCCACAAAAATATGAATTTTCTTCCTAAATTAATGGGCTGAAAGACTTAGCTAATGCATACAAGTGTTGAAATGTAGAATATAATCAATGATAGGTTTTGTGTTTCTTTTATGTAAGTTGGGTAGATGATCATGTGTGACTCTAGGACCGTTGTTAAATAGGAAGCATCAAAGAAAGGCCTTGTCCATTTCATAATAAGAACTAATAAATCCAAAAGTTAGATGTGTTTACCATTGAAGAACATCATCAAGTAAGACTATGAAGAAATTCTTTCATAAATAATCGATCATTTGAGTAAGAAGCCATAGCTATACAATAATTCTCAAGATGTAGATATGGATTTTGAGTACCATCAAAACATGAAAATTTAGGCATGATAAAGCCTCTTAGAAATTTTGAATTGTGAATTTTATTTGGAAATGGATTTCCATGAAGAGAGTCATTATCAATAAACACATAATAGGCTTTCCTTTCAAGAGTGATAGATTGGACCCGAGATTGTAATTTTCCAACATCATGCATGAGTGATAAAATTTCATGTGAAGGAATCATGGGAGATGTGAGAGACACATTGAGAGGTTGAAACTTTCCATTATGAGTGATCATGGGAATTTCAGAAGAAGAAGTGGAGGATGTGGATGTTATAGGAACACTAGATATAGGTGCAAAAGAAATAATTGGTAGTATAATAGGAGGAATAGATTCATGAAGAGATGAAGAAGAATAAAGAGGAAGAATAAAGCTTGTAATGTAAGTAGAAATGTAGGAATAATATTATTAAAAATTAAATGAGATGAACGAATAAAAGGAGGAGAATGGTCATTCATGCTATTAGATACATCATCGTAAGTAGATGAAAGTGGAGAAGAGAATTCACATTCAATAGTTTCAAGAGAAAGTAGAATCATTACTAACATGTTCATTCTCGTAAATATCATCGATATCAGAAAAAGTATCCCATGGAAGTATTTCATCAAGTGTATCATCAACATATAATGAAGTAGGAGAAGAACTATCATGAGATGTATCTTTATAATCATTAGAAACATTTTGAAAAATACAAGGAGTATGAGATGTAAAATGATGATCATCCCGACTAGTATGCAAAATAGCATCATGGACATGTACATTTTCATCATGATTTTTATCAAAATACCGTAATCAAGACTAAACATATAATCAATAATGACATCATCAAGTGTTTTAACATAAATAGAAGAAGGTGAAGTAGTCCTAGTGTCTATGGAATAACTAGGAGTATAGAAAGAAAAGTTTTGTTTTTTAGAAACAATGCTGCAAGAAGAATGGGTGAAACTAGTGGGAATTTTGCATTCATTGGCCAAAATAATTCTTTTAATATTATCATCAACATGAGGGGTGTGATAGAGAACCCTCAATTAAGCCTCGTAGCCTTATCGTAAATAGGGACTCTCGTGATGCATAACTTGATTATGAGAAGAAGATCTATTTTTTCCATTAGGGTTTATTGGATCCTAGGGAAAGGAGTTTTAAGATATAGTTTCTCCAAAATGATTCAATAAAATTTGTAATATTTTACCTGAAATCTCAATCTGGGAAACTGTTATAATGATGTACAACAAGATACAAATGCTAAGAAATTATTAGAGATGTGACTGTAAAATAAAATGAGAGGGGTAAACTAATTATCTAATTTATTCCTATCCTCGAAGTGTGTCCAAACCGGAAGAACTAATGAAACAACAACTCAGAGTGTCACACAAACCACATCAAAAAAATGTAGAAATGTCAAGAGTGCTAGGCATAAGGAACTGGGTTGAGAAAGAATCCCTCCTTGGCATCATTGTCTATAGAAAATATTGAAATTTTATTTCTTTAATGTTGTTAGGGTTTCACACGTATTCACCAATTATCTCCTATATGTCATAAAAGGGTTAAGGAAGTACCTAGAAACCCTATAATTAAAATAGTCTACCGTAAAACCCTCAAACTACATCAAATCCTCGAAAAAATAAAGATGCAAAATGAGGGTTCGAACTATCCTCAACTATTAAACAAGTGAATTTATGATTGAGCATTACACTACATTTTAGACCCAATGTAGTTCTATGTACTTGTTTGTGAAATAGTGATCCTAGGTTTCCCTCACGTTAATGATGCCAAGATAGAGGGACATAGTTAGATATAATGCAAGTGTGTGGATGGAAAATGAACGTCCCCTTCCTATGCAAAGTGTGTATGTAGAGTAATAAACCCAAGATGTAGTCCCTTTGATATGTAGAGAGATAGCCCTTGATAGAAATTGCCCACCATTATAATGGTATGTATGTTGTGTTTATATAGGGATCCCTTATTTAAATTTTGATAGTAATGAAACAACATGCTCACAAATACCTCGGGATAAGACTATAAAAACTTAAAAGGCCAACCAAAAATGTTAAAATGTGAACAAAAACAAAGGGAATAGGTGCGCAGGTTGGAAATGAGTTCTTAGGTGCTAGTGTCCTAAGACAACTGACGACAAATTTGAGAATAATGATAGATAGGGATCCCAGTAACTTGACAAAATTGGGGTACAAAAGTGACAAATGTGAGAGATAAAATAATAAAACAACCAAATCAAATGGAAGGAATAGACAATATGTCATCATTGAATACATTTCTTGCTCAATATCCATATATAAAACAACATACTTGCAAAGTATAGTAAATAGTAGTAAGTGCATGCTTTTTTGTCTACACAATGTTAAAAGAGCACACATTAGTTGGTAAAAGAACTTGTAAGGCCCTATCTACCAAAAATTGCCTTGAGGACATCATAAAGGGTGTAGATATTAGAGATATGGAAATAGTGGCACCACCATGGTCGTCATCGTGTAAGGTATGAATATGGGTGAAATATGATGGAATCCACTTTAATAAAGTTTGAAGAAGGGAACCTACAATTTCAAATTATTCCGAATAGACAAAATCTACATTTTTAATTTGTTGGAAACTAGAACAAACAAAGAATTATCATGAAAAATATGTTAGATGTATTACATTCCATTATATGAAATTCATGAAGGAAACTTGTCCATGCTAACTTTCCCTTGTCCTTCCTAAATATTAGAGACATAATCTAAAGTAAAAAAATGTTGGATAAAAGAGGACACTGATTTGTCTGAAAAACATTCTTGATGGAAATGAATTGGAACTTAGCTCCATTATATTCCCGTGGTGACTCAAAAACACCTCAAGGTGGGCTACAAGAGTGGTGAGAGGGTTGAGAAGACATATTTGAGGTCGCATCATAAAAAACATGATCCATTTAGTGTTATCTTGGCTCTACAAGGGTTTAGGTTGGAGTTGAATGGGAGGAACAAGTGTATGTATGATGATTAAGTTATTAGATGTCCGCATATGAGGATTAGGTTTTTTATTCACACATGCATTAGTTGTATACGATTTTTTTTTTCTTGTAGGAGCCTTTTCATTAGTCATAGTGTTATAGCCATCATTTTTGCCTAGCAATTTTAGATTTTAAGTTGGTTGATCTCCTCAAGTAGCCTTAGATTTATCCATGAGAGGAAAATCCTAGATCCTATAGTGTCGACTTTAAACCTAAAAGAGGTATTGGGAAAGTTAATATAGGTATTTTTTTGATAAAAATGTTTAAAGCCGACCTCAATGTAAAGTAACTACTTCACGTCCTTATTCAATTGAATCTCAACACAAAATTGTTTGTTAGGTTGAGCCGAATAAAAATGGTTGGGTCTATGGAAAATATAATTCACCCAATGCTATTTAAAATATTTGGGATAAAGAACCAAAGAGGAATAAGAAGGTCATGATGCTAGACCCACAGATGGAGTTTAAGGGAAAATTACTCGATACTTAAATGTATTGAGTTTGAGATGAAAGGAAATGTAACATGTTTTGTAAGAACCATATCCCGACTTAGCGATAAGAGATTGCACTTGCAAATCATTCTTGAAGGAGAACACAAAGATGCCTTTGGTAAGGTTCATTAATACTCGTGTGACATGGATTTCCTTGGTTTCTAGTGGAATTTTTCTAGAGCTAGATAGAATATTTAGAGGGAAAATTAACAAGATAGTAAAATATATACAAAATTATTTTCATACCACTTAATAAACAGTTTAATAGAGGAAATATTAATTAAAACAACAATAACATAGTCACACTCATTACCTCATCATAAAACCGAGGGGAAAACTTCCTCATGTATTTGGTATCCATTTTCACCATTTCTTGCACTAATAGTTACAACCCCATGGTTTAGCTCCTTATTATAATGACTACAACCTCCTAAAGGGAACATTAAATGTCAAAATTAATGCTCACACGCTTCAAAAATATTGCAAGAACAATATGGATGCTCTAGAGTTGTTGAGAAGACAATAGTAGTGAAAGCTTAGTAGATCCTCATAGGCTTTAGAAAACACACGATAGTGGTATGGATAGTTGAGTCGATAAGACAACAAACCAAAAAATGATATTGAAAACCCTACAGAGCCAAAAATAAATCTCAAATAAACTTTTACTAAATTAATTAACTAGTCCCATAATGATAGCTTGTTTACTAAACACACCAATACACTAATACCATAACCATCAACTAATCTTATATCAATAGTTAATAAGCACAAAAAAACTTATACCATGCCATAATTACATAGTCTTGAATCCATAGACAACCATATATGTTACTTTATACAATATTTATCAATTACTTTCTACCATATCTATCAATTGCAGTTGTTTCAGCATGCCCTATCATATCAAGTCATTGTTCTAAATATCATTATTGATACTAAAAGGAAACTTGATCTAACAAAAACACAACCAAATTTTAAATAAGTCTGTCGGTTTTCTTGGCCTCTCTTTTTAATATAATTTTATAACTTTAAAAGCCCCCATTGAAATGTATGTAATTAAATCCAATATATTTCTTTAAAATCCATCTTACAATTGTTTGTGTGGCATATGCAATAATTGCACTATATGATCTATTAGTTGGATTTTTACGTCAAAGGATTTCCCCCTATGGGAAAGGCCTCTGCGGATGTTTCTCTAACTAAGTTAAATTTGACGGCCGTCACTTTTGGGAAAAATTGCAAACTGTAGTTTATTAGGGTTACATATTTATCTCTATTTGCAAGAATGATTTACTAACCTATACAACCTTCGAAAATATCTTCGCTTCTCTGGAATTTCTCCTTTTCTCAGCCTCCTCCATTTTCCCGCCTGGAAAAGTAAGTCCTTCACTTTCGGCATATGTTGATCATTTTAATAATCTTCATCCTTTCGAAGGGTATATCCTTGGCTTCCAATTTATTATAAGCCTCGCGTGTGCCCTCTAAAGCCCTGTGTGTAAAATGCCATCTCATGCACCAGGTCATCGTTGATGTCAATTTCTCTTTCTTTTTTGTAATCTATGTAGAGTTTTTTGATCTCTACTGTAATATTTAAAGAGCAAGCAGGTGGAAAGTCAGAACTACAGGGGAATGGTGAAGAAGGGTTTTGCGGTGATTGAACTGTTAATGGGAATTGGTAGGTGTAAAAGCCAACCCCGTAAAATTTTCCAAAGATCCTCCCACTGTGCCAAAATGGGAGCTTTAGAACAGTGGTATAGAAATCCATCAAAGAATAATAGAAAGCAAGTGTTTTTTAACGTTGTAGTTGCAAGCACCCTCGTTAGATATGTACACAAAATGTGGAAGCATACACAAGGCATGAAAACTGCTCGACAAAATGCCTCAAAAATGTGGTCTCGTGGAATACCATGACCTGGAGGATATGCACAAAATAGGTTTCTTGAAAAGTTGTTGAAGCTTTTAAGAAAATGCATCTGTCAGGTGCAAATTTTGAAATAGTCTACAAGCATCCATCAGAGCATAATCAAAAGTGGATTTTTATCAAATTTTGCAGTTGCAAATTCTTTGGTAGATATGTATGCAAAATGTGGAAGCATACACAAGGCACGTGAGCTGTTTGACAAAATGTCTCAGAAAAATTTAGTCAAACAATATTACTTACAACACAACACCTAAACCCTTACTGTCTGCAATATTAAACCCTGTGAAGTATGTTCCAAAAGGGTGTGCTATGAGAATTTGGGGAGAGAGCCTAATATGCTTACCCTGATATTTTAACGTTGCTCGTCTGGTCTGAACCGATACCCTCGCTAAAATATAGGGACAACCAAAAAAACTTATATCAAATATAATCATATATAATAAATAAGAAATGGTTTGTATTAAGTTACTAACACACACGAGTTTATGTAAGAAGACAACAATGCAGTACAGTAGAAGGATATTCCAAAAGTGCCTACTATGACAATTTTGGGATAATGCCTAATATTTTAACGCTGCTCGTCTGGTCTGAACCGCCACCCTGTTAGATATGTACGCAAAATGTTGAAGCATACACAAGGC
This sequence comes from Taxus wallichiana var. yunnanensis, assembly GCA_018340775.1. Classification (NCBI taxonomy): domain Eukaryota; kingdom Viridiplantae; phylum Streptophyta; class Pinopsida; order Cupressales; family Taxaceae; genus Taxus; species Taxus wallichiana. The sequence goes on along the minus strand of CM031239.1, from coordinate 967,748,099 downwards.
ATGCAAACTGTTCAACAAAATGCATCAAAAAAATGTGGTCTCGTGGAATACCATGATTGCAGGATATGCACAAAATAGGTTTGTTGAAAAAGTTGTTGAAGCTTTTAAGCAAATGCATTTGTCGTGCACAAATTCTGAAATAGTCTATAAGCATCCATCAAAGAATAATCAAAAGTGGATTTTTATCAAATGTTGCAGTTGCAAATTCTCTAGTAGATATGTATGCAAAATGTGGAATCATACACAAGGCACGTGAGCTGTTTGACAAAATGTCTCGTAAAAATTTAGTCTCGTGGAATGCCATAATTGTAGGATATATAGAAAATGGCCTTTGCAAGGATACTCTCAAACTCTTTGAAGTAATGAAACACTCTAGAACAGACCCTGACCATGTAAGATTCACCTGTGTTTTATTAGCATGCAACCATGCAGGTTTAGTGGATGAGGGCTGTAATTACTTCATTCGCACAAGTGGCTATTATTGCATTGCATTTACAATTGATCATTATGTGTGCATGGTTAAACTTCTTGGTCGTGGCTGGCTATCTTGAGGAATCTCTAAATTTCATCATCAAAATGGAAATTAAACCCATGGCCATTATGTGGAAACGCTTGCATACGCACTCCAGAGAGCACATAAGAATACAGGGTTAGGATCATTTACAGCGACTCTTCTTTTTGAGTTGGATCCTCAAAATACTGCAACTTATGTTCTTCTGTCAAACATTTATGCAGAAGTGGGCAGGTGGAGTGAGGTTCAAATGATAAGAAGATTGATGAAAGATAGAGGAATTCAAAAGAAACCTATATGAGGATGTCTATTATAAAACCTATGTTCTTACTCTTGCTTTTGCTTTTGATTTTTTGTGTTGCACTAATGCTTGTTTGGATGGCAGTTGCCAGGTAACTATAAAAGTAGCTCTTGTACATTGTAGGGTTCATTACAATTGAATCAAGAGTTTACAGTGTGTTAATTTTGTGAAATTTGAGGAGAATTGTTCAAATTAAAATTGAATGTAGAGCATATACTTTCTGTTAATTTTGTGATATTCAGGGAGAATCCTTCAGCTTAAAATTGAATGTAGAGTGCACACTGTATGTAATTTTTGTGAAATTTTGGGGAGAATTCTTCAGCTTAAAATTGAATGTAGAGAGTACACTTTGTATTAATTTTATGAAATTTGGGGAGAATTTTTCAGCTTTTAGATCCCTGTGCGAGCGATAGTGATTATGCATCTGGAATTTACTATGCTCATGTGAGCTTAGCAATTTGAGGTGTATTCGTGAACAAGCAACAAGTCCATTTAAAATTGTGGTAATTATCCTCCTTGTTTTAATGAGATATGTTATTTAATTTATCAAATTACCATGGAAAACATTTTTTTTTCCTTTTGATGAATGGGGGAATCGACAATGTATCCTTCATTACCTCTCCACAGGTCAAGGGTTTGAACCCTAGAAAACTTTGTTAATCATAAATTAAAGATAAAGGCTATTTAGTATTCTACTAGACAAGTCTTATTCTTTTTGTTTTTCTATATATATATATATATATATATATATTTGTTTTTATCTCGAATTCAACTACAAGTAATAAACATGTTTACACTATTGAATCGAGATAAAAAAAAGAAGAATATATTCTCATGTGGAAATCTAAAAAAAAAATTGTTTATCAAGATTTTGTTTTGATTTTGATGATTCTACAAACACTTCACTACCATTCAATAAGTACTCGTTTCTCACAACACACAATGCATATGCAATTGACAATGGTGCTCCCGGGCTACCTTCACAAATCAAGAAGACACTGTCACACATCAATTGATTGTATGCATTTCACTCATTTCTCTCAGTTGCCTTGAAAGTAATTTATTCCAGTTAGTTTTGAAGTCTTTCAGATTGCATGCTTTTGTTATAACCTCTTTTCCTTGTTTAGTATTGATGTATTTTAGGCCCTAGGAACGTATTTATATTGAATGAGATCACTCAAAAATGTTAAATTTTCTGCAGTTCTTTGTCACGGTTCAAGAACTTATTTTCAATATTGATGTATTTTAGGTTCTGAAAGAGAACGCTTACACTTAATGGGACCTTAAAATCCACCATCCTCCCAACTTGTGTCAGTCAGAGCTTTGCAACAGTCTAAAAACATCCATCAAAGCATAATCAAAAGTGGATTTTTATAAACTATCGCAGCTTGTAAAATTCTCTAGTAGATATGTATGCAAAATGTGGAAGCACACACAAGGCACGTGAGTTGTTTGACAAAATGTCTCAAAAAAATTTAGTCTCGTGGAATGCCATAATTGCAGGATATGCACACAATGGCCTTTACAAGGATGCTCTCAAACTATTTGAAGTAATGAAACACTCTAGAATAGACCCTGACCATGTAAGCTTCACTTGTGTTTTATTAGCATGCAACCATGCAGGTTTAGTGGATGAGGGTTGTAAATAATTCAGTCACATGAGTGGCTATTATTGCATTGCATTTACAATTGATCATTATGTGTGCATGGTTGACCTTCTTGGCCATGCTAGCTATCTTGAGGAATCTCTAAATGACTATAAAAGATCAACACTTATAACAAAAGAACCTAAACTAAACTAAACTTGATAATATACTTTTTATTTATACTAATAAAGAAAATGATCCACTATAAATAAAAAATGTTAACAAGTACCATAATATTAGAAATTCTAAACAATTATACGTAATAAAAAATACAACGAAAACTCAACTAGAAATTATTATAAGGAGAGTATGATGTCAAAAGACAAGACCTATGGCATATTGGATTGTTTGGCTGATGAAATGATGTGGGTAGGTGGATCAACTAGGTCACATAGAGAGATAACTTCCTAATCAGCCAATAGCTCGATAAAATATGTAATTTAAATAAAAACAACAGTATTCATAGGATGTGGACCTGCATGGACAAGATGAGAGGTATGGAAAATTCGGTTGAGATGTCAATTCTCTTTTTACTGCACATGATTGCACAAATTTTGGAAATAAATTTAGTACATAAAAAGTAAATGGGATGAGGAATAGTCCATAGGGGACACTGATTCAACCCAGAGGTATCACCAATTGTTAAGTTAAAGAAACACAGTCTCATCTTGGAATTAACATATTCATTGTAAAGCTTATGAATATTAAGCTATCATCCAAATGTTTCCTCTCCACTAAAATCAATTTGTGGTTCCTTCTTCAAAAATTCTTCATAATCTTTCAATGTATCAACAACACGATGTTGTTTATGATATTCATGAATCTCTCTTAGGTGGTCATAAAATATGCTTTTGAGTTGAATGCATGGAGAGTGTGTAGCTTGGAGCTCAAATCAAGAAGCTCATGGCAATACTATCATTACAATCAGTTGTTCCATCGTGAATAGAAAAATATCCCAAAAATCCAAATACTTGGATCCTTAAAAATAGGAGATTTCAATCAACTACATGTGTATATTATTGTCTTGATATTTGTTCTCGAAATATCTCCATGATAGTGTCATTAGTAATTAGGATCAAATATATCTTTATAAATGCATGCCTACTTCTTAATAATGATATTTACCTTTAGAGATATTATAGGAGATGAATCTAACCAATCACTTTTGGGAAAAATTGTGAACTATAGTTTATTAGGGTTACATATTTATCTCTATTTCGGGACTCGATTTAACGCACAATGGCTTTAATTTTAGGACGGCTATTAGCAAGAGAACTCCGTTTAGCACGGCTTATGGTTGTAATATGGTACGTATATTACGCTTTTAATTATTTATGATTTGGATGTGGTGTTGCACCTATGTGTAAATTTGCGAATAGGATTCCAAACTCGCACTGGAATATATTCGAGCAAAAAGTGGAAAGTCAGAATTACAGAATGGTGAAGAATGGTTTTGCAGCAATTGAACTATCAACAGAATTGGTAGTGTAAAATCCAACCCCGTAACATTTGCCAAAGATCCTCCCACTTTGTGCCAAAATGGGAGCTTTAGAACAGGTATGGAAATCCATCAAAGCATAATAGAAAGTAGTGTTTTTTTAACGTTGTAGTTGCAAGTGCCCTGTTAGATATGTACGCAAAATGTGGAAGCATACAAAAGGCATGCAAACATTCGACAAAATGCCTCAAAAAAATGCGGTCTCATGGAATACCATGATTGTAGGATATGCACAAAACAGTTTTTTTAAAAAGTTGTTGAAGCTTATTAAGCAAATGCATATGTCAAGCGCAAATTTTGAAATTGTCTATAAGCATCCGTCAAAGCATAATCAAAAGTGGATTTTTTTATCGAATGTTGGAGTTGCAAATTCTCTGGTAGATATGGATGCAAAATGTGGAAGCATACAAAAGCCACGTGAGCTGTTTGACAAAATGTCTCGTAAAAATTTAGTCTCATGGAATGCCATAATTACAAGATATGCACAAAATGGCCTTCGCAAGGATACTCTCAAACTCTTTGAAGTAATGAAACACTCTGGAATGGACTTGACCATGTAAGCTTCACCTGTGTTTTATTAGCATGCAACCATGTAGATTTAGTGGATGAGGGATATAATTACTTCAATCGCATGAGTGCCTATTATTGCATTGCATTTACAATTGATCATTATGTGTGCATGGTTGACCTTCTTGGCCATGCTGGCTATCTTGAGGAATCTCTAAATTTTATCATCAAAATGGAAATTAAACCCATGGTCGTTGTGTGGAAATGTTTGCTAGGTGCCTGTAGAGCACATAAGAATATAAGGTTAGGATCATTTACAACAACTCTTCTTTTTGAGCTAGATCCTCAAAATACTACAACTTATGTTCTTCTGTCAAACATTTATGCAGAAGTGGGTAGGTGGAGTGAGGCTCAAATGATAAGAAGATTGATGAAAGATAGAGGAATTCAAAAGAAATGTAGGTGTAGTTGGATTGAAGGCCATAAAATGGTACATGCTTTCTGTGTAGGAGACAAATCACATCCACAAACACAGGTGATTTATGCAAAGTTGGACGAATTGTATTGGGAGATGAAGGCAGGAGGATATTTCCCAGATTCAAATCATGGACTGATTGATGTGGACAAGGAGGAAAAAAATTTATTCCTCTCCCACCATAGTGAGAAGGTGGCAATTGCATTTTGATGTTTTGTCTGTACATTGAAAATAATGCTTAAAGATGAAATGTTTGACTGATCATAATGAAGAAAAATGGATCTGTACATTGTAGATTCATAAGAATCCAATAAATATCTAACCTTCTAATTAAAATGGATTGTTGAAGAATCTAACAAGTGTATTTTTTTAATTTCATATAGAATCATAAAAGAAGACAAAAACTAGACTGGGACACTCGGCTAAAGATTACTAATTGTGCTGCAAAAGGATTAGCATATCTTCATCATGATTGTAGCCCATGCATTGTTCATAGGGATGTGAAGACTTATAACATTCTTTTGGATGATAATTTTAAGGCACATTTGTTAGAATTTGGCATTGCTAAGTACATTTCCTCGGCCAAAACCCACACCGCACCTATGTTATGGTTACCATTGGCTACATTGACCTGAATATGCAAAGAACATCAAGGCTTAATGAGAAATGTGTTGTATACAACAAGGACATTTTCATTCATGTACAATAATACAAACTTGTTGGCTTCAAGTATCACACACCTTATCAACATATTAACGACAATACAAAAAAGGCTTTTTCAACAAAAAACTAACCAAAAAATCGATGCAATCACTGTCTCAAACAAGTTGCAACACTAACACAATTTCACCCAAATAATTAACTAGCCCTCTAAATCAAAGAACATATACCGTTCGGCATTCACATTGCATTGTACACATGCAATTCCTAGTTAATATAATTGAAGAAATTCTGGTTAAGTATTAAAACAAGAAGCATGAGCCATAAATCTATATACCTCCTTCAATTCGAAAACATATTTATTCTTTGAGATTATGAAGCAACAAATGATTTATAATACCGATGACCAAAACTCGCTTTATCATTGTATATATCTATAACATTATATGTTGTATAGGCCTACATCCATTATCATGACCAGCACAATTAGAAATCCTCGCCATTACCGTGGCCGTGACCACCACCACCGCCATAGCCACCTCCATGGCCACCGCCACCGCCACCTCCACCGCGTCCACCGCCGCGCCTCCACCACGATCACCACCCCCACCAAAGTCTTCCGCCACTTGAGCATGACTTAACACCGCGAGCAGAGTCCATGAAAGTATTACAGCCCAGAACATAGCACACAATCTTCGAACGAGACACCATTCATGAGTCTCAACAATCCACTTTGGGAAAATGTATCCGGGAGTGGGGTATTTATATGTTTTTTGCACGTCCTCGAGACTGGTTATAATGTATGTTATTGACAATCCCACTAGACAATATAATTTTTTTTATTTTAATAATTGATTAAAAAAGTAAAAATCCCCAACTTGTTTTCCATGAATCTTTACATCCTCATTCATTAATAGGAACAACCATAATAGGATGTGAAAACCGGAAGGGTTTTAAGAAGGGAAATTTCTTTGTTTTGGGCATGGTTTATAGAAAAGAACATTTATTATCATGATTTCCTTTCTTTAAAATTTAAAATTTCCCATCTCGACAAATTTCCAAACACTATTCCAAATCTTTATTTTTGTGTATATTTTGGGAGTGTGTTGGGAAAGTGGGGAAGGTGTACTGATATTTTACGCATGTTCATTGCAATTATAATTTTTTTTAATGCCTAATATATTTTCATAAGTTTAAAAATAATAGAGGGTTTGAATATATTTGCACTAAGTCGAAAAATCCAAATCTGCATAGGGTTTGAAAAAGACTAGATCTGTAAACATTTTGAAGATCTATAGAAACATATATAGGCCAATGGATGCATGATAAAAGGTATATAATAGTAAATATTTGTGTGTTTTTATGTGAAGTACATAGGACATCCTCAACAGGATGGTGTTCTCGCAGAAGGAAATTGTTGTTGTGTAGGGCATCATTGCATCCTGGAAAAATGTTCTATTTTAGTTTTAAGGTAAGTGAAAAAATTAGAATATTTTTCTAATTAAAATGATCCATGTAAATATAATACTTTAATCGGGAACATAAGATAATTTCTTTCAATAAAAATTATAAATTGTAAAACAAAATTCCTAGAAAATGTGGGATCATGGATTGCGTTCACTATTGGATATGCAAAAATGGTGTTTTCTTAAAAATCCTTATATTTATTAAAGATGTACATTTGGAATATTTGATGCCAAAATCAAAAAAATATTCTAAAATATTCCTCTTAGCTTGTAATAAACTAAATTTTTAAAATAGGGTATTTATACCCATTTAAAACAATTTAAACCCTAAATAAATAAATAAGGGTTTGGTGTAACTTTGTTTCCTTATTTATTAAAACGCACAAGGTTGTATATTATAAATTAATTATAAAAATTAGTTGACAAAATAGAATATAGATTTTAATATAATGTGCATTATAGAAATGATCTAAAAAATTGGTCAAAACATATGGAGGAAAAATGTTTAGCTAAACAAGAGGTGCATAAATTATCTACGTGTGCAGATTGGATATGTAGAATCATAATATTTGGAAGTTCTTCATCTCTAGAGTTGTTTCTACAAAACAAACTTGTATGAAATAATACAAGACCTACTAAGGTGTAAAATGGTATGATATTGGGCTATATGGTCTCAAATAGGGATATCTTAGGGTTTTGCAACTTCTAGTGGTCCTCGGTTGTGTAGAAATATTCTTCATTGTACGATGCTAATGTTATCCAATGTGGAAAACTTAAATGTAGTAACACTTAATAGGTAAAACCATAGATAACCACACTATCAATTTATGAACATAATTAGATAACAAAAGGATAAATTTTTGTGTGGTGGAGTTAGATTGAACCTTTCATTTAACTCATGCTATTTACCAATATAAGAAATTCAAGTACACATCATTGCAACTGGAGAAAAATATATGTAGTTGTACTAGGGTATGTATAATTATGCCCGAACATATAAGCCAACCCCCTATTGTGCCCTTGTGTTTCATGGAAAAATAAGAATGAGTGCAATTTTAGATAAAATAGAATATACCATATATGGTAGTGATATAGTGTTATATTCTTTAGATGCTATATTTATTTCCCATTAGAACTTTGAAAATGATTAATGTTGAATTTATAGTGATAAGACTTTCCTCTACGACCTTTGGAGGCTTGTGTATTTGGAAAATACACTCTTGATTTTGGTTTGAGTGCTTTAGACCTAAGTAGTGACAACACTTAAAGATGTCGTATTGCTTTAGGAAAAGTTTGAGAAGATTGAGTGCTTTAGGAATGTAATTTGGAATATATTATCTTTAAAATTCCAAGTGATTTTTTTAAGTGTATTACACTTGGTTATATAGAATTTTGTAAGATAGTTATTGTATTAAGGCCAATCTATATGATTAGAAATGATGCAAAGAAAGATATGAAAATACAAAAGAGACAATGGAGAGTGGAGGAAAGGAATATAAAGTTTGGCATAGGCTGTAGTATGGATTTGTCCTAGCCCATATAGTTTTGGAGAGATAGCTTATAATATTTGACCAAGATTCAAGGTGAGATTCCTGAAGTAATGCAATACTTTGGATAAATGTAATTAAATATATGAATGATTGATAAGTAAGTGTGACTATCGAATAAGTTCATGTAAGAGTGAGAAGTATATGTCAATTAGGATTATGACATGTGTGTGCAAGTCATAGTGTACAAAAAAATCCAAACTTGTCATTTTGTAAAGATAAGTTTCCAAATTTATGTGATTAGAGTTTCCACCATTTAAGTATGTAATGAAAACTACATGCTAAAATTAAAGGTACTTGATTTTTTACACACACTTTGTCTCCACTAAATTTTTAAATATTTTTATTAGTGTTGGCATGTTCCATGATGAAACCTTCAACACAGAGTGTATTTAATATTCATAAAATAAATTAAATTGTAACCCACATGTGAATAATATATTTATAACCCAAAAATTAAATTCTTAATATAGAAAATTAAAGAGAAATAATGGAAATGTAGACACTTAAATTTGATGATTTATGCTTTTCAAATCACTGATTGTGACTACACTCCTTTAATAAGATAAAATACCCACATCCTATCTATGTTTAGTAAATCTTTCTATCTATCTACCAACTTTCTTATTCCTATAAATTGATGAATCTTCACATTATGAATGGAAATGCATAAAATCATTATTTAATATCTACTTATAATGATTTAACTTCAAAAAATTTAATTAATTTTATCTTGTACAAAACCATATAGAAGGGCCGTGATGTAATTTCTAGTCCTAGTTGACTCCGACCAAAAATCATCCAACTCGATTTCAATTTTATTATCTTTTGTGAGAGAGTGTAATGGAGTGTGCAGAAGAGAAGACTCCTAGTGGAGGAGTTGAGGAGGGAAAGGATAAATGAATGTGTGATAATGTGAGAGACTAGAAGCCATCTAAGAGAGGTTATGTAAATATAGGCCATTAAAGACAAGTAGAGAGAATGCAAATTGTAGGATAGGTCCCTAAGAAGAAGAACAAGAGTCCGTAAAATCACTAGAAGAGATTTACAAGATCCATGGAGAGAAATTTCATGTAGATAGGTCATAAAGGCCTTTTGGCAAAATAATTTGTCACAAGGTAAAATTAGGAGCTTTCAACATGAAAATTACTGGATTTCAAGACCCGATTCAGCTTATAATTTTCCTTTTAAGTCCATTTTGCACTTTATCCCTTGTGTTGATAATCAAATTTTGCACTGGAATCCAAAATGAGTATGAACCAATATTACACATGTACCATGAGGAGGGTCCAATTAGTTCGAGGTGTCTAAAACCCTTTAAGCAAGTTATACCTTATAAAAAGACCCTTCGTTGTCTTGGTGTACAGTTTTATGTATTCGATACTCTCTGAATTATTAGTTGACTATTACACCATGAATTATGCCCTTTCACATTTCCAATTCCTAGGGTATGAGCTCCCAAATATTCACACGGCTCTTGAAACCCTTCAAATAAGCTGGTTAGTTATTTTGTAACATCCATTCCCAGTGTTTTTCTCAAATTGTTCCCGACCTCAATTATATCGGTAGAACTTTCCTAAATAGCCTTGGGAAACTTAATTTCTCTATAAAACTCCAAAATTATTTTAATTATCCCCATACACTTCGGAGGATGTTTACTAGTGATAGAAAACAAAAATATCCCTTTTGAAGTATCGAGAAAATTATTCTTTATTTGGATCTTTATAACCTCATGAATCATCTGGAAAAAACACACTTTAAAATAATGTTAGCCTATAAACTAGAATGAGGGTGAATAATTTGAAATTTTTGTTGGAGGAAAGGTTTAGATTGACGAGTAAAGGTAATTTCATGTGTGGGTTTATTTTTCACGACCAAAATTCTAAATTTTTCATGCTAGACATTTATCATGAAAAAAAGGCCATTGAGTGAATGAGAAGAAACAATTGAGTTTCATCCCATTGTGTTAACTCTACAGAAATTTTCAACTGGTCACTACCCTTTGTGTCGTCATTAATCACTTTATTCAATAAAAAAGACAATTTAAGAAGATTCGAGACCATAATCATAGTTATTAGTATTTGATGTGAATTTGGACTCAATTGGGGAATTCAAGTTGTATATAAGTGTATTTTTTATGTGTCAAGGTCTAAGACCTTATATTTTCCAATAAGACATGTAATGTCTTTTATACTTGTTAGAAATTCAAATTAGCTTGTGTAGACACTGCTTTCGGTACCCTACATTGTTTATCCAGGATCCCGACATTCATACTCAAAAAATTAAAATATCCTATTATCATGTCCTCAACCATCTTAAAATCACACTTTACCCTTAGTAAAAATCTCTTTTTACTCACCTAAACCAACCTAACCACCTAAAACCCATCCTAGCGCATTTAAACCCTAACCATATAACTTCCTAACATCCTCAAACTCTTGCTAAACATTCGAAATCTCCCCATACAAAATTTAACTATTTAGAACTGGTTCAAACCACTTCCAAATGGTTTTACCACTTTTCCCAAGTTGCCAATGATTCTAGCTAATCACCAATGATTATATAAGTAACATCAAACTTATTGGTTAGGATACTCGAGACATTTGCAGCAAAGCTATAACTCATTGGCGACCTAAATGACATAACTTTTCTCATCTTGGCATCTTTAGTATCCTTGTCACATCTGCGGAAGGTCCATAATCTCCGTAAGAACCATACAACATCTCTCTCAAGAATTCATCAACAAAGACAAGTCCTTTTCTTTCATTTCCATATTGAAATTATAGATACATCATGTTAGAACCCATATAAGGTCATAAATCACTTGTTTTAAATCTAATTTGTATCCTATTAAAGAATCAATCCTTTACACAAATATTTCAAGTGATTCATTTGAATCATGCTAACCGTACAAAATCGCTAGTGATGTCGATTATTTCACTACTATATAGATTTATTCATATTTGTAATCATATATTAGTCTGTTTCTTATCTAATCTACCCATTTTCAAGTCACTTCTCTATGTAGACAAACATAAAGGATATTCCTATTGTTTCACAATCAATAGTGTGGGAACAATTTTTCAACATTACACACAAACTAAGCCTCTGTGAAATCACCTTGACACCAAACATTAAAGATATCAAAATCAACTTAAAGTCATATGTAAAGAACAAAATGATCCTAAGCAAGTCTAGTTCGATTAATTCTTGGATTTTATGGTCATATCCCTCTCCTAGGCCACCTATCACACTAACAAGATATCTCTATCCCTGGATTCTTGATCATATTTTAAATGTCAATCATCTTTCTATCATATCACTAGATTGTAAAACGAGATGACACCCTTCAACGAATCCATTTTGTTTGTGGGATCGGCCTTTTCTAAGAAACATGTCATATCCTTATCTAATATATATCTTGTCGAGAAAACTTTCTACGTGAAGGTTTCTATCATTTGATGGAGGTAGGATTCTTGCACCTATTTGTATATTTACACCTTAAAATGTAATTTTCAATGCACGTAATCCTAAACCCTATTGTCTTATGAGTTTTTAGTGTTTTGACATATAATAAATAAACCTAAATTCACCATAAACTTTCGCACACCTGATCGGAAAACTATTCCTTTTTTCTCATATTTTATACTTCTGTTTTCTTTCCTTTCATAATATCTAACATTTCACCTTAGAGTAATTTGTTACCACTTCTTCAAAAACACATAAAAATAAGAAAAATAAAAATAGAATAACAAACATAGGTATGATTGTTTTTGTCTTTTTTCTTTTAGTATCACATTTGTATGTATGATCTATATTCATTGAAATTAATATTTTATTTTGGGTCTTATAATGAACTATCATTTTGTTTTCTCATATAGTCTAATTAGAGGTTAAATGCATGCATTCACAAAATTTCTCTTACACACAACCAAACCATGTAATAAATCAAAATTACATTTAAAATATCCATTATAGGTATACCTATACCTACTTATATTTGATAACCAATGGGGAAGTTGACTCGTGTTATGGCTAAATATAAAAAAATGGTGGATGGTATATTGGATAAGAATGGGACACCCTTGTTTATGTGAGACCATGAAGTTAGGGGGTAAGCCTCACTACCACGCCTTGTAATGACACCAATATAGAATTATGCCACACATACCTTTGAGTATATTGAGGAATCCATCCTTAACTCACCTGAAACTAACCTTATCTTTCCTTTTTCTAGTTCCCTTTCAGCCATTTTTCATTTCACCCCTTTCTTAAGTTAATTAAGATAATCTAAAATGTTCTTGTCATTGTATTTTTTTGCTTCTCTTAACAAAGATCTTTATTTTCTTTAATCCTTTTTGTTTAGTTCATGGTTCTAACAAGACAACAATATCACCTTCAAAACATCCCAAACATGTAATACCCACTCTAAAAATACGTAGAATCAACTCAATAACCTACGCATTCTCCCATTATTCAATAAATGGCATTAGAAGCTCTATGTCTTGATCCTTGACATTTCTTCTAGAGTGGTGATCTATTATTTACAAAACTCTTAGATGCTAATCTGATTGTGCTTTCTAGATAATGTTCGATAGAGGTATGCATATCATTTATCCCCTATCCAAAATATTTACCATCTTCTACTATTGATACTTATGAATACTCTAAACTATATGATCTTGACTATTAATCATTATTGATAAAATATTTCCTTACCCCTCTACTAGTCATACTAGGATGTCAATACTTCATCCACTCTTGTTTCTAGTTTTAAACTGAATGCCATATCATCACAAAACATGACTAGAAAAATTCACTTGCATCATCAAATGCCTCATGTATCCCACATGACACAAAAACTCATACTATTACCTCCCCACCCATATACAATCATGTAACCTTCGCCACTCCTCCTCTTGTAACTTCAAGTGGGTTTCCCTCTTTCCATGAATCCTTTGAACACAAATTATCATGTTTCATCAAAATAACTTACATATTCAATTAAAAATCTAGTCATACCGATTCCTTCCTCTACACCACCCATCAACACGAGTATCATTTCTAGTACTCCCCCTTTTCACAACAAGCATCCACTATGCTTGTCTCACAATATAATTACATTTCTTCTCAATATATCACACAACCATCAAAACCCCTATCAAAACTTCTACTTCTCTTCCTTATCAATAGATCCAATCCTCTTCACAACCATTAGTCTCCTAATATAATTATATTATCCGAACAAGTATTCCTTCTTCTATAAATATTCCATTACCATATCACTTATATACACAATATGTAATGCCCACAATTTACACACACAAATAATTGTAAAAATACGAGAATAGTTTTATTCTGTTCCTCATTGCTAAAAACACTACATCACATGGGCTCAAAAATAAAAAAATTCAACATGACATAAGCATGGACCCACATGGACATCATGATAACATAGGGTACACATCGATGTCTTACTCAAATAAGGTAATCCAAGACAAAAACATAAGTATGGTAAGGCACACAAGATAGGCATACTCCAAAACATGACCTTTTTATCATTTACAAATTTATTACATTTGGTTTTCCATTATATAACCTTATAGGTTTCTAGTGAATCAAACTGGTAAGGGTGTAAAATTTCATTTTTGTAAAAATTCAAATACTTTATTTCCATATAGCACTTGCCTTTAAAAGAAAATGCATTGTCGGTTCCTTTCTCAATTTCCATTAATGATCCACACCTCATTTGTTAATGAAAATCAATTTAAACACATATAAGCCTCCTAATATTCATTATGATGTCAAAGGATTATTTGTCAAAATATGTTTAATTGACGTTAAATTTTATCCTCACTACGAAGAAACTAACAAGATGCTAAGGTTCTTATTTTCAAGACGTATATTTGATGTTTAAATTTAGCCTTTGCTAGACAAGGGGAACTATCGTGTGGTCAAGGAATATATATTAGTGTTTAATGGGTGATTAAGATTAAATATATATCTTCCCATAAACATCCTTCTATCATAGTACCCTATTTTTCAGTTACAGCTTTTATATAGTTAGATAACTTGTTTGAATCCATTAAAATATTTAGGATGAAGAAATTTTATTTAGATTTATATATATATTTTGTTTTCTCAAAAGTTTCATCTCACAAAGGGAAATTCATAATTATTTTTAACCACTTGAAAGTGTCTAGTTGAGTTTTAAGGACTTTGAGCATGACGTTATTCCTAACCCCAAAATCTTGTTAACTCTTGTACTCTTTACACTTACGTCATACTTTGGCCTCATGATTGGCATTGTTTTTAGAACAATTGTAATTCAAATGACTCATAATTTACACTAAGGGGTTCGTGACTACAAGGAGTGGTGAACATGCACCTAACTACTCATTTCATTGCTCTTAGACCATCAAGTATTAAATACATATTACATGACAAACCAAAAACTATATGCTTTTCAAATTTATTCCAAGGAACTATTTAAATTGTTTATTAAAATGCATCAGCGTTTCTTTAACTAATACCCTTCAGAGAGGCTCCACGATCTATTAACTTTAGCAAAAATCATTGATGGGGGAACTATTGACCAAAATAAGCTCACAGTTATATTTAGGTCAACTAACACCATTCTTCCCCTTTTTTTGCTTCAATCAGAATT
Source organism: Taxus wallichiana var. yunnanensis (assembly GCA_018340775.1). Lineage (NCBI taxonomy): Eukaryota > Viridiplantae > Streptophyta > Pinopsida > Cupressales > Taxaceae > Taxus > Taxus wallichiana. The sequence continues at coordinate 967,732,821 of CM031239.1, read as the reverse complement.
TTTATATATTTTAAGCACTTAAGGTCTCGTGAAAGAACTTTCATTAGATAGGAAATTTCTTCCCCTTTCCATAAACATAAAGAATTCCTTCTAACTCCTCATATTTTGCAAATGGCGGTTCGGTGGGCCTAGGAAGACCTTTCACCAAAAAGTAAATTGCGCACCCTAAGGCCCGCAAAGGGAAACGTGGCCATGTTTCAATTCAAAGCAGAAGGCGGGTCATCGGAGGAATTTTTGAATTTTTGCCTTTTGTTTTTAAAATCGTAATAGTATATAACTAAGCCGCACCTCCATTGATGACTATAGAAGCCATGTGTCGGGCATTTCTCTTGCGGGGAAGTGGGTCGTCGGGAAAATTTCAAAATTTTACAACTTTTACAAATGGGTAAAAATGTAAAGCGCGGGCCCGCGAGCCCGATGACGTTTGTTCACCAAATACAAAATGTAAAGTTTCAGGATTTTTGCACTTTTCTAATTTTTGTGCAAAAGCCGTAAGTTGTAATTTTGGGCCCGAGGATCCGTTTTGCAAAACTAGTTTTCGCCATTTTTTCTACGGATTCGATTCAAATATTCAAATGGGCATATCTTTCGATCTAGTTATTGAAATTCAACAAAGTTGGTACCATTGGAAATATCTCGACATCCTCTACACCATGGAAGCTTGAATTTATAATTTTGGGGTGGTTAGGTGGGTCAAATATTGGAAAATATCTTTGGTTTGAAAAAAATGCAGTTTTAGAAATCCCAACCACCGAAATTTAATGAATTATGGTCTGATTTCTTATCTAACAAGCTTGATTACATTGGGAATGGATTTTTAGAGGTGACCACGATTTTTCTAGACCATTTAATGAAATGTGTTGGTTGGTAAGAGAAGAGTTCGAGATTCTCTTCTTTCTCTCTAGTTTTCATCATTCTATATATTGTAAACACTTCTAATTTTTGAGGAGAGACATTTTGGGTGTGGGGAAACTTTGTCTAATTTGTTTCTTGACTCCATTTTCGTTGAAAGCCTTCTCCTATGCCCGGAAAGCAGATTGTATGCTTTTGAACATCCGTGTAATGGTCTATGCACCTCATAGATAAATAAAATCATGTTTTTGTGGTGTTCTTCAACCCTTTCTCATGTTTTGTTGTTCCTTTGTTCCTCTCCATTTCGTGTTTACTTACTGTGCATGTATTTCACGTTTGTGGGTCTAGGATGTTGTGTTTTATAGTGTTTTGATGGTGGATTAAGATCTGGGTCTATGTCACTTTTGTATGGCCTCCCGATCTCCCTTTTCTCCATGTTTCATCCTCCCTCAAGAGAGTATCTCACCTATTTCCTTTTCTTGTGTATCAATTATTTAATGTAGGATCTCTTTCACTCTCTCTTTCTCTATGGTTCCTTAGAATGGTTAGATTACGATAGGTTAGTTTTTACTAAATTAGAGTAGCTTGTGGGGTAGTTTAGGAACAAGAACCATCTTTAATTTGATGATCATCTCAAGTTTGGAAGTCCACAGATTGAGAGATAGTCCAATGTTATGCAGATCACACTGAATTATGCACACAAAACTAGGCCATTCGGGGTGTTGTGATTTTACACTAACATTTCGGCCTAGTGGGACTCATTTGAAGTACCTTATAACTTCACTTCATCAAGTTCATGTGTTTTTGGTGAGATTCAGGATGTGGAGGCACATGAAAAGCACATCTAGTAACTCCATCTAGTCAACAACCCATTCTCTAAGTTACAGACTTTCTTTCCATCCATTTCCACCCATTATCCTTTCCACATCTTTCATTTCCTTCCATCCCATGAAGTTGTGCAATCATGGCTCCATTTCCAATTTGGAATTCACACTTATAGCAACAACAATGCAGTCCACCTCTAATGTATTTCACAAGTCATCCAGATCAACATTATGATCTGATCCATAATAATCATGCTTACCCATATGAGCAGTGCCAAAACTAGATTGGCTATGGATCTTATCAAGAACAAGGGTATGCATGCAACAGCGATATAGATTACATGGAAAAAGCTGATCTACTGGAGAAGATCCAAAAATGTAGGTTGGCATGGTTAAGTCAAGGGCTACCATACAAATGAAGGCATTCAAGATTGGTTGTAGGGCACCTTATTCATGGGAAGGACCTTTTCCAAGACATTATAGCCCTTAGGAGCAGCTTGACTTCATGGTTGAAATGCTACCCCAACTTACACAATGGAATGAGAATGTTGAGGCTTATGAGAAAAGTGCAAGACAACCTTGTCAATGGGTAAGTCAGTCACCAGCTCCTTGTCCTTCATTTTCTCTTTCTCAAACTTTATTATTTCAGCATGGTCAAGATTCAAGCCCATTGTTTTCTACCCCAAATGTTGTTTTCCTTCTCCATCTCCTAGTCTTCCATCTCATCTCAATTATTCTACCCTTTTACCTTCCACAAATTCATTACCTCCAAACAAACAAGAAGTTCCACTTCCCTCTCCACCACAAACAACAACAAAAATAGTTGAATCCCAACCTACCACTCCTCTTGCATCCCCAAATCCATGTTGGGAAGATGAAAATCAGACAACCAGCCAAGGGCTGCAATAATACAAGCTAAGAAAAGAAGAAATGATCAAAATATTGGTCATATTGGCTCTCAAATTTTTGATTACAAATATCCCCTTGATGGTCAAGCCAATAGAGGATGTCAAGGTTGAAGAGCCAGTGGTTGCTAAGGATGAGTTTGTAGCAGAAGAAGAACAAGAACAAGAAGGAGAAGAACATAAATCTCTTTTCTCTGAATGTAGTGTCCATAATGGCACTTTGTCTGAAAAGGATGTTGATCTAATCCAAGTTGCAAAATCATCCATGAAGGAAGAAGAACAATCATCTCCAAGTCCTATTGAAGAGGAACAACCATAAGAGATTAAATTAGAGTTGAAACATCTTGATGAAGGAAGCATCATTGAAGATTATTTTCTTTCATTTGAAGGGCCTAATTTGATAGATGAATCCATGATGGTGGAGAACCATACAATTCAAGAGGCTTCAAGTACATAGTAGACCACATAAGAAGCTTCAGTTCTTCCTCCCATTTCATCCCCTTCAAACTCTAATGTTGAAGAAGAGTTTGAGATTTCAAACTTCATGTTTGAAGATTAGGGGAACCATGCTGAGAAATTTTTAGATCAGGAGGACACCATGGAGGAGGTTGAGCACATGCAGTAGGAAAAAAAGGAGGTAGATTATCTGTCTGACTTGGAGGATTGATTTGATAGAGAGGAGCCCATGGAGATCACATCATTTTCTCCTCCATCATCCACCTTCCAAGAACATGAGCCTTCTGCCATGAAGGAGAGCATTCAAGGACAACATCCTACACTTCATAAAAACCTCTAAAACCGAGGTTGGAAGATATGAATCTTTCAAGTTCTTTATAGGAGAAGGAAGGGAAAGAGAAAGAGGATGTAATCATCTCTTCCACACCATCCACCTAGAAATGTTAGTAGGAATACTCCACTTTTGGAGTTAAATATCATAGAAGTGGGAAAATTCGGAGGACAAGAAATTTCCCAATCGGATAGTTTACTTCATTGGAGCCAAGGAGAAGAAAAAAACAAGTCATGATTTCTTCTAAGCATGAGGGAGAGCCTCAAAGTTCCAAGGATCAACACCAATACCTCTTAGAACGAAGTGAGCAACAAATTGAAGAGGTATTTATTTTGTTTCAAGTTGATACCTTAATGGAGGGAGTGGAGAAACTATTTGTAGTTAGCCTTCCATTCCTAATATCATTTATATTCAATGCCAAATCATTTTTATGGCTTCTAATTGTAAGGAAGGTTCAATTATTTCTCATCACCAGTAGAAGGTTTTGTTTGGAATTTCCCATCTCTCTTGTTAGAGTAGAGTAGGTAGGTTTTATTTTAGCAGAAGAAGTGATTCTGCATACTCTGCATATCCCACTTGGGGTGTGTATGATTTCCAATTTTTACATAGTGTGTTGTGGTGTTTTTTTGCTCATGCATAGTGCATTGAAAATGGCATTTGGTAAGATCAGCTCTAGTTTCAATTGTGTTCCAAGTGGTTCGGGGATCAGATTTCAAAGTTAAAGATTAGTATCAGTTGTCATTCATGAATCCATGCCCAATGAATGCTTCAAGTAAACTGATCATTTCACCTAGCAGGAAGGTGATCCATATGAGTCACAAAATGGTTGACCAAAATTATCTCACACTTATTTTTTGGTCAACTAACACCATTATTCCCCTTTTTGTTCTTCAATTTGAATATTTATATATTTTAATTGATTAAGGTCCCCTAAAATCATTTCCATTAAATAGGATTTTTTCCCCTTTCAGAAATATAAAGAAGTCCTTCTAACTCCTCATATTTTTCAAATGGCGGGTGGTGGGCCTTAGAAGGATTTTTTTGCCAAAATTGGTCCGATGGGCACTGGGAAAGACTTTTGCCAAAAGTAAATTACAGATTGCAGAGCCTTTGGAGAGATGTCTTGGTACTTTGCAATTTTTTTCTAAAAGTGCAATTTATAATTGTGGTTCTGTGAGCTTGTAGAGGATCTTTGCGCCAAATGAAGGAAAAAATGCCTAAGGTCCACAACGGGACACATGACCATGTTTCAAGTCAAAGCGGGAAGGCAGGTCGTTAGAGGAATTTTGGAATTTTTTGATTTTGTTTTTAAAAGTGTAAAAGTATAAAAGTAAAGACTCGCCTGCACTGACACCTAGAGAAGCCACATGTGAGGCCTTTGTCAGCTGGGGGAGGCGGGCCGTTGGGGAAACTTTGGAAATTTTGTAACTTTTACAAATGGCACAAAATGTAAAGTGTGGGCCCAAGAGGCCATGGAGGTTTGTTCGCCAAATGAAAAATGTAAACTTGTGAGCTTTTAGTGCTGCATGGGAACTCTTTCACTTTTGTAAATTTTGTGCAAAAGGTTCAAGTTGTAATTTCGAGCCCATGCAGATCCTTTTTTACAAAACTAGTTTTTCACCATTTTTGGATGGATTCGATTCAAATATTCAAATGGACATATATTTTGAACCGGTGCTCAAAATTCACCAAAGTTGGAACAATTGGAAATATCTTGACATCCTATATGCCATAGAAGCCTGAAATTTGAATTTTGGCATGGTTAGGTGGGTGAAATATTAGAAAACATCTCTCCACTTGAAAAAAGTGTTGTTTTAGGTATCCCAACCATCGAAATTTAATGAAATATGGTCTGGTTTCTTCTCCGGAAAGCTTGAGTGAATTGGGGAATGGATTTTCAGAGGTTACCATGAATTTTCTAGACCATTTAATTAAATTTTTCAGTTGGTAAGAGCAAAGTTTGAGTTTCTCTTCTTTCTCTATGGTTTTCATAGTTCAATATATTGTCAACAATACTCATTTTTGAGGAGAGACATTCAGGTGTGGGTAAACTCTTTCAAATTTGTTTCCTAATTTCATTTGAATTGAAATCCTTCTCCTACACTTGGAAAGTGGATTTTATGCTTCTAAACATCCATGTAATTGCCTGTGCACCTCATAGAGCAATAAAATCATGTTTTTGTGGTGTTCTTAATCCCTTTCTCATGTTTACTTCCTATGCATGTATTTCATGTTTGCAGCTATAGGATGTTCTATTTTATGGAGTTTTTATGGTGGATTAAGATCTAGGTCTATATCACTTCTGTCTCGGCTTCCTTCATCTCCCTTTTCCCCATGTTTCATTCTCCCTTAGTAGAGTATCTCACCTCTTTCCTTTTCTGGTTTATCACCGCTTTAGTGTAGGATCTCTTTCACTCTCTCTTTCTCTCTGGTTCATTGGAATGGTTAGATAAGGATAGGTTAGTTTTTCCTGCATTAGAGTAGCTTGTGGCATGTAGTTTAGGAACAAGAAAAAGATTTCTCTGGAGGATCATCTCAAGTTTGCAAGTCCCAAACCTTGAGATATGGTCCAATGTTATGCAGATCATAGTGAATGCTCCACACAAAACTAGGCCATTTGGGGGTGTTGTGATTTTTCACTAACAGGAACTACACCCTATGAGAGAGCACATGGTAATCTTTTACTTAGGGTCACAATTATCTAGAAGGACAAACGGAGTTCAAATACAAAAGTTATAAAATTTAATGCATTTTCAAATCCTTCTAAGGTAATATTTATAATCACTGGTAGCAACACATCATATTTCATTTGTTCATTAGCATCATAAGAGGTCAATCAATTTGTTACATTCATTTCTACTCAAGTGTTTCTACACCCTACCACAAGTCAAATTGAGAGTAATTAAGTTTCCATGTCTTGCAAGGCATTCATGCCACTCGAGGTATCCCCAGAATACATTTTCTCACTTTTTCTTAACCTTTATCTTATAAAGGGTTCCATTAGCTTTGGTTTTTTTATTTGACTATAAATAAAATATATAACTCTATAGTTAATTTAAAATACCTATCATATACACATTTTAGGTTTGATTCTTAAATGGGAAACTATGTTTTCTTATTCACTTGTTCTCATGTGGATCAATTCATGTCCACCTTCACATCATAAGAAATATTTAATATGTTGTAAGAAATCTCCATGACCCTTGAAATGATTAGATTGACATCTCAAGGGTATGTTCCCAAACAAGGGAAAGTTACAAATGTTCCTTTACAATTAAAAACTTAATAGGAAATTAATGCACAACCTAAATAGCTATGTGGTCCCACTCACTATTCATTACATTCCAATTTCAACGTTATTTAGTCTCTCAACACAACGATGATATTTCAAGCTCAACAGGTCATCTTGTATGCCATTAAAATTATGTTATGCCTCGCACTAATGAATGTTACACACTTTCATACCTATGTGAATGCTCTCAACTAGGTTTCTAGGGATGAATACAAAAACACATACATTACCTATAATTCTCTAAGACTATGAAGGATATTTGAAGCTAGCCTAACTTGGAGCTTACTATAGAGGGTCATTACATTCAACATGGGTAAATATTATGAGCTAAATGAATGTTTGGTTACTTTCCACTCAAAAATAAAAACACACACAAATGTAAGTTGATATTTTTATTTGACTATTAAGTTATTTCGATGGTAATTGCAGCACTAGTAGATTGGTAAAACCAAGCCATTTTAAATTACTTGCTAACAATTTTACTCAAACAATCATATCATAAATACGATGACACTAAACATTTTAAATGGTGAGGTTCAAGTTTCATCCTAATATATTTATTTCGACACTAAAATAAGAGTTATTTGACATCATTTTCCACATCATAATGATACAGAGGATGTTGTGCTCATTCTAGAAAGTTTGATGTCACGAAAATTGGAGCTTGGAGTCAAAAGTTATGGCCATTTGAAGTTCACGGGTCAAATGTTGACTTTTCCTTTGAATTGCGGCTATTACGGCAAAATCAGCTCCACATGTCCGGCTATCCCAAAAACTTTTATCTCGCATCACCCGATTCAAGTTTCCTTGTCCCCGTGCATTTTCCATTGACCGAGCCATGATGGTCGTTGACCTCCGTATTCACCGCATCCACCTAGCCTGGCTCCTTGTGTGGCAATTTCGCCTTTACGCATCCTACACGTACTTGTGTCCCAACTATCCCTAGCGAAAAAATATCCAAACAACCTGTAATAGAATAACATACAGAAAATCAGCTGATTCGCATCCCACATGTACTTTTGTCCCGGCTTTCTTAGACCATGCGGAACAAAAACTTCTGCATTTGTTGATTTTCACTGCCTGCGGCCATTTCGGCTTTGCACGTCCCACGTGTCCCGACGTCCCAATTATCCTGCGGACCACCTAAGACAAAAATGTTTGATTTTTCTTATTATTTTATATTTTAGTTGCAACCTTGGTATGACGAACCTTGGTACGATCTGCATTGGTACGACCCGTAGCCTCTAGACCCACAATACATTAAAACAAGCCTGCGACTTCAATTTTTGGATTTTTTCCTTGGATGGGGAAGTTAGAGAGAAGTCGAGGGGACCCCGAAAACATGATTTTGGGCATTGAATCAATTTACTTTCTCTGGACTGAAGAATTTGATGCATGTTATCAAAATTACCTTGAGGGGTGAATTTTGGATAACATTAGTCTCTAAAAAACAACTATGATATTTCAAGCTCAACATGTAGTCTTTTATGCCATTAAAACAATGTTATTCTTCGCACTAAGGAATCTCACACACTTTCATACCTATGTGAATGCTCTCAACTATGTTTCTAGGGAGGAATAAAAAAACACATACAATACCTTTAAGTCTCTAAGACTATGAAGGATATTTGAAGCTAGCCTAACTTGGAACTTACTATAGAGGGTCATTACATTCAACATGGGTAAATATTATGAGCTATATGAATTTTTGTTATTTTCTATTCAATAATAAAAACACACAAAAATGTAAGTTGATCATTTATTTGAATATTAAGTGATTTCCTAGGTCATGCAATAGTAGCGAGATAGGTAAAAGCTGTGCCATTTTAAATTACTTCCTAAAAATTTTACTCGCAAAATCTTATCACAATTACAACGACACTAAAAATTTTAACTCGACAAGGTTTCACTTTAATCCTCCTATATTTATTTTGACACTAAAAGAATGGTTCTTTGACATCATTTTCAAAATCAACATGATACAATCAACTTCATTTACTTAATATAATATACACCATTACCACTAAGAGTAACATCCATTAAATAGGAAAAAGTACAACTACGTATGACATAGTAAATTTTCCCAATACGCAACACTATCATTTACATCATGGAAATAATTAAAATAATACATCCTATTCATAAAAATATCATTGAAATATTCTAAACAATTACATTGCCTTCAAATAACATGCTAATAAAAGAAACAAGGGCCATTTTTACTACTCCTTTTTACTTATGTAACAAACCGTTACACCAAAACCTCAATGCGTTAGTGAAATCCACACATGAGGATCATAACATCCCACCACGCTTCCGTAGAGCTAGACTTAGGCTAGTTTCACACCCGCACTCCCATATGTACGAGGCTTGCTTCACTGACGTTTAGGCACCCCACGGGTCCCGGCTACATAACGTAACCAACTGAGTGGGATTTTAACACAGGTGGTCGCTTTGATACCAAATGTAATGAACCATTACATGAAAACCTCGAGGCGTTAGTGAAATCTGCACATGAAGATCATAACAACTTAGGTACTGCAACCAACGTTGCGTCGGTCGGAGAGGACTAAGTATGGAAAACCCTTACACTCAAGCACAAAAAAGACATTCATCATTTCAACTAATTTCAAACAAAGTACAAAGAGAGGTAGAGATAAGGAGAGAGAGGAGAGATAATTTCCTCACACATTTATTACTACTAAAGCATTTCTACACCCTACCACAAGTCAAATTAAGAGTAATCAAGTGTCCATGTCTTGCAAGGCATTCATGCCACTCGAGGTATCCCAAGAATACATTTTCTCACTTTTGTTTAACATTTATCTTATAAAGGGTTCCATTAGCTTTGGTTCGTTTATTTGACTGCAAATAAAATATATTACTCGATAGTTAATTTCAAATATCCTATCATATACACATTTTAGGTTTGATTCTTAAATGGGAAACTATGTTTTCTTATTCACTTGTTCTCACGTGGATCAATTCATGTCCACCTTCACATCATAAGAAATATTTAATATGTTGCAAGAAATCTCCATGACCCTTGAAATGATTAGATCAACATCCCAAGGGTATGTTCCCAAATGAGGGAAAGTTACAAATTTTCCTTTACAATTAAAAAATTAATAGGGAATTAATGCACAACCTAACTATCTTTGTGGTCCCACTCACTGTTCATTACATTCCAATTTTAACGTTATTTAGTCTCTCAAAACAATGATGATATTTCAAGGTTAACATGTCATCTTATATGCTATTAAAATTATGTTATGCCTTGCACTAAGGAATCTTACACACTTTCATACCTATGTGAATTCTCTCAACTAGGTTTCTAGGGATGAATACAAAAACACATAAATTACCTCTAATTCTCTAAAACTATGAAGGATATTTGAAGCTAGCCTAACTTGGAGCTTACTATACAGGTCATTACATTCAACACGGGTAAATACTATGAGCTAAATGAATGTTTGGTTACTTTCCGCTAAAAAAGAAAATCACACAAAAATGTAAGTTGATATTTTTATTTGAATATTAAGTTATTTCCGTGGTCATTGCAGCACTAGGAGATAGGTAAAACCACACCATTTTAAATTACTTACTAACATTTTTACTCACACAATCATATCACAAATATGATGACACTAAATATTTTAAATGGCAAGGTTCAAGTTTCATTATACTATATTTATTTTGACACTAAAATAAGGGTTATTTGAAATCATTTTCCACATCATAATGATACAATCAACTTCATTTACTTAATAGAATATACTTCATTACCACTAGGAGTAATAATCTGTTAAATAGGAAATAGTAGAACTATGTACAATATAGTACATTTTCCCAATACACAACACTATCATTTTCATCATGGAAATAATGAAAATAATACATCCTATTCATCAAAATATCACTGAAATATTCTAAAAAATTACATTGCCTTCAAATAACATGCTAATAAAAGACACAAGTGTCATTTTTACTACTCCTTTTTCCTTAGGTACTTGTAACCAATGTTGTGTCAGTCCTAGGAATCAGTATGGAAAACCCTTACACTCAATCAAAAACAAGAAATCCATCATTTCAAATAATGCCAAACAAAGTACAAAGAGAGGTAGATATAAGGAGAGAGAGGAGAGATAATTTCCTCACACATTCATTTATTTTTTAATTTATTTTCAAGAGAGAGAGAGAGAGAGTAGGGAAGAGAGAGAAACTATAAAAATTCTTTTCTATTCATAATATTTTGACCATTTCTCAATTCATACCCATTTTTATACTATTTAAAACTCATCGCATTTTAATCCATTCACGTTTCCAAGACCAACCACAATTTCATATTTATATTAAGAGATAGAGAGAGAGGGAGGAGAGAAAGAACACTTTAAATTGCAAAATCCTTTCATACAAAGTAATTGATTAAATAATACTCTACACACACTGTAACACTATAAAAAGGGGTTCATAAGTAATTTACAGAACCGATGGGATCCTTAGAAATATTTTCTATCTTAAGTTGTGAGTGTGCGAAAACTAACCAAATCAACTAAAGTGCTTACAAAGTATGGTTTCCAAAACCACTTGTTTTACGTTCAAACATAAATTCCATTGATTCCTACCTACTCGCCTATAAACAAATAACTCACTGGATTTGATGGAATTTGATTTCATCAAACAATTTTTAATTCAAGAAGGTGACTTTGAGACCAATTATCATAAACAAATCAAACACTTATGTTGTACGACAACTGGTGACTCAACATCCACTTGAAACTCTAACTTACAAAATTATGTTTATCAAACTGAGAGTTGGTTTTAATTCTTCCATAGAGTGCTAGAGGTAGATGGAGGTTTTTTCCAATTATACCAAATCAATATGACATTTGTAAGTGAAAACCGATCAAAATTTCATAAAGTAAGAATGTCACCAAAAGTGACTGAAGTGTTAAAAGGGTATCAAATATGACCTTGTTAAGGCATCTAATCCAGTTAGTCTACTCAGTTAAGAAACTTCGTGGTGTATTGGGTTGACATGGAACTTGTTTTAGGTTTTGATTCCTATTAACCATTTAACATAGTGCTCCATGAATAAGGTTCCAAAGGCCTAATTTATTTATTTAATTTTGCTTAAAATTTTAAAGCACGATATTTTTGGGAAAGATAAAATCCATAGCCATTCATTCCAATTTTGTTATTTATTAATATATATAACTTACAAAAATCCAACACTAAAAAATTGATTAAATGTTTAGTTTGAAGTGAGAGTAAGAGTGATCCATACCTAAATAATCCTTGCATAGACAATGCCAGTCCTAGGGGAAGAGTATGGTGCTACTCCAATGAGGAATACTATTTCTCCACCATGTTCAAAGTAAATTTTCACCAACAGATTACCCATATCACACTTTCCCCACATTGCACATTCTTATCTATAATTTGGCAATACGAGTCAAATCGATAACCACTTCCAAGTGTGCTTTGGTAGTTTTCCATATGTTTCCTCGTACTCCCATATCAAAAATCCATTTTGTGAAATCTAAAAATCTTCGCATTCTATGAAACCAAACATTTTTTTCCTTTAAAATTACCACATTTGTGAATCTTGTAGTCATAACAGGCCACATTCCCAACATACAAAGTGGTTCCCAAACAACCGAAAGGACAAATAAAAATAAAAAAATTCAATAATGATTTCACCCCATGCATCCCTGTCAAATCAAGCACTTGGAAAAACAGTCCATGTGACTTAATAGTGCATCCCAAAGTATATGTCTACGCTAAATCCCTGTAACAACAACATTTAACAAGGGCCCTATCTGAATCAAATGAAGATACATATATTTCTTACAAGGCATCAAATGCAAGACAAGAGGGTTACACAGAGGAAGAGTTAAGGAGAAAAATCTAGCAGAGACAGAAGTGGGATAGAAGAAAAGGGCACTTTTAATGTCTTAATCAATACAAACAATACTCAAAATAAAATATAAAGAGCAGGAAAACAAAATGGTAGGAACAAAGAATATAGTGCACATAACACATTAGATAAGAATAAGACGAATCCAAAACATAACAAATCAACATTATGCTTTCCTAAAGTGCCTCCTTGATCCTCAATCCTCTCCTTCTTTTGAATACAACAAAAAAATAATGACATGGAACAATTTTATTTTCTCTTAGAGAAAAAACAACCTACTTCCTCCGAGATACGAGATCCATGTCAATCGGTTTGTATAAAGTAAAATGAGGAGGAATTTCAGCTTCATATTATCCTCCATGTGCAAGGATAATTAACCCACAATGGTAATAATATCAGGACAATTATTGGTGAGGATGACGTTTGGCAAAATTTTCCGTATAGCTTTCTGTTTATTTAATTGTGAGAGGACATAAATTTTCTCTTGCTCCAAGTATCCGATCACTGCTAAAATCCAAATGTTAACCTGAATTCCTCGGGAGTGATTCTTCTGGACAGCAAATAAAATGATTATATTAATATGCAAGGAAATGATAGGTTGTAGGCCCTTCCACCCTCCAACCCACGACAAAGGAGGCTTGATGTCTGAAATTGAGGGGGAATTACATAATAAAACCCCACACCTATAATCAAGCCATTACTTCCTCTTCAAACATCCAACATTTCTAAAATGATCCCATGTAATAATCGTTAAGTACAATAACTAGTTTCTAAGATGCCACTATGGAACATAAGAACAAACTTTCATATAGAGAAATATTTAATGAATCTATCAACCGAGTCATTCTGTAAAACCCTACTCTCCACTGGGAAATACTAAAATTCATCGGATTTTATAGTAAGGAGAACCCACAACAACACATGAGGGCTTTCCATCATGGGTGTTATCTTATCACTCATGACCAATATATCATTTTGAGGACATTCCCCATGTCCTTAGCTAGCCCTTCCCTTGAATGGCACAATAATATCCTACAACATTCCCTTTTCTCATTCACAAAAATCACCTACTTATTCCTAGAAAACTTTTACATTAACATTTCTTGTAATATATCCATCACCGATCTCTATGCCATCAAAAATTTGAGGATGATTCCATTTACGAGTTTGTTAGCAAATGACGAGGTATTATTAGCTATATTTACTTCTCTTTTCCACAAATTGATTTGATCGAGTTGTTTGTGAATGAAAAACATATCATTAACCTTCAAAATGCAATCCTTGTAAACATTTGAATATTCCTTTACCATGAGCTATAAGATATAAATACATGCCCTCAAGGATGGTAAAGTTAAACTTTGATATAAAAAAATTGGGTCCTCTTTTAAAACCATTCCTAACAACAATAAATCTTAGGGTTAAAAAAATATCTTGTTCTAAAAACCACGTACAAAAATTATTAGAATCCAAAATCCCCAACCTAAATGTAATTACACACCTACTGGGGAGTATCATAGCACTTGTAAATGATATGGATCAAATGCTAGTAAATGGTGCTAGTATTTTAATGGAGGAAGTAAATTTCTTGATTCCATCTATAGTCCATCCACATGCATCTAGGGGTTTAAGCCAAAGTTTGTGAAGTATAACATATGACATCAATATTGAATTCTATAGATATAAATAAGGTCTAAATGGAAAGATTAAATTTCATCTTGATATCCAGCCATGACACCCAATCCTCGTGGGGGACCAAACCCAAAATGTTGTGAATTCCTTTGCGAGAGTGAAAATGACATTTAATTCACAAAGTTTCTAAAAGTAAAAGAATATCATTAGTAATTATGAGATACCGCCATATATTCTATTAGTTAAAAGATAAGCAAGTATGAAAGTTGTCACCAATCCAATGTTGTAGGGGTTTCACCAAATCAATTGCTTTACATATGATTTTGGCTACGAAAGTCCCAAAATTCTTTATCGGTACCATAGTGATAATCAATGTTTGTAGCCCGATATTGTTATAACATTTTTTTTCATAGGGATAACCAGAAGAAATATAATGTCAAAGTAGGATTTTATAGGCTTTATTTCCAAAGAGACATCACATGACCTATTAAGAACATAAAGGGATTATTTTCCTATACAGATCAATAATTCCCATGCCACCTTGATTGCGAGGGAGAGAGTAGACATCCCAAGCCACTAGATGAAATCCTTTTAAACCATAAATTTTACACCAAAGGTAGTCTTGAATCATCTTAGCACACTTGGTGAAGGAGGAATGAGAAAGGAACTAACACGTAGAATAATACACATGGGTAGTGGCTAGAATATTACAATTAGAATTTACAAATGAGAGAGAGGAGTTTAGAAGAATAATGAGAATTTTTTTTTCAACTATGTCAATCCCATACTACCATAGCATAACAGAGTCACTATCAAAGGAAAATGGAATGCCCAAGAATTTGAATTGTTCTCCTCTTCCAATCCATTTCTAGGGGTAATATTTCAACTTGATCGACATAGGAAAACAACTTTCTCAATAGACCAACATCTTAGCCATCTGAATGCTTGATCCTAAATCAAGGAAGAAATTATCTAGGAAATAAAACATATTAGCCACATTCATTCGACTCAACCTGGGTTAGAAAGGAATCATCAATGAAATTACCATTAATAAGTTAAGTCACATGATCTGGAAGGAAAATCCCTTGAATGCAACCTTGATCAACAGTAAAAGCAATAATATAGCCTAAGGCATCATCAAATAAAATAAACAAGGAAGGTGCAAGAGGGAACCCGTATTTGATAAAGATGAAGAGGTGAATCACAACATACCTATGACCATTGATTGTAAGGGAAATAGACACATTAGAATATAGAATTTGGACTACTAAAGTGAAGAATTTGAAAAAACCTAATAAATTTCCATTAAATGCGATCATAGGTGTTTTCAAAATTATTTTTGAGAAATAAATGATGCTCTAGAGAAATCCGAGCCCATTCCATTCCCTCTCAAACCACTATCAGATTATGCAGAGTGTCTTGGTCTTTGGAAAATCCTTCTTCTTAAGGTGAATAATTTCGGTAATAGATTAGTAATGCAAAGAACTAGATCCTTAGCAATAATTTTGTATGAGACATTCAACATGGTTATGAGACTCTAGCTAGTTATTTACTCGGATCTCTAGCATTAGGAATGAATTTTATGTTTCCTTGATTTATTAAACTCCCAAGAGAATTGAATTGGAGGGATTTATTATAGATATGAAGAAGATTGGTGCTAAAAAATACCAAATCACTTTGTAAATTTCCTAAGGAAAGCCATACAAACCTGGAGATGTATCATCCGAATGGAACTATAGGGAAACGTAGAGTTCATACAAGAAAAGAGGGGCATTGCAATGGTCCCTCTCCTTAGGAGAAATATTAACCGGTAACATGTTGATACATTGATGTAAGGCAGAAGCTCACTCATTCGTAATCTATTGAGCTTGGAAGATTGGCTGATATTGCTCAATGTAAAGGCATTAGAAATCTCGAGAAACTCTATGAGTCGTTGATGCAAATCCTAGATAGCTTTGATATGTTAAAGAAGTTCTTGGATTATTTTTCTCCCACCTTAATCTAGTGCAGTCGTGACCAAATCTACGCACCATGGGTGGAATGAGATTCAATGAGCTTGTGCTTATGTCGATTTTAGTAGACTGTATTCGAAGGGGAATGTTAAAATGATTAAGCTCAAAAATAATCTAAATCCTTCGAGTTATTTTTTAGATCCAATTTCACATGTTTACAAACACAAGAAACATGGTTGCCGAAATGGTGGAGGAAATTGATGGTGTGTTGAATCGCCACTTCCCACCACTCGTTTTAGATGATAGTGAGTGGTGGATGTGACACCATCTTCTAGATATTAGACATAAGTGAGACCATCCCAGATGACTCAAAAAGATACATTAAAAAGGAATTTATTCGAAGGGAATTTGATTGGAGCCTCGTGTCAAATAACCTTAAATGAGATCGAATGATGATCTCACAAAATTGTATTTAAACACACCGTGATAGGGGTGGAGCCTTGTATGTCAAAATAAAAATAGTCATTTGTGAAATAAGTACAAGATCAAGACTTTTAAAAAACACTTATATCTTTCTCGAATATTGGTCCAAGTATACCAAGCTTGGGCCTTAAATTCCTGCCAATGACTTAGAAACAGATCAGAAAGTCCCCAACAGATTTTAAAGAAATACTAGGCCGCATGGTTTCCAAAACACCAATGCATAGGGAGGGTGTTGAATTTATCATCTGGATGCTCTATCTTATTAAATTCACCACACACCAAAAAATAACATAAGGTACGTTAACACCTAACCATTTTCATAAATTCATCCTTTCAAAGCCATCATTAGGAGAATAAAAATTAAGAATACCAAAAGAAAAATCATTAATCACCATAATCACCCACACGACCCAATTTAAAGGATCTTGGCCTGAGGAGGTGATTAAGGACGAGAATTTCAGCATTATGGAAATGCTTGCACCACATTCTCTATAAATTTTCTAAGTATAAAAATGTGAAAACATTGGGGCAATACAAGTTAGCGTATTCTGAAGCAAAAATTAGAAATATTGATTTCATGTAAAAATAATAATATCAAGGTTGTTTTAACGTTGAAAAGATAGATGAAAAAGTATTTGTGAGAAGGCTCTATAAGACCCCAAACATTCCATGAGATGAAATTCATGAAAAATCAGACATATCAAAATCCCCCTACCCATCTGGAATACCATCCTCTGAGCCAAGAATGGAAAAATTATTAGTAAATGGTATCTATTATGAATTAGAATGACAAAATTGAATGGAGTGTTGTTTGAACCCATTATCTCCTCACATGGTGTGGGACACCTTCCGGGGTGGATTATGATAGCATCGTAGAGGAAGAAAATTTGAACATAGATTCCCATTATTCTCTAAATTTGAAGGAAGAACCCATATCTGCAACGGTTTGGAAGGAATGGAACCCAATGAGTGAGGTATCTCCAAGCCCGACTCATTCTTGGACAGAGGGGATGGAGAGGGGGTAACAAAAACCACGGGATTGGTTTTGACAAAAATATTTTCTTATTCTCCACCATAGTACAACCATCAGTCGAGGGTCAACGTTTGGCTTGGACACCATGGGTTGTGTGACCACTAGCCTAGAATCGATAGCAGAGGAAATTTATGAATTCGGTGGCATGGGGCTTTACAACTAAAACATGTATTGGGGAGGTTAAAATAAACCACCTTTTGAAAGATACACAAGGGCCTAACTTGAATATCTATGTGGTCTCGCATATATTTGGCAAGGTCAACTTTGACACACACACACTTGTTAGGAAAAGTGTAAAAAAAGGATATTGTTCATGGAAAATAACCCTACCAATGGGTTTTACTATCTCTAGAAGGAAAGACAGAAGATGAACATGGAGACCAGGAAGTTCAATCAAAACTAGAATTTTCAATGAAACCGGCTTGTGTGACTAAAATTGGTAGTCTAAGAAGAAATTTTTAATAGGGTATTTCTCAAATATAAACAAGTTGTTATAAGGAGGAAGGCTTGGAGTTCGAAAGATCATGAAATGAAAAGAGATAAAACCATTTTGTGAGGTAAAGGATACTTGAAATCTTAACACCATTAGAATCCCAATAGTTCTTTATCGATTTGTGAAGCTAGTCTTCTAAGGGAATGCAGCCACAAAAATAAGCAATAAGGAAATTATTATGATACCACTTGAAATTAGGGTCTAAACATTCACGTAAATAACAACATCTAGGAGGATTCAAAATGTATGCCTCTTCCTATACTTTAGGCAAAATTTTCCACGCTCGCTTAGGAGCCATTTTCACCACCATTTGTAATAGTTGTTGTTATGGAAGGAGAGTTAGCCTATTAAAGAAAACTCACAACCTTAGCAGAGGGGAAATAGCTAGGTTTCACTATGATATGACTTAGGAAAAGCCTAGAAAGACTAAAGTGGCATAGAGCATGCAAAAGTGTAACATAAGAGAACACATAAAAAAACCTAGAATAGCTTAAGCATTGAAAAATAATGTTTCAATGAATAAGGTTTCTATAACTTATATAAATGTCTTGTTAGGTTACAAAGTTTTGAGAATATTTCGCAATAAAAAGAGTTGAGTGTTTAGTTGATCATGGGTGTATATATATATATATATATTCAAATTTTAAAGTAAGTTTGAGAACCATTTTTTAATCATAATTAAAAAAATTGAACAAAGTTGATTACAAAAGAAATAAGTCCAAAAGGGTTGTGAAGAATGAAAAATAAGAACATAAATATATTAAAAAAACATGCACGCCTAAAGCTACAACCCACCACAGGACACAAAGTAATATTATATAAAAACAACCATCTAAGGACAAACGTAGGACCGATTACAACATTATCTCATATATTTCAGAAACCATTGAATTTATAATGGTAATATTGTCCCCTTTTCTTTCCTTTAACTTAATTGAGCTGAAAGATTTGAGATTTAATTTGCTCCAATTGATATGATACCTCTTTATCCTTTCTTGATAATATGAGAATACAAAGATCCAATCTAAAGAACTATGTTAGAGTAAATCCTTAAAATTATGACTACCTCGTAAAAATTATAGCTAGAAAACAATGTTAAACATATAGATTTCCATAAACAAAACAAAAAAGCATGTTTAATGGACTCAAAAATCACATTATTTTTAAGTTCCCTTCGAATAAGTGTCTTTCTAGTTCAAATGGTGCTCAAATACAGCATGAAGATCTCTAAAAATAGTGTACCATTGGCTCTTAGTATAAATGTAGTTCCATAATAAGTGCATCAAATTTTCATTTCTCTCGACAATATAGGAATTTACTAGGATGAATCAACATACATTTATATCTTTCACCAAGAAGAAGCTTATAAAGTAAAATTTTCCATGCCAATACTTGTGCATATAAATCAACTTTAAACATCGAAATTTGAGCACTTAATTTGGTCCACCACTTATGGCCGAATTTGTAATTCCATTTAATTTTCAATTTTGGTGTCAAATATGTAACACCAAAAATTTAATGCACAAAACCCAAGATAAAAATCAACAATTATTGGGAAAAAAATATGGAATACATTTTTTTGTTTAAAAGTTTGTCAGAATAAGATACCCATTAACTAGGTTTGAATATTTATCTCCTAATAAATTCCACATAACAATAAAGTTGTCGAAATTAAATTAATAATTAAATATTATTAATTTACACCAAGTCCACTTTAGATTTAAATCCTCTTCTAGGATTTCCATTATTTCATCTTATTTAAAAGTCCACGTAAGTTCATCATGGACTAATATCCCTAAGTTATTTTAATTGATACCACCCATAATAACTTAACACCAATGGAATCATTTTATTACTTAAACCTTATATTTAATTTTTAATTACCTAATCCATTTTCTCAATATCTAAAAGGCCATGCACACCATTATTCCTTTAATCCATTGTTAGGATTGATCTACAATGGATAAAGGAATAATGGATAACTAAATACAATGGAATATTCCTTTACTTTAGATAAATACAATGTAGATCCCTCCCTCAAATGAATATATCAAGATGAATGAAAAATATTTCATGTTATCACAAGGTGGGACACTCAACACAAAATCCCTCTAAATGCATAAAAATAATAATATACCTCCTCAATAAATCCCCGTTTTCTTTTTCCTACACAACCTTAAGGTCATACTATCCTCAAATAAAAACAATACAACATCCATTCATTTTACAACCATTTACACAATAAATAAAAAATAAAAAAACATGGGTTAAATCCCTACCTTGCCATTGCAAGAAATTTTGAAACCACAAACACAAGTTCTAAGTTTTTCCATGTCCAAGACAAGAAAAAATCAAACTCCCAAGCTCCCCACAAGGACTCGAAACAAGCTCCTCCAAAAATTAAAGTGTGAAATAAAAACATCTAACCCCAAAAACTTCAAAACAACACACTTTAATAGAAAGTGAGGAGAGAGTGGTGATGTGGCTCCATGTAGGATTGAGTATCACTTATCCTCCACTCCGCTTCACATCGTCAAACACCAAGCCCAAAGATCATAAATTTGTGGGTGAGAATATGAGAAGTTCTCCTTCCACACATAAACCATTGACCATATTTCAAGGACAAAATTAAAAGCTCATGTAAGAGAGTAACATAATTTAACCTTTTTACCTTCCAAATCACATAATGGGGTATAATTTTGACCCCTTACCCCATCAAGTATAGTTGGTAGGTAAATATAAGAGGTGTGGAACAAGATTAACTTGTCCCACAAGTCTCCAAAAATTTCCCTAAAACCAAAATCCGAGTTTGACATGAAATATTGAGTTTACAACACCAATACAAATAAAATCCCTTCCAATTCCATAATACAATCAAGGACAATCTACCAAAATTAAATACCCTTTGGTCACATCCCAATTTACTTTAATTAACATGATTAATCAACTTAAGTAAGAGAACATTAACTCGCAATAATAAAGTGAACACATTATAAAAAAATCACATAGTAACAAAATAATTTAAAGAAAAGGGAAAACAACATATTTATGAATGGTCACATTTGAGATCACCCCAAATGGGGACCTCCTAAAAAATTCATCAATAGCATAAAAACATAAAAAACACAAGTTGTCAAGGTGACCTAGTTACCAATGCCCAATATTCTTTCATTGTTTGTCTCCTATCCCCTTTTGTTTGTTGTGATATAATTCCTAAAAAAATCAAACAATACCTCTTCTCGCCTTACAACCATATCAATGACATCAAAAAAAAAACACACACACACACACACACAATATATATATATATATATCAATTCATGTCATCAAATAACAAAGATAAATCATCATCAAAATCAATCTATTTCATCAATTGTTTAAAATTTAAAACTATATCAATTCTATCATTACATCAATGAAAATGAGATGAAAAGACTAGCTAGATCGTCTAAAAAAATCTCTATGTCAAAATCCAAAGTGTCAGTATATATAAATTAGTAACTCTAGATCATCATCAATACTAAAATATCAATCCATGCATATAATCCATCATAGGATTCACAACATGTCAATAAGCTAAACCTCGCATACCATCTATCAAATAGGCTAATCAAAATATACTAATGTCCATGTCTCTAATAAGCAATTACTAAAACAAACTATATTAAATGTCAAAGGGAAGTGGTCATT
Source organism: Taxus wallichiana var. yunnanensis (assembly GCA_018340775.1). Lineage (NCBI taxonomy): Eukaryota > Viridiplantae > Streptophyta > Pinopsida > Cupressales > Taxaceae > Taxus > Taxus wallichiana. Next base: position 967,710,961 of record CM031239.1, on the reverse strand, counting down.
ACATCCCCCTCCCCTTAGATTCAACTTCCTCCTCGAAGTCGTGGAAAGAGGTAGGAAAACAAAGCATACAAAGTAAAATTTCCACCTTCGATGGGGATTCTTTAATTTGAAGTGAAGTGTGTCCCTCAGAAATCCAACTTGGTTCAACACTATTAAAGAAGAGATGGGAGACTATAAGGCACAAATATTAATCCTCCTCCACACAAGATTGATAACATTCAAACCTTTAGAATAATTTCTATGGGGTCAACCAAGCTTCAACACAGATCATTTAAATAGGGTAAATTTCTATGGAATCCCAATGCATGACAACTAAGGTTCGAGAAGAATAATAAAATTCATGAACACAAGGTGTCCATGTAGTCACACATGGGTATATTACAGTAAGAACAAGAAGGATAAGACTTCTACTTAGCTTTAATTTCACTTCAATGTTTGTTATTTTAGACAACGTTAACAGTTCTTCCAATCACGACCTTCAAATTTTCATGAGAAAACACACCGACTCACATGTCTAACAAATTCAAGACCATGCAAGACAAGGTTTAACAACAAGGAAGACTTCTAATTTTAACAAAATTGTTTACAAAGATGAAGAGTATTTTTACAATTACTTAATATAATATTGAAGAATTCACTCAACTTTTCATGGTGATACTAAGCATACATCTTGTTGGCCACAATATTTCCCATAGCTGAAAGTTGTATCTAAATATTATAACACACATACCACACACACACAAATCCCATTTAAATTTCCCACTCAATTAGATTACATTTACATTTTGAATATAGGCAGTCTTTACACATATTATCTTATCAAAACCATAGATTTCATTCACTCTATATAATACAATGAAATTTATTAGTTTTAAACCCATCCCAACTCAAAAGAATATTAAAACAAAGACAAGCTTAAAATCACAACACCTAGGGACACTCACGCGAGATACGTGAAAATAGGCAACATGAGAGATCCAACTAACAAATTATTAGAGCATCACACCAACATTCTTGTTAAAACATGTAATACAAAAACAACCTACACCATATTGTTCCTAAAGGACAAGGAAGGGGAACAACATCATGGTTGCCCCAAAAGAAAGGAAGATCCCAACATTCCTCCATATCCTTTACATATGGGTAAGTGCATGAAGTTGGTGGACAATTCTGTGGACATAAAAACCTGAAATAAAGGAACCGCGATTGCGGTTTACATACCGTGATCGCGGTTCCTGAATTCTAGGTTCGGTAATTACTGAATGTAAAACTGCGATCGTGGTTTAGAACCGCGAGCGCGGTTATAAACCGCGATCGTGGAACTCTGAGACAAAATTTAGTAGTCCCGTGACTCCTTATTTTCCTCATTTTTCATTTCAAACCGCAATTTTTCCTAAACATTTTTCACTCGCGCTTTCAATACCACCTCAAAATTGCTCATCGGACTTCTGGATAGCGATAGATTCAACCATGCTGCCAAGACGAGGAGGTAAGTCCCCGATTGTAATCATTTTTTTACATTTTAGGTTTTTTTTTGCATTTTCATGGGTTTTTTGAAATGTTTGTTTATGTATACAATTTTCTTGTTTTATCAGTTGGTCTAGCAAGCTCAAAATCATGCAAACCATCAAAAAATTCCTCAAAACCCACCGAACATTCCTCAAAACCCTCTGAACATTCCTCAAAACCCTCCTCCAAACATAGATCCGCCTCCTGTGGCTCCTTCTGTCCCCACTGAGCCAGCAGGAATGCAAGATAATATCATTGGAAGAATATGAGAAAATAAAATTGTCATTGAGAACCTAATTCAAACTATAAGACAAAATCATGCTACAAATCCATCCCGCATGACTTTAGCCAATACATTGCAAACATTGATTGGTGAAGTTGAGTCTGTAACCATCCAAATACATAGATGGAACACCTTTCGAAGTGACTGTAGGTGGTGGTATGCAGATAAACTATCCCATGCAGCCGTCAAAGACAAAAAAAAATTAAAATACCTCATTTGTGCATTATTTACCAACCATAGAACAAATGCCCCCGCATCTACTTTGCAAATGGTTCCCAATCCATTGGTGCGATGATGACAGAATCAATAACAATTTTTGGGACTGATGGTGGATGGTTTTTGATTATCCACCATGCAACAACAATGAGGTTCCTCTTTTTTTTTTGAAGAAATTATATTGCGAGTTCGTGATCAATGAGGTCCCAAATTATTTTGACTTTTCTGATTTTTTTGGTCATGGAGGTGGCTCTGCTGCTGCACTGGTGCACGCCTAGGTTAGCCTAGGATTCCCCATGCCCCAAAACCCCCACTGCCTTTAGTTATCCCTCCTACAGTGAAGGAGGTTGTGGAGATTGATACATTACATGCATGGAGGGAGCTCACTGACAATTTCACCCAGCATAGTGACCAGATTGCATCTAGTGATGTTGGTGGAGGTGCTAGTTCTAGTGCAAGACACCAAGATGGATCATGTGGTGCCATATGCACTGCAGAGAGACATCATTTGCTGGTTCACAAGATTTCTTTTCTATAGATGAGATCTTTGGGAATGTTTTTAGAAATGGTGCCCACGATATTGGTCTTCCAGGTAAATTTCAAATAAATTTAAATTATATATATATATATATATATATATATATAAATTCTGATAGTTTAATTCACATGTTTGAGATATTATATATATATATATTTGATTGTATGTCATGTACATACATGTAAAAAATAATTTTTTATTTTATTTTAAATAGCAAGAGCTGGTGAAGGAAACATCCAATGTTAACATGCTAGCTACTACGGTTGGGCATGTTTCAAACATAAGTTTCAAGTTGTACAAACTTACATTTTTAATTTCATTTGATTGCACTAGATTATTATTATAATGTTTCACGTGTATGTTGTACATGTATTAATATTTTTCTCTTTTATACACAGGAGCCTGACGGGTCATCATCTGCTCAGGGAACTAAGGCTATTGGCATGCCTCACATGAGTTTTATGTAGGTTAGTAAATCTCTTTACACTTTGTTTCTAATTACTTTGAAATTAACATGGATTACATGCTTTGGACCTCTGTAATGTAGATTTTAATATTGATTTGTACATGTTTTTGTATAGCTTATGACTGCTAGAGAGACTCCTCCATATATGCAGATCTGTGGAGGCTACTTTGTGAGATCGCCATAGCATCTGCAGATCCACTAACTGAGGTACAATTTTTTAAATTTGTTAAATTTTGGAGGTTCATTATTTCTTATTAAACTTAAATCTATAATATCAAATTTTGTAGGTATATGTGAAATATTTAATTTGAAAATTAATTATTTGTATGTAGCTTACCCCTCGTGAGTCTATTGTTGTCCCCGTGACATGTCAACAACAAATTGATAGGGATCATGACATTGCGGTAAGATTTCACAGGCATTTTAACTAGATTGTATGAGTTTCTAAATTTTGAATGTATTTTAAAATTTTGGGTGTTAAAAACTTGTTGTTTATGAATGTTCAGGTTAGGTTGCAGGCATGCTTAGAGACACCTAGGACCACATGGATGAAATCCATAGTGGTATCTCCCTCCACTACATCCCTAGGTCATGGACGTGCTACTTCTAGCAGGGCGAAGAGAGGGAATATGTTTCATGAGTAGATTTATAGTCCACCTGGATGTACATATGTGGTCATGAGTAGATTCATAGTCCATTGTATATATATAGATTTTTGAGACCGCATGTGGTCCCATATGTACATTATAACATGTTCTTAGTTTGATATGTACACATACATTATGAACTTATACATATATATTTTCTAGAGACGTGCGTCTAGAGCACACTTTGTTTGATTCTTATATATATATCCATGTGTGTTGGTTTTCATATTTATGACTTTTTCAGTTCTTCTTTAACAAGCAGTGTAACGTTGGGATGCATATTTCTTAACTTCTGCTTTATGGGTTTAGCATCTAAGTGCACAACAAGGTTGTGCATGACCAATTCTGGGTCTAAAAAAGTCATATCTATGTATGACCATGAAAATATATATTCATATTCTCATAATAATGCTATGAAAACATTTTTTTCTTTTGTTGAAAGTGAAGCTCCAAGATTTATCATTTGAGGCTCCTCTTTTGTACAAATATTAACACTAATCATTTCTTTAACAAGCATCTTAGAAACATCTTCCATACATTTAGGATCAAGGGGAAGAGTAAGATCAACCTCCATAGGTGGTTAATCATCATCTTTGAATGGGTATACCAATTTTTCTATATGTTCTTTGTCTTGTTTGTTTACTAATGACTCAAAGAGGATTTCACTATGAGACTTATGTTTGTTTTTCTTGCAAGGATTTTCAGAAGTAGTCTTGATTTTTCTTATACTCTTTTTATTCAAGTGTTCACACATCTGTACTTTTTATCCAAAGTATGCACAATCATCTAGGACATGGAATGTTGTAAAGAATATCCAATTCAAGGACAGGGAATTTTTTATCATGATATGTTGGCCCTACTTATATTGGAACCACTATAGTACCTATTGATTCTCACTCTTCATTATAATAAGATGTGATTATAATAGTTTTTGTACCCAAATCAGTTTCTAAATGGCCTAGTTGTTTCACCAGTTTCAATATGCAGATGTTTAGATAGGACCCGCAAACCACAAGCACTATTTTGATCTGACGATGAGTTACAATGAGCTCTATGTATAAGGGTAACTTTTTCTCTTGGTTATTGCATGGGATTGCATTTTGATGAAAAGAGATATGATCATTAGATTCAAGTGTGTACTAACTTCTTGAAGGTGTGTGAGATCTATGCTTGTCGACACCCCTTAACTCATAATTGTTTTATATATAATATTTTCTTATAAGCAATAGTGATTTTGAGGAGATATAGGATCAAAATTCTAGCTGGTGTCTTTTCCAATTATTCTATTAAGTTGTATTGGACTTATTGTGGAATAGGTAGGGGATAAATGGTATTACCAAACTAGAATGTCTTGTATCCACATCACATCTTTTCTCTAAGATCCTAAGGGTATTTACTTGCTCATTAGATGAATGGATGCATCCTATAAGGGATTAAATTTTTTTATCATTTTTTGGATAGATCTTTAGGTAGTATTCCAATAGTCATTACAAGCTTGTCCATGATCTGAATTTTTGTTCTTTTTATCTCCATGGTTAGGATATGGTTATTTGAATATATACCCATCTTCTCGTTAGGACCATGTCTTGATTCACATGGTGAATCTACTTTGATCTTACCCCCTTTGATGAGGTCTTGTATATAATTATGTAATCTTAGCCATCTATCAGTTTTGTGTCCTTTGACACATAGTGGAAATCGTAGTACTCATGATCTTTGAACCAACCAATTTTAGGTGCATCTTCTAGATATGGTACCATTGTGGTTGGGTATTGCACCATATTACTATGTCTAAATTTTTAAGTATGGTGGATAATGATTCATTTAGAGGTGCAAATGTAAATTTTGTGGGTTCCTTTGGGTGAGGTACTTGTGAAAGCTTTGATATATAATGTACCACTCTATACAACCTAGACTCTCTTAGAGTATGTGATTCCATCGCCAATGACATGTTTGTTCTTATTAAATAAATTTTGTTTGTCTGTGGCTTTTGTCTCATGTTTTTCTTTCAAAATGGGTTTAAGTGTCCCCTTTGCAATTAGAGCCTTTTCTATTTGGATGCCTTTCTCTATAAATTCTTTGAAGCTAACACCGCAGTCCATTTATAAGTGAAAGGCTATTTCCGGGTTTAATTTGGGGAAAATTATATTTATAATTTGTATTTCTTGAAGGACACAAGGGAAACAACTTTCCAATCCAAGACATCACTATAAGAAACCTGCGAATGTCACATTAGGTTTATGTTTTGTGTTGCAAATTTTGTCCATTGTGATATCATTATCCATATTGAAAGAGAAATGTCACAAAAATGTTTCAGCAAGTGCAGGCCATGTTTTTATCGATCCTTTAGGTATACTGAAGAACCATTCTAGCGCTTGTTCTCGTAGGCTAGGAAATATATGTATCAAATAGTTATCACTGTAAGTGACTTCTTGGAGACCCATGTAAAATTATTTGATGTAATCATGAGGATTACCTTTGATTTTATAATTTTTGAATTTAGGGATGTCTAAATTCTTTGCAAATTGTTGTAGCAACATATCTTTATCAAATGGGTAAGGAAATAGCTTTTTGTATAGATATTTTCTATTGTGTCCTACATTTCTTTCTTGTAAAGTGGTTAGCGTATTCTTCATTGAATGCAACTCTTGTTGAATCATTTTTTCCTTTGTGGGTGATATATTGGTCTATTCACTTTAGCAACTTTGAAATTTTCTTCATTAGATGGATAAATGTGAAATTCACCTAACTTTATCTTGAGTCTATCCTTGCATGTATTCCTATTCAAGTAACCTAAGGTCACTAAATTTTGACCGAGTTTTAGTATTTGTCTTTGAATGATCTCCTCTTCGAATAAGGGATCATCTTCATCATAAAATCTAGGAGGAGGTGAGTCTTTGTGACTATGTTCAATCTTGAATCTACGTGAAGCCTTAAAGTAAGGTTTTCATGAATCACTTGTTGGTTTTGGTGGGTGATCCTCAACATTTTTTTTACATTTTATTGAAGTGGAAGAATAACCTATATTAAAATGGATGTCCATTTCTATGAGGGATGGTCATTTTGGATCTTCTGATTTGTGATTCATGGTCTTAATCTCCACTTCATACTCTTGTAATAGTCTACCTCCTAACTCAAGGACTCTTCGCAAGTACTTCGTCTCTATTGTAGTAAAGGAGCTCATGAAAGAAAGATAGATCTAATTTGTTTTGGTCTTCATATGAATTAGATTATTCTCCACTATGACCAATGAAAGGTTCTATGTATTTGACTTGTGAGAAGAGGGTTTCTAAATATTTTTGACTGAATGTGTATGTTGAATTAAAAGGATTTACCTTTAACTTGGGTTCATCTCGTTTAGACAACATTTTTATGATTTTTGGCATCACTCGGACTCCGTGGCATCTAGAGAGGCCTTGTCGATCTAGCACCTCGGTGTAGGGGCCCTCTACAATAGTCTCTCTTGGTCTTGTCCTTCTCATTTCGGTGCTCTCATTGTCCTACTTGTTTTGCAAACGCGCAAAATAGTGCGGTTGGAGCCCAGTGTAAGGTTATCAAACGCTACATTTTGCAAATGGTGGGTTGTGGCACCAAACCACCTACTCTGAAAAATCCAAGTGGCTAGGTGATATCTAGAGGAGGTGGTGTTTTGGTGTGTGAAAGGGTCATTTCTTCCGGGCTACTTCGTTCGAGTGTAGTCCCTTAAGAGCCCTGAGACAAAAATATCGTTCAACTTCGACAGTGACTACTCGACTACGTGGCACCTAGAGAGGCCTCATTTGATCTAAAACCTCTACATAGAAACCCTCTACAATAGCCTCTCTTGGTTTTTTCCTTCTCATTTTGGTACTCTCGTTGTCCTACTGTTTGTAAACACATGAAATAGTGCGAGTTGGAGCCAGTGTAAGGTTATCAAACGCTATATTTTACAAACGGTGGGTTGTGGCACCAAACCAACCGTGTTGGTATGTCCTGGGTGGCTAGGTGAATGCTAGAGGAGGTGGTTTTCGGTGTGCAGTGAAAGGGTTGTTGCTTAGGGCTACTTCGTTCAGGCGTAGTCCCTTAAGAGCCCTGAGACCAAAATATTGTTCAACTTTGACGGGTGACTACTCGAACTCTGTGGCACCTAGAGAGGCCTTGTCTAGTCTAACACCTAGGTGTATGGACCCTCGAAAATATCCTCTCTTGGTTTTTTCCTTCTCATTTCGGTGCTCTCGTTGTCCTCATTGTTTGCAAACACATGAAATAGTGCAGTTGGAGCCAGTGTAAGGTTGTCAAACGCTATATTTTGCAAATGGTGGGTCATGGCTCTAAACCAACTATGTTGGAAAATTCATGTGGCTAGGTGAATGCTATAGGAGGTGGTTTTTAGGTGTGCGAAAGGGTCGTTGCTTCTGGGCTACTTCGTTCGGGCGTAGTCCCTTAAGAGCCCTGAGACAAAAATATCGTTCAACTTTGATGGGTGACTACTCGGACTCCATGGCACCTAGATAGGCCTCGTCGATCTGAAACCTTAGAATAGGGACCCTATATAATATAATTTCTCGAGCTTTTTTCCTTCTCATTTTTGTTCTCTCGCTGTCCTACTATTTGCAAATGGGTAAAATAGTACAGTTAGAGCCAGTATAAGGTTGTCAAACGCTATATTTTACAAAGGGTGGGTCATGGCACCAAACCAAGCTGTGCCAAAATGTCCAAGAGGCCAGGTGAACACTAGAGGAGGTGGTTTTTTTGTGCGCAAAAGGGTCGTTGCTTCCGGGCTACTTCGTTTGGGCGTAGTCCCTTAAGAGCCTTGAGACTAAAATATCTTTCAAATTCGACGGGTGACTACTCGGACTCCATGGCACCTAGAGAGGCCTCATCTAATCCAACACCTTGGCATAGGGACCCTATACAATAGCCTCTCTTGGTTTTTTCCTTCTCATTTCGGTGCTCTCGTTGTCCTATTGTTTGTAAACACGTGAAATAGTGCAGTTGGAGCTAGTGTAAGATTGTCAAATGCTATATTTTGTAAATGGTGGGTTGTGGCACTAAACTAACTACGTCGACACATCCAGGTGGCTAGTTGAATGCTAGAGGAGGTGTTTTTTTGGTGCACGAAAGGGTCGTTGCTTCCGGGCTACTTCGTTTGGGCGTAGTCCCTTAAGAGCCCTAAGACCAACATATCATTCAACTTCAATGGGTGATTACTCAGACTCCGTGGCACCTAGAGAGGCCTCATCTAATCCAACACATTGGCATAGGGACCCTATATAATTTCCTCTCTCAGCTTTTTTCCTTGTCATTTCGGTGCTCTTGTTGTCCTCTGTTTTGCAAACACGTGCAATAGTGTAGTTAGAGCCAGTGTAAGGTTGTCAAATGCTATATTTTGTGAATGGTGGGTCATTGCACCAAACCAACTATGCTGGCACATATAGGTGGCCAGGTGAACACTAGAGGAGGTGGTATTTTTGTGCATAAAAGGGTCGTTGCTTAGGGCTACTTCATTCGTGCATAGTCCCTTAAGAGCCCTGAGACCAAAATATCATTCAACTTCGACGAGTGACTACTTAGACTCCATGGCACCTAGAGAGGCCTCATCTGATCCAAAACCTTGGTGTAGGGACCCTCTACAATAGCCTCTCTCAATTTTTCCTTCTCATTTTGGTGCTCTCGCTGTCCTACTATTTGTAAACATGTGAAATAGTGCAGTTGGAGCAAGTGTAAGGTCTTAAAAAAATATATTTTTCAAACGGTGGGTCATGGTACTAAACCAACTACACCGACACATCTAGGTGGCTAGGTGAATGCTAGAGGAGGTGGTGTTTCTGTGCACAAAAGGGTTGTTACTTCCGGGCTACTTCGTTCGGACGTAGTCCCTTAAGAGCCCTGAGACAAAAATATCTTTTAACTTTGACGAGTGACTACTCGGACTCCGTGGCACCTAAAGAGGCCTTGTCTAATCCAGTACCTCAGTGTAGATACCCTCTATAATAGCCTCTCTCGGTTTTTTCCTTCTCATTTCGGTGCACACGCGTAGGTATGGTCTTGTAAACACTTGGGGAGGAGTCGTTTTCAAAATTTACAACATTTTCAAAATTTACAACTTTTTCAAAATTTACAACATTTTCAAAATTTACAACATTTTCAAAATTTACAACTTTTTCAAACAATGAAAGCTTCTCTTAGCTTTGAGAATTTAAAATTCTCTACTAATAGTGCCAACCATGTGAAGGTGGAAGCTTTTCTTGCACCACTAACCTAAACATAAAAGTGTTAGTCAAAGAAATTTAAGTTTCAAATCAAAACCATAAACTATCTATATATGTACAAAATCTACAAATTTAAAATAAAATATATTCAAACTTAAATCTAGATCTTTAAACTAAAAAATTTTTATATATATATTGAAAACAAATTATATATACCAAACATGAGCATTGTAAATTCATTCCAATAAACCATCGAGGATCGGATCTAATTTGAATAGCAGATGAGATTGCTTCATGATCATTGTTGAACCTTCCAAAGAATCTTGTTATTAGGCCTTCCTCGATATCTATACAGATGAATATTTGTCGCTAGAAGTAGATGTGAATATAAGAGTATTTTTTTCGTGTCTCAAAGTCTTCAAACACCCAAACAGAGGAGTTTTTAATGGATACCGTCGAAGCCAAGTTCCAAAGAATTAACTATCACCGACCTTGTAGGATACTCAATATAATCACTATCTATAATAGGAGAAGTCAACATCTTTCTTTCCTTGATGCAACGACATAAGAAATAGTCTGCTCCTTCTTCATTGTCTTCTCGTCGCAATTCTGCAACCACATGTACTACAAAAAAATAACCAAGGTTGAACAACTCAAATTTAAATTACATATTAAAATTTCAATGGACATAACTCAATACAAAAATTAAATAAATAACTGTTATCACCGAATCAAAACACCCTAATGTTTATACAAGTGCATATACTTGAACTCACGGTGTGATTCGATAACATGGGTACTATCTCCAAGTTGTGGGACTTGCTATTTGAGATAGACCTCCAGAGAAAGCTGGTTCTTGGTCCTAAACTACCTACCACAATCTACTCTAATGCAGGGGAAACTAACTATTCTAATCTAAATTTCCAAGGGACCAGGGAGAGAGAATGCATAAAATGAAAGCCTACACTAAAGCGGTGATACACCAGAAAAGGAGTGGTGAACACTTCTAGATCTGTAGATAGACACAGATCATGGAATGCAACATAAAAATCATGCAAAAATTGATAAGATGTAATTTAGAGTCTGAAATGAAGCAAACAACACAACCAAAGGACTGAAAACTCATCACAGAGCCTTTATTGTCATTTCCACCTGCATCAAAATCCTTGGATTACAACATCAAAAAGGTAGAAAACCTATTACCACCATCAAGAGGTCCGATACTTGCAAACATCAATTTTGAAGGTGAAAGAAGAAGCTTTCTATCCAAAGAAATGTCCCCCTAAAAATGAGCCAAATCGGCTTTTTACAATGCATGGGTCGAGCCCAGGAGAGAGAAAATGTGTAAAAATCGTGGGAACCATTCCTCATTGAATGAAGATGCATTAAAAAAGCATGGGCATCCTTACATACCCACGCCCTGACATTTTTGACCATGCTGGAGAAGAATGCGACCCATTTTGCATTAAATCTGGTTATTGAAACGTCATTTCGGCCATTACCACATACCAGAGACGTTTCTTGATTTTCTCTCTCCAAACTAAACCAAAATGATAAATTGACCCCAGAATCATGTAGATAATTTCTCTAGATTTCCATTGATATAAAGAACATGAAAATCCGAGCTCTGGATCGAAAGATATGGCAATTTGAAAATTTAGGGCAAAAATAGGCCAAAATCGATTAGGCGGGCAAAAAGTTTGAATTGTTTACCCATTTGGTCTTTGGAATTTTTTTCAAATTTTCCCCACACTCCGCCACTTGGATGACATGTGGCAAGATTCCATTCGGTGGCGAGGGGGCGGGCCAAAACTCGCCCTTTGGACTTTAGGTAAATCATTTTGCCAAAAATTCAAATTTTTTCCCCGCTCCACTGGGTCGATGGTGAAGACACATGGCGAGAATAGATTTGTTGGCAGGCCCGTGGGAAAAATTTTACCTTTGAAAACTTTGACTAAAACTTGGAAAATTTTCTAAGTCCTTCTCTTTTCCCCGCCACTTCCTGGGACACATTCTCCCGCATCGGCCGATTTGGGCTTCCTTGTCCCTGTTTGCGGCCTTTTCACCTTTTCGCGTCTCACGCGTCCCTTGCATACTTTTTTCTGGATGTCCCGGATGAATATCTCTGAACTACCCAAAATGGACTATCTTTCGGCAAACCACCTGATTCACATCCCGCGCGCATTTTTGTCTGCCGTACTCAAACCGCGCGAAACAAAAGACTTAGGTGATTTTCCTTGCTTTCGGCCGTTTTGGCTTTTCGCGTCTCATGCGTCTTTAGCGTACTTTTTTCTTGGCTGTCCCAAAAGAATATCTCTAAACTGCTGAAATGGACTGTCTATTGGTAAACCATCTGATTCGCGTCCCGCGCATACTTTTGTCCCGGCTGTCCCAAACCGTGCGAAACAAAAGACTTAAGTGATTTTCCTTGCTTTCACCATTTCAGCTTTTCACGCCTCACGCTTCCCTCACGTAATTTTGTCAAGCTGTCCCTGACGAATATCTCTCGAACTTCCCGAAATGGATCTGTCTTTCGGCAAACCGGCCGATTCACGTCCGCTGCATTTTTGTCCCGGCTGTCCCAAACCGTGCGTAAACAAAACTTGACGATTTTCCCTTCTCTCATCCGTTTCGGCTTTTCGTCCCTCGCGTCCCGACGTCCCAATTGTCTCGTGGACTGCCTAGGAAAAAATGTCTGACTTAGCCAATTTTCTTTGTTTTTTTGGCCCCAAGCTTGGTACGACGAACCTCAGTACAACCCGAACCCTTCAGACCCGAAATGCTTTAAAACAATCCTGCAACCTTATTTTTGCATTTTTTCCATTTCTCTAACTTGTTGGGATTTCTTCTTAGATGGGAGAGTTAGAGAGAAGCCGAGGGGGCCCCAAAAACATGATTTTGGGCCTTGAATCAATCTACTTGCTCAGACTGAATAATTTGATGCATGTTATCAAAATTACCTTGAGGGGTGAATTTTGGATAACAATTTTGGCGACTCAGCGGGGTTATTTACCTGCCAGATGAAGAACGGAAAGCTTATTGAAGCATCCATTGGGCATGGAGTCATGAGTTGTAGCCTGCAAACTGATCTGAACTTTGAAAACTTCCCTCTGAGCCACTTGAAATCCGCTGAACTTAGAGTTGTTCTCACCAAAATGCCACTTAAAATGAACTGTGCAAGAGCAAAACCAACAGCACCAAAACTATTTACAAAACTGAAAATCATACATGCTCCAAATGGAACATGCAGAGTGTGCACAAGCACTTCTTTTACTGAAAGAAAACCTACCTACTCTATTCTAACTGGAAGCAAAGGTGAGCTAAACAAACCCTGCAACTAGTTGTGCAAAATAGCTTCCTTTCTTCAAAATTGGCAGCCATGCAAATGATTTGGAGCTGAGTGTGGCTGCTAGGATGGGTGGAAAATCAACAAGAAGCTGGTCTTCTACCCAAATCATCAAGGTGTCAGTTGAAGGCAAATTCAATACCTCTTTTAGTTTCTCTCGCATTTGAATCAAGAGGTATGACAAGTTGATCCTTGGTTCTTTCAGATATCATCCTCATGCTTAGAGGCAAGCATGACTGGTTGTGGCTTCTCCTTTGGCTCCAATGAAGCCAAATACCTGATTGGGCAAGGTCTGATCCATTTGATATGCCCATAATTCTGATTTTCAACTCCAAGAATGGAGTTCTCTTGTAGACCCTCTTGAATGGATGGTGTGGAAGCAATGGTAGAACCCTTCTGCCCTTTCTCTTCCTCCAATGAAGAACATGGAAGATTTAAATCTTCCAATCTTGATTCCAAAGAGCTGCTATAAGATGTAGGCTACTACAAATGAATGCTCTCCTCCATGAGAGTAGGATCTTGTGTTTGGAACATGGATGATGAAAGAGAGAATGGTGGAAACTCAACCGGTTCTTCTTCATCAAAACAATCCTCCAAATCGACAGGTAAACTACCTCATTTTGTCCCGCTGCTGCAAATGTTCAACCTCTCCCATGGTGTTCTCTTGATCTGCAACTTGATCACCATGGTTTCTTTCATCCTCCAACATTGAGTTTGAGAGATCAAACTCTTCTTCAGTACTAGAACTTGAGAGAGATGAAGTAGAAAGAAGAACTGAAGGTTCTTCTATAACCTGCTTTGTGCTCAAAGCCTTTGGATCTGCACTTTTCTCCCCCACAGCTGGAATGTGCTCCTCTTCTTTTGGATTTGGAGCAGCTTCTCCTTCCTCTAATGTTTGAAGACAATCTTGCTCTTGATAGAACTCTTCCTCTAGCATGAAGTTCGTTAAGTCAAACTCTTCGATCTGCTGCTCTAGAGGACAAGTTGGGACTGTAGGATCTTCTTCAGAGCTTTCTTCCTCCATGGCTGATTGTGCAACTTGAATTGAATCAGCATTCTCTTCAAATAGAATGCTAACATGGACACTACTTTCTGAGCAAACTGATTGCTGATCTGCTTCTTCTTTTTGCTCTTCTCCTGCTGCAGCAAATTCAGTCCTAACCACCACTTGTTTTCCAACTCCAACCTCTTCTAAAGGCTTAACCATCAAGGGGATCTTTTTCATCCCAAATTTAAGAGCCCAACTCTTCGACTTTGAATTTCTTCATCCTTGTTTGGCTTTTCTCTTTCTTTATTGTTTTCCTTGACTAAATTCTGATTTTTATCCTCCCAACATGGATTTGGGAATGCAAGAGGAGAAGTGGATTGTAACTCAAATGGCTTGGCAATTTTTCATTGTGGTGGAGGAGGTAGAAACTCTTGTTTCTTTAGAGGAGGGGGTATTTCTGTTAGCTCTTGTGGAGGGGATGACTGTTTGGAAGGAAAAGAGACAAAAGAATTGAGATGAGGTGGAAGACTAGGGGGTGGAGAAATGGATTCAACACTTGGGACAATAGATGGAGAGTTTAAAACTTGACACTGCTGAGATAAAACAGATTGGGAAAGAGGAAAAAGAAAGGCATGAGATGGCATGCTTACCCATTGACAAGGTTGTTGAATACTCCTCTCATACACCTCTATTCCTTCAATCCACTTTGCAAGCAATGGCAGCGTTGCAATCATGAGGTCAAACTTCTCTTGAGGGTTGTAATGCCTTGGAAAAGGTCCCACCCATGGACAGGGTGCTCCACAACCGATTCTAAATGCTTTCATTTGTGCTTGAGCCCTGGACTGCACCATGTTTACCTCCATCTTTTGGATTTTCTCCAACAGACCAGCATCTTGCATCTGATGGTCTTCATTATATGCATACTCTTGCTCTTGGAAAGCTCCATAGCCAAACTGATTTTGGCATTGCTGCTCATATGGGTATGTATGCTGATTTTGAATTTGTTCAAAATGCTGATTTGGAGGATTTAAAAACATGTTGGAGGTGGGAAACATTCTTTGTTGTTGTAAATGCGAGTTCCATGATGGAAATAAAGTCATAATTGCATAACTTCATCGAATGGAAAATAATGAAAGGGATGGAAAGAAGGATGGATGGGAATGGATGAAAAACAGTCTGCAACTTCGAGAAATGGGTTCATTGATCGATGGAGTCGCCGAGATGTGTTTGCAAGTGCCTCCAAAGGCTGAAATCTTCACAGAACACACCAACCTCGCAAAAGATAAAGTGGAAGACCTCTAAGGTACCACCAGGGCATGCCAAAATTGTTATGACCAAATCACGGTACCTAATGTTTATACAAGTGCATATACTTGAACTCACGGTGTGATTGGATAACATGGGTACTATCTCCAAGTTGTGGGACTTGCTATTTGAGATAGACCTCCAGATAAAGTTGGTTCTTGCTCCTAAACTACCTGCCACAATCTACTCTAATGCAGGGGAAACTAACTATTCTAATCGAAATTTCCAAGGGACCAGGAGAGAGAATGCATAAAATGAAAGCCTACACTAAAGCGGTGATACACCAGAAAAGGAGTGGTGAACACTTCTAGTTCTGTAGATAGACACAAATCATGGAATGCAACATAAACATCATGCAAAAACTGATAAGATGTAATTTAAAGTCCGAAATGAAGAAAACAACACAACTAAAGGACTGAAAACTGATCATAGAGCCTGTATTGTCATTTCCACTGTCAAAATCCTTGCATTACAACATCAAAAAGGTAGAAAAATTGTTACCACCATCAAGAGGTCCGATACTTGCAAAAATCACTTGTTGAAGGTGAAAGAAGAAGTTTGATATGTAAAGAAATGTCCCCCCTAAAAAATGAGCCAAATTTGGCTTTCTACAATGCATGGGTCGAGCCAGAGAGAGAAAACGTGTAAAAACGTGGGAGCCATTCCTCATTAAATGAAGATGCATTAAAACAATATGGGCATCCTTACTGCACTCCATGCCCCGACATTTTGCATTAAACTGGTTGTTGAACGCGTCATTTCTCGCCATTACCATGTGCCGAGATGTTTCTTGATTTTATCTCTAAACAGAACCAAAATTAAAAATTTACCCTAGAATCATGTAGATAATTTCACCATATTTCCATTGATATAAAGAACGTGAAAATCGAGCTCTGGATCAAAAGATATGGCGATTTGAAAATTTAGGGCAAAAAAGCCAAAATCAAATCGGCAGCAAAAAGTTTGAATTTTTTACCCGTTTGGTCTTTGGAAATTTTTTCAAATTTTCCCGCACTCCACCACTTGGATGACACGTGGCAAGATTCCATTTGGTGGCGGGGCAGTGGGCCAAAACTTGCCCTTTGGACTTTCGGCAAAACATTTTGCCAAAAATTCTAATTTTTTCCCCGCTCCGCTGGGTCGATGGTGAAGACACGTGGCAAGATTTGATTCATTGGCGAGCCCACGGGAAAAAATTTTACCTTTGAAAACTTTGATCGAAACTTGGAAAATTTTCTAAGTCCTTCTCTTTTCCCCACCACTTCCTGGGACACATTCTCCCGCATCGGCCGATTCGGGCTTCCTTGTCCCTGCTTGCGGCTTTTTCACCTTTTCACGTCTCACGCGTCCCTCGCGTACTTTTGTCCCGGTTGTGCGGATGAATATCTCTCGAATCGCTGTCCAAAATGGTGCTTTTGTCAAACCGACCGATTCGCATCCCGCACGTACTTTTGTCCTTTGTCCCAAACCGCGAAACAAAAGACTTAGGTGATTTTCCTTTCTTTTGGTCGTTTGGCTTTTCGCGTCTCACGCGTCCCTCGCGTACTTTCTTCTCTGCATTGTCCCAGATGAATAACTCCAAATTTCTTGAAATGGATTGTCTTTGATAAACCGGTCGATTCGCGCCCCAAACTTGATGATTTTCCCTGCTCTCGACCGTTTCGGCTTTTCCCGTCCCGACGTCCCAACTGTCCCGCAGACCGCCTGGGACAAAATGTCTGACTTAGTCGATTTTCTTTGTTTTTTCGGGCCCAAGCTTGGTACAACGAACCTCGGTACGACCCGAACCCTTCAGACCCGAAATGCTTTAAAACAGTCCTGCAACCTTATTTTTTGCATTTTTTCCATTTTCTCTAACTCATTGGGATTTCTTCTTGGATGGGAGAGTTAGAGAGAAGCCGAGGGGCCTCAAAAAACATGATTTTGGGCCTTGAATCAATCTACTTCATCGGGACTGAATAATTTGATGCATGTTATCAAAATTACCTTAAGGGGTGAATTTTAGATAACAATAACCATAAATACCTTGTTGCACCAAAATAAAAATTTCGTCAAAGTCCTTAGATGTTGTAACTTCATCTACAGAAACAATTCGTAATGCTTGTGGAGGTTGATAACTAGGAAGCAGAGTTAGAGGCCTACAAATCCATCCTTCCACCCATTCTTGTGAATCACACTCAGTAGTGACAAATTTGATACAATATGCACAAAAACATGTCAACTTTCTTGTCCATACGGCCCATGAAGTAGTGTCTGAGCTACAAAATGAGTGCATATCACTGGACCCAGTGAGTGTCATACAATCCTCGTAGTTAGCAATATGTTGTTCCTCTATCAACCAAAAATACCTTTGAACTATGAAATTTTCTTGAGAACCTCTGGCCATGTTGTCGACACCATTCCACTATGCTCTTTACATCTTTTAATTTAGCACCATCTTTGTACTTCAACTCTTCTCTTGCAAGAGCTCTTTTAACACAAGCCCCTACACCATCATGCTCTCCTTTTCTATGTCCGGCCTCGGTGAAACTATAAATATGTTACACGCCCATCTTGACATGCATTTTTCTCATCCAATAAAACATTCATGTATTCTTAAACTGAGACGTGCAATTATTTGACCATATATAATGTTGTTTTAAGTGGATGTCCTTATCGATAAGTTTCCATAAAATAACTAGAAACACACTTGCACAAATTCAAGTAGAATGAGTATGATCATCACTGATATAAAAGTGGTACTCTCTTAAATTTTTTTATATTCTTTATACTATCACGAGAATGTAGAAATACTATATGCACAAAAATGGCAACTTGTACTAAGTTGTAATATTGTGATTGAACCTCCATTTGTGGTTGCAATGTGTAATTCTCTGCAGAATCGACCACTGAAATAATAGTACCAATAGGAAATGTGTCTTTGGATAGCTTAAATTTTTCATCCAACCATCGAGCTCTATGTGTATGCCTCACATACTCATAAACAATTTCATCCTTAAATTTTCTCATAAATTGAAAAATGGGCATTTTTTCTGTAACTAGCTCACACCATTTCGACTCTTTTCCATCTTTCAACTAGTATGCAACTGATTTATATTTATCAAACTCAAAAAAATTATGTCGTATTGTATCTTCAATTTTCTCATGGATGTAACTTTCCAATTTTGGTAATCCACCGCATGTACTACAACTTCCATCTAAATAATCTCGACTATAAAAATATTGTCTAACTTCTTTTTCAAAAATATAGTAGGAATGAAATCCCTGGAAGATATTGGTGGAACTTAAACACCACATTCAGATAACATAGTTTCAGAATGAAAATTAGAATGAATATGTAAAAATTTAGCATAATGCATCGCAAATTCAGTATGTTTCCTACAACAACAAGTGGTGTGAGCATGGTTGATTTTCACATAGAATGGTTTCAACATTTCAAAAAAATGTTAACTAATTTTAATTTCCAGATTCTCTTGTTCAAACTTAGGAAAAAAATGATTTTGAGTCATATCTAAGAAATGCTTTGGATGTGGTTCATGATTAGTAGAACCAACTCTCTGTTTTATAACATCTCTTATATTAGGTTAAACTCTAGTGTTATCATGCAAAAATTTAATAACAAATTCTCTTATAGGATCAAAATTTTTTTTTCCTTACGCAATGCTATAGCAGAAAATGCCCAAAAATTGGCATTATTGAGTGATTGAAGGATATTACATCTTTCAATTGCTTTCATTAGAGTTTTTCAATTAACTTGCAACATTTTGCTTGTTTGCATAATCAAACGTTGTTTTTTTATTGATTCACTTACAACACTAGTAGCAAGTACACGATGCACAATATTACTATCCCTAGTGCGTCTCTTAACACCAACAAAGTGTGATATGCATCATGAAGGTTTTCAAAAATTGTAGAGGTTTGACCACGTATATTAGATGTTGTCAATCCTAAGGTGTTTAATGTAGGTCTCATTTTAATCAATTTCATCAAACTAACCAACAACTGACATCTTTGGGAATCATTTAAAATTTCAAAATGATTATCCCAAATTTCAATGGCTTTTCTTCGAATTGTCGTTTAGAAAGTTTGTCATACATTGGTTTCAAAAAAAATTCATCAATTTCAATAAAAAAATTAGGTTTCTTATGTAAAATCCTAGGAGGTGTTTTTGTCAAATTTTACTTGTCTACAGTTTCAACATGAATTTCCTTATTCACATTTTCATTATCTCCTTCAATTTCAACATTTGCTACATCATGAGTATTTAATTCTTCTTCAACATTGACAGTAAAAACTTCTTCATCACGAGTATTTAATTCAACTTCAACATTGACAATAGAAACATTACCTAGTTCTTCATTGCTTACAATAGTTGGGATTGAAGATGAACCTCTTCTAGATTCATGAAGTTTCCGCATTCGCTCAACATTTTGAATTTTGTTGGCCTCTAATTCGTTTGGTGTTTTTTTACTTAATGACTTCCTTTTTTGACTTCATTTTTGTCTCCCATGATGTTTTGCTTCCGGTGATAAGAAAAACGTGTAGAAAAAGATAGAATTTTGCAGTAATTTGTACAGTAAGGTCAGAGAGTAAAAATCACATGGTAATTCAGACATTGAGATGTGTGTAAATATGATTTATAAATCGTGAGCGTGCTTTATAAACCGCAATTGTGGTTTATAAAGCGCACTCACGGTTTATGTTAAAAAACCATGATCATGCTTTATAAATCGCGATCGCAGATCTATCTCGCCAAACCAAAGCTATGGAAGGTCATTATGAAGTGTAAAAGGTCAAAAAACCTCAAATTTTCTCTTCCAAAGACTTGAACCATGCTAAAAACTGAAAACATTTCACAAAAATGGTGCCATCGCATAGGGGAGACTTTTAGCTTCGTAGAAATATTGTTTTTAAAGTGAATAGAATAAGATAAATATCATTTTATAATTTTTACTAACAATAGGTTTTTAAGACATTTTTTCCCGTGAATGTTCATGTCTACGTTTAAGACTGTAACTTTTGTTTCACTTATCAAAATATGATAAAACTTATACCATCCCAAGTGTGGACAAATTCTATACATGTTTAAAAAAAAAAAAATTGATTTCGATATTTTTTGATATAGTTATGGTGGGCAAACGGAAAGCGCTCCATTTTCTAAATATTTTCAGACCACTTTCACGGAAAAAATCATAAAAAAAAAAATTGCTAAAAAAAATACAAAATAAAATCCATCCCAAGATAGACAACTACATCTAACATTTCACCAAAGGAAAAAAATATATAATAAGATTTGGTCATCCAAAATGCGGGCAAACGGATTACAATCTTACAAGTATTTTCAAAAAAAAAAACTAAGTCATATAATTTTAAGTGTTTAATATAGCTAAACTTGTTTGTTTTTTTAAAAATTAGTATTTTAGAAACTAGATTCTGAATTCTATGATTCATATTTATATAAATTTTTCTAATTTAGAGTGCTTGTATAGTTAATAATCCCTACAAGTTGATATTTTACTGTTTTTTGTAATATGACGTCCACGGATGACCCTATATTTGTCCATCAACTTCTTGCACTTACCCATATGTTTCCCAATCTTTTCAATAAGCCTAGGTCACTAATGACCTAATTCCAATGCAATAAGGTTGCTTCCCTTAAAAATGGAGAGATAGACTCACTCTTGAAATATCAAAAATCATACACTTGTCAAGCTAAGAGGAAAAAGGTATGATGGTATGAAAGGTTCCAATAAGGGGGAAAATTACACACATTAATGTTGAAGGAGTAAAACATGGCTAGAACACATCACTATTAGAAAGCACTCTTTTATTCAAGGTAGGAGAACCAATTTAAAGGTTCAAAAGGTTTCCACTATTGGTAAGATAGGCGTAGGACCCACCAATATGAACATAACAATTATTTCACTCTAACAAGGTGATAATATCCTTGTGCATAATTTTATAAATTTTAGACTAACCATAGAGAATTTCAAAGATAATCTAACATGTAGGTTGTGTTATAAACATTAGACATGTGTTTGTTATTTAATATAACAAGGGAGGTATAAACATTTTACTATCATGGTTTTAACTTTGGAGTTCATTACAATATTCAAACTAATTCTTGTACTACTCTAGCATTGAACCACTTATTCTTCCATGATTTAGAGTTCTTATATTATTTCACATACTACTTATTGTAAAAGATATTTAAAATTTTGCAATACTAGCACAATATATGCTATATTAAGGTTATATATAGATTCAATATATTTTTATAATATTTCAATATTATTTGAAACACTTAAAATATTAGGGCATAACTGAGGTTAGGAACTCATATAGTAGCTTAAGGGGACTTTTCAATTACTTTTATCACTCGATTACACTTGTTTATAAATTTTAGGGCATGGAATAAAAATTTATACCATGAAGGTTGTTTATTTATACATCTTATTGGTGTTCAAACCCATAGATTTATCCATTCCCTACTCCAAATCACAAAAATCAAGTTGTGTTTACATTCGCTAAGCATATTTCTTAAACTACTTCTAATTAATGCATTCCTTATATTACAACATCCCAAATCATGGATCATTAGGGTCATCAATGATGTTGACATGATTTTTCGCCCATTTATAATGGTGGAAAAATTATTCATTTTACTTCTAGGAGGGAGGGTATGAAAGGTTTCTTGGCTAATTTTCACATAGTCTTATTTATTCTATTAACTATGAGGTTAGAGTAAAACCGGGCACCTTCTTAGTTTCCGGATTTACTTATGAAGTTTCAAAGGTCAAAGCCTCCCAATGAGGGCTATAACATACTAAGTTTTTCACATTACTAATTGAATTTTAGTGATTAGGAAGAGCCAAGTTTATCACATTAAGTTATAGAAAAAGAGGCCATTAACAAAAATGGGACACATCAAGTTTACAAGAACTTCTCCCAAAATTTACATGCATCTTATATGCATTCCCATTAGGTCTCCATAAGTATTAATAAGAGTAAAGTGAAGGCTAACATCATATAGCTATAATTTTTTTGTATAAAGTTCATGAAGTTTAGATTGGTGTGAGGGAGAAAACAATGTTTACGGTTTATACTCAAAATAAATTTACTATAAAAGAGAATGTTTCCAAACAAAACTTATACCTCCATAAGATACCATCAACCAAGTAGTTTAGACAACAAGGGAAATAAATTACCCCATAGAAACCACACTTCTTTACCAAGAGAACATCAACATATGAAGAGGGAAGCTAAAAGGATTCACTTAAAACATATTTCTTGAGCCAAGAGTTATAACCTTGGATGAAATATCATGATTGATACTTAAGAACCATACAACTAAAATATCTAAGTACAAGGTCCAAAATAAACCAAATGCATCCATATCTATCTCATAATAACTGGATACTAATAAATTATAATGTCATAGACTTAAAAACATTAAGATATTAAGAAAAGGTATATTTATCTATGGGTCATTAAGAATAAATTAAGCACCATGCTATAGGAACTAAAGCATTTTAATATTTACCCAAAGGTATTACCATTCAAACATCGATCTTTTCTAAAATATCACAAAGAGACTAAGTTAGGACTCCCATATTTCCATCGGTGGACCATCACAACCCAAAATTTAAGTATCCACCATAATCCCATAATTATCCAAGAGTTAATCTATCCCTAACATAATCCGTAGGTCCATAGTGAGTACTCCATCAATCCGAAGAAGAAATAAAAATAATACCATGATACAAGAAAAACATAATCATTATCAATGCCAACTATAATACACGAAACAAAAAATTCTCTCTCTAAGAAGGGTGAGTATCGAAAATATCACCCCGAGATACTAGACACACAAATCCCTATCACTCCATAACTAAGGCATGATCTAAATCACCCAAGATAACAATCAAAACACTTAGGGTGTATCTCCATACAATGAAATAACATAATGCAACAAGATATAGCTAGTTCCTCATCAGACAAGAAAGAAACCATGTAACATTCTTGATGATGTTTAGACAAGTGGCCATCGAGGCAAACAAGCTTCGAGTCACAAAACAAATATAAAATCTAAGATATTTTGGTAATCAAAATAAATGGCTAAGTATCCACATTTCAATCTTTGTAAAATCTCGCAATAAGATAAAATAAAATAAAAATAATAGTCTCGAAATTCTCAACAAATTAATAAAATAAAAATGTTGGTTTTTGATATAAGGATTTAAGTTTAGAAATATAAAACAAATGAAATATTTACATCACAATCACTTCACAACCCTTCATGGATGTCATAAGGGGTACTCTACATCAATCTCACATCTAATAATATACATACAATCCTGGGTCTAATATGACATCATGTAATGATATCAACTCCCTCGAATGGGGATTAAGTCCTCAAAGAGATGAACACCACAAAATTCTGCAGCAACCAACAAACCATACATAACTTACCTATCCACTAAAAATAAGTAAAGTTATAAACAACTTATCAACCCTGGATCTCCTCCTTAATGACCCTTAAACGTCACTTTTAGGAATATTCTCAAAAGTGTACTAAATAATAGCATTCTAGATAAGGGATGGTCTCTATGGGGTCAACACAATCACATGACCATAACTAAGAACTAGGAACCCATTAATAAACACCCTCACAAGGAAGCCGAATTCCTATCACTCAAGAAGTTCAAAAGAATATAAAACTCGAATTAATATTTTCGCATAGTCGGTTTGACAAGACGCCAAATTAGGCGAATACAACAATCCAAACAAATTTTATTATTGTTATTAGAGGTTCATGTGTTCTAGGTTTAGGTTTCACTAAATGGTTGTTGTGTTCCCATGTTTTCCCAGGGTCCAAGTGTTAAACCCACAAGTTTGATACCAAGTGTAACACCCAAAATTTTATGCACAAAACCCAAGAAAAGCTCAATAATTACTTTAAAAAAACATGGAATACATTTTTTTTTAAATGGTTGTAATAAGATATCGATTAATTAGGTTTAAATATTTCTGGCTTAATAAATTCCACATAATAGTAAAGTTGTCAAAATTAAATATTCTTAATTTAAACACATAACACTTTAGATTTAAATACTCTTCTATGGTTTTCGTTAATTCTAATTTAGAAATATTGACTAACTTATTTATGTTATTTCATCTTATTTAAAAATCCACCTAGGTTCATCATGGACTAAAATCCCTAAGTTAGTTTAATTCATACTACCCATAATAATGTAACAAGAATGAAAAATTTAATTATTTAACCCTTATATTTTACTTTTAATTACATAATCCATTTGTTAATTATCTAAAAGGCCACACACACCATTATTCATGTAATCCCTTTTTCCAAATTTCAATTATTTCTCTAGAAACCTAAAGCAAGGTTCTCACTTACCATAAACCATTAAATTGCCCCATTCATATAAGTACCCATATAAATTTAATTAAAATTACCCAACCTAATAAAATGCCACAAATTGAAATTTATACGGTTAATCCTCAACCCTTAGATTAAATGGACATGAACCCTTAGATTTAAGTGTTTTCAAAATAACCCTAAATATCGTTAAGAGGTCTTCTTATTATTTATTTTACTCTAAACTCCTTCATTTTTCCACTCTTAATTTACAGGTTGGACGAGTGGATGCCTTGGAAACAAGGGGGAAACCATGGAGAAATATCTTTGGTTATAAATTTTTCCAATGGGAGGAGACTTCCTCCATTTCATTCCCTATTTTTTTTTTATTCATTGGTTTTCTATTACAAGGTTATCTATTTGTTTTATTATAGAGATTCCACTTTGTGAATCTGGTTTTTGGTATTTAGTTATTCACATTTCTTGAGTTATTTATTTGGAAAAACCCCAATTCTTTTTATCTAGGAGTATATATGATTATATACATATATACATGCATGTGTATATATATATATATATATATATACTTACATGTATATACATCCATTATTAGGATGGATCTACATTCTTTTTGATCTATAATAATTTAAAGATCGGTTTGATCAAAAACACGTTTTTTTTTTTAAATAAGATTCACACACAGGGACCAATGTCAATTTCTCAACTAGTCATGATGTCATCTTGCATGACCGATGCCAGTAAGGTTGTCATCGCTGGTTACTATTAAATCTGAATATTTTATAAAATAATACACAGATGTATATATTCCTGAATATATTCAGTTGTATACATTTCTACTGATTTTCATGATTATTATAATCCATGTTTTACATCTTCTACATAAAGATTTCAAGAACTAAGTAAAAGGGATAATTTTATTAGATTGTTTGTAATTTCACTATGAAAAGACCGATGCCATTTTTCTAGTTTGACCGATGTTGTTTGGCCGACCAACCTTGCTCACTATGCAAAAATAGTTTTATTAAAAGAGATGTATAAAAACATATATATTTAGTAATATATATATATATATAGACACACACACACACATTAAATCTGATTCAAAATAACTATTTAATATCAGATTTCATAAGTACAAAAGATTATTTTCTTTCTTGATTGAAATGCACTAAATATCTATATTTTTCCTTTATAACTATAATTGAAATCTAACTTAAAAATTTTCTTTCAAATTAGTATACATTTAACTTCAAAAGACAAAAATGAGTTTAATCATTTACTAGGTGCAAGTGTCTTTTCTTTTCGAAAATGAAAATGACATCCATTCAAGAGAAATAATTATAACTTCCATATAATTTTCCAATACAAAAAAATCATTTTACAAAATGAAAGCACAAAAAACTTTTATTTCATTTCCAGATTTGAAGGAAATACATTTTCACTAAAAACAACTTTCAAAAGTCCTTATTTCAATGTCTTCCAATGCATAGCTTGATAGTAAAATTTACATGAGAATTATGTTTAAAATAAAAGTGTATACAAGCCTTCCACTTAAGTGGAAACAACATGGACAAATTTAAAAATAACTATCTCTTTCTTTGATCTTTTTCAATACAACACTTTCCAGATGAAAACTTGAGCTCCATTTATTCAATAGCCAAACACAACCAAAATGAAAGGGGAGTAGGCAATGCTCTCTACCCAACCTATAATCCAATTAGAAGTAGAAACCATCCTCCTCATTGGACTACAAGATCTAACAATTCAGAAATAAGAGGTATCAAATGACCACAAAAACTTTTCGAGGATTCAACACATCCATTCACATAAAAATTTCAACACAACAATAATAATACAAAAATAACAACAACATACAATTTTCTCAAGCACAAAGGCTCAATATCCAATCTAAGGGAGAAAAGAATTATGGAGAATCACTTATTCCTCCCAATGGATTAAGATTCCACCTTAAAATCCTAAAAAAATTCATCCACACAACCAAAAAAAACTCTTATCCCTCCTTAAATCTCTTATGTCTCCCTCAACCTCTTATCCCTCCCTCAAATAAATATATCAAGATAAATAATTCATCTTTATTGTTATCGAAGGGGGACACTCAACCCAAACTCCCTCCAAATTCATAAAAAAATCTTATCCCTCCCTCAATAAATCCCCATTTTATTTCTCCTACGCAAACTTAAAAACATACTATCCTCAAGTAAAAACAACACAACATCCATTCATTTTACAACCATTTGCAAAACAAAATAAAAATAAAAATGCATGGGTTAAATCCCTACCTTGCCATTGCAAGAAATCTCCCAACCAAGAGCACAAGGTCCAATTTTTCCAAGTCCAAGAAAAACATAAAGAAATATCCCAAGCTCCCACAAGGACTCCAAACAAGCTCCTCCAAAAATGTGGGTGTGAAATAAAAACATGTAACTCCAAAAACATAAAAAAAACATACATAAATAGAAATTGAGGAGAGAGTGGTGATGTGGCTCTATGTAGGATGCCACATCAATTATCCTCCACTCCACTTCACATGGTTAAACACCAATATCAAAGATAATAAATTGGTGGGTGAGAATATGACAAGTTCTACTTGCACACAGAAACCATTAACTATACTTCAAGCAAAAAAATAAAATCTCATGTAAGAGAGTGGATTAATTTCACCTTTTTAACTTTCAAATAACATAATGGGGCCTAATTTTGACCTTTTATCCCATTGGTATAGTTAGTAGGTGAATATAAGAGGTGTGGGACAAACATAACTTGTCCCACAAGCCTCCAAAAATGATCCTAAAGCCAAAATTATAGTTTCACATGCAAGATTGAGTACATAACACCAATCTTACAAAAATACCTTCCAAATCCATAATACAATAAAAAAAAGAAACCAAAATTAATTACCACTTGATCACATCCCAATTTACTTTAATTAACATGATTAATCAAATTAAGTAAGAGCACATTAACTAATAATAATAAAGTGAACACATTACAAAAATAAATCGCATACTCAAAAAACACTAAAAAGGATAGGGGAACACAACACATTTACTTATGGTCACATTTGAGGTCACCCCTCAATGGGGACCTCCTAAAAATTCATCAAGAGATCCTTATTTGCACAATTTTCATGAAAACCTTGAGGAAATATGATCAATATAACACAATCTAACACTCACAAGTTGTCACACTAGAGAGTGGAGATGTTTCCTGGACAAGGTTCGGGTTACTAAAGAAAATAATTAAAACATGATTGTCTATGCATATTTTGTCAATGGAATTCATTCAATTTGTGGATAAATAGTACAAACAGGGGTGGTTCATGTAGGGTTTATCATTCGAGCTTTTTTTAGGGAAGTTAAGAAAGAAAAAGTTAATTATACTAGATATTTGAAAGCCTTTAAAAATATTGGAACACTCACATATAGAATACATCAAAATAGCCAAGACATTCCTTCAACCAGAAGGTGTGTATCAATGGAGGCCCAAAGATGCATGATTTCATACACTCTTTAAGAATTCAACACAAAGGATCGTGTTAAAGACTCAATTAAATGTTGGAAATCCCTGATTAGTCATGCCTAAGATACACTCATAGGATTACAAACAATCTTTATCAACATAGTGAAAACAAAGTGATTTTAAATTATTTATTTCATTACTAGATGAAATCTCTTCTCATAATGAAATTGCAAATTCCACAATACTAACACACAGATGAGATCTTGTGTGATTCAGAGGGATTTTAACATAAGATTGCAATAGGAACATGACAAACTATTTGAAGACATTCTAAATAAAAGCAAACACAAATATGTTCATGATCAACACAAATTCATTAAAGGTTCACTAGATTCATTAGCAGGGGAGAGTTTTTTTTTAACAATATCAAAGCTTGAAAATGGCTGTACACTTGCAACCATCTTGACTTGACTAAATCTACAAACACAGGGAAATAAACAGGTTTCTTAGAGGGTCTCTCAGGAAAATTGTTTTTACTCAAAATTTCTCAGAAACGTTAACCCCTGAACTTATGCAAGAGTATTCTCATTGCATTTATACAATTTCACCTACTCACTCATCCCAAATTTTCCCCAAAAGAATAATATTCAAGGAATACTTTTTTTGTTACATATTTGTTCCAGAAAGTGATGTTTAACAAATTTACACCCAAAAGCTGCCAAGTGTACAAAATATAAGTTTTTTTAATTATTTCCACTGGTTGTTTTAATTGGGACATCTCGGTCATCTCCTCCGGTAGTATGTCCATCCTCTTTACATCTTGTAGCTTCCTTCTCCACACCCTTTTCCTCTACATCTTTTCTCTACTGATAAGTTGTTTTTCGCAGTGCCCGAGCAACTCTGTTTCAAAACTTTCATTGTTGCACTTCTCAAATTTATAAATCGAGCTCCAAAATCAATTTGATTTCACTTCACGATAAAAATGATGATACACCATGGAATTAACAAAAATGATGAAATCAATTTAATCCCTTAAGGTCCCTGATTTATTTGCAGGTAATGGCGGTAAAACCATATGCATTTTATCACAATCGATAACTCTGTCTTTCAAAACTTCAAATTTTAACCATCTGCGTGGAAAATATTTGAGTTGAAATGGGTGTGGGGTGGTTTTCACATCTTTATCACTTAAATAAAATGAGTAATTTTAGACAATTTGGCCCACCCACCCACTTTTAATATAGGCCCTACACATGGCTTTCTCTTGGCGTCGATGGGGGGCTGCAGCTTATTTTATGACTTTTTCTTCATTTCAAAATAGAGCTTAAAAAATCCAAAGTGCTTCAAAGTGACCCACCTCCCCACTTTTGATGTAGACTCAACATGTGGCTTTACTTGGGAATTAACGGGCCACACTTCACCGTTATACTTTATTCCTTTTTAATAACAAAGCTAAAATTTACAATAACCTCTAGTGATGTACCCCCACTTTGACTTCTCAATGATGACTCAAATATGTGACATTAATTGGTCCCTTGCAGAGTCGCAGATCATTTTATAACTTTACTTATTTTCACAAAAAAATCCAAAAAACTTAAAACTACTCCGATAGCCTACCTTCCCACTTTTGACTTAAAAGCAGCCATGTGTCCTCTTGCGGGCCTTAGGCATTTGTTTTACCTTTTTACTCTTTTTTCCATAATGCCTTAAAACACAAAAAGGCCTAGCTTTCCCACAATTACTTAGCTTATGACACATTTACACCTTCGGGGAAAAAGTAAGAAATTTTTCTGCCACTTCATAATTTTGACTAGCCAATTAGTATCAATGGAGCAACAAGGCCGATTTGACATTTTTGCAAAAGTGAAAAAGTAATAAATTCACCAAATAAACCCGTCATGTCTTGTCCAATTATAGATGGACATGTATTTGTAGACGTTGAGATAAAATTTGACAGGGAAAACACGATCGTGGAAAAATAAAATGCAGGGGAAACTTCACCATTCATTCCCAGAATTCAAAATTTTCCTCATGGATAGAGAAACTAAAAATAATACATGGCTAAACGTGATCCACAACCATAGAGAAGGATTAACAAAGAAATACAATGAAGGAAGAAGTTTTCATGCATCTATATAGGAGATAGAAAATAATTCAAACAAATCGACAAAGAAATGTTTTGAACAAACATGGTGAGATTAAATCGATCACCAACATTGGGTCTAACTTGGTGATGGTCACTCCTAGTGAGTGCCATAGATCAACATAGTAGACCATGTACCAAAAATACATTAGGAAATGGAGTCAATAACCAACCTCCGAACAAAGAAACAATAACAAACCCCCGCCAAGAATGAATCGAGAAACCAACAAGAACTGTGATAAACCGAGATCAAAAAAATGGAAAAAAATACAACAAACCAAACAACTATACACTGCATACAATGATGTGTACCTTGATTCTGAGAAATTAATCAAGCAAATGTTTTAAGTCCCTTCCATTAACAAGAAACTCAAGAAATTCCCCATCTAATTTTTGTAATAAAAAGGTATGCTCATCAATCAAAATGTCAATAGAATAAGGGCCCATCAATAATGCATCAAAATTTCCATGCTTTCCCTTATCCTCATGTCTTCTATCCCACGATAGCACAAGATCTCCCACAATGAAATCTCTTGGAGTTACCTTTTTATCAAATAATTTCTTTAATCTCTCTGTGAACTTGACATGTCTTTGATGGGATTCTCTTCTCTCTTCATCCAATTCAACAATTTGATTGATACGAGATCATAGGGGCTGACCTCTTGGTCCTCTAATTGTTGAATAAATTGATAAGAAGATAATTGGATATGCAAGGGAAGTAGAGCTTCAGTTCCATACACCAACTCAAATGGAATTTTTCCAGTAGTTCTTTTGATAGTGATTTAATTAGTCCAAATAGAAAATTTCAACTGCTTACCCCACTTTCATTTGTTTAACTCCAAGGTTCTCCTGATTATCTTAAAAAAATTCTTATTGCTTGATTATGATTTTCCATTACCTTGGGAATTATAATTTGAAGCATATGCTAAATTGATCCCATACTCATGACACATGGATACCAAAGGCTTGGCTGGAAAAATGATAGCATTATCAGTAACTATCTTAGTAGGCACTCCAAACCTGCAAATTATATGATTCATAATTTACTCCATGTTGGTGCTCGATTTAATCTCACCTTGTTTGTTCAAAAAATTTCTTAGTCCGCTTGGTTTGAAGTATTTTTTGTCTCACTATATGGATGTGTGAAAAATTTCTCCTTCATTTGTATGTTGTTTTTAATCCTTCTCTATGGTTGTGGATCACGTTTAGAATGTATTATTTGTAATTTATTTGTCTATGAGGAACATTTTGAATTCTTGGCTCGAATTGTGAAGTTTCCCCTACATTTTAATTTTCTATGGTCATGTTTTCCCCATCAAATTTTATCTCAATGGTTGTAGATATGTGTTCATCTCTAATTGGACAAGGCATGGTGGGTTTATTTGGTGAACTTTTCACTTTCATCACTTTTGCAAAAAATGTCAAATTGGTGTTGCGGCTCCGTTGATTTCTAATTGGATGGTCAAAATTATGAAGTGGCGGAGAAAATTTCTTATTTTTGCACCGAAGCTATACACATGTCGAAAGTTGAGTATTTATGGGAAAGAGGGCCTTATTTGTTTTAAGGTGTTATGGAAAAAGAGTAAAAAGGTAAAAGAAATGCCTAAGGCCCGCAAGAGGACATGTGGCTGCTTTTAAGTCAAAAGCAGGAAGGTGGGCTATCAGAGCACGTTGAAATTTTTTGGATTTGTTTTTTGAAAAGTAGTAAAGTTATAAAATGATCCGCGACTCCATTCGGTCCCACATCAAAATTTAAAAGTGGAGAGGCAGGTCACTGGGGCATTTCGACATTCTCAGCTTTGTTTTGAAAAAGAATAAAAGTCATAAAGTAAGCCACAACCCCGTAGATGCCCAGGAAAGCCATGTGTAGGGCCTATATTAAAAGTGGGTGGGTGGGCCAAATTGTCTAAAAGTACTCATTTTATTTAAGTGATAAAAATTAGGAAAAGCACCCCTAGACTCGCTTCAACTCAAATATTTTCCATGTGGACGGCTCAAATTTGAAGTTGTGAAAGACAAAGTTAACGGATGTGATACAATGATCATCTGGTTTTATTGCCATTATTGCTCTCCTAAAACCAGGGACCTTAAGGGACTCAATTTCTTTCATCCTTTTTGGTTAATTCCATGGTATCTCATCATTTTTTTAGTGAAGTGCAATGGAATTGATTTTGGAGCTTGATTTGTAGAAATGAGAAGTAAATAAGATGAAGTTTTGAAACAAAGTTTCTTGGGCACTGCAGAAAATGAATTATCAATAGAGTAAGATGAAAAGGAAAAGGATGCAGAGAAGGAAGCTATAGGATCGAAAGAGGATGGACATGCTACTAGAGGAGATGACTGGATGCCCCAATTAAAACAACTGGTGGAAATAATTGAAAAATCTTATCTTTTGTACACCTAGAAACTTTTACGTGTAAATTTGTTATAAGTCACTTTCTAGAACAAATATGTAATAGAAAAATTATTCCGTAAATATTCTTATTTTGTGGGGGAAATTTGGGATGTGTGAGCAAGTTAAATTGTATAAATGCAATGAGAATGCTCTTGCATAAAGGAGGGGGTTAATTTTTCGAGAAAGTTTTAGAAAAACCATTTTTCCCAAGAGACCGTGAAACTTGTTTATTTCCCTATGTTTGTAGATTTAGTTATGTCAATATGGTTTAAAGTGTACAACCATTGACAAGATTTGAGATTGTTGAAGAAGCTCTCCCTGCTAATGAATCTAATGAACCTTGAATGAATTTTTGTTGATCACGACCATAATTGTGTTTGCTTTTATTTCATAATGTCTTCAAATATTTTTTCATGTTCCTGTTACAATTTTATGTTAAAATCCCTCTAAATCACACAAGATCTTGTCCATGTGCTAGTATTGTGGCATTTACAATTTCATTATGAGAAGAGCTTTCATCTGGTAATGAAATAAACAATTTAAAATAACTTTACTTTCACTATGTTGATAAAGATTTTTGTAATCCTATGAGTGTATCTTAGGCGTGATGATAAGGGATTTCAAAATTTAATTGAGTCTTTAACATGAGCCTTTGTGTTAAATTCTTAAAGAGTATACTAAGTCATGCATCTCTTGGCCTCCATTGATACACACCTTTGTTTGAAGGAATCTCTTTGCTATTTTGATGCATTTTGTCTGTAAGTTTTTAATATTTGTAAAGGATATAAAATATTTGGGATGATCAAATTTTCTTGCTTAACTTCCCACCAAAAACTTATCAAATGATAAATCCTACATGAACCACCCCTATTTGTAATGTGTATCCACAAATTGAACGAATTACACTACCAAAATATGTAGAGATAATTAGGCTTCAATTATTGTCTTTAGTAACCCGAACCTTGTCAAGGAAACATCTCCAATATATATAGTGTGACAACTCACAAGAGTTAGACTATATTTTATTGATCACATTTAATCAAGATTTTCATAAAAATTGTGCAAAGAAGGATATCTTGATATCCTTCACCAACACGAGTTACGAACAGTCCTCTCACCCTAGTTGAAGGCACAAGATAAAGTAGTCGTGGTAGATCAAAATGTTATTAAGATGTTATCCACTTCTCCAACGCCTAAGTGACAAAGAGTCAGTTGAATCCTCTCCTAGCTACAAAACAACTTATACCATGATTTTTATGTCTCTAAGTATCTTGTTAAATTTGTGATGCTACTCAACTTCCAAGGAGAATCAATTTGGATACCAACACCGAAGTGCTGCCATTGCCAGGATTATTTGTACAAATGCATACACATATAGACCCTGGTAATGTTTCTTACATGATATAAGTGCAAATTTGTTGTTTAAATGTTATCATTTGTTGAGATTTGTAAGAAATATGCGTGATTACAAGTTCATTTTGTAGTATTTCCAATTTCTAGTGGTTATTGCACTAAATTTGCATCAATAGTGATAAATTTGGGTAAAGGAAGGTCATATTTGTTAAGCTTTGTAGAAATTAAGCATTGATAAACACTTGGCAAGTTACTTATAGTGCATTTGCACAACTAAGGTGAAAATCCTTAGTGGCGACTCCGTGTTGAATTGAAATTTTGATGATTACTAGTGTCTTAACTTGTGTCAAGTGAAAATTTTCATCGATATTTTAAAAGATGGAGGAAGAAGGTATTTCTTCACCAGGGATCCTACTAAAAATTTATTTCTAGAACTAGGAAAATAAAATTCATAAGGAAAACAAGTCTAGAAATTTGTTGGAAATCAAGAATCAAAAAAGGAGATATCAGTTCTGAAAGGTGATCAATCTGTGGTTGAAGATTACCATACATCTTCAAGTGATTCTGAATTAGGTAATATTTATATAAATTTGAGTTCTCCAACTAGAGAGGGACCATCATTTGTGTTTGAAAAGCTTGCCTCTTAGTTTTCCCCTGTTTCTTCAAAGATTGATAGGGTTTTCCATGAAGCTGAGTCATTAGAGAATATTTATTTTCAAAGTTGTATTTTGTGCTCAAATACCCCTCGTCCCTTATCATTTGGGTTCTCCTACAAGATCACCTCCTCTAGGAAATATGGCCTAACCTCCACCTAGAGCTCCTTTTGTTGTCAATACTTTTGGACCTATAGATTTTAGAGGTGTGGATGGATATCCTAATATGGTGTCACAAGATGTCAGAAATAGGTTTCCAAAGTTTCAAGGGGATAATGCCATCACTAGTGACCACCATTTAAGACACTTTTTCAATATGATGGAATATTTTGAAAGTGAGATTGAGGACGTGTATATAAACTGGTTATTCATACTCTTGAGTAGTATACACGTGATAAAGTACAATGTTTTACAAGATAATTCAATAGATTCATGGAATGAGATTAAAATTTCCTTTAGATTGTAATATGGGGATAAGACAGATCCCGGTTTCCTTCTATCTAAATTTGAAAATATTAAGAAAAATACAAATGAATATGTCCATGATTTCAATACTAGGTTCAATAAAACCTTGAAAAGGTTACCTATAATCTTAAGGCCAAGTGATGAATCCTATTTGATTAAGTATTTTGATGCTTTTGATAAAAGGGCTGCTCGTTATTTAAGAGAGAAAAACTTGAGAACACCGAGGCAAGCCTTCATTATGGATTTACAAATAGAAAATAAAATCAAAGTAGTTAGAAAGCCTCATAAGAGGGAAAGTGTTAAGTTGATCAATCCTAAAAGGCCTCAATCAAACAAAGTTGTGGATCTGGAAGAGGTTGTAAAAACTTTGGCTGGAGTAGTTAAAGAGATATCCTATAAATTGGACAGAGTAGAAAAAGGGATAGGACAAAGTTCCTAGGGTCAGCATAAGCCACAAGGTCAAGAAAGATTTCAAAATAATCCTAGAGATGATCACATATCAGATGACAGAGGGAAAGGGCTCATGGGATCAGGAAATAAATAGCCTCAACCTAGGGAGAATAGATTGGTTCTGATCCTTTGGTGATAGAGTTACTACTATGGAAGAATCCCATGTAATTGAGTGATGTGATAGGTGTTTCTTACCACACTCCCCATGTGATGTAGATAAATAAGTGGAGGAAGCTGACGATAATGAGTCATATGATGATGTGTGCATGATGGAATTCCTGCAATTTCACAACATGGAGCAACCTCAACTGATTTGATAAGTGCAATAATTGTTGAAAACTTTTGAGATTGTGTCCACTGGGTATTACCTCTTCCTCCTATTAATACTTTTGAAATTGATATTGTGCAAGCATTTGATCTGCCTAATTATGATTTTGAATACTTAAAGGATTTGATGATTAAAAATTATGATGGAGGGATCCCTTCTGAAGAAGACAATAAGTTGTTGATGAATGCAGTAGTGGCTCAGGAGAAAGAATATAACACTAGAAGTAAATTTTTCAAATGGGTAGGACCAAAACCAAGAATAAAGTTCCAGTTGTTATCAATATCTCTAAGGATACCCCTAAGAAATATATAGCTTGAAAAGGCCTAACTACCCCAAATAAAACGAATACTCCTCCTCATACCTAGGCGCCAAAAGACCCATATTATCGATGAAGTTGTGAACGTCCCTTCTAACACTGCCCTACCCAAATATGTTCCTTCTGACATAGCCCAAATATTGAGTCACATCAAGGTCACTATTCCAATTGTTGAATTTCTTAGAATCCCCGAGCATAGAAAAGGGCATTCGAATATTTGGTATTTAAGGAAGAAAATATTACTCAGGGAAAAAGTGTTAATAATGTAGAGATTCCTCCTATTATTGTAGAATCGAAATACCAAAAGAAATGGAGGAAGCTGGGTGAATCATCTAAGGTATATTTGGTAACTACTTTGGTTGAATCTAAGTTGGATGTTGATCCATTTTTATACCACTTTTACTATTAAATATAGGATGGTACATAATCGCATGTTTGATTAAGGAGCCTCATGTAATGTAATGCCTCTTGAGGTAATGAATGAGTTAAATATCAAGGTAACAACAAATTTTGGGAAATGTACTGCTATGGATTCAAGAGAAGTGCCAGTAATTGGATATGTCAAAGTAATGGTAGTGCAACTAGCAGCTTATCCAAGAAAATTCTTAACCATGAATGTGGTTATTGTGGACTATCCTGCCAAGTGGGGGATGTTATTGTCTATAAAATGGGCAGCTAGTTTGGGTGGAAGTGTGTAAATGGACATGTCTTATGCAACCATACCAATTGAGGGAAGCCTTGTGAAGTTATATGGTGAGAAGAAAATGTTACATCTCATTGAGGAACCTCACAATGCTTCTTATGAAGTATTTTACACAGATGTTGATGTTGATAACTTTGTGGGATATGCTGATTGTAAGGAGCATAGAATTGAGGAGTAAAACTATCCTAAGTAGTTTAGTTCTCCTTGGACTTTAATTTTGATGGAGCATGTTCTAGATCTGGTAATGGATTTGGTTTTGTCTTGATATCTCCAAGCCAAGAGTAGTTTAAATTTTTTTTTAAACTCAATTTTGAGTGCACAAAAAATATTGTTGAGTATGAAGCATTGCTCTTGGGTCTAAGGATTACATGGAAATATGGTGTTAGAGACATTGTTGTTAAAGGAGATTCAGAGCTTATAGTCAAGCAATTTAGAAAAATGTATGCAACAAAGAATCAAATAATGAAATAATATAAGGATGCAATTTGGGAATTCATTGAAATATTTGATTCTTTCAATATAATACATCATGATAGGAGCTATAATATTATAGCAGAAAAATTGGCAGTATTGGGATCTAGGTTTGAAAATTATACAATGTCTCCCTATTGTGAATATAATATTGAAATATTTACCAAGCCTTCTATCCCTGATAATATCAAGCATTGGTAGGTGTTTGAAGATGATGCTCAGGTCCAAAGGTTTTTGCAAAATAAAGGATAATTTTCCAATCAAAGTATGGACTAGGAACCAATGGTTTGTGTAAATGATGGAAAAGAGACCTTCTTTGGTAAGGACATTATTCAGTTGAAGACTAATACTATTCCCAGAGGATTGGTTACATTAGAATTAAATTTTGATAATGCTAACTCCATTGTAAATAGACACATGTCAACCTCGAGGGATGTTGAAGAATATGACCTAGGCACAAAGGGTAAACCTAGGAGAATATGGATAGGAAGTAGCTTAAACAGAGAGAAGAAAAGAAGTCATATGTCAATTGCTAAAAAGTATCGGATCGCTTAACTTGGTCATATTCAAAAATGGAAGCATACAGGGAAGACCTCTTTCAACATGAAATACCGTTGGAAGCTAATGCCTAGCCGTTTATGTAGAAAAAAGACCAATCAATACCCTCCTTTCCTAAAAAATGCAAGAAGAGTTGAAAAAGTTAAGGGATGGAGGAATTATATAGCCTACAAGATACTCCTCATGGGTAGCAAACCTGGTACCTGTTTGAAAGAAAAATGGGGATATAAGATTATGTGTTCACTTCAAAAACTTAAATAAGGCATCAATCAAGGATAACTATCCCTTTCCAAATATGGATAAGATGTTACTGATTGGTTCTTGGCTCGAGTTATCTAATTTGGATGGTTTCTCTGGGTATAACTAGGTAGTTGTGAAGCAATCAAAGAGAATAAAAACTACTTTTACTACTCCATGGGGTACTTATGTGTATGTAAGGATGTCGTTTGGCATGATGAATGATGGAGATACATTTTAAAGAGCAATGGATGTATCATTCTCAGGATATATAACTGACTTCATTATTGTGTATTAGGATGATGTGATAGTCTTTTCCGGGAAGAGAAGTGATCACTATGACATTTAGAAAAGATGTTGATAAGGTGCGGGAATATGACATCTCATTGTACCCTAAGAAATGAAATTTTGGGTTCAAAAGACTATTTATGGACATATTTTATCAAAAGAAGGATTCATGATTGATCCTAAGAGATTGGAAGCCATTAGGAAAGTTCTATTCCAAGAACCCAAAAGGGAATTCAATCCTTTTTTGGGAAGATAAATTTTATTAGGAGGTTTATTCCCAAATTTGTGGAATTGACTATTCCAATCAACAATATGTTGAAGAAAGATCAGAGTATAAAATGGGAAGAATAATATATTCAAGCTTTTATTGAGATTAAAGAAGCATTGAAAAATGCTCTGCTTTTTTCTGACTCAGATTATAAGAAGGATTTCCAAATGTTTTCCTTTGCTTCATAAAATACTATTGCATAAGTACTGTTACAAAAGGATGATGAAGGAGTTGAAATACCAATTTCCTTTTTAGTAAAGAATTACATAGAGTTGAATTAATGTATACTATCATGGAAAAACAAGCTTTTCCTTTGGTCAGAGCCACAAAAATATTTAGGCCCTATATTTTGAGATCTAAATTCATTTCTTATGTTCCTCACACAATGGTTAAGGATATCCTATGAGAGATGGAAATTTCAAGTAAAATATTTTGATGGGTAAATAAATTGCATGAATATGATATGGACATCCAAAATACAAAATTGGTTAGAGGTCTAGGCCTAGCAAAGATTATGGCAAAGAGTAACTGCAAAAAAATTTAGGTAAATGAAGTTGAAGAAGAAGCGTTGAATATGCTTGAAAAAGTGACAAATTATGAATGGTACAAGGATATTATTTTTTATCTCAAACATCTACAGTGCCCTTAGTATTTAAGCAAGAATCAAAAGAGATAACTTAATTTAGCCTCCCATAAATACATCATCACTGATTATGGGTTACCTTGGGAGAAACTTTGAGGGAGTTATTTTGAGATGTATTACTGAGGATGAAGCCCCAAAAATAATTGATTATTTCCATAGAGGAGTTTGTGGAGGGAATTTTCCTAGAAGAGTCATAACTCATAAAATCTTAAGGGCTGGTTACTGGTGGCCAACTCTTTTTAAGAACTCAACTCTGCTAGTAAGAAAATGTAAGATTTGTCAACATTTTTCATAAATATTGAAAGCTTTAGGCACCTCCCTTTGCATCATGTATCCATTAAAGCCCCATTTAAGTAGTGGGGAGTGGACTTCATTGGAGATATTTCATATTCTTCAAGTGTAGGCCACAAGTGGATATTAGTGGCCACTAATTACTTCACCAAGTGGGTGGAGGAAATCCCTACCAATAAATCTAAACACGAAATTGTTATGGACTTCTTTCTTAATCATATAATTTGTATGTTTGGAGTTCCCATTAAGATAGTTTCCAACAACACTACGAGTTTTAAAGACAATCCTTTGGTATCCATGTGTCATGATTATGGGATCAATTTAGCATATGCTTTAAATTATAATCCCCAAGTTAATGAACAAGAACAATCAAAGCAACAAGAATATATTGAAGATAATCAAGATAACCTTAGAGTTAAACAAATGAAAGTGGGGTGAGAAATTGAAATTTGTTGTTTGGGATGATAGAATCACTATTAAAAGAGATACTAGAAAAAGTCCATTTGAGTTGGTATATGGAACTCAAGATATACTTTCCTACATATGAAATTATCTTCTTATCAATTTATTCAATAATTGGAGGACCGGGAGGTCAAACCCTATGATGCTCATATTAATCAAATGGTTGAATTAGATTAAGAGAGAAGAGAATCCCATCAAAGACATGTGAAGTT
Source organism: Taxus wallichiana var. yunnanensis (assembly GCA_018340775.1). Classification (NCBI taxonomy): domain Eukaryota; kingdom Viridiplantae; phylum Streptophyta; class Pinopsida; order Cupressales; family Taxaceae; genus Taxus; species Taxus wallichiana. The sequence goes on along the minus strand of CM031239.1, from coordinate 967,670,356 downwards.
TAGGAGAAATTAAATAAATTATTTGATAAAAAGGTAACTCCAAGAACTTTCATTGTGGATATATCTTATGCTGTTATGGGATAGTAGACACATGAGGATAAGGGAAAACATGAAAATTTTGATGCATTATGGATGGGCCCTTATTCTATTGACATTAGAATTGGTGAGCATACCTTTTTCCTAAAATATTTAGATGGAGAAATTCTTGAGTTTCCTGTTAATGGTAGGCACTTGAAACATTTCCTTGATTGATTTATCTCATAGAATCAAGTACGCTTCTCATTGTACAAAGTGTAGAGTCATTTGGTTTGTTCTGTTTCTTTTTGTGTTTTTTCTATCTCGGTTTGTCTTGGTCCTTGGTGACTTGTTTTTTTTGGTTTCTCGGTTTGATATTGGGAGGGTCAGTTATTGTTTCGTTGTTTTTAGGTCAGTTCTTAACTCTCTTAACCAATGTATTTTTAGAACATGGTCTATTATGTTGTTCTTGCAGAACTCGTTGGGAGTTCCCATCCTCGAGTCGAGCCAATGTTGGTGCATGATTTCATCTCCCTACGTTTGTTAAAACAAAATCTTAGTCCACTTGGTTTGAAGTATTTTTGTCTCCATGTATCGATGCATGATATTTTTTTTTTCCTTCATTTGTATGTTGTTGCTAATACTTCTCTATGCTCGTGGATCACATTTAGCCATGTATTATTTGCAGTTTTTCTTCCATGAGGAACATTTTAAATTTTGGGGCGAATGGTGAATTTTCCCCTGCATTTTATTTTTCACGGTCGTGTTTTCCTGTCAAATTTTATCTCAATGGCTATAGATACGTGCTCATCTCTAATTGGACAAGGCATCGTGGGTTTATTTGGTGAACTTATCACTTTTGTCACTTTTGCAAAAATATCAAATTGGCCTTGAATTCGTTGATTTCTAATTGGCTGGTCAAAATTATGAAGTGGCAGGAGAGAAAATTGTTTTTTTGTCCTGAAAGTGTACACGTGTTGAAAGTTGAGCATTTGTGTGAAAGAGGGTCTTTTTTTGTTTTAAGGTGTTATATAAAAAAAGAGTAAAAAGTTAAAAGAAATGCATAAGGCCCAAAAGAGGACTCATGGAAACTTTTAAGTCAAAAGTGGGAAGGTGGGACATTGGAGCACTTTGAAGTTTTTGGCTTTGTTTTGTGAAAAGGAGTAAAGTTATAAAATGATCCGTGACTCTATTGGGTCCCACATCAAAATTTAAAAGCAGAGAGGCGGTTTTCTGGGCATTTTGATATTCTCAAATTTGTTTTGAAAAATAATAAAAGTCATAAAGTAAGCCACGGGGCATTTTGATATTCTCATCTTTGGTTTTAAAAAAGGGTAAAATTGTAGATGACCCGGAAAGCCACGTGTAGGGCCTATATTAAAAGCGGATGAGCAGGTGGAATTTTCTAAAAGTACTCATTTTCTTTAAGTGATGAAAAATGTGCAAAAGGCACACCCCCAGACCCACTTCAACTCAAATATTTTCTACGTGGATGACTCAAATTTGAAGTTGTGAAATACAAAGTTAACGACTATGATATAATGCATCTTGTTTTGCTGCCATTATTGCTCCTACGTAAACCAGGGACCTTAAGGGATTCGATTGCTTTCATCCTTTTTGGTTAATTCTATGGTCTCTCATCATTTTTTTAGTTAAGTGTAATCGAATTGGTTGTGGAACTTGATTTTAAGATCTGAGAAGTGCAAAAGTTGAAGTTTTGAAATAGAGTTGCTCGATACCTACATAAAATTAATTATCGGTAGAGAGCAAGATGCAGAGGAAAAGGATGTAGAGAAGGAAGCTATATGGCTTGAAATATGGTGGACATCCTAGCAAAGGAGATGACTTGATGCCCTAGTTAAAACAATGATGGAAATAATTGAAAAATATTATTTTTGGTACACTGGAACCTTTTAGGTGTAAATTTTTTAAATGTCACTTTCTAGAACAAATATGTAAAAAAAGTATTAGTCGAATATTATTCTTTTGGGGTGAAATATGGGATGAGTGAGTAATTGAAATTGTATAAATGCAATGAGAATACTCTTGCATAAAGGAGGGGGGTTAATTTTTCTAAGAAAGTTTGACAAAAACCATTTTTCCCGAGAGACCATATGAGAAACCTATTTATTTCAGTTTGTTTGTAGATTTGGTCATGTCAAGATGGTTAAATGTGTACAACCATTGACAAGCTCTAGGTTGTTGAAGAAACTCTCCTTATTGATGAATCTAGTGAACCTTGAATGAATTTGTGTTGATCATGAGCATAATTGTATTTTCTTTTATTTCAAAATGTCTTCAAATAGGTTTTCATGTTCCTATTGCAATCTTATTTTAAAATCCCTTTGAATCACACAAGATCTCATCCACGTGCTAGTATTGTGGCATTTTCAATTTCATTATGAGAAGATATTTCATCTGGTAATGAAATAAACAATTTAAAATCACTTTAATTTCACTATGTTGATAAAGATTATTAGTAAGCCTATGCGTTGATCTTAGGCGTGACTAATAAGGGATTTCCAACATTTAATTGAGTCTTTAACACGAGCCTTTGTGTTGAATTCTTGAAGAGTATATGAAATTGTGCATCTCTGGGCCTCCATTGATAAACACCTTCTAGTTGAAGGAATGTCTTAGCTTTTTGAAGCATTTTGTCTATGAGTGTTCCAATATTTGTAAAGGTTCTCTAATATATGGTAAAATAAACTTTTTCTTTCTTAACTTCTAACCAAAAAAATTATCAAATAATAAATCCTAGATGAACCACCCCTATTTGTTCTCTGTATCCACAAATTTAATGAATTCCACATCAAAAATATGTAAAGACAATTAGGTTTCAATTATTGTCTTTAGTAACCCGAACCTTGTCAAGGAAACATCTCCACTCTCTAGTGTGACAAATCGTGAGAGTTAGATTGTGTTGTATTGATCATATTTTCTTAAGGTTTTCATGAAAATTGTGCAAAGAAGGATCTCTTGATATCCTTCACCAACACGGGTTACAAAATAGGTCCTCTCACCCTGGTTGAAGGCACAACCTAAAGTAGTGAGGGTAGATCAAACCCTTAGTAAGGTGCTATCCACTTCTTTAACGCCTAAGTGACAAAGAGTCAGTTGAATCCCTCCCGGCTATAAAATCACTTATACCATGATTTGTCTATCTCTAAGTATATTTTTAAATCGTGGCGCCTGCTCACCTTCAAGGAGAATCAATTTGGATACCAATAGTCCATAACAATTTTTGAGTAGCTTTTTGGTAGGTATTGACTCCACCCACTTGGTGAAGTAATCAGTGGCCACTAATATCCACTTGTGCCCTGCACTTGAAGAATTGAAAATATCACCAATAAAGTCCATTCCCCACTACTTAAATGGGGCTTCAATTGATACAGGATGCAAAGGGAGGGAGCTTGAAGCTTTCAATCTTCCTGAAAAATGTTGACAACTCTCACACTTTCTTACCAAACAGAGTTGTATCTTTAAAAAGAGTTGGCTACCAGTAACCAACCCTTAATATTTTATGAGTTATGACTCTTTCAGCAAAATTACCTCCACAAAATCCTCCATGGAAATCATCAATTATTTTTGGGGCTTCATCTTCAGTAATACATCTCAAAATAAATCCCTCAGGGTTCTTCCAAGCTAACCCATAATCAGTGATGATGTATTTCTAGGAGGCTAACTTAAGTTCTCTCTTTTGATTCTTACTTAAATACTCAAGGCACTATAGATGTTTGAGATAAAAAATAATATCCTTGTACCATTAGGAATTTATCAAATTTTCAAGGATATTCAACCTTTCTTCTTCAAATTCATTTACCTCAACTATTTGTAGTTTTCTCTCTGACATAAGCTTTCTTAGGCCCAAACCTCTAATCAATCTTGTAGTTTGGATATCCATGTAATACTCTTGCAACTTATTTTCTCATAGGCATCTTTTGCTTGAAATTTCCATCTCTGATAGGATATCCTTAACCATAGTGTGAGGAACATAAGAAATGACTTTAGAGCTCAAAATTTAAGGCCTAAATATTTTTGTGGATCTGACCAAAGAAAAAGCTTGTTTTTCCATGATAGTATACTTTAATTCATCTCCTTGTAATGCTTTATTGAAAAATGTAATTGGTATTTAAGATCCATCCTCATCCTTTGTAATAGGTGATATTAATGTACTAGTCTTTTCGAAGCAAAGGAAAACATTTGTAAAGCCTTCTTATAATCGGGTGTTGCTAAAACATTAGAAATTTTCAATGCTTCTTTAATCCCATTAAAAGATTGAATATATTTTTCTTCCCATTTGATACCCTAATATTTCTTCAATATATTGGTGATTGGAATAGTCAAATTAGAAAAGTTGGACTTGGAATAGGAACTTTGCTAATGGATTCCATTCTCTCGGGATCAATCATGACTCCTTCTTTTGATACAATATGTTAGAGAAACTTAGCCTTTTGAACCCCAAAATGACACCATATTCCCTACACCTTATCAACATCTTTTCTAAATGTTGCAGGTGATCACTTATCTTCCTAGGGAAGACTATCACATCATCTTGATACAGAAATGAAGTCATTTATATATCCTGAGAATGATACATTCATTGCTCTTTGAAATACAGCTCCAGCATTCATCAGGCGAAACAACATCTTTACATACACATAGGTACCCCATGGAGAAGTGAAAGAAATTTTGATCCTCTCTGATTGCTTCACAACTACCTGGATATACCCAGAGAAACCATCTAAAGTAGATAAAAACTCAAAACCAGTAACCAATTGCAACATGTTATCCATATTTGGTAAGGGATAGTTATCCTTGATAGATGCCTTATTTAAATTTCAAAAGTCAACACATAATCTTATGTCTCCATTCTTCTTTCAGACATGTACTAGGTTTGCAACCCATGAGGAATATCTTGTAGGCTATAAAATTCCTCCATCGCTTATATTTTTCAACTCTTCTTGCATTATTGAGGAAAAGAGTTGATTAATTGGCATTTGTTTATGTCTAAATGGCTTGGCATTAGCTTTCAGGGGTATTTCATGCTGAAAAAGGTCTTCACTCTATGATTTCAGTTCTCCGAATATGACCAAGGCAAGAAGTCTGATAAATTTTTAGCAATTAGACATATGAATTGCTTTTTTTCTACTCTGTTCAAGTTGTTGCCTAGCCATATTATCCTAGCTTTATCCTTTGTGCCCTTGGTCATATTATCCAACATCCTCAAGAGGTGACATGTGTCTATTGAAAATGCAGTCAACATTATCAAAATTTTATTGTAGTGTAACCAACCCTATAGGAATAGTATTAGTCTTCGACTGAATAATGTCCTTACCAAACAGGGTCTCTTTTCCATCATTTACACAAACCATTGGTTCCCAGTCCATAATTTTATTGGAAAATTCTCTTTTATTTTGCAAAAACCTTTGGACCTGAGCATCATCTTCAAACACCTGGCAATGCTTTATATTATCATCGACAAAATGCCTGATCAATATTTCAATATCATATTCACAATAGGGAGACATTGTACAATTTTCAAACCTAGATCCCAATACTACCAATTTTTCTGCTACAATATTATAGCTCCTATCATGATGTATTATATTGAAAGAATAAAACATTTCAATGAAGTCCCAAACTGCATGCTTATACTATTTCATTCTTTGATTCTTTGTTGCATACAATTTTCTAACTTGCTTGACTATCATCTCTAAATCTCCTTTAATAAAAATGCCTCTAACACCATATTTCTATGCAATCCTTAGACATAGGAGCAGTGCTTCATACTCAGCAATATTGTTTGTGCACTAAAAATTAAGTTTACAAGAAAAGTTAAACACCTCTTGGCTTGGATATATCAAGACAACACCAACACCATTACCAGATATAGAACATGCTTAATCAAACATTAAATTCCATGGAGAACCAATCTTCTCAGGATACTTGTACTCTCCTCAATTCTATGCTCCTTACAATCAGCATATCCCACAAATTTAGCAACATCAACATCTATGTAAAATACTTCATAAGAAGCATTATTAGGGTCCTCAATGAGATGTAACATTTTCTTCTCACCATATAACTTCACAAGGCTGCCCTCAATTGGTATGGCTGGCTGCATAATACATGTCCATTTGCACACTTCCACCCACACTAGCTACCCATTTTCTAGACAATAACATCCCCCACTTGGCAGAATAATCCACAATAACCATATTCATGGTTAAGCATTTTCCTGGATAATCTGCTAGTTACACTACCATTCCTTTGACATATCCAATTATTGGAACTTCTCTTGAATCCATAGTAGTACATTTCCCAAAATCTACTATTACCTTGATATTTAACTCATTCATTACCTCAAGAGGAATTACATTACATGAGGCTCCTGAATCAAACATGTAGTTATGTACCAACCTATCTTTAATAATCAAAGTGGTAAAAAATGGATCAACATCCAACTAAAATTCAACCAGAGAAGTTCCCAAATATACCTCAGATGATTCACCCAGTTCCTCCAATGCTTGTGGTATTTCTAATTCTACAATAATAGGAGGAATCTCTACATTATTAACACTTTTGCCCTAAGTAATATTTTCTTCCTTAAATCCCAAATATTCGAATGTCCTTTTCCTATGCTCAAGGTATTCTAAGTAATTCAACAATTGGAATAGTGACCTTGATCTAACTCAAGATTTGGGCTATGTCACAAGGAATATATTTTGGTAGGGAAGCGTTAGAAGGGAAATTCACAACTTCATCTGATAATATGGGAGTTTTGACAATCTGGGCATGAGGAGGAGTACAAGTTCTATTTGGGGTAGTTAGGCCTTTTCTAGATATATCTTTCTTAGGGGTATCCTTAGGGATATTGGTAAGAACTGGAAATTTTGGCTTGGTTTGTGGCCCTACTACTTTAAAAACCTTACTTCTAGTGTTATATTATTTATCCTGAGCCACTATTGCATTCATCAACAACTACATGGATTCTTCAAAAGTAATCCATCCATCATAAATTTTAATCATCAAAGCCCTTAAGTATTCAAAATAATGATTAGGAAGATCAAATGATTACACCATATCAATTTAAAAATTATTAATAGAAGGAAGAGGTAATACCCGGTGGACACAATCCGGAAAGTTTTTTACTTGTTCTTGCATTTATCAATTCATTTGAGGTTGATCCATGTTTTTAATTTGTAGAGCATTCCATCATGCACACATCATCATATGAATCATCATAATATTCTTCCTCCACTTATTTATCTACATCACATGGGAGTGTGGTAAGAAACACTTGTCACACCACTTAATTACATGGGATTCTTTCACAGTAGAAACTTGGCGTCAAAGGATTAGGCACCAATCTATTCTCCCTGGGTTGAGGCTATTTATTTCTGATCCCGTGATCCCTTTCCCTCTTTCATCTGGTCTGTGGTCACCTCTGGGATGATTTCCAATATCTCCTAACCTTATCGCTTATGCTTACCATAGGAACTTTGTCCTATCCACTTTTTCTTCTTTGGCTAGTTTATAGGATATTTCTTTAACTACTCCAGCAAAAGTTTTTACAACCTCTTCCAGATCCATAGCTTTGTTTGAATTGAGGCCTTTCAGGATTGATAAAATTAACACCTTCCCTCTTAGGAGGCTTTCCAACTGCTTTGATGTTATTTTCTATTTGTAAAGCCATAGTGAAGAGTTGCCTCAATGTTCCTTAGTTTTTATCTCTTAAGTAATAAGTAACCTTTTTATCAAAAGCATCAAAATACTTAATCAAACAAGATCATCATCACTTGGCCTTAAGATTATAGGTAACCTTTTAAAGGTTTTATTTAACCTAAAGTATTGAAATCATGGACAGATTCATTTGGATTTTTATTTATATTTTCAAATTAAAATAGAAATAACTTGGGATCCATCTTATCCCCATATTGCAATCTAAAGGAATTATTAATCTCATTCCATGAATCTATTGAATTATCTAGTAAATCCTTGTACCATCACATGCATCCTCCTCAATATTATGAATAAAAAAGTTTTATATACACGTCCTCAAACTCAATTTCAAAATATTCCATCATATTGACAAAGATTCTTAAATGTTGGTCACTAGTGAAGGCATTATTCCCTTGAAAATTTGGCAGCCTATTTCTGACATCTTGTGGCACCATATTAAGATATCCATCCATACCTTTGAAATCTATAGGTCTAAAAGTACTGACAACAAAAGTAGTTATAGGTGTAGGTTGCGCCATATTTCCTTGAGGAGGTGATCTTGTAGGAGAATCCAAATGATAAGGGACGAGGGGCCTTTGGAGCACAGGAATATAGCTTTCAAAATAAATATTCTCTTATGACTTAGATTCATGGAAAACCCTATCAATCTGAAAACAAATAGGGGAAAATCAAGAGGCAATATTTTAAGACACAAATGATGGCCCCTCTCCAGTTGGAAAACTCAAATTTATATAAAGATTACCTGATTCAGAATCACTTGAAGATGTATGGTAATCTTCAACCACAGATTGATCACCTTTTAGAACTGATATCTCCTTTTTTGATTCTTGATTTCCAACAACTTTCCAAACTTTTTTTTCCTTCTGAATTTATTTTTCCTAGTTCTAAAAATAATTTTTAGTAGGATCCTTGGTGAATAAAGACCTTCTTCCCTCCATCTTTGCTAATGTCGATGAAAATTTCAATTCAACACGAAGTCACCACTAGGGATTTTCACCTTAGTTGTTCATATTCTCTATAAGTAACTTGATAAGTGTCTATCAATGCTTAATTTCTGAAAATATTAACTAATTTGACCTTCCTTTACCCACATTTATCACTATTGATGCAAATTTAGTACAATAACCACTAGAAAGTGGAAATACTACACAATGAACTTGTAATCCCACACAATTCTTACAAATCTCAACAAATGATGACATTTAAACAACGTATTTGTACTTAAATCATGTAAGAAACATTACTAGGGCTCGTATGTTTATGCATTTGTATAAATAATACCCGGAAACAACACCACTTCAGTGTTCGTATCCAAATTGATTCTCCCTGGGAAGCTGAGAAACATCACATGATTTAAAAGATACTTAAATACATAAAAATCATGTATAAGTAGTTTTGTAGCCGGGGAGGGAATTCAACTAACTCTTTGTCACTCAGGCATTGGAGAAGTGGATAACACCTCACTAATGGTTTGATCTACCCTCATTACTTTAGGTTATTCCTTCAACTAGGGTGAGAGGACCCATTCTGAAACCGTGTAGGTGAAGTATATCAAGAGATCCTTCTTTGCACAATTTTCATGAAAACCTTGAGGAAATATGATCAATACAACACAATCTAAACTCTCACGAGTTGTCACACTAGAGAGTGGAGATGTTTCTGGACAAGGTTTGGGTTACTAAAGACAATAATTAAAACTATTTGTCTCGCATATTTTTGTAGTGGAATTCATTCAATTTGTTGATACACAGTACAAACAGGGGTGGTTCATGTAGGATTTATCATTTGAGAATATTTTGGTGGGAATTTAAGAAAGAAAAAGTTGATTATACTAGATATTTGATAGCCTATACAATTATTGGAACACTCACAAACAAAATTCTTCAAAATAGCCAAGACATTCCTTCAACCAGAAGGTGTGTATCAATGGAGGCCCAAAGATGCATGATTTCATACAATCTCCAAGAATTCAACACAAAGGCTCATGTTATAGACTCAATTAAATGTTGGAAATCCTTAATTAGTCACACCAAAGATACACTCATAGGCTTACAAACAATCTTTATCAACATAGTGAAAATAAAGTGATTTTAAATTATTTATTTCATTACCAGATGAAAGCTCTTCTCATAATGAAATTGTAAATGCCACAATATGAACACATGGATGATATCTTGTGTGATCTAGAGGATATTAACAAAACATTGCAACAGGAACATGAAAACGATTGAAGACATTTCGAAATAAAAGCAAACACAATTATGCTCATGATCAACACAAATTCATTCAAGGTTCACCAAATTAATTAGCAGGGGAGAGTTTTTTTAACAATCTTAGAACTTGTCAATGGTTGTACACTTGCAACCATCTTGACATGACTAAATCTACAAAAATAGGGAAATAAATAGGTTTCTCAGATGGTTTCTCAGAAATAGGTTTTTCTCAAAATTTCTAAGAAAAGTTAACTCCCGACCTTATGCAAGAGTATTCTCATTGCATTTATAAAATTTCACTTGCTCACTCATCCCAAATTTCCCCCCTAAAAGAATAATATTCAAGGAATACTTTGTTATTTACATATTCATTCCAGAAAGTGATGTTTAACAAATTCACACCCAAAAGCTACCAGGTGTACAAAAGATAAGCTTTTCAATTATTTCCACCAGTTATTTTAACTAGAGCATCTAATCATCTCCTATGGTAGCATGTCCATCCTATTTCGAGTGTGTAACTTCCTTCTCTGCACCCTTTTCCTCTACATATTTCTCTACTGATAATTCATTTTTAGAGGTGCCCGAGCAACTCTGTTTCAAAACTTCAACTGTTGCACTTCTCAGATTTACAAATCGAGCTCCACAATAATTTGATTACACTTTGCTGATGGAGATAATGAGAGACCATGGAATTAACCAAAAAGGATGAAAGAAATTGAATCCCTTAAGGTCCATAGTTTTTTTTGGAGCAATAATAACAACAAAACTAGATGCATTGTATCACAACTATTAACTCTATCTTTCACAACTTCAAATTTGAGCCATCCACACGGAAAGGATTTGAGTTGAAATGGGTCTAGGGTTCTTTTCACATTTTGTATCACTTAAATAAAATGATTACTTTTAGACAATTTGGCCCGCCCACCCACTTTTAATATAGGCCCTTCATGTGGATTTCCTTGGTGTCGATGGGGCTGTGGCTTATTTTATGACTTTTACTTCATTTCAAAATAGAGCTTAAAAACTCAAAAGTGCTCCAACGACCCACTTCCACAATTTTGATGTAGACTCAACACGTGGCTTTACTTTGGCATTAGCAGGCCACACTTCACTTTTATACTTTATTCCATTTTCATAACAAAGCTAAAAGTTACAAAAACCTCTAGCGACCCACCTCCCCACTTTGAATTTTCAATGTTGACTCAAACATGTGACATTAATTGGTCCCCACGGAGTCGCGGATCATTTTATAACTTTACTCCTTTTCACAAAACAAACTGAAAAAATGTCAAAGTTCTTTGATAGCCACCTTCCCAATTTTGACTTAACGGTGGCCACGTGTCCTCTTGTGGTCCTTAGGTATTTCTTTTAACTTTTTAATCTTTTTTCCATAATTCCTTAAAACAAAAAAGGCCTACTTTCCCACAACTACTTAACTTACGACACATTTACACCTTCGGGGTAAAAGTAAGAAATTTTCTCCGCCACTTCATAATTTTGACTAGCCAATTAGAAATCAACGGAGCCACAGGGCCAATTTGACATTTTTTGCAAAAGTGAAAAAAGTGATAAGTTCACCAAATAAACCTGCCATGCCTTGTCCAATTAGAGATGGACACGTATATGCAGAGACATTGAGATAAAATTTGATAGGGAAAACATGACCGTGGAAAAATAAAATGCAAGGGAAACTTCACCATTCATGCCCAGAATTCAAAATGTTCCTCATGGATAGAGAAACTGTAAATAATACATGGCTAAACGTGATCCATGACCATAGAGAAGGATTAACAATGACATACAAATGAAGGAAGAAGTTTTCACACATCCTTACAGGGAGACAAAAAATACTTCAAACCAAGTGGATTGAGAAATGTTTTGAACAAACATGGCGAGATTAAATCGAGCACCAATAGGGCCATGTGGAGTGGACATGGCATCCCATGTCAAGTCAATGTAGTTATTGAATTTGATAAACAAAAAACACGATTGGTCATGTGGTTTTGTACCATCTTTATAGACCATATCTTAGGCATGCATGCTTCTAAGAAACAACACATATCAACTACAAGAATTTTCCATGTTTATTTGTAGTTAACACCACCTTCTCAAAATTATAGGTTCTTAATAGTCATTATATCCAAAAAAATTACAAATTTTTATATAGTAAGAAAGGTATCAATATTGAATTTCATTATTTTGTTCATGACGTCACCCTTAGAAATGGTATCGTTAAGGTTAGAATATGTGACATTGAATTTATCAAGTATAGTGATTGCATAGCTAGCTTAGTCGAGAAACAAAGGATAAAAAAATTATCCTGGAGCAACACTTATTGGCTAGTCATATCATATACTTTCCTTTTCCAACACCTATAAATAGGAAAACTTGCATATTTTTGAATTCCAATCTTTGTATATGTTAGATATGGAAGTTTTGCGTTTATGATTCTTTTGTCATTGATTTCAAGTACAATTGTGCTTATGGTTTATCTTTAATGTTTAAGGCAATGATTAGGGTTTCCTTTATCAATGGTCATGATGTCACCGTACGTAAATGAACACTAGAAAAAAACTTTGACTATCCATTTCCTTGATGTATGTTAGGTACCATAACCGAGACTCTTATTTGGAAACATCTTTTGACATAGTTAAAATTTGAGAAATTAGAAAAATATATTTTTTATATGCTCTTGGGTTCTCCTTCGATGCTCTATCTCATCAAAGGTTATCAAGAGAGTCTGTTTGATTGAAGATTATAATTCGGTTGATCTGTTTGCATGTTATAGTTTGGTTGACCGGTTTGAAGATTATAATTCAATTTTATTAATTATGACAATGTACTTTTTTGAAACTTATTAGTTTGGTTATAATCATGTGGTTTGTGAATTTGGGATGGGAGATGCTATGTTAGCATACCCATCATCGTATCGAAATAAAAATGGAAACACTATGATTATCTTCTAGAGGAGGAAGCATGTGGTGATTTTTATGCATAGTGTTACATAAGTATTATTTTTGATGTTAATATAGTAAGAATACATTTTTATAAAAATGGTAATGGTTCCATTATATTCAATACCTTTAAATTTTATTAATAAAATATATGTTAGATACATCAAAAAATAGGGGATATTAATTCTTGACACACAATCAATAAAATTTTACTTTTTTATGTTGTAGAAGTAAAAATCACTCAGAAATATTTTTAAAAAATCTTTAGCATTAGTCAAAGATTTAGGAGAAAAACCATATGCGAAGAAAAACATTTGTACATATTTTTACAAAAGTATTATATTTGAAATCCACATGTGGATTCAAGCTCGATGATGAAAATAGTGATGTAAAATGTCTATCATTTTGAGGTTACAGACTTTGATGAAATGTGTCCAGGTGATGTAAAATGGTGGAGCAATGTTCAAACAATTTGATAAGGTCCAACTACAAAAAGAGTTATTCGTGCCAAGCGTTGAGTGTAGTTTGTCGGTGGAGAATGAAAATCTTGATTAAATTCATAGAGCTATTATTGAAAAAATGATATAGAGTAAAATAAAAGTAAATTAGATTTATAAAATGATGGAAATATGGCATCCCCTCGGGTTAGTCTTGTCAATGCTAACAATATAGATGGAGATGACCAGACGATGCAAATTCATAAACTTGACGTTGTTGATGACATTGTAGTCTATAGAAAGAGTAGGAAGATAGTCCAAGGTACAATTCTATATGTGAACCATGTCATCAATGACCATGCAACATCCTTTTTGTCCATCTTCTATGATCACAACAACATCCCCCATAATGTATTTTACATGTGGAGTGGCCACATGGTGGCTGCATTTGTGACACTTGTCATCTACCTTATTTTAGGAACTAAACTTTTCAAGTAAGTAGGAATTTAATCCCAAATGCATGGTGTTCAAGACTACAATGTGGTTTTTATTCAAAATATTTTTATAATAACTAGAAGTAAATGTGGAAGGGTTTACTTGGAAAGCCCAAATAGGATTTCAAAATCATGTTGGAGCAAGACTTTAGTGAGCCATAAGTTTTACATATGAAGTAAGATTGACCCCTACAAAATGTGTTAGAAATATCTCAATGATATATTTGTTATGTGGATAGTTCAAACTTGATTTTAGACCATATAAATTGTTCAATGTGGGGATCAATCCTCCTTGTAACAATATATGGGACCATAGAAAGTCTATTTCACTCAGAAAATAGGTGAAGGTACAACTCCCTCATTTATGGATTTCTCTCTCTTCTACCAATAATGAAATTTTCCTACAAATATTTAAGATATTCAAGAGAAAACTAATCAAAAGAAGGAACTTTAATTTTCTCACCTTGATCCATGATCATATGAGGCTATCTCTCCTAATGAGGGGATGAAATTACTTTGTACCATTTGTAGGAGATCTATGCGATGAAATCTTTGTCTTCAACTTGCTACTACTACAATGATAAAATTTATTTTCAATCCCAATAAAGGGCACCCAAATGATTATTCTCCCAAAAACGGGTTGTCCTCCCAAAATAAGGGGAAATACATAATACATTGAAATTGTTCAAAATTAAACTTTAATGTTTTTTCTATTTCCACCCTTGCTCATACACATGAGACTAGTTTGCTTCATGCCTATTTAACAATAAAAAACCAAAAAGTGAATTGGAGGTTCTAAAGTATGCTAAACAAAACTTAGATGTGAAAAGATACTATCCATGAAACCAAATAGTTTATTAGAAACTTAAGTTCACACATGTTCCTCTTTGGGTTGTTCCCTCTAGATGTGATCATCATTGGAAAGTGGCATTTTTCATGGTCTTCCTCTTGAATTGTTGGTGTTTGGACAACTTTAATTTTTTTATATTCTAGACAAAGTTGTGGATAAAGATTCGAATACTTTTCAACCCAATGGATACTCATGTATTACAATGAGTGAAATAATTGTTACCTATTTTATTAGACAATAATCCCTTCTTGGAATTATCCACATTTTGACTTGGAATGTGTTTTTAGAACAAGTCTTCTTTTTATTGAAGGGCATGGAATTTCTCTTCCTAATGTGATTTCCTCTTTGAAAAATATAATAAATAGATAGATGAATTTCATTACTATCATATTTAAAGAGTACACGAGTTTAATCCAAATCAACGGAAAATTTAATAAGGAAAGCATTATTATCTTCTCGTGGATACAACATCCTTAAGCGGGTCACGTAGCACATAAGAATATGATGAATACCTAGTAAATTCATAAGTTTTCTTAGTGCCTATTCTATACCAAATTAAATCACATAATCTCTCTCTGGTCAACTTAAATCCATCTCCCTATTTTATATAAATTTTCTATCGAGATAACAAATAGAATCTTCTGAGAATGATCTCTTCTATCTCCACTGGAACTATATCAAAAATGACGACATTTGGGAATATCCTTCCTACAAAAAATATCAGAATGTAAGATTATGTCACCATTCCTAAAAATATTCCCGCTACTTTCATGTATGTTTTAGCATGAGTAAATGGAGTAGTATTCAATCCCAAGTATCGTACCACATCATTCGTAATATAACTAGATCCAAACTTATAGTTAATAAAAATTTGAACTAGAAATGATTCGATAAAATACATTATAATCAGTATATAAATTCCCAAGATTGTAGCATAAAGGCTAGGTGGATATGCATCATTTGATATAAAATGTCTCACTACTCTTTTAGACTACTAGCTACCATTGAAAATGACTTGTGTCTTCACATTCTCTTCAATTCTTCACTTGAATTAGCACGGTTCCCAGTCTAAAAACACAACCAAAAATGTTCCACAACGTGTCTATTTATAAATCTATGTATCTTCTAGATCCTCTCGAGTCCTCTTGTTCTCCTAGATTTATTCCTTCAACACTGCATACATAATATCCACATTCCTCGGCCTTCTAGATTTTTGCTCTTGTTCTTGATGATAGGAAGTTATCATTTAGAAAAATATGCTTATCAACATAGAACTATGTCAAACATCATTCGTAATCGCATCATGTGGTAATGGTCCATCTCCAAGCTACAAAATGGAAAAAAAATGGAAAAATAGCTACATGCAAAGTGGAAAATGTGTCGAGTAAACCTTTTCAGAAAATTGGATCGATACCAAACCTAATATGAAAATGAGCATTTATACCAAAGCAATCATTTTCTCCATTTTCAAATATTTAATCAATTTTCACTAATTTCTATATTTTTATGTGGAAATTTTCTTACTAAATACAAAATTTTATCCCAAGTGATTAGTTCATGCAAATGTTCATCATTTTCAAACGCCAAACTTGATTTTCTCAACTTCCCATAATTACGTAAATATTATCTTAAATATTAAAAATCAGAATAACATTGATTTAAAACTACAAGTATTGGAAATAAAACATAAAATATTACAATAAAAATTGATAATGGAGTTCATCCAATTGGACCACGTCCTTGTGTTTTGCGAGAACACGAACCGATTGATTAAATGATGCAAAAATACTTCTTACATCAAAATATTATCAAACGATGGGCTATCTCTCCCAAAATGGGGGTTCAATATGCAAATAATTTGTATCTCGTAAAAGATGTCAAGTTCAATATCCACCTAACTAGAAATCTCCTACAATTACCTACTTTAATCCCTTTACAAAGGGGCTAATACCCTTAAAAATGAATACAAAATTCCATCTACAAAAACAATAATGGAATTTTATTTAACTTTTTTGATCCCATAGTCAAATGAGTGAGCCATTCCCATTTTTCATAGGTTCTATATTTAAATCCTATTAAAAATGTCATCCTTACCAATTTTTTAGAAAATAAAATGAAATTTCAAATGATAAATAAAAATTATTTTTTTCTCACACCAAAAATTAGAGTGGTGAGTTCGAGAGAGCCTAAAAATAGGATTTTGAGGTGATGGGTTTCAATCCCCACTCCATGCCTTAGAATGTTGGTGAGGATTCGATAATACTTAGGTACTTATCCCTTTGGGTAGGTCTCTATATGCTTTGGGCTGATGGGGATGTCTTTGGGAGCTCAAGTTTTGCAAGCTAGACACTCTGCCCTAAAATGGGCTCCATAGGCTTCTCCCCATACTCTCTCCAGCTATGCCTCTAATGTGATGGTAAGATATGTTTCTCTTTGAGCATATAATAAATGAGATTATTGCTCTTAAACTAGGGCCACGTGTACATGCAATAAGCTCTAAAGCACCACATATATGTTATCAGTAACCACCGGTGCCTTTGCATCTCTATACCTCCACGAGGTCCTTTACGCCTCTCTAATGATATGAAAATTAATCACCGAGTTTCTATTGATGGCGAATCACAGCACCCCTGAATGTATGCAACTCGATGGGTTGAGACTCTCAGTGTGATTGCATAACATGGAGCTTTTCCCAAGTGTGGGACCTTGTGAATTGGGAAAGCTCTCCGGATGAAGGCCGGTTCCTATTCCTCTGTTCAGATGCACACATAAAAATGTAGAGGGTTTACTCAAAAACCTAATCTAACTTGCCAAGGAGATAGGGTAAGAAGATGCATAAAAATAAACCTAAACTAACAAAGGTGATGCACCGAGGAATGAAGAAACACTGTCTTGCCAATAAACACAAACCATTAAAATGCAATGCAAGATCATGCCATGAGACATGCATTATCTGCCCCAAATATTGATACAATACACTATAAAATGCCAAGAGGCAAAGTTGCATTACGAGTTTTAAATGGGAGGTTTGAACTCCACAAAATCCACCTACGAAAAGAGGAGAAGGGAGGGGCAAAACAAGAATGTCCAACCTTTAGAAAATACCCTCCTTACAATTTATAGGAAGAATGAGAGAGAAAACACAGAGGAATTCTAAATCTACCCCAACCACCTCTAGGTTGCATTTAATTCATCTCATTATGGTGGTAGGTGAGAACCCTAGCAAACCCAAAAAGTTGTGAATTGTATTTTGCATTTTTAAGAATTTTTTGTGACCCAATTAAAGATATCCTATCATAGTTGGATAGAGGACCTCATAAGCTTTTTGAAAAGTCCAACCTTGCATGAATCCGAGCTCCCTGTGAAAAGTTATGGCCATCTGAATATCTACGCTGGGTTTGCTTCCTGTCAGCGCTCAAAATGTTGCGCCTCCCAAAGATGTGCCATAGGTGCTGAAAATTACATGTCGACACTCTTTTGCCTGTGCCTTGGTGCATCCTTTTTTGTGTCGACATCCTTTGCTGTGCACCCTTAACCTGCGCCTTGGCGCATCCATTTACATGTCGACACTCTTTTGCCTGCGCCTTGGTGCATCCTTTTTCGTGTCGACATCCTTTGTTGTGCGCCCTTAACCTACACCTTGGCGCATCCATTTACATGTCGACACTCTTTGTTGTGTGCCCTTAACCTATGCCTTGGCACATCCATTTACATTTTGACACTCTTTGTGTGCCCTTAACCTGCGCCTTGGCGCATCCATTTACATGTCGACACTCTTTGCTATGCGCCCTTAACCTGCACCTTGGCGCATCCATTTACATGTTAACACTCATTTGCCTATGCCTTGGGATGTTGGTGACGCAATAAATATCGGGCTCTGAGTTTCTTTGATTTCCATATTCTTCTACTTGTTTATATCTACCCAGGGGGGAGATATTTACAACAATTTGGTGACTCAATGGGATCACCGCCGCTAGTTAGAAGATCGGTGGCCTTTTAGCAATCCATTAAGCATGGAGTCATAAGCAATAACCCGAAACCAACCTCGATATCTCGATCCCAAGCCCGATACATCGCAACTTCTTTCCGAGAGCACGTTGAACTGTAGAAATTCAACCCGAGAGCAACAAAACTCGTCTTTGGAGCACTTAGGGAAATTGAAACCTAACTACAACAAGACAATGTACATACGCACTTAGAGGAATTGAAAACTAATCTAATATTTAAAAGGGTAAACCTTTTCCTTTTAGTAGCAATGTTTAAGGTAGATTCCGTTAACCAGAATCGTGAGTTCTTGTCCATCCAATATAGAAAATTGGAAGGCATTACTACTTTTACATCCCGTGACCATGTAGGGGCCACTCCAAATGGCATCAAACTTGGAATGCCTTCTTGGTTTTGCCCGATCTGCATCCCATTTCAGAACTAGGTCCCCTTCCTGGAAGGTCCTTGCTCTTGCCTTCTTATCAAACCATCTTTTTACTAAGGCCTGATCCTTTTCAATCATCAAAACTGCATGTTCTCTTATTTCTTCCAATTCCATCAACTCTGCATACCTGGCCTCCATTGGTTCGAACTCAGACAACTCCAACTGCTTCATGAGCTCCAATGCTGGCAATTCTAATGATATAGGCAATACTACCTCTTTCCCATAGACCAACTTGTAGGGAGAATTACCTGTAGATCTCTTTGGCGTTATCCTGTTAGCCCATAATGCTGATTTTAGCTTGGTATGCCATGTCCTTTGGTTTTCATCTAGAGTCCTTCTGATGATTCTTAGCAAATTCTTGTTCGTGGACTCTAGCTTGTCCATTACCCTGTGGGTAATAATTTGAAGAGGTGCTCAAATAGATTCCATTCTTGAAAACCCATTTTGTAATCTTGGAACCTATGAATGCCAATGCATTGTCTGATATGATAGTGGTCGGCACACCAAACCTGGTCACTATTCCTTCATAAAAGTCTAGTATGTTAGAATCATTTGCTTCTTTGAGTGCTACTGCTTCGGTCCACTTGGTGAAATAGTTCATTGCCGTGAGAATCCACTTGTGACCTTGGCTTGAGTTTTGATTGATGACCCGACAAAGTCCAATCCCCATTTCATAAATGGTTGGTCAACCAAAATTGGGTGCAATGGAAGTGCTGCTAGTCTTTCTTTTCCCGTGAAGAGTGCACATTTCTTGCACTTTCTTATCCATGTATAACAGTCACTAAACACCGTCGGCAAATAATACCCTACCTTCATTATCTTGAGAGCTGTTACTCGTGGGGCGAAATGTCCTCCGGAATCTCCATCGTGAAAATCTCGTAACACCCTCTCAATTTGACCTATCCCAATGCACCTCAATAGAACTCCATTGATGTCTTTTTAAACAAAACACCATCAACAAGCACATATGGAATGGCTTGTAATCTGAGTATCTCCTTTTTGCTTTGCTCATTTCTGGAGGGCATAGGCCTATCCTGTAGGAAGTGTATCATATTTTGAGTCCAACAAGGAGTGGGCACATCATCATTTTCTTGTTCTTGACCATCCTGTAGTACCAAGGCAGTCTCTTTTTCATCACCTACTTCAACTTTCCGACTCAAAGCTAGTTGTTCACATAGTCCTTTTCCACGTACTAGTTTAGTGACCTTGATCTCGATGTCATATTCCATGACACGAGTTATCCATCCTGCACGTTTCTCATTCAAATCCTTGTTTAGAAGGAAGTCCTTGACTCCCACATGAGAGACCAACAATTGGATCTTGTTGTTTGAGACTAGGTGCTTGAATTTCTTTAAGCTCCTGATCACTGTAAGGACATGATTTTCAATGAAAGAGTACCTATTTTCGTATTCCTCCAAGCCTTGACTGAAGAAAGCAACTGGTTGTTCTAATCCTTCTAGTTTTTTTTGTACTGTACCAGATTGCAGAAATGATGTCTCCACCACCGAAGGCATATAACATGAAATCCTTGGAGAAGTCTGGATTAACGAGAGTCGGAGCTTGAGATATAGCCTCTTTTATTGCCTCAAAACTTTCCTTTCCTTCAGATGTCCACTTAAATGTCATGCTCTTTTTCAACATCAGCGTTATTGGCTTTACGAGAGATGCAAAGTTTGGAACAAACCTGTAATCAAAATTGATCCTTCCCAAGAAGCTTTGAAGAGCCTTCTTGTGACTTGGCAATGGAAACGCTTGAATTGCTTCAACTCTTTTTGGGTCAATCGTCAACCCCTCCTTTGAAACAATATGGCCTAGAAGTTTTCCTTCGTGAGCTAAGAATATGCATTTTTTGGGATTTAATGATACCCCAAATCTTCTACACCTCTGAAATACCTACCTCAAATGAAAGAGGTGATCCGCTACATTTTTTGAGAATACAATGATGTCGTCAAGATATATCAGAACTATTTTATTGATCAATCCCTTGAATGCCATATCCATTGCCCTTTGGAAAGTGGCTCCAGCATTTGATAGTCCAAATGGCATCTTCTTGTAGGCATAGGTGCCCCATTTGTGGTGAAATTCATCTTGAACTGGTCATCTTCTTTCACCATTACCTGATTATACCCTGAGTAGCCATCTAGGAGAGAGAATCTCTCCGAACCAGACACCACTTGCAATATTTGTTCCATTGAAGGAAGTGGGTAATGGTCTTTGAGAGATGCCCTGTTGAGGTCTGAAAGTCCACACACAACCTGATTTCTCTACTCTTCTTCCTGACTGGAACCAAGTTTGTAACCCAGCTTGAGTGCTTGATCGGGAATATAATGCTTGCCTCTATTAGCTTATTTAGCTCTTTCTTCATTAGAGGCTCAATGTGAGGGTTGACTGGTCTCTGCTTTTGCCTGATGGGCTTAGCATCTAGATCCAATTCTATGGTATGTTGTGCCAACTTTAGATTGAATCCTCTCAAGTCTTTATAGCTCCAAGCAAAGACATCTGGAAATTCTTGGCAAAGTTGTATGAAATCTGATTTCTCCTGCTCAATGGCCACTTTACCAATTTGAAGTGTTTTTCCTTCCCAAACTGAATTGGCTCTGAATCTTCTCTCTTGACCTATATGTTAGCCCTTTCCTTACGGAACTGGTCGTTAGGGTTGAAGATAGACTCCAATGTTACTAAACCTTTGGGAAGCTTGTTTGTCCGTAGCTGCACTACTTGATCACCGTACTGCTGCTCTAGTCTGTCCTGATTCCTAGCTAAGAATTCAGCCTCTTCTTGTAAGAAATTGATGATCTTTTGATCATTCTCAAACACCTGCCACTTGTGTTATTATCTGAATCGCTGGCTTCACAATCACATGGATATGTGGTTGTGTTTTTTCCTTCTAATGTTTTCAACCACATCAAACGTTGCTCCAACTTGCTGTGAGCCTATTTGTGGCTTCATTTTTCTTCCTAGGTATGGACATGATGTTGAAAGCTTAAAAATCCTCAACGAGGTCCCATACCCTATTCTTTTAGTTCTTCAAAGAGTCATTCTTTGTAGCATGTTGTCCCCTGACTTGGTTAATGATTAGCTCACTATCCCTGACACCTGCAAGTTCTTTATGCCATTTTTCCTAGCCCAATGAAGTCCATGAATCAAGGCCTCATATTCAGTTGTGTTGTTTGAACAGGAAAACTAGAAATGAAAAGCTAAAAATATTTGATGCCTTGAGGTTAAACAAGCATAGCTCCTCCTCCTGCACCTTGCCTACTCCTTGATCCATCGAAAAATAACTGCCATGCCTCGTTGTCATCCTTATGGTCTGATTTGGTGATGCTAGGAATAGGATGGTTTTCTTCATGTATGCAATAGACTCCTAGCTCAGATTCTTCTACTTCTTGGTAGGGATCAAAAGCATGTACCTTGCTTGCCCATTCATCAAGAGTCAAATCTGGGATGCTTCCAACTTTGGTGTTAGCTTCATCTGTGCTTTGATAATCTTCTTGATCAAATGCTGAACAGTTGGCATTGATTTGGCTTGGAGTATGAGGCTCAATATGAAAGTTTGCAATTGGTTTGGATCTGATTGTGACCTTAGTACCATATCTTGTTCTGAACAACATGTGTGACCAGTCAGTAGATAAGTAGCCTCCAATTTTAGCTATGAAATCCCTTGATAAGCATAGGGCAAAGAGTGGTGGCAAATCTATCACTGACACATCTTGCAAAATGGTAACATTGGGGCATGCATGCAAGGTAAGATTCAAACCTTTAATCACTCCCACCATTGCTACTACTGTCCCATCCAACGCACTACCCCCTTTGATATGACTTCATATTGGAGACCCAACTGATCAGCTATTTGCTTGGGCATGACAGAACTACTTGCCCCAGAATCAATCATGCAATTGTGTACTAGTTTATCCCCAATGATTAATGAAACATAGAATGGAGGGGGTTTCAAAACTTTACCTTGTTGTCCTCCATGATTCCCTTCAAGTTGAGCAACATTTGTGAGGACATTCTCTTACATATGGACTTGCTGGTTCGAAGTTGACCAATTCTTCATGGCAGCTTGTAGAAGATCTCTTTGGCCTGGGATGGATAAAGATTCCCACATTGATATATTCACATTTGTCTTCTTCATTTGATCAATGATGCTAAATGGGGATGAAACATATCTTTGTTTTCCTTTAGTCTGTGCATTCCTTTCTTGTGCATGGGCAGCAATGATGGCATTTGAGTTGGTTTAGAAGGTGGTTTGGGCTGTCCTTGCATGTTTGGAGCTGTATTTTGCTTACCGACACCTTGTGGAGTGATGGAAGGTTGTAGATCACTTGGAGCCAATGACTGCCCTTCACCAATATTCCTCTTCTTTGATCTTGTGTTAGCTACTACACTCTGAGAAATTGTTTGATTCATGCCACAAAAATCCTCAGCTTGCCAATTCGCAAGTGCGGTATCATTTGGAGCTGTGTTTTGCTGAGATGTCCCTTGTTGCTGATTTGTTTCTTGACTCACTTCACCCTCTACGCCAGTAGTTGTCACCATCAAGGCTTGGTTCAAAGCACCATTGAAGCACATAGATTGGTTGTGAGGTTCATTGCATGGGAAACACCAATCATACTCTTGAGCTATGTTGTTTTGCACTGGCACTAAGGCTTTAGAAGTAGATGCAACATTGGGGTTATAGGGCTGAAATGGTCTATTAGTGGGAGGCCTTACTTGGCTTTGATTTGATTTGGATCGGGTGGCCTATTGGGCTGGTATGGTGGCCTAGCTTGGCATCGCGCTTGAGGCTAATACGGTCTCAGCACTTTGAGCTTGTGTATTTTGATAGTCACCACTCATTTCCAAGGTTCTCGTAATTGTTTCATAACCCTCCGGAGTTCATTTGAAGCACTAGAGGATGAAGTAGAACTTTCATTTGAACTTTTATTTCTAGGAGTGGGAATAGGAGCCAAAGTGGGTGCTTGAATAGTTCTTGGATTTTCTAAGTTTGTGTACAAGGGCATGGGAGGCCTAGGAGCCACTTACTAGATTGAATAAGACAGTTTTCAGCCCTAATGGCAATGCTATAAGCAATAGGTAAGGTTGTGCCTCCCATAGATTGAATTAACATAGAAATATCAGAATTCAAAGCTTTAAGATAATATAGAAAAGCACCTTCAGCTGTTGGCCTAACGGCCACTGGAATCCTATCCCAAGACCTTTGAAATCTGAAGTTGAAGTCAGTCAGCTGCTCATTGGGAGCTCTCTTGATAGTTGTCAATTGTTCTAGTAGAGACAAATTGTCTCCCTTTTCTCCAAACTGCTCATGGAGAACTATGCATAACTGATTCCAATTTTGGATAGAACCAGCTCCAAGGCTCCTAAACCATTGCAATGCCTTCCCTTTAAACAAAGATGCCAACAATTTGACAGCAACATCCATTTCATTTATCTCATGGATTGCACAAACGTTAGCAATGTCTTTGACATGATCACCAGGAGTGGTATGATTTTCTCTAGTGAAAAATGGAATGTTCTTCAATGCTGCAATTGGAACTAGATTCTGTGCATTGAGGGCAAGTGGGCTGCTGCCAGTGAAATTGACAAAGGGATTCGGTGGTAGATGTGCCATTATGTTTGGCCTAAGAACTTTGGTTAATGCGATAAAAGGTCTAACAGGTGGAGGTGTAGACAAAGTCTGGTTAGGTGGAGATGGTGATCTTCGTGGTCCTCTTCCTCTCCTTCCTCTGCCTGGTAATAGCTATGAGTGGAAAAATAACCCTCTTCTCAAGTATCAGACCTGGTTCAAATTCTTCTCATGTGCCTGGGCAACTTTTGTTGCTACACCGCTGAATTCTATCCCTTCGGAGTTGCCAGATGTGTTAGAGAACGAGCCTGAAAATGCTAGATTCTGCCAAGTTACACACCAAACCTGACAATATTAAAAATAATATTTAAAAGCTTGAAGGACCTAGAAGATATAGTTCTTCAATTCGGTTATCGGGTTTGTTGTGTAGCTACTAATCCCCAAAAGGTACAGGAAAAACTTAGGTCATGTAAGGCAACTTACAAAACCTGAAATACACCGTGTCAGAACTTGGGACATGCTCAACACTTGGGAAAACCCAAAATACTAAAAACCATGAAATTTTGAAAGTCAAAATCTCAAAAATATAAGAATACCCTTTTGAAGATTATCCCCGATCTATCAACTAGTGAAATTTTGACTTGTTTTGAGCAAGTTAAGCCCTTGAAAATCAATTTCAAAGTTCAGCCTGGAAGGTGAAAAATCTAGAAATGTAAAACCTGTAATTTTTTAGTCCAAATTTCTTGAAAATTCCTTCAAATCTTGTGGAATGACCTCTTGGTCCCACCGGGCATGCCAAAACTATTGATGGCGAATCACAACACCCCTGAATGTCTGTAACTCGATGGGTTGAGACTCTCAAGCAGTGACAGCATAACATGGAGCTTTTCCCAAGTGTGGGACCTGTGAATCGGGAAAGCTCTCCGAGATGAAGGCCGGTTCATATTCCTCTATTTAGATGCACACATAAAAATGGAGAGGGTTTACTCAAAAACATAATCTAAATTTCCAAGGAGACAGGGTAAGAAGATGCATAAAAACAAACCTAAACTAACAAAGGTGATGCACCGAGGAATGAAGAACACCTTTCTTGCCAATAAACACAAACCATTAAAATGCAATGCAAGATCATGCACATATAACCAAAAATGTGGTGAAATATTAGGAGGATGAAAATAAACATAGAGAGGGTTGAGAATCATCCACAGACATGCATTATTTGCTCCAAATATTGATACAATACACTACAAAATGCCAAGAGGCAAAGTTGCATTACAGTTTTAAATGGGAGGTTTGAACTCCACAAAATCCACCTATAGAAAAGAGGAGAAGGGAGGGGCAAAACAAGAATGTCCAACCTTTAGAAAGAAGCCCCTCCTTACAATTTATAGGAAGAATGAGAGAGAAAAGAGAGAGGAATTCCAAATCTACCCCAACCACCTCTAGGTTGCATTTAATTCATCTCATTATGGTGGTAGGTGAGAACCCTAGCAAACCCAAAAAGTGGCGAACTGTATTTTGAATTTTTAAGAATTTTTTCTCACCCAATTAAATATATCCTATTGCAGATTTGATAGAGGACCTCGTAATCTTTTAGAAAAGTCAAACCTTGTATGAATCCGAGCTCCCTGTGAAAAGTTATGGCCATCTGAATATCTGCACCAGGGTTTGCTTCCTGTCAGCGCTCAAAATGTTGCGCCTCCCAAAGATGCGCCATAGGCACTGAAAATTACATGTCGACACTCTTTTTCCTATTCCTAAGTGCATCCTTTTTCGTGTCGAAATACTTTGTTGTGCACCCTTAACCTGCGCCTTGGCGCATCCATTTACATGTCGACACTCTTTTACTGCGCCTTGGCGCATCCTTTTTTGTGTCGACATCCTTTGCTATGCACCTTAACCTGCACCTTGGCGCATCCATTTACATGTTGAAACTCTTTGCTGTGCACCCTTAACTTGTGCCTTGGCGCATCCATTTACATGTCGACACTCTTTGTTGTGCGCCCTTAACCTGCGCCTTGGCGCATCCATTTACATGTCGACACTCTTTGCTGTGTGCCCTTAACCTGCACCTTGGCACATCCATTTACATGTCGACACTCTTTTTCCTATGCCTTGGGCTATTGGTGATGTAATAAATATTGGGTTACGAGTTTCTTTGATTTCCGCATTCTTATACTTGTCTCATATCTACCCTGGGGGAGATATTTACAACAATTTCCTATTGACGGTGCTACTAGATATTTCATCGTACATTATCCTATAAATCAAACATTGGATCTAGGCTCTCATGGTTGGCACTCTCTATTAGACAATGTCACTAATCCATCATCCACTCTATAAAACCAAATAAAAGACACACATCACATATGGTACACATACATGAACTATTCTCAACACATATAAGAAACATCATAAAGAAAATACCTACATACGGATCTTGTCCATGATGGTCTCACCATCCTCATCACATTCCAATAACCCGTCATCTTCCTCATCATCACAACGAGGTATGGATCCTACATAATATTCCCACTTATCTTAGGGCACCGATATCATGACCCCATGCACTATAGTCTCGGCCATAGTCTTAGTTTCATGGCCATCTAGACCCCAACCTCAAAGCGGCATCATGTAACCTAACCTACTACTAGTCATAACATCTTATGGTTACTCAATAATTATGTTCGCTTCCCTACTAATCCCCCTCCACTATTATGACTCGCGGTGCCCACACCCCCAACCTCTAAACCTATAGGATCCCTACTATAAGCCAATGATCGCTATAATATTTTGTTGGCCTTGAGAATTCTCACAATGACTATGATGCCTCTAAATATGTCCATATTTCACATGTAACCTATGGGGTTGTAGTGATGGTACCCTCACCTCTACTCCTACTGACTTCTCTAGCATATCAACGCAGGTAGGATGGTAATGTTGATATCACCATGGGTGTTGGTCACCAAAGCGCCTCGGGACCTAGCTCACCGAATCGATCTCCAACCAATAAAAGTAATACCCTACCACCTTGATGTTGGCCTCTACATACTCGTCATGGGAAAATAGGGCCACTAATCTATGTTCCATCTGTAGGTCTTCCATATGAAATCATCTAGACCCATACATTCTAGCGGTCATAAGGCTCTAATTACTCTCATTGTTAGCTCGTATACCCACTGAAGCAATCTCAGGGAATCCATTACTACTGCCAATGGGGTCTCCATCGGTCTATACATCAAGAGCCTTTCAGATTTCTAATATTTTAATGAGATGACGGGTCTTACGACCCGCTATACCCTACGCTTTACCCTATACAAGTCATGCACCAACTATACCCATATAGTGTTGCCCCAGTGTTATCACCTTAAAAATTCCCCTGTTTTGAAGTCATGTTTCGAAAATTTTGAGTCGGTAGCTTGGAGTATTAGATTGTGTTGATCCTGGTATTATTAACAGTTTTCAATTCCATGGAGAACAATTTGAAGGTCAGGCATAACGGTGGAGTTTTTCCCCTTCTTTTTATTTCTTCCCGCAGTTAGGAATGGCAAACGTTTCTTCCCGATTAATTTTTTTCCTAGCATCCATGAGTAGTACACCAACATCTCTAATTGGATGTGGTTTGGTCATGTTTCAAGTGTTATCTGAAGCCTCCACATGTCTAAATGATGAAACTCCAAGGGCAGGGCCCAAGGGACAACCCTCAAAGAAGCGCATGCTTTCCACCTGTCCCAAGTCCAAAATGAAGATATAACAAGCCCAAATCGGCAAAGTATGGAAGGTTCAGCGGAAGGTGCCATGCGCCCAAATGGTGCAACTTCAAGAGTCAAATCCAGGGGGGTTCTTAAACTTGAGCCGAGTCTTGCACATGTCCTGTGTCCAAAAAGAGAAAGAGAAGATCATTAAAATTGATTGAGTATGAGTAGGTTAGCGGAGGCCTCCACGTGCCTCAACGACGTAATTTTAGAAGTGAAACAAAACGGCCAATATCCAATTGAGTGCCAACTCACCATGTGGTCAAATTCAATGGAGATACAGAGTTGGCCGTTGAAAATTCCAAGGCGGCGAGAAGGATCCACTTGTCCGCTCAAAGACAATTTCGTGGGAGGCGTTTCCAAAGTGAAAACTCAAATGAGTGTCGGCACTCCACATGTCTAGGGGTCAACATAAGTCAAGTAGGAAATAAGATCAAATTAGATAAGTATAAAAGAACCAATGGAGCTCTCCACCTTAGCCCGGCATAACTTCAAAGGAAAAAATGCAAAAGGCGTCTGCGAGCCCATTTCGATTTAAATATCTCTCACATGGATTACTCAATTTAAAGTTTGCAAAGGCAGGGTGGATGATTGGGATTCATTGTGTCTGGTTTTACCGCCAAGGATGGAAATGGCTGAGGTGTTTGAGAAGTTCAGAGAACTATTTCTTGAATCAGTTTCATCATTTTTTTGTAACCGAATGTAACCATTCTTGGAAACTATTTATTGGCTTTTCCACGCCATTATTTAGGGTTAGATCTTGAGACTCTATAAAGGTAATAGATTCGAAGTAATCAATACATAATTTTTCCCCTTTCTTCCTCTGCTTTTCTTCTTTCCATGTCTGAAACTTGGGAATCATCCATCTTTTATGATAGTTAAGTTTGTGTTCTTGTTTATATGATTTCGTAACTTTGCATTTGTGGGATTATATTGGTTATGAAAGTTAATGATTCTATTTTTCAAATCCCTTGTTCGATACGTATAAGGTGATACTTTGTCATCTATTTTTCCTGAAGGTATTGTTATGTTCTTCCTTCCTCATCTCCTTAATTCTTCCATCCTTTCGTATTGATGATATTTGGGCATAAAAAGTTTCAAAGTATCAGTCTCTACACTTCAAAATTTATACTTTTTTATATAAGTTTTGTCACTTGGTTTCAATAAGGGAACCTCTCCCTTTAAAGAGGTTGGATTTGTTGTCCCCCGACCGTGGTTGTTAAAGCGAATTTTAAAACCCAACAGTTTTTGGCGAATCTGCTAGGGAATTTGTTTCAAATGTATCCCTTTATAAAATAACAACTTCAAGACCATTGTTGGTCTGGCGACTCTATGGTATACACTTGGGAAGAAAGCTCTCGGGGTTGAGGATTCCCATTTTCATCTTCTAGAGAAACAAAAATTCTCTCTTCCAGCAAGAAGGAACAAAACAATTCATTCTACAAGCACACCTCCTACTAAAGGCAGAAATTTAAAGGATAGCGTTCCTCAGGAGAATCTCAATCCTAGTCTCCGTGCTTTGATACTTGCTGGTGTTTCAATTCCCCTTCAATAAAATTTTTCAAAGATGGATGTTCCTATGCCTTGGGGACAACAAGGTTAGGCCTCTTGCTCTTCCTTAGCCATTACATGAATTACCTAGGGCTAACATGAAATTTTTCCCAAGTTCCGGGTGGTGATGGGAAAGTTCATCCGAGATGAACACGTTGTAGCCTTCATTATTGCATGTGTGATTCTTGGGGCTGAACATGAAGATGTCTCTATCCGGATTTTTGTGGAGACATTACAGACAATGTTGTTGATTGGTTCTACCATCTTCCTGTTGGGTCTATCACTAATTGGAATACCATGAAAACTCAGTTTTAGTAGCATTTCAAAACTGTTGAGGATGTGCATACTGTTAGCACAAATTTATCATATCAAGAAGGAGCCATTTGAACCTATGAGGGAGTTTGTGGCTAAACTTAACAAGCTAATTTATAAAATTCCATAGCACACTTTTCTAGTGGATCAAATCCAAAAGTCCTTCTTCCTCAATGCCCAGTTGCCTGAAGTGAGTTATGGACTAAGGAGAGCTAACCTCAAAAATTTGGATGCTAATCAACATTTTTCTATCAGTGTTGAGGATGATTTGATCATGTCTAGTAAACTGAAAAGAGAATACTCCAAATATAAAGCCTCTTCTTCTTCCTCTTCCCTTGTAGCCAATTTTGATCAGCTAGTACAAAAGCTTGTAAATGATCTCATTGCTCTCAAGAAATAGTTGGCTCAGCATACCCCTTACCAAGATGTTCCAAGGAATAATTTTCAGCCCAAGAACCTGTCTACCTACTTCTCAGACAGTTGGCTATTGAAGGCCCACCCATCAAGGTTCCAATCAATGCAACTTGTGAAGTTGAAGAACCTGATGATGAGGAGTGTACTAAACTCTATGAAGAACAAGAAGAAGAAGTTGAAGAACTAGAAGAGCTTGGTGGGTCTCAAGTTCATTTCCTCACCACTGAAGGTATGGATGATGAAGATGAATATGAGGAAAGAGTGGCAGATATGAATAGTGAGTCATATGTTTTTACAACTCAAGAGAAAACAAACAGAAAAGAAAAAGTGGTGCATGCTGTTAATAAGTCCAAAGAGCTTCCTATAACTATCCTAGTTATTACAAGAAGAGGAGATCCTATTCCCACTACCTCCACACAAAAGGTGAGTAATGCTAATTTCCCTTTTTCTTCTTTTGTTTCCAAAACTCCTTCTGATTCAAACTTCAAAACTGATAGATCAATAGTCTCTCAAGATCCTAGCAATGATGCTCCATCTACCTCTAGATCTTTTGATATCATTCATCACCTAAAAAAGACTAAAATCCAAATTTTAGAGGTAGAGTTTTACCAGACCCATCCAAAATATTTTGCTAAAATGGTAAACTTTGTAAATTTCAAATCCAAAGTCTCATCCAAGATTCTAAAGGCATTTTTCCCACCCCTCTTCCTCACCTCAATCAAGTATTGTGGCTGCAATCACTTCCCCTAATGAAAAAATAGAACTATTCTATGTGACCCTTCTCATAGTTGGCCATAAACTCGAAGAATCGTGTCATAGATTCGGGAGCATCAAATAATGTAATACTGCAAAGGTAGCTCACACCCTCGGTCGACCCTAACACATGCCTTTGGTTCCTATTATTCCATGGAAAGTAATAAAGTACCTTTGGTTGGCAAAATTAAAGATGCACAAGTAGCTTCGCTACTTTTCCAGAGAAAGGGTCTTAGCCACCATTTTGGTAGCTGATATTCCTTCCTAATATGGGATGTCTTTGAGTAAAGATTTCTATAAGCGGTAGGAGGGGAAATTAAAATGGAATTGTCACATGCTTTGATCTCGGTCATTGGAAAAATGAAGAAGCTAATGCAAATAAATAGACTGAGTACATTGTGCAAAACACTAATGACCCAAAAGAACAAATACTCTATGAAGATATAGGGCATGATAACTATATGATCATGTTACAAGATGACGAAAAATTCGTAAGGGAGTGATTCATGATCCTAATGGCATTTGGGCTCTAGAGTTTGATGGAATCTACTCTTGATTAGTTCTAGGGTTGGTCTAATGCTAACCTCTTAAGAAAGGAAGATTCATCCTTTTTCTTCCAAGCTCTATTTTGAAAATACAAACAATACACACCGAATAGGAGGCACTCATTCTTGGATTGAACATGGAAAAAGAAATGGGATTGAAGGATCTTTGTGCTCATGGTGATGTAAAGCTTATTTTGAAGTAGGTAAGGGATCTTTACCAAGTCAAGAATAGGAGATTGAAGCATTATAGAAATATTGTCTAGGATTCCATTGATTTTCTTGATGCTTTCTCTAGTGAGGTTGTGCAAGAGAAAGGAACACTAGAGCTGATTATCTAGTTGTCTCGGGATATTTAATGATTCCTTACCCATATTTTCTCAGGAGAAATTTACTATTGAAATGATTCATAGGCCCAGTGTACCAGATAATGTAAACAACTAGTAGGTTTTCAACGATGATCAATATTTTCTCTCTTTCTTGGATCTTATGGATAATTTTGACCAGCTGTATTTTGAAGGAAGTGAGACCTTGCGAAGAGTTTTTGTATAATCCAATGAAGGGGATATCAAGGAAGAAATGGATCAAGACAGTT
Organism: Taxus wallichiana var. yunnanensis; assembly: GCA_018340775.1. NCBI lineage: Eukaryota > Viridiplantae > Streptophyta > Pinopsida > Cupressales > Taxaceae > Taxus > Taxus wallichiana. Next base: position 967,637,730 of record CM031239.1, on the reverse strand, counting down.
GCATCAAATTTAAAGGTAACAAGATCTCTAAAGGGATGGTGAGTTTGGAAGATCTGTTTGATAAGCACGATAGGTACATTAAGTCTAAAAATTCCCAAGGAGCTCGGTAGTCTGCTATGTGTGAAAAGATTAATATTGGGAGTTTTGATGAACCCAAGATGGTGAACATTGGGAAATGTTGCACTCAAGAGGATAAGGAGAAGGTCGTAAATCTTATAAAATGGTATGCTTTGATGTTCTTGCCTATTCGTATGATGATCTCAAGGATTTTCAGCTAAAGGAGATGCAACATTTTATCCCTCTGAAACCTAGGATCAAACCATTCAAGAAGAAACAAAGCCAATATAATACCAAGGTTGCTGGCACTATTTTCAGGAGATTTAGAAGTTACTAAAGGAAAAAAGCATCTTTCCTATGCACCATTCAACGTGGATCACCAACATTGTGCCTGTCAGGAAGAAGAAAGGTGAAATTTGCATCTGTGTGGATTTTAGGAATTTGAATCGGCCTCTCTCCGAATTACAACTATCCTCTTCCCATGATGGATCATGTTTTTCAAGTTGTCACGGGATCTCGAGATGTTGTCTATGCTTTGGATGGATTCTCTGGATATAATCAACTGGAGGTCGCACCTTAGATCAACACAATACTACTTTCACTACTCCTTTGGGCACCTTTTCTCACAAGAGAATGCCTTTTGGTATTATCAATTTTGGTTCCACCTTATAGAGTGAAATGGACTTAGATTTTGGTAGTTTAAAGGGAAAGTGTGTGGTTGTGTACCTTGACGATTTGATTTTTTTCTCCAAAAAAGGGGCAGATCACTTTCAACACCTCGAAGCAATTCTCAAGAAGTCCAAGGAACATGGCGTATCTCTCAATCCAAAGAAGTCTTCCTTTTATGTCACTAAAGGAAAGTTGTTGGGGCATATTGTCTCCAAAGAGGGAATCCAGATAGATCCAGAAAGAGTTCAAGCAATCCAGTAGATTCTTCTTCCCACAAGTAAAAAGGGGGTGCACTCTTTCTTTGGTAAGATCAACTTTCGGAGGAGATTCATTCTTGATTTTACAGAACTGACCATGAGCATTGCTCACATGATGAAAGGAAAGAAAAAATTTGGTTAGTCTTATTAGGGTAAGGAATCATTTGAAGGAATCAAGCAACCCATTGCTAAGACCCCCATCTTAGCATATCCAGATTTCTATAAGGACTTTATCATGTATCGATATACTACAGAGAATACCTTTGCTTGTGTTGACTCAAAAGGATTTTTAGGAACACGAGCTTCTAATTATATTCATAAGTTATGTTCTAAAATATCATGAATTGAAGTATAATATGATGGAGAAACATGATTTTGTAGTGGTGAAAGATGTCAAGCAGTTTCGTTTCTATATTATTAATTCTAACTTTGTTGTTCTAGTTCTGTACAACCATCAAGTCTATTCTCACACAATAGGAGTTTGTAACTAAGAGAGGCAATTAGGTAGCAAAGGTCCAAGAATATGACCTGGATATCAAGCCAAAAAATCTAGTCGGGGTAAAGGCTTCGTGAGCTTATTGTGAAGGAGATGATGCAGAATTGTCCAAAGAACCGGTTGATTTTCTTGTTGTCCTTTTCCTTAGTTCAATAGAAGAGTGGTATGTTGATATTGCACACTTTCTTACTTATGGATATTTTCAATCCTACTTGACTTCCAAGGAGAATAGGACTATTAAGTTAAGGTCTACATAGTATGTGTTATGGGATAATGCTTTGTTAAGCGTGACATAGATGGAATATTCTTGAAGTGTGTGGACAAAGAGAAATAGAAGAGGTTGTTCTCATCTTTTCATGATTAGGATTATGGAGGAAACTTCTCTTCTGTTGTCACTTATCATAAAATCCTTTGTGTTGGGTACTATTGGCCTACATTGTTCATAAATGCATCCAAATGGGTAGGTAAGTGTGAAGAATGTCAGACTTTTATTGAGAGACCTAAGTTGGATTCTTTGCCACTAAATCCAGTAGTGATTAATAAGCCCTTTCAACAATGGGGATTGGATTTCAATGGAACTCTTAACCCACCATCTAGTGCTGGGTATACTCACATGCTAACTTCTATAGACTACTTCACTAAGTGGGTAGAGGCCATTCCAGTCAAAAGCTCTACTTCTGAGGTAGTGTGTAATTTAATTAAGGAGAACATATTGATAAGGTTTGGGGTACCAAACAAGATTGTGACTGATAATGATTCAAATTTTTATTCTTCTAAGATGATGGATTTCTACTATGGCCATGGAATTTCCCTTGCTCACTCTTCAGACTACTACCCCCAAGGGAATGGACAACCAGAATAAACAAATAAGAATCTGGTAACCATCATTGGAGGCTTGTAAATGACTCTCAAAGGAATTTGCACAAAAACGTTATGGTGCTCTTTGGGCAGATAGAATTACACCTAATAGAGCAATTGTGATGTCTCCTTTTCAAGTAGTGTATGGTGTTGAAGCCTAGTTACCAGTGACAGTGGAATTACCGGCCTTGCACTTAATGAAGGATATTGAAGATTCAAGTTTTTCCAATTCCTTGGAAAATATGATCATCTATCTCAAGAAGCTGGATGAAGACAGGTTGAAGGTTTTTGATAGGATATCAGCTCATCAATTGAAGGTGACAACTCTGTTTGTCAAGAAATCTAGACCCAAGTATTTTCAAGTGGGAGACATTGTTTCGATGTGGGACCAAACGCATGAACCTCGAGGAAGACATGGTAAGTTTTATTCCCTTTGGCTTGGTCCTTTTAAAATCAAGCACTTTATTGGAGAAAATTCATTCTATTTGAATTACATGGATGGTTCTCCTCTCCCACTTTCTTATAGTGGGCGATTCGAAGTTGTTCAAGTCATAGGTGACTAGGTGGTCCTACGTATATTCTCAGTACAATGTTTATGTTTTGGTTCATTCATTTGTGTTTTATTTGTATTCTTCCTTTTTGGTTTGTTTCCTTTTCATGTGTTTTGTCTTTGGTGTTGGTTTGTCTTTGACTCTATTTGCCCAATGGATAAGGCACTAGTCTGTTTTCCCTAAGTTTTTCGTAGTTCTTTATCTTGCCTTGTTCCTCTATCAAGTCATCCCCGAGAAAAGAGGCAAAAGCTGTTTTCACACTCAAAATTCCCCTATTTTGAACTCAATTTTAAAAAATTTTGAGTCGGTACTTGGATTAAGAAACGAACTTATTTACACATATACAAAGCATGATTTTCTTGTGGAACTTGGATATTATGAAAGTGTCTTCTATAAGGATCATCAATCACAAAAGGATCGAGGAATGAAAATGCGAGAATGAGCAGTAAAGGCACCATTCGTAATTATATATGACAGAGTAATTCTTTATGCATGAGGGTACAACGAATTGGAATAAGATCATTTGTATCACATTAATAAGATGAAATTTGAAAAGACACAAAGTTTTGTAAATAACATCTGCAAGAATACAAAGCTTCTCAGCATAATACACACAAATGATCTAACAAGATTAAATGAATACCTTAGGAATAAAGGAAACCAGATACACAAAGAATGAAAAATCCTTCTGTATTGATTTCTTTAAGATTTATTTACATCTTCAGAAATAAGCCAAGTTCTTCCCCCCTCAAAATGGCGAGGAGAGGCCATTATATAGTTTACAAATTAGTTACTCCCAGTAACTACTTCTTTTAACTAATGATTAGTTAAAGGGCTGCAAATTGCAATACCCCAACTAAATACAATAAATTCATGATGAAGAAGAGAAGAAGGAGAAGAATCAGGAGAAGAAGACAAGCGTTCAAGATTGGGAAGGACCCACTGATTTAAGGATCCATTCTCTAAATCTCTTCAATGTCTCTGGTATGTCTCTGCCACGAGGAACTGATGTGTTGGCGGTGAGTCGAGTCCAAAATCTGAGGCACTTCTCCATTTCTTTGTCAAATTCGACATGAGTATGATAATCCTTGTTCGCTTCCTCTATAGCCGATTGAAGAGAGTAGATCTCCTTCATCTTTTCCTTGGAAATGGAACTCTCCTTAAATAGATCACCTTTGACAAAAGCTCTTAATTGAGCTTTGATTTCTTGTAAGGAGAGAGGCACACCGGAAGTCTTATCATGAAGATGGCAATGTATATCTTTAAACTTCACTGTCCCCGATATCGGGAACGGAAAACTCGAGTGGTGAAACTTGTTCCTACCCTCTGGAATTTGATCTTCATGTTGATAGTAACTCGGAGAGCAAAGCTACAAGTTAGACTTGGGATGGAATCGCAAGGGAAATGGATACGCATGCAGAAATTTTGGTCAGTAAGGGTTTAAGCAATAGATAGCATGAAAGTAGTGTGTAAAAACACATGGGGGTAGTTCATTATATATCCCTTTAGGAGAGAGAAAGGTAATAAATGTTCATTAAATACATATCTACCAAATTGAAAAGCAATATATTTGGGTAGAGCGGGAAAAATTAGCACGAATGGTACTTGGTTCATTTGGGACACGAGGGACATGAAAGCGTGAAGTACGGGACACGAGCGATGCAGGGAAAAGACGCACAAATGCTTTTGGGACACGCAGGACGAAAGTACGAGAATACGTGATTCGGCCAATTCGGGCGATGTGGGGAAAACATGCACAAATATATTTGGGACATGTGGGATGAAAGTACGTGGAATACGTGATTCGGCCAATTCAGATGAAAAGGGAACAATGGGTCTGGGCGAACTTGGGACATTTGGGACAAAAATTCTGATGGGCCCGAAAATAATAGACTTCGGGTAAACCGGCCGATCGGGAACAGAGAGCCCAAATGAACCTGGGACATGCAGGACAAAAATGTCCGACAGGCCCGAAAAACACACAAAATGACCCAAAAACATAGATTTTCCCAATTTCTTGACTTTTCACATTATCAGGACAACAGAAAAGACACTTAACCTCAAAATTTTAATTTTCAACTTCTTAAAAGTAGGGGAATTTTGAGTGGACAACAGCTGGCTCCTTCTGGGGATGACTTGGCATAAATTCAAAGAATGAGACAAGGCAAGAATTTAGACAAACTCAAGGAAGTAGACCAGTACCTTATCCATTGGGCCACGGAGTAAAAAGAAAACCAATACAGAAGACAACACCACAAACAACACACAAAAACAAGGGAAGGAAAGGAGGACACACACTATACAGAATATACAAAGGACTCCCTAATCACCTAAGACTTAAACAGTTTCAGGTATTTCCCACTATAAGGAAGTGGGAGAGAAGAACCATCCATATAATCAAGGTAAAAATAATTCTTACCAAATAAGTGCCCGATCTTGAAAGGTTTGAGCCAAAGGGAATCAAAATTACCATGGCGCCACGAGGTTCATGCCTTTTTCCCACAACAAAACAAGTGTCTCCAATTTTGAAATCCTTGAACCTGGATTTCTTATCAAATAAGACTTTTACTTTCTGTTGGTGAGAAGATATCCTATCATTAACTTCCAATCTATCCTCATTCAATTTGTGAAGATACATGATTCTCTTATCCAAAGAATCATTGAAACTGGTATCTTCAATGGCCTTCATTAGATGCAAGGCTGGTAGCTCCACTGTTACTAGCAATTGAGCTTCTACTCCATATACTACCTGAAAAGGAGACATCCCAATGGATCTCTTAGGTGTGATCCTATCTCCCAAAGAGCATCATAGAGTTTCTTGTGCCAGGCCCATTGGGATTCATTGACTAATTTCCTTATTATGGCCATTTGATTTTTATTTGTTTATTCTCGCTTGTCATTTCCCCGAGGATAGTAATCTGAGGAGTGAGCTAGGAGATGCCATATCCATAGAAAAATTCCATCATCTCGATTGAAGAAAAGTTTGAAGCATTATCTCATCACGATCTTGTTTGGCACACCATACCTTATCAAGATGTTTTCTTTGATAAAACCGCATACTACTTCAAGTAGTACTTTACTCTTGGAATGGATTCTACCCATTTGGTGAAATAATCTGTGGCGCAGTTAATACGTGAGTATGACCAGCACTAGAAGAGGGTTTAAGTGTTCCAATGAAATCTAAACCCCATTGCTGAAAAGGGTCTTCGATCACAACCTGTTTAAGGGGCAAGGAGGCCAATTTGGGTCTACCCACGAAAGTCTGACAAGCCTCACATTTATCAACCCATTTTGATGCATCCTTGAATAAGGTAGGCTAATAATATCCTCCTCGAAGTATTTTATGAGCAGTGATAGTTGATGAGTAGTGCCCTCCACATTCCTGATCATGAAAAGCTGAGAGTAGCTTCTTCTGTTGTTCCTTGTCCACACATTTCAAAAACCTTCCATCTAACCCACGCTTAAACAAGGCGTTTTCCCACAACACATATTGAACTGACCTTAGTTTAACAACCCTCTTTTCTTTGGTAGTCAAATGAGAGGAGCATTCTCCATAGGTGAGAAAGTGAGTGATATCAGCATACCATTCATCAACTGAGCTAAGAAATGGAATGGTAGGAAGACCAAATTTATCCTCCAGTAACTCATGTTTAGCTCCTGCAGCGATGAGTTCACACAGGCCTTTTCCACGGATGAGCTTGGTTGGTTTGATGTCAATATCATATTCTTGAACCTTGGCCACCCAGTTCCCTCTCTTGGATCCAAATTCCTGCTATGTGAGAATTGACTTGATAGTTGTATCCGGTACCAACACCGTGGAGTGAGAGTTAAGAATGTAAAAACGAAACTGCTTGACAGCTTTAACCACTGCAAAAGCATGTTTTTCCATTATGGTGTATTTTAACTCATGATTTTTTAGAATATAGCTCATAAATGAAATTGGGAGTTCGTGCTCATTAGAATCTTCCTGAGTCAAAACAACAGCTAAGGTGTTATCCATGGCATAACAATAGATAATGAAATCTTTGCTGAAATCTGGACATGCTAAAACAGGAGTTTTAGCAATGTCCCTTTTAATACCTTCAAAGGATTCTTTCCCTTCAGGAGACCAACCAAACATTTGTTTTCCTTTCATCATTTGGGAGATATTCAAAGTTAGCTCTGCAAAATCAGGGATGAACCTTCTCAAAAAGTTGATCTTACCAAAGAAAGAGTGCACTCCCTTTTTGCTGGTTGGAAGAGGAATTTTCTGAATAGCTTGAACTCACTCAAGATTGATTTTTATACCATATTTGGAGACAACGTGCCCCAATAATTTCCCTCGTGACACAAAAACAAATTTCTTAGGATTTAAAGAGATCCCATGTTCTCTACATCTTAGCAGAACTCTGTCTCTAGATGCCGGAAATGATCCGCCCTTGTTTTAGAAAATACAGTCAAGTCATCAAGGTATACGTTGATACACTTTCCTTTCTAAATTCCAAAGGCCAAATCCATAGCCCTCTAAAAAGTGGCATCGGAATTGATGAGCCCAAAAGGAATCCTTTTGTAAGCAAAGGTACCCCAAGGGGTAGTGAAAGCCATTTTGTGTTGATCTGTGGTATTAACTTCTACCTGGTTATATCCTGAGAAGCCATCAAGCATAGACAACATTTCGGATCCCATTACTGCTTGCAAGACCTGATCCATCATAGGTAAGGGATAATTATCTTTCAAGGAAGCTTGATTTAGATTCCTGAAGTCAACACAGATACGAATCTCACCATTTTTCTTTCTAACAGGCACAATATTGGCAATCCATGTTAAATGATGGATAGGAAAAATGATTTTGGATTTCAATAACTTCTGTATTTCTTGAAAAATGGTGTCAGCTATTTTAGGATTATATTGCCTCTGCTTCTGTTTAAAAGGCTTAATCCCATGTTTGAGAGGGATAAAATGTTGCATCTCTTTTGGTTGGAAAGATTTTAAATCTTCATAGGAATAAGCAAGAACATCCTTATACTTTATCAAAAACTCATTACCTTCTTATTTTCTTCTTCTAAGGTGCAACATTTTCCAATTTTCACGAGTTTAGGATTAGTAGAACTCCCACTATTAATTTTTCATATTCAAATTGATTGTTGAGGTCCAAAGAAGCTTTAAAATTTACATACCTGTCATGTTTGTCAAACAATTCTTCTAAACTCACCAATCCTTTTGGAATCTTGTTTCCTTTGAGTTTGATACATCCATCCTTATCCACTTCTTCTTCTTTGGAGGCTTATTTGTCAAAGAGCACACTTTCACGAGGCAAATTATCGCTTCCTTTAAAGTACAACTGTTCAAAATTATCCTTGAGTTCCAAGAAAGAAAGTAAGTGTTGATCATTATTGAAAACTTGCCAGTTACTTGTATTATCAGGTACACTGGGTCTATGAATCATTTCAATGGTGAACTTATCTTGAGAAAAGTTAGGATGAGGAATAAGCAATGACCCTGAGACTGCTAGAGAATCAGCCCTGGTATTCTTCTCCCTAGGCACTGCTTCGATGGAGAAGGCATCAAGAAATTCAATGGAGTCCCAAACCTGATTCTTGTAATGTTTCAACCTTCCATTCTTTACCTGGAAGAGGTTTCTAACTTGCTTGACAATCAATTCCACATCCCCACGAGCTAGAAGATTCTTCACACCTATTCTTTTGCCACCTGGAGTCCAAGAATGAGAGCTTCATACTCTACTGTATTATTGGTATTTTCAAATTACAACTTGAATGAGAAAGGATGAATGCTTCCTTCAGGTGATACCAATATGACACCAGCTCCAGAACCAGCTGAAGAACAACTTCCATCAAACTCTAATATCCAAACATCATTAGGATCTTTAGGTGAGACTTTGGGGAGTTGGATTTCTTCTGGAGACATAATCATGTAGTTGCCATGCCCCATATCCTCATAGAGTATTTGTGCTTTGGGATCATCAGTTTTTTGTACAATATACTCAGACTGCTTCTCAGGAAGCAACTTCTTCATTTGCCCATTAACAGGTATGAGGGCATGTGACCAATCCATTTGAATTTCTCCACCCACATCCTTACAGAAGTTCCTGCTTAGCAACATCCCGTATGAAGGAGGAATGTCTGCTACTAGAATAGTAGCCAAAACTTTCTTCTCTGGCAAAGTGGCAAAAGCCACTTGTGCATCCTTAATCCTTCCGACCAAGGGCACTTCCTTACTCTCCATGGAATAACAAGATCCGTAAGTGCATGTGAGAGTCAAGCCTAAGGCATGAGCTACTTTGGCAGGCATTACATTGTCTGATGCTCCTGAGTCTATGACGCAATTACTGAGCCTATGGCCAGCTATAAGGAGTGTTACATAGAATGGTTTGATTTTTTCATTGGGTGAGGTGTAGAAGCAGGAGTGGGCAAAATGCCTTTAGAGGTATTTTTAGAATGGGAATTGACAAAGTGAATCATTTTAGCAAAAGCCTTGGGATGAGTTTGATAATATTCAGCCTCTGAGATTTGAACCTTAGTCTTTTTTAAGTGATCAATAATATCGAAAGACCCAGAAGTGGATGGGTTATCATCACTTGAGATCCTAGTTTTATCAATTTTAGGGGAAAAAGAAGTAACTTTAGTAGTAGAATTGACAAGACTCACCTTTGGTGTAGATGAAATGGGGATCGGAGATCCTCTTTTTGTAATTACAAGGATAGTTGTCGGCTGCTCCTTAGATTTCTTGGTGGGCTACATCACTTTCTCCCTCTGATTTGTCTGCTCTCGAGTCATGACAACGTATGATTCACTATTCATGTCTGCCACTACTTCGTCATAATCATCCCCTTCATCAATGCCTTCAGTGGTGAAGAAATTAACTCGAGATCCCTCAAGTTCATATGTTTCATCATCAACCTCTTCAACAAATTCCTCACAATCTTCATTAACCTCCTCATCCTCTGGTTCCTCAACTTCACAGGTTGCATTGACAGGAACTTTAATAGGAGATCCTTCAAGTGCTAGCCTTGTTTGAGAAGCAAGCAAATGATTTTGGGCTGAAAATTCCTCCTTGGAATGTCTGCATAGGGAGTATGCTGAGCCAATTTTTTCTTAATGGCGAGGAGGCCATTTGTAAGTTTTCATACCAATGGATCAGTATTAGGTCAAGGGGTAGAAGAGGAGGAAGAAGCAAACTTAGATTTAGAAGGGTCTCTCCTCAACTTCCCTGACATGATTAAATCATCTTCAACACTAACAGCAAGAGTTTGATCCTCGACCAATGTTGCGAGATTAGCCCTTCTTAGTGCATAACTAACTTCGTGCAATGGGTGTTTAGAAGAAGCATTTTTTTAATTTGATCTACAAAAGTTGAGTGTTTGGTGGAATTTTTTTAATCAACCTATTGAATTGAGCCACAAATTATCTCATGGGCTCTTGTGATTCCTTCTTTATTTGAGAAATTTGGGCTAGCAAAGCATACACGTCTTCCTCCGGTTTGAAATGGTTTTCAAACCTAGTTCTCATTGTGTTATAGCTAGTGATAGCTCTGGCGGAAGGTGATAGAACCAATCAGCAAAATTATCTTGTAAAGTCTCAACAAAAAGCCTTATGGAGATGTCTTCATGTTCAACTCCCAGAACTCCGCATGTAACTATGAAGGCTGTGATGTGTTCATCAGGATGTACTTTACCATCGCCTTTGAATTTAGGAAAGTTCTTCCAGTTACCTCTGGGTAACTCATGCAAAGGCTGAGGAAGGGCAAGAGGCCCAACATGATGACCCTAAGGAAATGGTACCGCCATTCTTGGAAAAATGGATTGAGGAGGAACTAAAACACTAGCAAGAATCAAAGCTCGAAGATTAGGACTGATTTGATCTAAAGGAACACCACCCGTAGGGATTCTATCTTGGACAGGTGGAGTGCTTTTTGAATGAGCCTTCCTATTTCTCCTTGTTGAAGGGAGAGGAAAACCCTGCTGTTCCAAAAGTTGAAACTGAGAATCTTCAATACCAAGGGCCCTTCTCCCTCGAGTAAAACGTGGAGTCACCAGATCAAAAGATGATAATAAATGATTATAGAACTGGAATATGATTCCCCAACAGATTCACCAAAAATTGTTGGTCATCAAAAAGGACTTCAAGAAGAGCAATAGTCAGGGGACAAGAAGTCCCTCCTCTTTAATGGGAGAGGTTCCCTTATTAAGAAACGAACTTATTTACACATATACAAAGCATGATTTTACTATGGAACTTGGATATTATGAAAGTGTTTTCTATAAGGATCATCAATCACAAAAGGATTGAGGAATGAAAATGCGAGAACGAGCAGAAAGGCACCATTCAGAATTATAGATGACAGAGTAATTCTTTATGCATGTGAGGGTACAACGAATTGGAATAAGATCATTTGTATCACATTAATAAGATGAAATTTGAAAAGACACAAAGTTCTGTAAATAACATCTACAAGAATACAAAGCTTCTCAGCATAATACAGACAAATTATCTAACAAGATTAAATGAATAGCTTAGGAATAAAGGAAACCAAATAGACAAAGAATGAAAAATCCTTCTGTATTGATTTCTTTAAGATTTATTTACACTTTCAGAAATAAGCCAAGTTCTTCCCCCTCAAAATGGCGAGGAGAGGCCATTATATAGTTTACAAATTAGTTACTCCCGGTAACTACTTCTTTTAACTAATGATTAGTTAAAGGGCTGCAAATCACAATACCCCAACTAAATACAATAAATTCATGATGAAGAAGAGAAGAAGGAGAAGAATCAGGAGAAGAAGACAAGCATTCAAGATTGGGAGGGACCCACTGATTTAAGGATCCATTGTCTGAATCTCTTCAATGCCTCTGCTATGTCTCTGCCACGTGGAACTGATGTGTTGGCAGTAGACTGAGTCCAAAATCCAAGGCACTTCTCCATTTATTTTTCGAATTTGACATGAGTATGATAATCCTTGTTCGCTTCCTCTATAGCCGATTGAAGAGAGCATATCTCCTTCATCTTTTCCTTGGAAATGGAACTCTCCCTAAATAGATCACCTTTGACAAAGGCTCTGAATTGAGCTTTGATTTCTTGTAAGGAGAGAGACACACCGGAAGTCTCATCATGAAGATGGCAATGTATATCTTTAAACTTCATTGTCCCCGATATCGGGAACGATAGACTCGAGTGGTGAAACTTGTTCCTGCCCCTGGAATTTGATCTTCATGTTGATAGTAACTCGGAGAGCAAAGATACGGGTTGTACTTGGGATGGAATTACAAGGGAAATGGATACGCGCGCAGAAATTTTTGTTTGCAAGGGTTTGAGCAATAGATAGCATGAAAAAAGTGTGTAAAAATGCATTGGGAGTAGTTCATTATATAGCCATTTAGAGAGAGAAAGGCAATAAATGCGCATTAAATACATATCTACCAAATTGAAAAGCAAGATATTCGGGTAGAGCGGAAAAAATTAGCACGAATGGCACTTGGTTCATTTGGGCATTAGGGATGCGAAAGCGTGAAGTATGCGGTTTGGCGATTCGGGCGATGCGGGAAAAAGACATATAAATGCTTTTGGGACATGCGGGATGAAAGTACGCGGAATACGCGATTCGGCCGATTCGGGCAATGCAGGGAAAAGATGCACAAATGCTTTTGGGACATGCGGGATGAAAGTACGTGGAATACGCGATTCGGCCAATTCGGATGAAAAGGGAACAACGGGTCTGGGTGAACTTGGGACATTTGGGACAAAAAGTTCTGACGGGCCCGAAAAGAACAGATTTGGGTAAACCGCCGATCGGGGAACAGAGAGCCCAAATGAACCTGGGACACGTGGGAAAAAATGTCCGACAGGCCCGAAAAACACACAAAATGACCCAAAAAACGTAGATTTTCCCAATTTTTGACTTTTCACATTATCAGACACAGTAAAAGACACTTAACCTCAAAATTTTAATTTTGACTTCTTAAAAGCAGGGGAATTTTTGAGTGGACAACAAGAATCAATCATTAAAATTGACTAAGTATGAGCCGGTGCGCAGAGGCCTCCACGTGCCTCAATGATGCAATTTCAGAAGTGAAACCAAAGGGACAATCTCCAAATGAGTGCCAGCTTGCCACATGGTCAAAGTCAATGGAGAGATAGAGTTGGTCATTGAAAAGTATAAGATCGGCGAGAAGGATCCATGCATCCACTTGACGTAATTTTAGGAGGTGTTTCAAGGTGGAAACTCAAATGAGCACCATCTCTCCACATGTCTAGGGGTCAACATAAGACAAGAAGGAAATAATACCAAATCAGCTAAGTATAAAAGAAGCCGATGGAGCTCTACAAGTGTCACTGGCACAACTAGAAAGAAGAAAAAGTAAATGGCATCCACAGCCCGTTTCGGTTTAAATCTCTCCCACGTGGACAACTCGATTTAAATTTTGTAAAGGTAGGGTGGATGGATGGGATTCAATGTGTCTGGTTTTGCACCCAGGCATGGAAATAGCCGAGGCATTTGATAAGTTCAGAGAACTGTTTCTTGAATCAATTTCATCATTTTTTTGTAACCGAATGTAACCGTTCTTGGAAACTATTTATTGGATTTTCCATGCCATTATTTAGGGTTGGATCCTGAGACTCTGTAAAGGTAATAGATTCTAAGTAATCAATAAAGAATTTTTCACCTTTCTTTCTCTTCATTTCTTCTTTACGTATGCGAAACTTGGGAATCATCCAACTTTTATGATCGGAAACTTTGTGTTCTTGTTGATATGATTTGTATAAATTTGCATCGTGGGATTATATTTGTTATGAAAGTGAATGATTCTATCCCGCAACACCCTATTTCAATACATATAAGGTGATCCTCTATCATCTATATTTCTAGAAGGTATTGTTATGTTCTTCCTTCCTCATCTCCTTAATTCTACCATAGTTTCGTATTCATGATCTTTGGGCATAAGACGTTTCAATGTATCTTTCTTTCAATAAGGGAATCTATCCCATTAAAGAGGAGGGACTTGATGTCCCCTGAATATGGTTGTTAAAGTGTATTTTGAAAACCCAACACCCTACTAAAAATAAACCCTGTTCCACAATATCTCTACATATGGCTATAAAAATAGGGAATGGAACCATATTCCTTGTGACACAATATTCATGCCACAACAATACCCATAACTACTTTCCAAATAACCAAAATCCGTGTCGATCCGTAAACTAGGTGATTATTACACACTAAGTTTCACCAACACAAATCCTATGCATTCCTCAAAATTCCAATTTTTCATCAATAAAACTAATTTCTTTTAAGTTGCATGAATATTCATTAAACGTTCTTTAGAAATGAAATAAGAGTGCTACATAATAAAATAAATATTGAGAAATGAAAGAGAGAAAACAAAATGAGAGAGACACAAGATTACCCTGGAGAAACTCAAATTGAGAAAACTCCAGCAAGAGTGAAGCAATGCTTCCTCATCTCACTATTATGTATTTATGTACACACTTACCAATTTCTCAAGGTCTCCATAAACACTATGATGTTCAAAAACTCATACACACTTTGCAACTCACTCACTCACACCTTCCTTTCACACTCCAATTCAGAAAACCACATATGATTAAGAAAAAAATTACTTATAATCTCTTCCTTATTCAATTACAAAAACCTTCCCCACATATAATAAATAATTTTTACACCAAGGATATCTTGAAATAGAATCCTAAAATACTCAAAAGTTGAAGTCGAATCTTCTTGCGTGATAAAACTACCATTTTCCAGAGATTGATAGTTTCAGAATGCCACCGAAAGTTGCATAACTACCGTGGTGGTTGTGAAAATTAAATGGTTGTTATGAAACCTCCAATGAAGGTTATTAAACCATCACGTAAGTTCCTTCACAATACAATGTCCACTACCTTGCTGAGGCCATAAATTTTGCATACGAAATCGAAATTGGGTGCCTTTTTTTTAACTTGCATAATTTTTTGAGAGGAACAAAAATATGAAATTAATTGTTCATTTTATGACATATTCATGGTGCTTAAGCCTTTTCAATGATACCTATATTCTTTGAGGTCTCATTGTTTCACAAATTCATCTTGAACCTTGTTTCATGGTTACATCCAACAAGAGTCATAGAAATAGTGTTAAGTGATAAAAATGTTACATAGTCACAATGAATACAGATCCAAAATTTGGGTCATGTCTCCACAATTAGATTATTTTGGGCCCTAAAAGCTTAGGAACTCATATGATGAGGAATTTTCTTCCCCCACTTCCTGAACCTCTCATGTACCTAGAGGTGCATATGCTAAAATACATTCTTTATCATGTTAACTTATTGGTTTATCATTTTATGCCCTTGAGGTGGGTGCTTCCCTTCCTTCCTTGTGTGGAGATCACTTACCGAGAACTACATATTCCACTCCTTGTAAAAATAACAACTACAAATATCCTTACATTTTGTCTCATATCTTTCAAAATTAGAAAAAGATACCTTGCCACTTACATCAATCAACTGATTTCCTTGAGTAGAACTTGCTAAGGAGAGATTATATTTTTCCTTAATAGGAGTTTATGATGTAGTTTTTTCGTTCTTTAACTAATTGGTATTGATTCAATCATATTTTGAAAAAATAATCTGTGACATACATATAAGGGATTCCAAAAACTAAAACAAAAATCTCAATAGGTGCAACATGTACAAGAAATTCATCTTCGAAATGTTCATCTATTGCGGACTTAACTTTGCATTGTTTACAAAAACTCATCTCCACTCCTTTTTTCAACTATCCTAGAGCATATGGATTTAGATGATCATACATTTTCAAATGAATTTATCAACCAACTCTTTTCAAATAAAATTTACTTGTGAGAAATAATCAAAAGGTGCATCAACATTTACCATGTTAATTTGTACCTTGATATGGAAAATATTATAATTTTCACTTGTGTTTTGAGTAGCATCATTACCAAAACATACCTTTTCTAAAGGCGATACAACACAACTGATCATCCACCTCTTTGATAATCTCAACATAAATTGGTTCTTCTTGAAGTGATGACATGGGATTCTTTTTTCTTTTTCTTAAACGGATGTAATTAAGGATGCAACTTCAAATAAGTCTCATCAAAGTGTAACCATCAACATCACAATTCCCACAATGCTTAGTTGAGTCTTTCTTAGAAATCGTATAAGTGGCATTGACCCCACCTTTATTCTTTAGAGCATTGGAATAATTTAAAGAGGAGACATACCCTTTTTCTTATCCATCTCAAGATAGTGGGCTTAAGAACAAGCCTCATCTACACCCTTTGTATTTTCAAGAAAAATGGGCCTCCTTAGGTGACTATGCATCCCTCGACATAATTCACGAGGATATTACAGTCAAATTTATATTTTCCTAATTAGACTGCCATTTTCCAAAACTCACTTTTATTAACCAACACACTTTGACCTTATTTTAACATAGAAATTTTCCAATCAATAGACCTTTCCTCTTCATAACAAATAGGATAAAATTTCCTCTTAATCAAAGTTTTAAATTCATCCCATTTAGTAATTGGGGGTAACCTTTTAACAACCAAATAATTAAGATAACTCTCAAACCAAGTTAGAGCATGACTTGCTAGCTTCAACCTTGCAAAATAATTTTTTCTCTTCAATAACTTTATGCAAATGAATGGTTACCTCTAATTGAGCTAACAAATGAACAATATTATCTCGTATTAACATCACCTTAATATGGATGAATATCAATCTTTTCCTCTTCTTTGAATGAACGTGGATCTTGGTTGGAATGGGGATATTGTTTCTCATGGTGCGAAGACAAAATCTCCTCACTTACTTCAGAAGTATCCATAGAAACTCCCATCTTTTCCATGACAACCTTCATAATCTTCCCAAGCTCATCCATGGAGTGAGATATGTGGGAAGAATCCTCCTCCAATTTATGAAATCATTCTTCACCATATTCAGATCTCTTATCATCTTCATGGGGCATAATTCTCATTTCTCTCTTCCACTTCTTTGTAGATATGTGTTGTTGCAAAGAAACCAAATCACCTTTTCCACTAGCACTTGTTTCTCTTGTAACAAGAATATATCTACAAATCACTAAAAAAACCACACATTATGGAACATGAACCAACTTTGATAGAAATTTTATCCATAAACTAGGTGATTAATACACATTAAGTTTTACCAACATGATTTTGTGCATTCCTCACAATTCAAATATTTCATCAATAAAACTACTTGTTTTTTATTTACATGAATAACCATTAAATGTGCTTTAAAAATGAACTAAGAGTGCTGCATAATCGAATAAATAATAAGAGTTGAAAGAGAGAAACACACGGTGAGAGAGACACAAGATTACCGTGTAAAAACTCAAATTGAGAAAACTCCAGCAAGAGTGAACCAATGCTTCCTAATCTCACTATCATGTCTTTGTGTATAATATCATTGTCTCCTCAAGTCCTACATGAATATTATGATGTTTAAACACTCATAATTATTTTTAACTCACTCACTCACACCTTCCTTTTACACTCCAATTAAGAAAACCACATATGATCAAGAAGAAAAATTTCTTGAAATTTCTTAATTACTCCCTTACAAAGACCTTGTCCACATATATATATAGGTTTGACACTAAGGGGAGCTTGAAATAGAATCCTAAAAGAATAAGAAGTTGAGGAGGAACCATCTACATCCATTTAATCTTCCCATACTTTCTTGCATGATAGAGCGCCAATTTTGTGGACCAATGATTATGTAACCATCAGCGATGGTTGGGTAACCACCATGGAAGTTGTGAAACTCCCACAGTGGTTAAAAACCACTCTGAAGGATACAAAACCATTGGGGTGGTTATGAAATTTCAACTTTGGCTTTAGTTTGTAGTTCCCTAACCATACAATGTCCACTACCTTCTTGAGGCCATAATGTTTCCATACGAACTTGAAATCATGTGCCATTTTTTTGAACTTACACAATTTTTTAGAGGAACAAAAATATGAAAAAAAGTTTTTATTTTTATGAAATCTTCATAGTGTTTAAGAATTTTTATTGAAACCTATCTTCTATGAGGTCTCACAATTTCACAACGTCAACGTCAACCCTATTTTATGGTTACATCCAACAAGAGCCATAGAAATAGTGTCAAGTGATAGAAAAGTTAAATAATCACAATGGTGATTTTTTTATCTCGTGATGCTAACATTATTGATACAAAATCTAGATCACTTGTATTCTACACTATGCTGAGTTAGGAATATAACATATCCTTGTCACATGTCTCACTCCTACTGGCCCATACATATAAGACTCTCTTCTCTACATAATTATGTGTAAAATCATAGTACATGTTAGTACCTCCAATGGGTAATATAAATTTCCTAAAACATCAAGTCCACCACCAAAAGGTGTTGGATCTAGTCTCCCATGTAGCGAAGAACATCGAGATCGGGTCCAAATCTAGTGGTTTTACGGGGCATCTACATGATGCACCAAAATCCCCAATCCTCTAACTAGGTCACCTGTATCTAGCTTAATCTACAAATAAAAAAACTAAGCATTGATACATTTACCCTCTTACATAGGCCAATCATGTGACTTCCCTATACACAAAAATTAATTAAAAAGTAGGGATCCAAAATCTGAAAATAAATTTGGCCTGAAAAATAAAAAATTACAACTCATTTGATAAATTATTGCTATGTCATTGGCCCCTAGATTATATCATCGACCCCTAGAAAACTCTCCTCCCATACCAATAACATTGGAGGTCTTACTTTAGGGATGTGGATGACATCGACCAAATGTGGCTACGACTTTTCAAAAATTCAACTTCAAATAATGAAAAAGAAACAAACCCAAATTAAAATCACTCCCAAATAAACTTTTATTTTCTCGTAGCCTACCCTATGACACAATTTTGGACAAGACTGACACCTTAACGATTCCATAAATGTAAAATAACTAAATAACATCTAATTAAGCTAAAAACATAAAATGTAATTACTTAAGCGTGGTCTTGCCCAATTGCGTGCACTACTTCATCATCCTCTATCGCCACCTCATACTCATGCCATGCCATCAAAATACACTCAAAATTAGAATTCAATATCTAAATTCTCTCAATTCTAAAAATAGACCTAAACAAATAATAAGCAAAATGACTATATATATATATATATATATATATATATATATATATATATATAACATTTATATTCAGAATTTGGCTCGCTAACCTTATATCGTTCACTTTGAATTATCACACATAAGCATCAAATAAATTTTGATTTTCACATATCATTGAAACCATATCACCATATGACACTATGACACCATGACATGACATATATCCCATGAGGCCCTAGATAGGTGATTTATGTATTTTTTACCGATGATCCTCTAGTGTTTTTATTAATTTTTCCTCTTCAAGGTTCTTACATCATTGATTTCACCCACACATGGAAGGAAAAATGACATTATTAGGTATGCATTTGTAGGTATATTTCATTTCACCTAGTCCTTTATTACTTATAGTATCTACTTTCTATTTTTGTGTTACAGACTATTTCATTCCATTGACCATCCCATGTTTCACTATTACGAAACATGGTGACCAATGATTGGAGCATATACATACACCTAAATTTTCACTTTTCATCTTTCATACATGTTACTAACAATTTCCTTTGTGTAGATAAGAATTATTGATGTATCTATTTCTTGAGCGGGGTCCTTAAGGTGCCTGCTAGAAATGGGGTATGACTACTAACATAGTCATTACAAGTTAGAAACAATACACATAGAGAGTATCACTATGTGGTACTTGCATTAGTTATCCTTGTCTGTTTATGTCTCACACACATTGCACACCCAATAAATTTCTTGTATTGTGCCGTTTGGCACCTTGTTCACCCATTTTATTGACCCATTAAACCTTTTTCTCTTTACATGACATTTAGATTATTCCTGATGATTCCATGTCATACAATTATTATTCCATTGATTCCATGTATAGCCAAAATTATTACTCCTCCAATTCCCCTGTATATCCATATATATTTCGACCTCATGTGTCCGAGCATGTTTCCATGATGTTTTCCTCTCATGATGATATGGGTGTCTATATGGTGTACCCTTAGTATGTGCAACCTTATCAATCTTTTCCTCTACTTTCTTTTCTAACTTGTTTGTTATTTCTTTTTCTCTTGAGTATAGAAATTATTTTTCAATTTTTCATTATGTTTTTCATCCTCTCCTTCTGATTCATCCTTATTCCCTTCGTCACCATCTTGAATTCATCTTGATGATCTAATTTTACATTACTTTTTTCTTTGCTAAGTGTGATATCTTGCAATGTAATTTTCTTTCACTTGTACCATAATTTCATGAATATATTTTGGACATTAATATTAATTGTTCCCAATGTTTATAACCAAGGATATCCAAGAACAATATCCATACCATCCATATTTAAAGCATAAAAATATGAATGTAAAACATATTTATCCATATAAAGCTTTAAATCTTCAAAAACTTGAATTTTCTTACCGTCAATTTGAGATTCCTTGATATGATTTGTTTTCACATGTAGATTTTGAGCTACATCCATATTAATGAATTTATATTTTCTGCTAGGGTTTATGGAAACAATTATGTTTTTCCTTTGAATGCACCCTTCAAACTGAAATATTGAAGCTTACTTCCTTGGAGATGCACTATCTTGTGTAATGTGACTTCATCATCAACATCTTCTTCTTCTTCTTCTTCTTCTTCTTCTAATGTTGCTTCTGCTTCAAATTCTTCTTCTTCTACTTCTTATTCTTCTTTTTTTCTTCTTCTTCTTGTTCATCTTCTTCTTCTTTTGTTGTCCATCCATCCATGAAAAATTGTTCCAGTTCATCCAAAGACCAATTAGACTTTTCCTTTTCTAACTCAGAAAACCAAATTTGTGCAGGGCCACTAATCCAAAACTTGAATAACCAAATATCGATGGTTTAGAGAATTTAACTCTAAATTTGTTCCACCATTCCTGCCATCTCCAAAAAAATCTACCATCCCCATGATTCACAAAACTAGGGTTTTAGGAATACAACCTTTTATCAAACCTTGTTCTAAACCTTTCGGCTAAAGGTCGGCCAAAACTCGAAATAAAAAAACACAAACCCCAACTTAATTTTTGAGAGGTTTCCAAAAATGTAAGAAATTAAGGAAAATTCCTCAAATTGAGGCTTGTGAAACAAAATAGTGAAAAAAAAAAAATGAAACAACTCTGTCAAAATAGATCCACCAATTCTGAAATTTAAGTGGTATCACTATTTAATATATTACCAACAACCCAAAAAAATATTTCCTAATTTTTCACTATTCAAAAGATATAGATGAAACCTTACAAT
The DNA here is from genome assembly GCA_018340775.1 of Taxus wallichiana var. yunnanensis. Classification (NCBI taxonomy): domain Eukaryota; kingdom Viridiplantae; phylum Streptophyta; class Pinopsida; order Cupressales; family Taxaceae; genus Taxus; species Taxus wallichiana. The sequence continues at coordinate 967,616,446 of CM031239.1, read as the reverse complement.
TAGGGTTTTAACCCTAAAACGGACACAAATTTTGCAAAACAGCTCCAAAAATATCAAATTTGGAGGTAAGATCACGTGACTCGTGTCCACTCCCCACAAAAACATCTAAAAAATTCTAAGTTGATCTCAAGATATAGACAAATCACCAACATTAGGGTTTCATCCTACAAGTTATCTGGATCACTACTCTGATACCACTTGATAAAAACCTTACATATAATAAATCAATAAATTGCATAAGATAATAAAACACAAGAGAAATGAGGGAAAAATATTCCCTAATATCAATATATGCAAAATAATACCCTTAAGGTAGGACAACACCACACAACACTCCTGAAGGAAGGAGTAACTCCACAATCTCCCAAGATGGGAATCCTCTTCGAGGGGGACACCTCCAATATACCTCTACCAAGTAGAAGACTCAACTCATACATACATTTCCTCATAATGATACTCACATCCTTTAAATAGGATGGGTAACACCAAATCCCAATGTAGGTTGACCCATTACCCAATATAATTAATTGCTATGTGAGCCCATATAACTAAGGGGAAGTGTGCTACATGTCGGCATCTCCATCAACCCATATACATTATAATATCATATCCCATGTGAACCCATACATATAACTAAGGGGATGTGTGCCACATGTCGACATCTCCATCAACCCATATATATTATATTATGATATCCCAAGGTACATAGCAAAATCCCTCTTATCTCCTATGGGATTTCCCAGGATTCCATGATCTCTGTGATGGGATTCTTAAAGGGGGGTACTAGAGATCACAACACGTCTACCTTCAAGGAAGATTTGTTCAAGAATGCTACTTCCACCTTTGCTGACCCCAGTCCTCCCCCATAGCTTATCTTGTTGAGCAAGTTGTTGACTCCCCTTCACTGGAAATCACAAGTTCTAGTTCCCTAACACTCAAAAAAAAATCTGGAAAAAAAATCCCTCATCTGTAGATTTAATGGATTTCAACCTTCGACTAATGCTCTTATCCAATGGGGTCACTCCAATTGGACTAAAAATTGTGACCATTTTTTCTATGCAAGAGGCTTCTTCATCATTTTTTTCTTTTCTCAGGAGGATTATCAGAGGGCCTTGAATGAGGGACCATGGTTTTGGGGTTTGGCTAGTTTGTTTTCTATCCCTTGGTTCCCTCACTTTTACCCATGCTCCTATTCCATCTCATGAGTTCCTGTTTGGGTGAGGCTACCCAACCTTCCTCTCCATTTCTACCTTGCTATGGAGGAGATCGGAAATTGTTTAGGAAAATTTATAAAACAGGATGTTACGAGATTTCATAGTGGGTTACTCACTTTTTAGAATATATGTTGAGGTTGATCTTAGCAAAGGAATTCTCGGACAATATGACCGTCAAGATGGGTGATATCCTCATGTGTAGTCTCTTGACTATGAAAATATGACTTTCAAATCAAGAAAGCGTAAGACGCCAGGGTCATCTTCATTCTTCCTATCCTCATAAGAAAGTTCAACCTACTAGGAAAAAGCATTCTAAAATCTTTGGAGCCCCCTTTACCTCGATGAGGACTCAGATTCGAATGTGGAGATTCAGGAAACTAAGAGTACTAACACTGCAGTAGAGGCCCAACCTACATCAGTAGATAAGGATGTTATGTAGGAAAGCAAGTAGAGTCCGCCCTATCAGGGGAACCACTCCAACCGAGAATCGAAGACCCCATGAATCGATCTTTCTAATTTGGATAAAGAAGGCCCATTCTCCCTAAATCGGGAATAATAGATGGATAACCCTATGATTTTTTCCATTTCCAGATCACCTGTCTCAGAGGAACATTTAGTAGAAAATTGGCGGTTAGTGCGCAAAGAAGGGAAAGAAGGGTAGGCTCTGATTCCTTATCATTTGTTCTTTCTTCCCCTTCTTTCGCTTTTCTTGTGGTTACCATTTTGTGGTCTCCAATTCTTCATTTGGCATATTTGTATTTTTGTACCTCATATTCTCATCTTTTGGAACCTTCTTGTTTCCTTTAGAGGTCATTGAATTTGTCCTTTTCTTCTCTCGACTGCTCCCTCCCTACTGACTCTATATTTTTTCGCAGCTTCCTCTCTTTTGGATGTGATTTCTTTTGTTTTATCCCTGGTGTTGTATGGGAATTATCTTCCTCCTTTTCTCTCCCCCTTATTCTTTGTTCAAGGTTGTGGGCCCTTTCAAAACCCTCACTTTACCCTTATCCAAAAAAAAAATAGAAACCTTAGGACCACTAGGGGTTTGAGACATAATGCTCAATTGACGATTCTGAGTTCACATAATGTTTCACCCTTTTTATATTTGATTAAGATTTACATATAATAAAAATGGAATGAAATAAAAGCTACTAAAGGTCATGTTTATTAATTAACTTCTAACATTAACCATTTAAAACCTTAAAAATACATTAATACTTGCGTTAAATGTAAATGATATAATACAAGTTCACAAACACAAAGGATTGAGTTCACTTAGCTGATTACAAATTAAACTATAATGATAGGGGTAATATGAATGATGGAATATAAATATATGAAATTGAGCATGCCTCGATACAAATACTATGGAAATATTATCCTAGTTATAATTGTATAGTAGGTGTAGGAACATCCGCATGCGGTCTTGACCCTACTCAAAAATATGATTTTTAACTTTCTAGGTTTTATTCTTCTCGAATATCTTCTTCGCTATTGTTATTCATTTTCAGTCACATTATGAGGGTATATGAATTCTCTACTCAACTATTTAAACCTTGAAAATTGATTATAAGTCTTATAAAACAAGCATTAGTTGCATTATAAGCACCTCGTGTACTACCGAAATTGGAACTACTCTTAAGAGGCATTAAAGCACACATCATATTACACCTAGTATGTAATATCTAGCTAAAGACAATTAAATTTGACATCCTTCCTTTGAAAAATATTGACTTGAGTTTATCTCTTGCAAATCTACTTGAGTGAGTGACTTTGAGTGCTTGCAAATGTGGGAAGCAATCCCCTAGACCCAATGGGAAGTTTCAGACTTATAGATGGTTCTATCTTAATGAATGTACATAGGTAATTCTAGAGTGTAGGGAATCTTATGCCCTTTTTGTGTTATCTTTTGTATAAGAGTGCTAGGTAGTAAGTGACCCGAGTTTCACTTTCTCATATATGCTTCTGAAGGTTATTTAAGTTAAAAGGGCCAACTCAGGAGTAAATGACCCAAATAATAATGTGCAATTGAAATTTTTGGATTAAAGTGAACAAGGTAAAATATGTACACTACGGTCAAGAACATATGGATGTGCCTTCCCTATTGTGTGTTTTAGACCATAGAGAGACAATATGAATTGTGAATTTTGTAAGATAATAAGTGGAATTTCTAAATCTATTTCATGTATTCAATTTTTGGACTATTGAAAGATGAGTTTGTATAACCAAGTAATCTAGACAAAATACCTAAAGATTTATTAGATGAGAATGGGAAGAGTGCAACTATCTAAGAAAGAGAGTAATGTCAAGACTATTTGGTCAAAAGAGTGGAAATACTAAATTTGAGTCTCTATAATATCATAAAATTTGAGATGAGAATCATATTATATCCAAGTATTAGGTGAAATATTATGAGAAACAAAATCTATAAATTTTTAAAGAGTTATTTTTCATTCCTCAGTCAAATCTTGAGCCCGAAAAACAACTTGTAGTGTTGGACAAAAGCATTAGAGATCTTGGGAAATGTGGTAAGCCAACTATGATACTTTTTAAAGACTTTAATAATGTATAGAATAGAATAATATATATATATATATATATGAAAAATTGCTTGGATGCATAATCTACAACCTTAAACAAATGTAAAAAAGCACATATATAAGTTCCTCTAGCTACACAATGCTCAAAAAGTTTAAGTTTATGCCTTAGCCTACCAAAAAGGATTATAAAAAGGAATCTTAAGGATTACATTCTAAACATTATGAAATTATGTGAAAGTCATTTTAAATAGCATAATTGTCCCACTTGTAGATCCACATTAGCCACTTACCAAAGTGGTGGAGGAAGGTAAAATTGTAGTGAAGGGAATAATTCTACCACACAATCTAGTTCTTGGAAATGAGGGGCACAATTATTTGATTAGCAATGTGATTCAATAAAATATGTAATATTTTACTTAAATATGAATATATAAAACTGTTATAATGATGTACAATAAGATACAAATTGCAAGAAATTCTTAGAGATGTGACTATGAAAGAAAATGAGAGCGGAAAGATACTTATTTTATTTTCACTTATCCTCAAGTGTTTATAAACTAGAAGAATTGATAAAATAAAAACTCAGAGTGTCACAACCACAAAAAAATGTAGAATTGTTGGGAGTGTCGGGGCTAGAGAACCTAGATAGGGGTGATGGCACCGAGAGACCTCTCCTAAGTGATGGAGTCTGCAGGAAATATTGAAATCCAATTTCATCGTTGTCGTTATGGTTTTACAATTTTTCCAATGATTTTTGTATGTCGCAATGTTGCCAACAAAGTACCTCCAAACATCCAATGAAAATAGTCTCCTGCAAAAACCTCTAACTACATCTAATCCTAAAAAAGAAAATGTAAAATGAGGGGTTAGACTGTCCTTGATAGTCAAAAAATTTAAATTACAATCAAACACTACACTACATATTATATCCAATGTAGTTATATTTGCTTGTGTGTGCAATAGTGCTCGATGTTTCCCTGCACCAATGACACCAAGATAACGTGCCGTAGCTAGATAAAATGAAAATGTGTGGATGGAAAAATTAAATTTCCCTTCATATGTAGTGTGCATGACGAGTAATAACCCCAATATGTTATCTCTTTGATATGTAGATATATATCACTTGATAGAAATTTTGCCCCTTTACAATGGTATGTATGTTCTATTTATATAGGTATCTCTTGTTTATATAGGATACATGAGCACTCAAGTCAGACAGAGCGCCCAGGCGCTAGTGTGCAGTTTTGTGCGATAGCATCCTTGACAATTGAATACAAATGTGAGAATAATGATAGACATGGATTCCTTTAAACCGATTAGAACGAGGGTACAAAAGTGTCAAATGCAAGAGATAAAATAATAGAAACAATAAAAAAATAGATGAACTAGACAATGTGTCATCAGTGAATACTTTTCTTTCTCAAGATCCATATATAAAACAAAATAATTGGGATTATAGTAAATAGTAGTAAGTTCATGATTTTTTGTGTACATTTTCCACCCCACTTTATACTATTTGAATGAAATTAGAGTAGTGTAAAGGAAGTAAGGAAAATAATTGAAAGAATTTCGGAGATGACTTATTGAAAAAGTACACTTAGAATAAGAACATATAGCGTGGTGAACCATGTGGCATAGGTAGAGATTGCGAACCATTGTGAGGAACACTTGGAGAGATTTGACTATTTTATTTCAAGTGATTTAGAGATTTTTGAACTGTCACTAATGGAAATTTCATGGGGTAGGGAGTGATCATTTCCTAACTCGTGGTAGAAAAACTAAAGGATTTAGGTGTCCTACCACTAGAGGAAGAGTGTTAGGGAGAGAGGTCTATTTTTACCCTCCCGTTATCTCTCAAAACCGCACCCTTGTCTAGAGATAAGCTAGGGGTTCTAATATTGTTTTGGATCTCTCACTTTCCTAGATACAATGGAAACACCTCAGTGTCTGTGGTTATACTTATTTTTGAGGTGAGTCTCGGTATCAATGTTGCTTCCTTTGATGTATCATAAGCTAATTTTTTGGGGTTCTAAGGGTGAGACGATGACTCTGTAAATGGATTGAAAATGGGGTGATACACCAAACTTGTTGATGGATTTGACCGAGTACATGCATAATCAATTTTGATAATGAATTTTGGATACACAAACCAATATTCTTCAAGATAGCATATTAAGGCAAAACACTTTGTGTATTGAGCGAAAGAATCGTAACAACACAATAAGATAAACATGCACACTAATATTAGGCAGAAATTACTAAATTTACAGCAATGTAAGATGATTAATTAGGGAATTTGGCATTCACAAGAATTAATGAGATATACACACCACATGCAAATAATTGGAAAGGAAGAAATCATTTCTCATTCAAGGGAAAAAGCCACAAAATTTTCTTTAACACTCCTATGTCTAAAATGTCTTGCTCGTGCCTTGAAATTTCACACAATATATAGCAAGATTATTCACCCAACCCATCCTAAAAATAAACTAAAATGTGCACTCTCTCATGCATCTCTGTTTTTATCTTTTATCATAAATAATAAAAGAGATAGAAATAAGCACGTTGATTACAAAGAGATAATTAGAAGCCCGAGTTACAAAAATTCATTCCGGTCAAACTGCAGTTGATGGTCTATTTTTAATAAAGTAGGATGAATAATTTGGATGATAATATCCCTTTCTTGTTGTGTTGTCTCCTCTAATGCCCATGAAATCTCTATCTTCTAGTGCTTTATGTAACACTTACAACTTGATCCACTTGCAATGATATTTTAGGAATTCTTTATTTCTTCCCCCTTGGATTCACATGCAACAATTTAATACCTGTGTGTGAGAAAAAATAATTCCTTTGCCTTTGATATTTTATAAAAATTTACCCAATGTGTGGGGATCACCTGCAGCTCTATTGTTGACATCTATTTGTTTTTGTCTCCATGGTGAAATAATCCTCTTTGTCACCTTTCTTATCACATGTAATATATTATTATTCTTCAAGTATAATAATTTGTCTTCAACTTAAAAGATTCCCTCCTTTGGGGACCACCATGATCATGTTGAAAATTACTTTCCTTGCATGAATAATTTCCTTTTGTTCTTCCTTGTGTAATTTGAGGATGTTAAGGTAATTTGGTTCTTTTAAGGAATATTAATTCCTTTTGCTTGGCATGGGCATGCATGTCATTTCACGCTTTGGTGTCATCATAGTATGAAAAGGGTGACCACTTGATTATTTTGGTTTACACTATAATAACATGGTATTGTTTGACATGATTGGAATATATTATATACACCTTAGTCTAAGTTATTTTCTTGAAAAATCATAAGATTTTCGGCCTTTGGTTAATCATGTATAACAATTTTTAAATGAGGTAATGATTTACCTTTTTTCTAATGATGGTTATCATCATTAGTATGTTTTATACCTTAATCAAATAAATGACAATGATTTTCGGATAATTATGGGGTTGATCCCCTCTTCACGATGACTCACCCATTGTCAAATTTTTCAATGGCTTTGTTTTAACCCTAGTTAGGGTATACTATGGTTGTGCTAGCTGCTCTTATAAGGGACGTCGATATTGCATCGCATGATCTTTATGCGTTGATTCTTTTATAATATTTTTTTACGGTCGTGACTTTCTAATTAAGATGGTCAGTGCTTTCTCATCCATTGATCTGTGTGTTCGTGTAGCATTTCTTTAACATGACGAGATCCATCTCCACCATCAGTTCGAGATTTTGGTGTGACGGAAAGTCATGCAGCTCTAATCCTAGGCAGTTAAGTGCGCCCACCGTAGAGTAGTGATGGGATGGCTGACCTCCCAAGAAATTCCTGGTGTCAGTGCCTCCTAATGTTGTTGGTCCTGATTGGGTATATACACGGCTCCATTGTGCGGGAGGGTGTTGTCGTGAAGCAACTATTTAGCATGATGATATCTCTCTCCACCATCAATTCAAGCTTTTGGTGTGATGAAAAGTCATGAAGCTCTAATATAAGGGAGTTAAGCATGCCATCCCTAGAACAATGTTGGGATGGGTGACCTCCCGAGAAATTCCCGATATCCTTGCCTCCTAATGTTGTTGGGCCTAATTGAGTGTATACCCGGCTCCATCGTGCGGGAGGGTTTTTACATAACAATTTGTTTAACATGATGAGATCCTCTCCATCATCACTTGAGCTTTTTGTGAGACGACCAGTTGTATAGCTCTTATACCGGTGTAGTTAAGCACACAAGCCCCAGAGTAGTGTTGGGATGGGTGAGCTCCTAGGAAATTCCGGTGTCACCACCTCCTACATCGTGTGGGAGGGTGTTGGCGTAGCAAATATTTAACACAATGAGATCCCTCTCAACCATTAGTTCGATCTTTTTATGTGAAGACAAGTCGTGCAACACTAATACCAAAGCAAGTTAAGTGCACTAGCACTAGAGTAGTGATCGGATTGGTGACCTCCTTGAAATTCTCAAAGTGTCACTACCTCCTAATGTTGTTGGGCCTGATTGTGTGTATACCTAGCTATATCATGTGAAAGGATGTTTACATAGTAGTTGTTTAACATAATGAGATCTCTCCCACCATCGAGTTTGATGAAAGGGGGTTTTTATGTGTGACTGCGTAGTAATCATCCACATCACATGCTGAGTCATCTCACCTTGCAAGAGTCATAGGTTTTAGGGAGTAAGATGATAAATGTCATATTCTATCATAGAATCTGCCATTTTCATTTACGTCAAGAAGGCGTCATAGGAGTTACATTCCTCATTTAGAATTGTAACTCCTCCTTTAGTGGCATCATATGCGTCGGTGACATCATAGGGTTCTTTCCTTGTTTAGGCATAGGGGTTACACAAAACCCCTATTAGTACTTCCTTTTTTGATCTATGAGCATGAGCAGACCTATTTTCTTATTTGCATATTCTTCCATTGTTCAAATCTTGCTTATTGCGTTGGAGATACGACATTACCATTAATGTGAAACTTCATCGAGGTGCATTGTTTCAATATTTTCCTATTTCATGGTATCAAAGCCATGTAGTCAAGCACGCCTGGCTTTGAGTAGTATTGGGATGGGTGACCTCTGGGAATTCCAAGTGTCTTTGCCTCGTAATGTCCTTGAGCCTAGTTGGGTGTATATGTGGTGGGATTCAAGAACACATGGTTACATCCAGCTCCATCATGTGAGGGTTTGTTTGTATAGCAGCTTCTTAACATGATGAGATCTATCTCCACCACTAGTTTGAGCTTTTCGTGTGATGGAAAATCATACACCGTGTACCATCTGATCTTCACCTATTAATGACAAACTCGGATCTAATTGTAGTCGTTAGTAGTGGATTTTTTTACTATTGATCTATGTACGAAGGACATCGTGGCCATTAATGATAAATCGATGAGTTAGGTTTGTTTAAAAGATATTCGAGCTCTTCATTTTTACATTTCACTTTCGTTTCGAGCGGCAAAGCCGTGGCCATTTTTATGCTCACCACCATTGTTGGTTATCTAGAAGCTCAATTTTCCTTTGAAAATCAATTCTATGAGGTTATGAACATCATCATTTTTGTTTGTATTGAGCTTCGAGCACACTTGACAAAGGTGGATGTTGTTATTGTTGATTCGAACTCTCTATTTTATTTCTAAGCATGATGTTTTTCCATTTGAAGCTCTCTAGTAGTATTGTTTTATGATTCTAGAGCCTCTATGAATTTTTGTATATTTTTAGAGTTTTATTTCTTAATTATCTAATCTCCGATTTGAGATTTCTGTGAGATATTGACCTCCATTATTGATCATTTGACTTTTGTTCCATTCTTTGCAAAACAAATCTGCGAGTTCTAGGTATAGATACTCGTATTCAAAAAAATCTTATGACTTGGATGAAGCTTCACTATAGATTTATTTTGAAGGAATGACTACCATTTTTGATCTTTTGAGTTGTTATTCCTTTTCTTTGATGATATAGAGGCATGCTCGATTTTCGAGGGTAAGTATTTATGAGCTCGTTTCCTAGAAATTTACTTTAAATATTTGATTTAGATGTGTTGAGTTGGGTTTTCTTCGAATGTTTTATTTCAAACGTCAAAACCTACAATATTCATTATTAGTGCATCTTCAATGGCCATCAAGATTGATGTTTGACTTGTATTTATTCATATTGATAATGGGTGGTTACATGGTTTATTATGCTCTTTCGATCTTTTCTGCAATTCCAAATCCGCTACTTTAAGGTTGACATCTTGGATTCGTTATACTTAACCGTGAATAAGGTAAGGTCTCGATGTCTATTTTCTTTTCGATCTGAAAATTTCCTCATGTGGGTTTTCTAAAAGATGAGTTTCTCTACAAATTTTAAACTTTACCCAAGTTGATCATAGTCATCATTGCAGAGAATTTGAAAACTGGTTTTTCTTGCCTCGATACATTTTTCCATATTGTTTGGGTGTAAAATTTTCTCTTTTTCTTTAAAACCCTCTCGAGATCTCGTATCACCATGAAAACTACTCTTGAAACTTTGTTTCTCATATGTACTTTTGCTTAATATTTGGTCTTTGAATAAAACCCGATTCTTAGCTTCCTTTGTGCTCTTGGTATTGATTTCGTGATTTGCATTGTGTTTCTTCATTAGTGTCACTATACATATATTTAATTTTATAAAAACATTTCTTGTAGTCGGTATACTCCAATAAATGTGAAAATAGTGATTCCTTTGATTTCATTCTTCGTGACGTGATTTTGCTACATTGTATCCCTTCTTAGAATAAAACTCCATTAATACCTACTCTTTACTCACTTTGTGAAGTTTGAGTCTTAATTAAAAATTGAACTATGTTTATTCATGTCATCTTTGCAATTTTCAGACTTGGCTCGCATAAATGAGAGCTTTGAGCTCTTTGTTTTGTTTGTTTCACATATTTTAGTTATAGGATCCCTTGAAAATATATGTTATTCTTTCCAGATAGATTTCTTGTATTCAAAATTTTCCTTATATTTCCTTTTCTCTTGCATCAATCTTCATAAATACATTTCCTCCTTTCACTTTGGTTTGAGCTCGATTTGAGGCCTTCTTCATCTTGTAGACACCATTGTTGAGGGTTTTGAAGGCTTATAGTGTAGCTTGATTCCATTCATGTGGATAATGATCATTCCTCATATAGCATATTTTTACTTGTTCCTTTGTAAATGAATACTTTACTTTGCCCATTTTGTAACTATATTTTGGTCAATATGATATAAATGCAAGTTAATCAACATAGGATGTTTTCTTTGATGGTATCTAGGATCTACATCCTTGACTTATACAATGTACAATATTCCTTCTCTAAAATTTTTCTAATGCTAAAGTTATGAAGTTGGTTCATCATCATTATTTGTAATTTCTATATGCATTTCATTTGTTAGAATCGCAACATTGAAATTATATTTCTTTCATGGATAGGTACAACTATATCTTTATATATTCATCCTTCAATCTGAATTGAAATAAATGAACTTCTTAGATTCAACTTGTAGAATGAAATAATTTTGATATGCAAACACAACAGTTAGTGTTTATTTCCTTATTCTTACCTGTACATGTACATTTAGATAAACTAGTTAGAAAACATTAGGCTTTTTGGCCTCTTTTGTGTTCCATATTTTTCTTTTCCTTCTTTTTCTGAAATGATTGTGGAAATCATATGTACTACTATAGAATACTACTCTATCCATTGTGTATATGTATCTGATGTACCTTATGCTTTAGTTTTTGAGAAATCCATCTGTACATAGTTAGATAGTACATGAGTACATATTAGACCCTGAGCTCAATATTGATGCCCTTTTCTTTTCTTTTTTCAGGTACATTGTGACTACTAAGAGATCCGGATGAATGATGGAGCTGGTGCTAAAGTGAAGAAGACCTAGAAGAAAATCCCAAGGTAATTATGGGTTTCTTCTATACTCTTTTACTTTTAACTTCATGCACATGTAATTCTTTCTTAAGTAGTTATGAGTTACATCCCATGGCTTGGGTGGGAAAAATTGTCCTTCTTCATGAATAAAGAACATTTAATTTCTAGACTTGAGTTGTATACTTCTTTTGTTTTTAACTTTATAACATGGATATTGATTGTATAATGAAATAAACAACTCAATAACATAATTAAATGTTTTTAACATTCATAAATAATGAGATTTAATGTACCTGTAACTTAAAATGAATCTAATGCTCAAAAAATACAAATCTTCTTTTTGTTACTCATTTTAATCCCTCACATAAAATGTGATTCCCACCTTCAGAGAAGATATGCATTGGTTCTTTGGGGATTTTGTTTTTCTTTCCGAGGAAAACAAGGAATGACGATCATGTAAGGTGTTATATTCTCAGAATAACATATATAGTTTGTAGATTACATGTAGTTAATCAATTGCATCAATTGAAAACATAATAAAACTATAATACATCCCCCTATTTAGGTTCACTTCATCAATGTCATCCATTGTAATGAAGTTTCGAGTTACTCATTGTTGCACAAGTGCAAAAATTGTCAACATTTTTGGCGATCCTGCAGGGAAAGTAGCCTGATAGCTTGTATATCAGTGCCTTGCTCTTGTCCATTAGGCATGGAGTTAAAGCATATAACCAAAACAAATTTTCTGAAAGAAAAAAATAAAGTGGGGAAATTATCTAGAAACTAGATCATGTGCACGAATGCACTTTATTTAATCGAAAAATATCAATGTGCATTAATGCACTTATTGAAAGGGAAATCCTACTCTAACCAAACACTATAGGATTTTCAATAACAATGTTTAAGAAACATATCGTTTAGAGGAATGGGATGTTCCTCTCCATTTAGCCTCAAAAGATGAAATGAATTGTGTTCTTTACAAGATAAAATCATGTAAGGACCACTCGTGCATTGTATCAAAGTTCGTTTGGTTTCCTCGGATTTGCACGATCAAAGCATCCCATTTTAACACAATGTCTCCTTCATTGAAGACTTTGAACTTAAACTTTTTATTAAATTTTTTCTTTATCTATTTTTTATTCTTTTCCATGCTCGAGATGAGCTTGATCTATTATCTCCTATAACTCCATTAATTTCGCATAATGGAACTAAAATGGTTTATTCTTGAGTAATTCCATTTAGTGCAGCAAATCCAATGCGGGAAAATCAACTGAGATAGGAATTCTTATCTCTCTTCCATAAACAAGCTTGTATGGTGAATTGCCAGCTAATCTTTTAGGAGTCACTCTGTCAGCACAAAGTGTTGAATTTAACATCAGATGCCAAGCTCTTTGGTTTTCCTTGAGTGTTCTTTTAATGATCCTCAAAATATTTTTGTTAGTAATTTCAGCTAATCCATTACCTTGTGGGTAATAATTAGATGAGGTAATTAAATAAATTCCATGCTTAATAGCCCAATTTGAGAACTTTGCACTACAAAACGCTAAGGCATTATCTGAAATGATAGTTACAAGAAAATCATATATGCAAACTATACCTTCGTAAAAGGATAGAATTGAAGTCTCGTTAGCTTCTTTCAAGGCTATTACTTTAGTCCAGCATGTAAAGTAATCTATAGGATTTAAAATCCACTTGTTTCCTTGTCATGAAGGTGGATGTATCATGTCAATGAAGTCAATAGCCTACTTTGCATGAATGAATGATCTATGAAATAGGTTGGGGGGTTGCAAAGGTAAATGTTCCTTTCTAACAAATAAAACACTTTTCTCACACTTTCGATCCATTCGAAACAATCCTTGAATATTTTGGGCCAATAATAACCATGTTTCATAAATTTTAAGGATGTAGTACATGCTAAAAAGTGACCTCCCGTAGGCCCTTCTTGAAATTCATATAGTAGTTGTTGAATTATATCATAATCAATACATTGCAGAAAAATTTGATTTACATCTCTTATAAACAAAACACCATCAATGAAAACATAAGGTACAACTTGTAACCTGAAATGTCTTCATTTATATTTTCCATACATTTTGGATAAATACCGCCCTATAAGTAGTTAACCAAATCAGTCATCCATCATGATTCTTGAACTTCTTGACTCGAATTCGGTTGCTAATTTTCTTGGTTTACCATGATATTAGATTGTTGATACGTACTTTCAGCATGCTATTCTAGATCTTCCGATACTACAGCCGACTATTTTTCCATATCAACAATTATATGTTCACACAAACCTTTTCCTCAAACTATTTTCGCAACATGGATGTCAACATCATATTCCATAACCTTCATAATCTAGCCTGCTCTCTTCTCATTCAGCTCTTTGTTCAACAAGAACACTTTAACACTTGGATGAGAGACTAAGACATGTATCTTATTATTTGAAAGCATGTACTTGAAGTTCTTCAATCCTCTAACTACTAAAATTACTTGTTTTTCAAGAAAGGTGTAGCTTATTTTATAGTTATACAAAAATTTCCTAAGAAAGTAATTAGTTGTTCGAGTGTTCTCATCATTAATCTAAGTTAATATAGTTGAAATAGTCTTAGCTCCTGCAAGTGCATACATTGTAAAATATTTATCAAAATTTGGATATGTAAGAGTAGGAGCTTGTGAAATGGCTGACTTGATGGACAAAAATCATTTTCTCCCTTCGTTGGTTCAAGAAAAATTCTATCTTTCTCTAACATGGTTTTTAATGGCTTGACTAACACTTTGCAAAATATGGAACAAATCTTGTAACAAAGTTAATTTTTAGTCATTTCTTATGATGAGGTAAGGATAACTACGAAATAGCTTTGATTTTGAAAGAATCAATAGCTAAACCTTGTTTAGAAATAATTTGACTAAGCAATTTACCTTGATGTCTTGAAAAAATGGACCTTTTGGGATTCAAAGATATTCCAAACTTTCTGTAAAGTTGAAAATTCTACCTCAAATGTATTAGATGTTCATTAGAATCCTTTGAAAATACAATGACATCATCTAAATAAACCAATATGAATTTATTTAATAGGCTGTAAAAATCCATGTCCATTGTACATTGAAACATTGCCCCGACATGTGAAAGTCCAAAAGGCATTCTTTTGTAATTATAAGTACCCCACTTTGTGGTGAAGGCTGTTATGTATCTATCTTTTTCACGTACAAGGATTTTATTGTGTACACTGTAACCATCCAAAAGAGACAATCTATCGAACCTAAAAATTTCATAAAAACTTATCCATATTGGGCAGCAGATAGTGATCTTTTAATGAAGCTTTTATTAAGATCTCAAAAATCCACACATAGCCTAATTTATCCATTCTTTTTCTTAACAGAAACAAGATTAGCTACCCAACTTGAATGCTTAACTGGAAAGACAATAATTGATTCGATCATTTTAGACAACTATTTTTTCATTAATGATCAATCTTCGATTTACAGGGCTTTTCTTTCGCCTAAGCGGCTTGGAATTCAAATGTAACTCTATTATATGTTGAGCTAAAATTAGATCAAAACCTCTAATATCTTGGTATTTCCAAGAAAAAACATCCTTGAATTCTTTACATAAATGGATAAATGATTTTTATTCAATTGAGGAACATACCTTTCCAATTAATAGTTTCTTTTCATCATCCACCAAGATCTCTTTGTAGTTATCTGCATGTGAAGAAACCTTGCCTTTGTCTTTTCTTAACTAATCATCACAACTGAAAATATCTTCTAGCATTACCAATCCTTGAGGAAACCTATTTTTCTTCAACTAAACAATTTGGACACCATAAAAGTACTGCAATTTTTCCTGATTAACTACAAAAATTCAGCTCTCGCCCGCGAAAATCTACAGATTTGTTTGTCATCTTTGAAAAATTGTCAATTTTCTTAATTATCAGGTACTAAAGGTTTGATAATCAAATTTATATGTGGATATCTTTTGTTATTTTTATCTATTCTAGTACATCAAAGCTAACACCAACTACTGCAAGTCTATCTGCATGCTTGTTTTTAGCTCTTAGGACAAGGTTGTATGTTAATAACATCAAAATCATCAATTAAGTCTGAAACTCTATATTTGTAAGATTTTAGCAATGAATTCTTACACACATTAAAGTTTTTCACTTAATTAATAACTAATCCGTGAATCACAAAAAACTTAAAAGGTACTCGATAGCTCTCTTTCTAGGCCATTTTATGACATGAATTAATCCTTCGTATTTAGCTACATTACAAGTACAAGAGAACTGTAGACTTAAAGTTGAAAAGTAACTTTCATTTGAAGGGGAAATAAGCACTAAAATTTCACCTTTTCCTTTCTTGTTTTTAGCTCCATCCAAGTGCAGCTTCCATAGCCCTTCATTATGTAAATTCTTCTTTCGACAACAAGAGAATTGGTACATTTTCTTCATGCAAACAATAGACACCAAAAAAATCTTCTTTTGCTTCTTTGAAAGGATCATAAGCATGTTATTCTTGAGTCTTCTCATCCATAAACATATTAGAAACACCTTATAATGTAGAAACATGTGTTGTAATAAAAAAAATTAGATTGATCTAAAGCTACATAATTTTTTGTAGCATTTAAAGCATGAGGCACAATATGAAATATAGTCAGAGGATCTGAATTTACGGTAAATTTAGGTCCATATATTGTAGTAAAGAAAAAAAATGACCAATCGAAGAAACATAACCTCCTATCTTTGCTATAAAATATCTTTATAAACATAAGGAAAAGTAGGGTGATAAATCTACAATAGTCACATCTTATAAAATAGTCACATTGAGGAAAGCATGTAAGGTTTAACTCTAGATCTTTGATAATGCCAACTATGGTTGTTTTTGTACTATCTAGCTATAACACGTTTCTCTTTGTAGGCTCATACTGTAGGCCCAATTGTTTTACAATTTGTTTTTGGCATAACTGTGCTACTTGCACCATTGTCAACCATGCAATTATGAACTAAATGATCTCTCGATAATCGAGAGAGATAAAATGGTGGTGGATTATTAATATCATGAGCGTTTAAGACCTTTTGAACAATCCATTTAACCTCTTTAATGCGGTCTTGCTCCATTGTTCCAAGAACCATATCTATTTTCTAGGCTTCCTTTTTGATGGTTTTGATGAAATCTGTAGCTTAGTAAGTTCATAGTGTTAGAAAGTAACTCCTACTATCCTGCAATACTTAGAGCATCCCATAGTGAAATATTAATATTATGCTTCTTCATTACCTTAACAATATTAAAAGAAGTAACCATTTTTTAAACTACTTCTACCATTTTAGCATAAGTTTTACCGAAACTTGACTCGCTTCAACAACTTTTGAGCAACTTATGAAGAGTCTTCTAGGATCAGGTTGTAATTGTTTTTATTGGTCCTTCTGAGCTGAAATGTTTGTTATTTTTTGAGGAAAAATAGAACTGTTAATTGCTTTTTCACCTACGCTTTTGTTTTATCAGTGACTATGGGTGGAACAGGTCTATTTTTCTATTTTCTCTCTCATGAGCCTTTTTTTGATACCTAGTTGTGACTGCAATAAAATCTTCCTCTCCAAAGATGACTAGATTATGTTCTGGTGATTTTTGACTATGATATTCTTGCTTCCCACCCTCCATTTGAGGCATGAATAATTCTTCAGGTTGAGGTTGTGAAACAAGGATTATATTCAAGAATGCATTTCGACAATTGGAAGTTGAATGAGGCTTAGTACAAGGTTGACACCATTTTTCTGAAACCATATTAATTGGAACAAGAGTGCTAGATGAACTAGGGGATTTTGGGTCAAACTTCCTTGGCTGATATGGCTATCTATAATTTTGATTTTGCTGATAAGGCTGCCTATTCTATTATGTTTACATATTTTGATGATAAGGAGCTTGATAAGGCCTGCTAGGATGAGCTAATTTTTTTCAATTGATTTCAATTTATTACCCATAGTCTGCAGAGCCTTGAATACATCATCTGATGGAGCTAAAACAATAGGATCTATAATGGTAATAGGTTACGAAATAGGTAAAAATATGCTATAAGAGGCATTAAAGGCCTTCGTGCCAATTTCTTAGGTTGAATAAGGTTGTTTTCAGCCCTAATGAAAATGTCATAAAATTCTGGGAGAGTCTCTCCTTCCATAGATTGAATCATAGTTTAAATACCATTGTTTAAGGCTCGGAGATAGTCTAGAAAATCATGGTCAACTTAAGGCTTAACACTAGCTGAGATTCTTTCCCAAGTTCTAGCAAAACGAATATTGAAACTAGACATAAATTCATGAGGGGCTCTTTTAATTGTAGACAACTGCTCTATGAGGGATAAATGATCAAAATGGTCTTGAAATTGCTTAAGTAATTTCTCACCTAACTCATCCCAAGTTCTTTTGTTCCTAATCTCTAAGGTTCTATACACTTGCAAGGATTGTCCTCTAAAGGATGCAACTAGAAGTATTAAGGTTACATCTTCATGAGTTTTATTATGACAACACAAAGGGATGCAATATATTTAATATGTTCAGTAGGAGCAATATTATTTTCACTAGTGAATAAATTTAAAATTTTCATGGAAGCATTGGGAATATCATGATAAACTTGGATTAGTAAAGGGATTCCATTAGTAAAGGTCAAAAAAATTTGGGTGCTTGAACACTCATTGGAATAAGCGTGATTTGGACAACAAGATTAATACGTGGTGAAGTAATATTAGGAGGAGGGTTTCCAAAACCATGCCTATTATAAGGTATGGTATTGCCAACTCTTCTTCTTCTTGCAGAATTCAAAGGAAGAGAAATAAACTCAAGGAATTCCTCTTACCGATGATCCTGTAGTCACTTTACGCATGGAACATTCTACAAAACTGGTATAAAATCATCCTTACAGAGTTTCCAAATTAATATTTTCATCTTTATAATAAATTATTGCAAGATGTTGCTCAAAAAGTGACTTTCTTTCACTGTAAATCTGTTGTAAATTGTTGTAATCTGCTGCGCAGATCTAATTTTGGTCCCACTGGGCATGCACTAAAATGTTCTCTCGAAATTACCCCCTTGCTGAGAGATGACTATAGGGGTTCTAAGCTTGCTCGATTCTCTCACCTTTGTAGTTACAATGGAAATACCTCAAGTCTATGGGTATACATATTGTTGAGGTGAGTCTCTAGTATCAAGGTGGTTCCTTTTTTATGTATCCTAAACTATTTTTTTGGTTTTGTGGCTAAAAATATAATCGTAAATGAATTGAAAATGGGGTGATACACAAAAATTTTGAGGGCTTGTTATCTCTCAAAAGTGCAACTGTAGATAGATGACTGCAATTCTTCTAAGATTTCTTTGAAGAAAGGTGTTTCCATTGTATCTATAAAAGTGTAATAGGAAACACCTCTATTTTTTCTCTTTCATAGATATAATGGAAACACCTCTATTTTGTGGGTATACCTATTTTGAGGTGATTCTCTGGTATTAATGCTGATTCCTTTTTTAATGTATACTAAAATATTTTTTTTTAGGTTTATAGGTACAAAGATGATAGTAAATGAATTGAAAATCGGGGTGATACACCAAATTTGTTGAGGGCTTTGATTGAGTACATTCAAAATAATTTGAGAAGTGATTCTAGATGCACAAATCAATAGTTTTCAGTAGCATATTAAGGAAAAACACTTTAAGTATTGAGGGAATAATTCACAATAATACTATTAAGATAAACATGCACACTAATATTATGCAGAAACTACTAAATTTGTAGCAAGGTAAGATGATTAATCAGGGAATTTGATATTCATAAGAAATAATAAGGTATACACAACAATGCAAAAAAAATGGAAAGGCTAAAATCAATTCTCATATAAAGGGAAATACTCGCAAAATATGCTTCAGGACTCCTGTGTCAAAAAAATGCCCCCCATGTGCTTTGTGATTGTACACAATATATACCAAGTTTATAAATCCCACCCTTCCTAAAAATAGACTAAAAATTTTACTCGCCCATGCCTCCTATTTTTATCCTTTATTCAATACAAAATAAACATGCTAATACAATGAGACATAAAAGCCTTGGTACAAAAATACATCCCATTCAAACTC
This sequence comes from Taxus wallichiana var. yunnanensis, assembly GCA_018340775.1. NCBI lineage: Eukaryota > Viridiplantae > Streptophyta > Pinopsida > Cupressales > Taxaceae > Taxus > Taxus wallichiana. Next base: position 967,596,690 of record CM031239.1, on the reverse strand, counting down.
CATTTGTGAGTTCTATTTTTAATAAAGTTGGATGAATAATTTGGTGAATAATAAGCTTTTCTAAATGAGCATGTCTTCTCCAAAGCATGCAATCTTTGTCTTCTAGTGCTTGATGTGACACTTACAAATTGATCTACCTGCATTTATTAAAATAACACCTTAATACTTCCCCTTTAGTGCACATGTTAAAATAAATATCTCGTGTGTGAGCAAAAATGACTCCTTTATTTGTAATGATTGGAAAAATAATTCACCCATGCATCCATCTTGCTAAGGACCACCTTTTTTCTAATGTTGACATTTGGGCACATACTTAATTTTGCATGCTGATAAAGACATCTTTATTTTTGTGTATACATGCAATAATATCTCCTACAAGCATAATATTCAACCTCCAAATATCCCATTGTGGGGACCACCTATAGGCATGTGTGGAAAAATAATATCCAATTTTTGAAAATTAAGGTAACTCCAAAAGTGTCCCTTTCAATGATCCATGTGACATTGATGTTTAGCCTCCGCCATGCATTTTTATCCCCTAACCTTGGCATATAATATGATTTAAAATCATATACACATTGACTTGATTATTACCATCTTTGGTTTGGCTGAACTCAGACCCTTTGATTTGGAAATGGGCATAAACTATAGTTTTTGGTCTCGAATAACTATGTATATCATAGTAAGGCAAACATTACCTTTTTATCATCATTGTTGTTGGCATTTTAAAGTGTCTTTTAGACCTTTGATAGGTCAATGCATATGATAAGAAAATGATACGGCTTGCCCCATTCGCAATGACTCTTGACCCTTTATTCCTTCGTCGGTGGATAAAACATTGACCGTGGTTAAGTTGAAACATGGTTGAATTACTTATTGTGGTGAGGATAGTAGATCTTCTATGCATGATCACATGTCATTGATTTCTTATGTACACTCGTTAGGGTTCTGACCTTGTAATTAAGATGGTCAGTTCCTTTCATGTCATTGATTTCACATCATTTTATCTCGCACCATTGATAGTAACTCTAGTTAGTTTAGGGTGTTATGGCAAGTTGACATGTTGTTGCTTATCCTCTTTGGGGTTGATTTTCATTAACTCACCGAGAATTATGGTACCAAAACATTGAGAACTCCTTCTTTTGAGAATTATCACTTGAGATCTCTGCAAGCTAGTGGAGCTATGTCAAAAAAAATTATATTGGCCATTTGAAGTTTTTGAAGCTTTATATTTCTTCCTGTTTGTTGAGCCATTTCTAGCGAATGAAGCTTTCTATATTGGTTGTCATTCCTCTGTGATAAAGCACCTTCCAAGATTGAGGATTTACTTTTTGTAATTCATTCTAATATTATATTCAAAATTGCTGGTCTCCTTTGGGATGTAAACACCGTGTTCTTAGATTTTAGGTTTGATTATTTTGGAAATTCAATAGAGTTGGGGTTTCAAGTTGTGACTCACCACTTTACTATGGCCGCCGCTTTTAATGTAATATATTTTTCTACCTTTTTTATTTCATATGAGCTTCTTATACATTGATTTCAATGACCATGTGAGTTTCTACTTGTGTTGAGTTTTATCAAATTCTTTACTACCTAGCCCAGAACTAGAAAATGTTTTGTTTTTAGACAACCCAAAATGGGTATTATTCTTTTGATCGAAAAGTATCGATTTAAAAGAATCTTTTGTGTTGTGTATTCTTGTTTAGCCTTGAATTTAATTTTCTTTGAGGGTTTCTATATTTTTGTTTGCTCTCGTTGTATTCTAGTTGATATCTGATTATAATAACCTTCCTTGATCAACAACCTATAGGGATGGAACTATATTTGATCTTTATTGGTAAACCAGTTCAAGCGTAGTATCCTAAAAAATGTTTGTTCTCAGTTTTCTTATGCCAAACTTAATGCCACCATAATTGAGAGCTATCTTCTTTATGTTTTGTTATCATTTTTGATATTGAAAACGTATTCGTCTGATATTTCTTTTGGGTATTGAAGCTTCATTTTGAATGTTTTGAGCTCATTGCGAGCTGAATCCAAATTTGTTGTTCTTATTTTCTTGATTTGATTTTTATGAAATCTTGACTCACCGCTATCAACGGGAGAAGGTAAGCTTGATATTTTTTGGTTTTATTCTCCTCTCGAGATGATCTTTAGAAGGTTTGATAATTCTTTTTGTGGGCTCAAAATTGTGTATCTGTTTGCAATTTCAATGCTCTCTCCGAATGGCCTCTTCTATACTTGATTGATTATGCCCTGGGAGCACGAATGTTTGGAAAATTTTGTTTCCTAAGTTAGTTGTAATGAGCTTGATCTTTATCATTTTTTTGGCATTGTATGTGACCCTAGTAAGTTGAACTTCTACTTCAAATATATTTTTCTATCGTGCTTTTGAAAATGATACTTTGCATTCTCCCATAGGAGGAGTTAACTTTGATGCATGACTTAGGTTTTACTTATGTACTCTCTTTATCTCGATTATGAAGCTTGCATAAATTCTGATTTTTAATCTTCAGTTGAGGAATGGTAACATGCATCTTTTGATCATCTGGTAGAGTGTGCAATAAGGTTCCTTTATGATGAAATTGTACTTGATACTCAATCTGCTTATAGATGTTGATTTTTTTTATTAAATTGGAAATACCACTTTCTAAGTACATTGTTGTTCTTTTAAAACTTGTCTTTAATAGAATATTGTTGAAGGCTGAAACCTATAATCTCATTAAAGATGCTTAAAAATAGTTGGATCCGAAAGTCATTTCTTAGGATGAAAATCTGTTGTACATGTTTTTCTCTTCTTCTTTAAAACTAGCATATGTTCCCCTCTGTCGTTAATGTTTGAACCTGCATTTCGTGCTATCATTTATCCGGCATACCAATCTTGGGCTATAGCCTTCTCTTGATAGAATTTGTGCACATAATGTAATGCCGAAGAAAACTCCATCCATCTTGACTGCCCATGTTGGTTGTACCTTTTGGGTCACGCTTGTTTTTGGGCATTTTGAGTTGTATCATCTCAACTTTATATACAAGGGTTTGTACTCTTCCAGCTATGTAAAACCATTATGTGATTAGATTTATCCTTAAACTTTAAGCTTCTAATGATTCATTTGTACTTATGTGACCATAAAGGTATCCATGCTTTTGTTTTTTTACCCGATTTTGCAATCTTGTATCGAGACAATGAAGCTCTATAGCTACCACTTGTGTACTTTTGATCTGCTTCTAAACTTGCATTTCCATTTTTGCATATATTTTTATATATATTTGATAATTGGTCACTTTCTTTATTTGTTTATAATACACTTATTTCTTGATCTATTAGCTTGTATCTATTTTGATCATTTGCAATATCAATTGCATGCTTGGAAACTTGATTCTATGCTTCATAGTAATGTTTTCAATAGCTCATTCTTTGATCACTTGTAGCATGATACTAGACTTGTAAGATCAGAGAAACTATAAATTCATACTTATGGGAAAAGTTGCTCATGTTCACCTTGAGCTGCAACTATTCTTCACTTGATACAAGTATGTTTTGAATCTTCACTTTATCTCAATTCTTACATACTGGTAGTTGTAACATTTTATGATAACTAATCTCTTTTGCTTATCATCTGAAATCACCCCTTTTGCATTATTTTAGTACATTCTCATTACTATGTCCTTACAAATACTCCTTCTGTGTAAATCATTTAGTTGTGATGATGATGTTCTCTTGTAGACAATAGCTATGGGGATAGTGACTATAAACTTATTTTCCATACTGCACAAGTGTACTTTATTTCATCTAAAGCTGCACCTGATGGTTTTGTACTTTGTTTTTGTATCATATCTTGATGATATCTTGGATTTGTATCCTTTAATATAAAGTTTTTATATGCATTCCATTTCTTAGAATCTACAACACTAAACTTGCATTTTTATGGATTAGTACAGGTACATCTTTGTATATTCAGCCTTTAGTTTGAACTGAAATAAATGTACTTTTCTAGTTCAAATTGTAGAATGTAATACTTCTGATATGTAAACACAACAATTAGTGTTTATTTCCTTCTTCTTACTTGTACCTGCACATTTAGATAAACTAGTTAGAAAACATTAGGCTTTCTTGGCCTCTCTCATGTTCCATAGTTTTCTTCTTTTATCTTTCCTTTTCGAAATGATTATGGGAATCATATACACTGATGTAGAATATTGATCTTGTCAATTATGTATTCTTCTCTAATGTATCTTATTCCTGTAACTCATACCTCATAATCAAGAGATCCATTTGTATGAAATTAGATAGTATAGGAATATGGATTAACCTTGAGCTCGTGACTGACAATCTTTCTTTTCTGTTTCTTAGGTACAATGCCAACATGGATAGAAAAGATGAAGATGAAGTAAATTTGGAGCTAGAAGTGGAACAATGGAGATGAAAGAAACTCAAGGCAATGATGGGTTTTTTCATACTCCTTTACTTTTATTTTCATGCACATGTACCTTCTACTTTAGTAGTTATGAATTTCTTTTGAGTTACATCCCACGGATTGTGTGGGAAACATAGTTAAATCCTTTATGAATAAAATATCAAATTCTGGAACTGATTTGTGTACTTATTTCTGCATTTCATTTTTATGTATGGATTGTATAACGAACTAAACAACTCAATAACATAATTGGATGTACTTAATCATGAAGGAAAGAAATTTAAAATATTTGCAACTTTAATAATGAACTCCCAATGACCGTAATCTCTGACTTTGTATAATTTTCCAAAATTTAACACTCCACCTATTTTTTAATTCTAGTCTTCATCAAAAGTTAATCATATGTCCTTAGGGGATTTTGTGTTCTCTTACTGAAGATAAGCATGGAATTGCAGACTATGTGGTTTGTCAGATTTTGTAACAGTACACATAGCTGTAAATTACGTATAATAAATAATTGTTGCTGCTACAAAAAAATAATAATACTATAATGTATCCCCTAATTAGGTTCACTTCACCAATTCCCTCCATTGTAATGAATTTTCGAGTTGTCCATTTTTGCATAAGTGCAAAATTGTCAATGATGATTTCACCGAGTACGGGGACAATCAATTTTGAGAATGAAATTTGGATGCACAAACCAATATTTTTAGTAGAATATTAAGGCAAAACACTTTGTGTATTGAGGGAATGAATCACAACAACACAATAAGATAAACATGCACACTAATATTATGTATAAATTACTAAATTTGTAGCAAGGTAAGATGATTAATCAGGGAATTTGACATTCACAAGAATTAATGAGATATACACACCATTGTAAATAATTGGAAAGGAAGAAATTAGTTCTCATTCAAGGGGCGCATCTGGAAAAAATTTCTTTAGCACTCCTATGTCCAAAATTCCTCCTTGTGCCTTCCAATTAAACACAATATATAGCAAGATTATTCACCCAACCCATCCTAAAAATCGACTAAAATTTACACTCACCCATGCATCCTATTTTTATCCTTTTATCATAAATAATAAAAGAGATAAAAATAAGCATGCTGATTACAAAGAGGCAATTAAAATCCTAAGTTACAAAAATACATTTTAGTCAATTTGTAGTTGACTGGTCTATTTTGAATAAAGTAGGATGATAAAAGATTGTGATTATTTGTTTTCCGATATTTTTGATTCACCCTTACTTTGTTTAATTTTAGATTTCATGTGTCACTTGAATATTACTTGTTTGTGGCTGGTTGTAGGGAGGCTTATTTGTCATTAATTGTTGATATTTCAATATTCAGATTGACATGGAATGTGCCCATTGATGTGCTCATTGAATGAGGGATGGTAAAGGGATTGGATGCTATTACGGGTGAGCATGATCATATTTTCAATCTAGTGGAAGTTACAAGAATAACATGTACCATGTTATTGAGCGAGCATGATGAGGCACATGTGGAAACTCACTGAGATAGGGAGGTTGTAGGTGGGGGAGCCCTAGCGCATGACGTTTTCAAAAATTATTTAGAGCTACTGGGTTGATTCATGGAGTATTCATTCGATCTTTCCTTATTGCGTAGATTGGGTTGAGAGATATAGGGGCCATGACCAACAATGTAGATTGAGTGGGGAAGCATCTAGATGTAAAGATCTCGAAGTTCTATATAGTAAAACTAATAGCGAGATATGACATGTATTAATGTATCGATGTATGGGGATTTTCCCTAGCGATTATATTTTTGAAACTATGGTTTTAGATGAGATATATATAGTTGGATGATTGGCATATTTTATTTGTATTGATGTGTGATGTGATGATTGATGTTCTTATATTATTCTTGTGATGTTTGAGTTGGATTGCGTAAATGATTAGGCTTAGTTAATATATATAATGACGTGGAATGAATGATGATATATATAGTATGTGATGGATGGTAATAGATGTATGTGATATAGGATTGTATATTAAATTAATGAATCATGAGATGATAAGAAATATTATAATGATATGTTACTAAGTGCAAAATGAAAATGATTTATGAGATTGTGTATAATTATAATGAATAAGGGGGAAGAAATAATATTGATTCCCCCAACGTATGTGTGAGATGATGAGGCATATTTATATAAGACCCCTCAACAATCTGAATGAGCCATAGAACATGAGTGTGTCATTGGGAAATAGTGTGGTATTGTAAGCTAGATAGATAAAACAAATAAGTGCAGAGTGTGAATGATGAAGGAGGTTATTTTGTAACAAATCCCTAAACAGTCATGTAATAACCATGACAACACAAGTGCTTCATTGGATGGTGAGATGAGAAGAATACCTTACCAAATATTAAGTGGGCATGGAGTGGTGGAAGCATGTGAAGTGGAAGAATCATTAGTGTATGAACTAAACCGAATGTCCGATGAGATCGTGCCAATGATAGGAGATGTAGTGGTTGGAAGCATAGTTATTGACGGATTAGGAAGAAAATGTGAAGCAAGAGGACTATGTGGTGGATGAAATGGTGTAACAAAGTGGATGGTGCAGCGGTGGATGAGTGAGTTGGAGGTCGTGCGTGTATAATGACTGTGGTGGTGGATGAATAATGACCTTAGAAGCGGGTGAAGGAGATAAGTGAACTTGAGTATCCACGGATTGTGTGGAATTGGAGAAATAGAATGCGCACGAGAGTGAGAGGAAAAGGTAATGACACCCTTGTCTTTTAATTGTTGCAGTTTTTCATGAAGGGCGCAACAATCATTGTCACAATGGCCATTTATTCGATGATAATTCCAATAAGGATGATCACGTTGGCATTAAAAGTGATGAGGAAGATGATGTTGATTATAAGGAAAGTGAATCAATTACTTATTAAACAAAGTACACAACACATTATAAGGTTTTGTAGCACATGAAAAATACACTAGATCCCAAGTAGGAGATACAAAAGTCTTAGATAAATATAGATGCGGTGAAGGAGATGAAGGATGCGTATGCAATGCAGGATATTGAACGTGCTTATGAGTTGGAGAATATGGAGACCTTGGAGGATGCTTAATGGATGGAAAAGGAGAAGAAGTAGAATATGATGCAATAGAAGCAAAATTAACAAGATTACCTATGACATGTGTAGAAATTATATCATTCTCTAGATCAATGACCTTATCGCATAAGAGTGTAAATGATTCACATGTGTCATATTTCAATCATTATTTTAAATTAGGAATCATGACATGATAAAATATGAATTTATTTTCTAAATTAATGGGCTGAAAGACTAGATGATGGGTGCAAGTGTTGAAATGTAGAATATCAGTAATGATAGGTTTTGCCTTTCCTTGGTGTAAGTTGGGTAAATCATCGTGTGTGACTCTAGGACCATTTCTAAACATGATGCATCGAAGAAAGGCCTCATTCATTTCATAATAAGAACTAATAGATCCAAAAGGTAGATGTGTGTACCATTGAAGAACATCATCAACAAGACTATGAAGAAATGATTTAAGTAATAATCGATCATTTAAGTAAGAATCCATAGCTAAATGATAATTCTTAAGATGTAAATATGGATTTCAAAGTACCATCAAAACATGAAAATGTAGGCATGATGAATTAGATAGGAAATTTTAAATTGTGAATTTTATTTGGAATAGGATTTCCATGAAGAGAGTTATTATCAATAGACGCATAATAGGCTTTGCTTTCAAGAGTGAGAGATTGGACTGAGATTGTAATTTTCTAACATCATGCATGAGTGATAAAATGTCATGTGAAGGAATTGTGGGACATGCAAGAGGCACATTGAGAGGTTGAAACTTTCCGTAAAGAGTGATCATGGGAATTTTAGAAGAAGAAGTGGAGGATGTTTATGTTATAAGAACACTAGATATAGGTACAAAAGAAATAATAGGTGGTATACTAGGAGAAATAGAAGAATCAGCTTGAATAGCTTCGAGAGAGGGAGAAGGAGAAAGAGACATAACAAAGCATGGAGTTTTAGTAGAAATAGTAGGAATAATATTGGAAAAAATTATATGAGATGATTAAATAGAAGGAGAAAAATGGCCATTCATGCTATTAGATACAACCTCAGAAGTAGATGAAAGCAGAGTAGAGAATTCACATTCAGCAGTTTGAAGAGAAGTAGAATCATTACTAACATGTTCATGCTCATAAATATCATCGGTTATAAAAACTTCTCATATGCAAGTATTTCATCAAGTGTATCATCAACATATAATGAAGTAGGAGAAGAACTATCATGAGATGCATCTTTACAATCATTAGAAACATTTTCAAAAATACAAAGAGTTTGAGATGCAACAATATGATCATCTTGACGAAGATGAGAAATAGCATCATGCACATGTACATTTTCATCATGACTTTTATCTAAGTATTGTAATAAATACCAAACATATAATTAATAATCATATCATCAATAGTTTTGGCAAAAAAATAAGAAGGTGAAGTAGTTCTAGTGCCTATGGAATAAAAAAGAAGTACAACAAGAAATGTTTTGTTTTTTAGAAACAATGGTGCAAGAAGAATGGGTGAAACTAGTGGGAATTTTGTGTTCATTGGCCAAAATATTTTTTGAATATTATCATCAACGCAAGGGTGTGATAGAGAACACTCAGTTAAGCCTTATTAGCCTCATCGTAAATAGGAACTCTCACGATGCATATATTTCTTAGGAGAAGAAAATCTAATTAATATGATTAGGGTTTAGCGGATCCTAGTGAAAGGAGTTCTAAGATATTGGTTCACCAAAATGATTCAATAAAATCTACAATATTTCACTAAAATCTGAATCTAAAAATCTGTTATAATGATTTACAATAAGATACAAATGCTAAGCAATTTTTAGAGATGTGATTATGAAATAAAATGAGAGATGTAAAATACTTATTTGATTATTTCTTATCTTGAAGTGTGTCCAAAGTCAAAGAACTAATGAAACAACAACTCAAAGTGTCGCAAACGCACCCAAAAAATACAGAAGTGTCAGGAGTGCCAGGGCTAGGGCGCCTGGGGCAGTAAATACTTACACTTGGGCATTAGATTCTATTGAAAAGATCAAAATTTGATTTCTTCAATGTTCTTAGGGTTTCACACTTATTCACCGATAATCATATCTATGTCGTAATGGGTTCAATGAAGTACCTAAACACCTATTATGAAAATAGTCTCTTTGAAAAAACCTCGAACTACATCAAATCCTTAAAAATAAATATGTAAATCGGGGTCAGGACTATCCTTAGTTTTCAAATAAGTGAACTTATAACCGAGCATTGCATTACATATTAGACCCAATGTAGTTCTATGTGTTTGTTTGTGCAATAGTGATCCTAGGTTTCCTCGTGTCAATGATGCCAAGATAGTGGGCCATAGCTAGATAGAATGCAAATGTGTGGATTGAAAAATGAACTTCCTCTTCTTATGTAGTGTGTATGCAAAGTAATAAACCCCAAATGCAGTCCCTTTGATATGTAGAAAGATAGCCCTTGATAGAAATTTCCTACAATTATAGTGGTATGTATGTTGTGTTTATATAGGGATCTCTTATTTGAATTTTAACATTAATCAAATGACATGCTAGCTAGGACCTCGGAATAGGAGTAGAAAACTGAAAAGGCCAATGAAAATGTCAAAATGTGAACAAAAAGAAAGGGGATAGGAGTGCACAGGTGCGCTTTAGTGTCATAACAACACAATGACGATGGATGTGAGAATATTTATAGATAGTGATCCCTATGACCTAACCAAATTTGGGGTACATAAGTGACAAATGTGAGAGATAAAACAATAAAAACAACCAAAAAAAACATATGGACTAGATAGTATGTCATCGATAAATACGTTTCATGCTCAAGATCCATATATAAAGCAACATTCTTTACAAAGTATAATAAATAGTAATAAGTGCTTGATTTTGTGTGTACATAATGCTAAAAGAGCACACATTAGTGGGTAAAAGGACTCGTAAGGCCCTATCTAGCAAATATTAACTTTTGGCCATCATAAAGGGTGTAGATCGTAGAGATATGGAAATAGTGGCACCACCATGGTGGTCATCGTGTAAGGTATGAAAGTTAGTGAAATATGATGGAATCCACTTTAATCAAGTTTGAATAAGGAAACCTACAATATCAAATTATTCCAAATAGACAAAATATACATTTTCAATTAGTTTGAAACTAGAAAAACAAAGAATTATCATGAAAAATATGTTATTTGTATTACATTCCATTATATGAAATTCATGAAGGAAAATTGTCTATGATAACTTTCCCTCGTCCTTCCTATAAATTAGAGACATAATCTAAAGCAAAAACATCTGGATAAAAGAGGACAGTGATTTGGCTCAAAAAAATTCTTGATGGAAATGAAGTTGCACTTAACTCCATTATCTACCCTTGGTGACTCAAAAACACCTCAATGTGGGCTACAAGAGTGGTGAGAGCATTAAGATGACAACTTTGAGGTTGCATCATTAAAAAAATGATCCTTTTACTATTATCTTGGCCCTACTGAGGGTTTAGGTTGGAGTTGAATGTGAGGAACAAGTTTACGTATCATGATTAAGTATCGGATGTCTTCACATTAGTACTAGTTTTTTTATTCACACATGCATTAGCTGCATAAATTTTTTTCTTGTAGGAGCCTTTTTATTAGTCATAGTGTTGTAGCCATAATTTTTGGCTAGCAATTTTATATTTTAAGTTGGTGGATCTTCCTCGGTAGCCTTAGATTTAACCATGAAAGGAAAATCCTATATCCTATAGTTTGGGGCTTGAAACCTAAAAGAGGTGTTGGGATAGTTAATATAGGTAATTTTTGAGAAAAATGCTTAGAGCCGACCTAAAATTAAAGTAACTACTTCACATCCTTATTCAAATAAATCGACACAAACTTGTTTGTTACGTTGAAATTTGAATAAAAATGGTTGGGTATAGAGGAAATATTAATTAAAACAACAGTAACATAGTCATACTCATTACCTCATCATAAAACATGGGGGAAAACTTCCTCGTGTATTTGGTATCCATTTTCACCATTTCCTACACTAATAATTACAACCCCCTGGTTTAGCTCCTTATTATAATGACTAAAACTGCCTAAAGGGAACATTAAATGTAAAAATTAACACTCACACACTTCAAAAATATTGCAAGAACAATATGGATGCTCTAGAGTTGTTGAGAAGACAATAGTAGTGAAAGCTTAGGAGAGCCTCATAGGCTTTAGAAAACACACGATAGTGGTATGGATATTTCGAGTTGATAAGACAAGAAACCAAAAATGATATTGAAAACCCTACGAGCCAAAAAAAAATCTCAAATAAAATTTTACTAAATTCATTAACTTGTCCCATAATGATAAATTGTTTACTAAACATGCCAATGCACTAATACCATAACCATCAACTAATCTTATATCAATAGTTAATAAGCACATAAACAACTTATACCATGCCACAATTACGTAGTCTTGAATTCATATTCAGCTATATATGTTACTTTCTACCATATTAACCAATTACTTTCTACCATATCTATCAATTGCAGTTGTTTCAAAGATGGCATGTCATATCAGTCATTGTTCTAAATATCATTATTGATACTAAAAGGAAACTTGATCTAACAAAAACACAAACAAATTATAAATAAATATGTCAATTTTCTTAGCCTCTCTTTTTAATATAATTTTATAAATTTAAAAGCCCCCATTCTAATGTATGTAATTAAATCCAATATACTTCTTTAAAATCCATCTTAGAATTGTTTGTGTTGATTATGGAATAATTGCGCTATATGATCTATGAGTTGGCTTTTTAATATAAATGAAGAAATGTTGGGTAAGTATTAAAACAAGAAGCATGAGCCATAAAACTATATACCTCCTTAAATTCAAAAACATATTTATTTTTGAGATTATGAAGCAACAAACAGATTTATAATAGTGATGACCAAAACCAACTTTATTTTCTCGAAAAAAAAATCTTGATGGAAATGAATTGGCACTTAGCTCTATTATCAACTTGTGGTGACTCAAAAACACCTCAAGGTGGGCTACAAGAGTGGTGATAGGGTTGAGAAGGGATATTTGAGGTTGCATCATAACAAACATGATCCATTGAGTGTTATATTGGCTCTACTGAGGGTTTATGTTGGAGTTGAATGGGAGGAACAAGTGTAGGTATGATGATTAAGTTTTGGATGTCTGCATATTAGGATCAGGTTTTTATTCACACATGCATTCGTTGCATAAGAGTTTATTGTTTTCTTGTAGGATCCTTTTTGTTAGTTGTAGTGTTATAGCCATCAGTTTTCACTAGCAATTTTAGATTTTAAGTTGGTTGATCTCCCTCGGTAGCCTTAGATTTATCCATGAGAGGAAACTCTTAGATCCTATAGTTGGCGTCTTGAAACCTAAAAGAGGTGTTGAGAAAGTTAATATAGGTAATTTTTTCAGAATAATGTTTAAAGCCGACCTAAATGTAAAGTAACTACTTCACGTCCTTATTCAAATAAATCTCAACACAAAATTGTTTGTTAGGTTGAGCCGAATAAAAATGGTTGGGTATATAGAAAATATAATTCACCCAATGATATTTAAAATAGTTGAGATAAAGAACCAAAGATGAATAAGAAGGTCAGGATGCTCGACCCACACATGGAGTTTAAGGGAAAATTGTTCATATACTTAAAAGTATTGAGTTTGAGGTGAAAGGACAAGTAACATGTTTTGTAAGAACCATATCTTGACTTAGCGATAAGAGATTGTAATTGCAAAGACTTCTTGAAGGAGAATAGAAAGACGCCTTTGGTAAGGTTCATTAATACTCATGTGACATGGATTTCCTTGGTTTCTAGTGGAATTTGTTCCGAGCTAGATATAATATTTAGACGGAAAATTACCAACATAGTACGATATATACAAAAATTATTTTCATACCACTTAATAAAAACAGTTGTAATAGTGGAAATATTAATTAAAACAATAGTAACATAGTCACACTCATTACCTCATCATAAAACCGTGGGGAAAACTTCCTCATGTATTTGGTATCCATTTTCACCATTTCATGCACTAATAATTACAACCCCATGGTTTAGCTCCTTATTATAATGACTACAACCTCCTAAAGGGAACATTAAATGTCAAAATTAACGCTCACATGCTTCAAAAAAATTGCAAGAACAATATGGATGCTCTAGAGTTGTTTAGAAGACAATAGTAGTGAAAGCTTAGTAGAGCCTCGTAGGCTTTAGAAAACGGGATAGTGGTATGGATAGTTCGAGTCGATAAGACAACAAACCAAAAATGATATTGAAAACCCTAAAGAGCCAAAAATAAATCTCAAATAAACTTTTACTAAATTAATTAACTAGTCCCATAATGATAGATTGTTTACGAAACACCACCAATACACTAATACCATAACCATCAACTAATCTTATATCAATAATTAATAAGCACACAAAAAACTTATACCATGCCACAATTATGTAGTCTTGAATCCATATTCAGCTATATATGTTACTTTCTACCATATCTATCAATTGCAGTTGTTTCGGCATGACATGTCATATCATGTCATTGTTCTAAATATCATTATTGATACTAAAAGGAAACTTGATCTAACAAAAACACAACCAAATTATAAATAAGTTTGTCGGTTTGCTTGGCCTGTCTTTTTAATATAATTTTATAAATTTAAAAGCCCCCGTTCAAATGTATGTAATTAAATCCAATATACTTCTTTAAAATCCATCTTAGAATTGTTTGTGTTGCATATGCAACAATTGCTCAATTGCTCTATATGATCTATGAGTTGGCTTTTTAATATAAATGAAGAAATTCTGTGTAAGTATTAAAACAAGAAGCATGAGCCATAAAGCTATATACCTCCTTAAATTCGAAAACATATTTATTTTTTGAGATTATGAAGCAACAAACAGTGATGACCAAAACCAGCTTTATTGTCTTATATATCTATAACATTATATGCTGTATAGGCCTACATCCGTTATCATGACCAGCACAATTAGAAATCCTCAGTTACCGGGGCCGTGACCGCTACCACCGCCATAGCCACCTCCACGGCCACCGCCGCCGCCACCCCACCATGGCCACCTCCACCGCGTCCACCTCCGCCGCGTCCACCACCGCGGCCACCTCCAGCGCGTCCACCGCCGCCGCCTCCACCACGATCACCACCCCCACTAAAGTCTTCCGCCACTGGAACAGACTTAACACCGTCGAGCAGAGTCCATGAAAGTATTACAGCCAGCAGAACATAGCACACAATCTTCGAACGAGACGCCATTCGTGAGTCTCAACAATCCACTTTGGGAAAATGTATCCGGGAGTAGGGTATTTATATGTTTTCTGCACGTACTCGAGACTGATTATAATGTATGTTACTGACAATCCCACTAGCCGGTTGTCCGCTCTGAAGTATTTGTTTTACCTGCTACAGATAATTTATTTGTCTGTTTCGTATACATTGAGAAACGCATCACGGACAGTATTCTTGTCGTCTAATGAATTTGTCTGTTTACTATGCATTGAGGAACGCATCAGGACAGTAATTTAGATTATTGTTGTTATCTTTCCTCGCTTTCTAGATTATGCAGCAGGTTAAATCTTCGAGTTGGCGATGAACTATTCGGTACTTTTCTTAGTGCGTTTCTTTAAAAACTATTAATATTTGGATTGTGGCTAAAAATATCTAGTGTGGGCTGTGGCAAACTCGTTATTGCAGGTGCAAGAAGTCCTAGTTTTTGACATTGAAGCACATTTAATGTTATTTTTATCCAACCTTTAATATTTTTATAAACGAAATCATTCATGTGCCGACTGCAGAATGCAATTAACCTAGACGTAGGATGCCATTAACCTAGCATAAGACCCCGTCGATGTTTATGTTTGATAAGTCGTTGGACAAAGCAAGCATCTCTTAAAGAAAAAAGGATAAGAAGATTCTACGATGTTCACAAACCATTAATATTTGAAGAGAGAAAAGTAAAAATTTCAAGAGTTAGGTGAATCATCCCCTTATCTTGTAATAAACCTAACAAATGTGATGACCCCATGGATACAATGGTTTGTCTTAATACAAAGTTGATGGGAGAAAACTTTGAGCTCCAAATAGGAAACCTAACAAATGTTATAGCCCCATGGATATAGTGGTTTGTCTCAATACAAAGTTGATGGGAGAAAACTCTAAGCTTACCATGGGGAACACTCAAGTTTCATGGTGATTGCAATTTTGTGTATAATGATGGATGAACCAATAATTGAAGTGAATATATATAAGTTTGAGTAGTACTAATGTTTTGAGATGAGCGGTTCATTAGGTTGAGTCCATGTGGACTTCAAGTATGTTTTGTAATATAAGTATGAATGCCATTTTTATCTCTCTCTTACGAGAGATGAGGAACATCAACGAGAAAGATATGTGGGTGTGGCTTGTTAATTAATATTAAGATCAATGGGGTAAAGTAATGAGGAGGCTCTCTCATACTAACACGAATTTACCCCACGGTTTTGTTTCTCCATGTCATAAAAAACAAATGTATCAATACTACAAATAAGGTGGTTTTGAGACACATGTTAGAGACAAAACAAAAATTTGTTTCCAACATCCCTCATTTTTATCATTCTAAATAGTATACTTAATTTTTATTTTAATACTTTATAAAAATAAAATCCCCAACTTGTTTTCCATGAATCTTTACATCCTCATTCATTAATAGAACAACCATAATAGGATGCAAACATTGGAAGGGTTTTAAGAAGGAAATTTCTTTGTATTCGGCATGGTTTATAGAAAAGAACGTTGATTCTCATGATTTCCTTTCTTCAAATTTTAAAAGTTCCCATCTCGACAAAATTCCGCAAACTATTCCAAATCTTTATTTTGGTGTATAGTTTGGGAGTGTGTTGGAAATTTGGGAAGTTGGACTTACAATTTACACATGTTAATTGCAATTATAAAAATATTTAATGCCTAATATATTTGCATAAGTTTGAAAATAATAGAGGGTTTGAATATATTTGCACTAAGTTAGAAAAAATCAAATCTGCATAGGGTTTAAAAAGACTAGATCTGTAAAGTTTTGAAGATCTATAGAAACATATATAGGCCAATGCATGCATGATGAATGATAGATAATAGTAAATATTTGTGTGTTATTATGTGAAGTACATAGGACATCCTCAATAGATGGTTTTCTCACAAAGGTAATTGTTGTTGTGTAGGGCATCATTACTGCTTCCTGAAAAAATGTTCTATTTTAGTTTTAAGGTAAGTGTAAAACTTAGAATATTTTTCTAATTACCATGATCCATGTAAATATAATACTTTAAGTGGGAACATACTATAAGTTCTTTCAATAAAAAATCATAAATTTTAAAACAAAATTCCTAGAAAATGTGGGATCATGGATTGTGTTCACTATTGGATATGCAAAAATGGGGTTTTCTTAAAAATCCTTATTTTTTTATGATGTACATTTGGAATATTTTCTTCCAAAATCACAAAAATATTCTAAAATATTCTAAAATGGGGTTCATAATATTTGACCAAGATTCAAGGTGAGATTTAAGTAATGCAATACTTTGGATAAATGCAATTAAATATATGAATGAATGATAAATAAGTGTGACTATCGAATCAATTCATGCAAGAGTGAGAAGTATATGTCAATTAGGATTATGATATGTGTGTGCAAGTCATAGTGTACAAACAAAATCCAAACTTCTCATTTTCTAAGGATAAGTTTTCAAATTTATGTGTCTAGATTTTCCACCCATTTAAGTATGTAATGAAAACTACATGCTAAAATTAAAGGTACTTGAATTTTTACACACACTTTGTCTCCATAATTTTTCGTTAGTGTTGGCATGTTCCATGATGAAACCTTCAACACAAAGTGTATTTAATATCCATAAAATAAATTGAACTGTAACCCACATGTGAATAGTATATTTATAACCCTAAAAATTAAATTCATAAAATAGTAAATTAAAGAGAAATAATGGAAATGTAGACACTTAAATTTGATGATTTATCCTTTTCAAACCATTGGTTGTGACTACACTCCTTTAATAAGATAAATTCCCACATCGATCTATGTTTAATAAATCTTTGTATATATCTCCCAACTTTCTTATTCCTATAAATTGGTGCATATTCACATTATGAATGAAAATGCATAAAATCATTATTTAATATCTACTTATAATGATGTAACTTCAAAAAATTTAATTACTTTTATCCTGTACAAAACCATATAGTAGGGCCATGATGTAATTTCTAGTCCTAGTTGACTTGACAAAAAAATCCTCCAACTCGATTTCGCTTTGATTATCTTTTTTGAGAGAGTGTAATGGAGTGTGCAAGAAGAGAAGACTCTATTCGAGGAGTTGAGGATTGAAAAGATAAAGGAAAGTGTGATAATGTGAGAGACTAGAAGCCATCTAAGAGAGAATGCAAATTGTAGGATAGGTCCCTAAGGAGAATAACAAGAGTCTCTGTAAAATCACTAGAAGAGAGTTACAAGATCCATGGAGAGAAATTGCATGTAGATAGGTCATAAAGGCCTATTGGAAAAAAACAATTTCACAAGGTAAAATTAGGATCTTTCAACATGAAAAATATGGGGTTTCAAGACCTGATTCAGCTTATAATTTTCCTTTTAAGTCCATTTTCCACTTCATCCCTTGTGTTGATAATCAAAGTTTCCACCAGAATCGAAAATGAGTATGAACCAATATAACACATGTACCATGAGGAGGGTCCAATATAATCCACTTTGACCTTTGGTTAAGCTCCTAAATATTTTCGAGGTGTCTGAAACCCTTTGAGCAAGTTATACCTTATAAAAAGACCCTTCTATTGCACTAGTGGACAGTTTTCTGTATTCGATACTCTCATAATTATTAGTTGACTATTACACCATGAATTATGCCCTTTCATATTTCCAATTCCTAGGATATGAGCTCCCAAAATTCACATGGATCTTAAAACCCTTCAAATAAGATGGTTAGTTGTTTTGTAACATGCATTCCCAATGTTTTTCTCAAATTGTTCTGACCTCAATTATATGTGTAGAATTTTCCTAAATAGCCTTGGAAAACTTCATTTCTCTATTAAACTCCCAAATGATTTTAATTGTACCTATAAGATTCCAGAGGATGTTTACCAGTGATAGGAATCCAAAATATCACTTTTGAAGCATCTGAGAAAATTATTCTTTATTTGGATCTTCATAACCTCATGAATCATCTAGATAAATTTCCCTGCACATGAAACACAATTTAAAATTATGTTATCCTCTAAACAAAAATGAGGGTGAATAAGTTGAAATTTTGGTTGAAGGAAATGTTTAGATTGACAAGTAAAGGTAATTTCAAGTGTGGGTTTATTTGTCATGACCAAAATTTTAAAATTTTCATGGTAGACATTTATCATGAAAAAAGGCCATTGAGTGAATGAGAAAAAACAATTGATTTCATCCCACCGTGTTAACTCTACAAACTTTTTCAACTGGTCACTACCCTTTGTATCGTCATTAATCACTTTATTAAACTAAAAAGACAATTTAGGAAGATTCAAAACCACAATCATAGTTATTAGTATTTGATGTGAATTTGGACTCAATTGAGGAAGTCAAGGTGTATATAGGTGCAAATTTTATGTGTCGAGGTCTAAGAACTTATATTTTCCAATAAGACATGTAATGTCTTTTATACTTGTTAGAAAAATAAAATTAACTTGTGCGAGACACCTATTTCTCGGTACCCTACATTATTTATCCGGGCTCCTCACATTCATACACAAAAAATTGAAATATCCTACTATCATGTAAATGATGTCCTCAACCATTTTAAAATCACACTTTATCCTTAGTTAGAAACCATTTTTACTCACCTAAACCAACCTAACCACCTAAAACCCATCCTAGCCCATTTAAACCCTAACCATATAACTTCTTAACACCCTCAAACTCTTCCTAACCATCTAAAATCTCCCCATACCAAATTTAACCATTTGGATTTCATTCAAACCACTTCCAAATGGTTTAACTATTTTTTCTAGGTTTCCAATGATTCTAACTAATCACCAATGATTATATAAGTAACATCAAACTTATTGATTAGAATCCTCAGAAAATTGTAGCAAATCTCTAACTGATTGGTGACCTAGATGACATCACTTTTCTCATCTTGGCATCTTTAGCATCCTTTTCACGTCCACAGAAGCTCCATAATATTTGTAAGAACCATACAACATCTCTCTCAAGAATTCATCAACAAAGGAAAGTCCTTTTCTTTCATTTCCATATTCATATCATAGATACATCATATTAGAACCCATATAAGGTCATAAATCACTTGTTTTAAATATAATTTTTATCCTATTAAAGAATAAATCCTTTACACAAAAATTTCAAGTGATTCATTTTAATCATTGTTGATTGTACAAAATCTCTAGAGATCTCGATTATTTCATTACTTTATAGATTTGTTCATACTTGCAATCATATATTAGTCCATTTCTTATCTAATCTACCTACTTTCAAGTCACTTCTCTATGTAGATGATTGTATCAGGTCAGGAAAATTATATCACAAACATAAAATATCTTCCTATTGTTTCACAACCAATAGTGTGGGAACAATTTTTCAACATTACACACAAACTAAGCCTCGTGCAATCACCTTGACACCAAACATTAAAGATATCAAAAATCAACTTGAAGTCATATTTAAAGAATAGAATGCTCCTAAACAAGTCTCGGTTCGATTAATTCTTGAATTTTGTGGTCATATCCCTCTCCTAGGCCACCTATCACATGGAACAAGATATCTCTATCCCTTAGATTCTTGATCATATTTTAAATGTCCATTATATTTCTATCATATCACTAGATTGTGGAAACGAGATGACACCCTTCAAGGAATCCATTTTTTTGTGGGATTGGCCTTTTGCCGAGAAACTAGTCATATCCAAGTATCTAATATATATCTTGTCGAGACATCTTTCTATGTGAAGGTTTCTATCATTTGATGGAGGTAGGATTCGTGCTGTTGTTTGTATCTATACACCTTGAAATGTAATTTTCAATGCACGTATCATGAAACCCTGTTGTCTTCTAATTTTTAGTGTTTTGACATATAATAAATAAACCTAAATTCACCATAAACATTCTCGGCACACCCGATCGGAAAAATATTCCCTTTCTTCTCATATTTTATACCTTCTTGTTTTCTTTCCTTTCATAATATCTAACATTTCACCTCGAGTAATTTGTTAGCACTTCTTCAAAAACACATAAAAATAAGAAAAATAAAAGAAGAATAACAAACATAGGTATGATTGTTTTCTTTCTTTTTTTTTCTTTTATTATCACATTTTCATGTATGATCTATATTCAATGAAATTAATATTTGGTTTTGGGTCTTAAAATGAACCATCATTTTGTTTTCTCATATAGTCTAATTAGAGGTTAAGTGACTACATTCACAAAATTTCCCTCACACATAACCAAACCATGTAACAAATCAAAATTACATTTAAAATATCCCTTCTACGTATACCTACTTAGATTTTATAACCAAGGGGGAAGTTAACTCAGTTTTATGGCTGAATATTAAAAACTGGTGGATGGTATATCAGATAAGAACGCGACACCCTTATTTATGCGAGACCATGAAGTTAGGGGGTAAGCCTCAATACCACACCTGGTAATGACACCACTACAGACTTGTGCCTCACATACCTTTGAGTATATTGAGGAATCCATCCTTAAATCACCTGAAACTAACCTTATCTTTCCTTTTTCTAGTTCCCTTTCAACCATTTTTCATTTCAAATCTTTCTTAAGTTAATTAAGATAATCTAAAACGTTCTTTTCATTGTGTCTTTTTGCTTCTCTCGAACAATGAAATTTATTTTCTTTAATCCTTTTTGTTTAGTTCATGCTTCTAACAAGAAAACAATATCACCTTCAAAACATCCCAAACATGTAATACCCACTCTAAAAATACTTAGAATCAACTCAATAACCTACGCATTCTCCCATTATTAAATATGTCAGAAGCTCTATGTCTTGACCCTTGACATTTCTTCCAGTTGGTGATCCGGTCTTTATGGAACTCTTAGATGCTAATCTGATTGCGCTTTATAGATAATGTTCGAAAAATGTATGCATATCATTTATCCCCTATCTAAAATATTGTCCATATTCTATTGTTGATGCTTATGACTACTCTAAACTATGTGATCTTGACTATTAATCTGTTATTAAGAAAATATCTCCTTACCCCTCTACTAGTCATACTAGGAAGTCAGCACCTACCTCATCCACTCTTGTTGCTAGTTTAAAACTGAATGCCATATCATCACAAAACATAACTAGAAATAAGAACTTGCATCATCAACTACCTCATGTATCCCACATGACACAAAAAATCATACTATTACCTCCCCTCCCACATACGGTCATGCAACCTCCACCACTCCTCCTCTTATAACTTCAATGGGTGTCCCTCTTTCCGTAAATCCTTTAACATAAATCATCATGTTTGATTACAATAACTTACATATTCAATTAAAAATCTAGTCATATCGATTCCTTCCTCGACACCACCCATCAACACGAGTGTCATTGCTAGTAATCTTCTCTTTTCACAACAAGCATCCATTATACCTATCTCACAATATAGTTACATTTGTTCTCAAGATATCCCAAAACCATCAAAAACCCCTATCAACACTTCTACTTATCTTCCTTATCAATAGATCCAATCCTCTTCAAAACCATTAGTCTCCCAATATACTTATATTATCCGAACAAGTATTCCTTCTTCTATAAATATTCCATTACCATATCACTTGTATCAACAATATGTAACGCCCACAATTTACACACACAAATACAACTGTAAAAATACTATAATAATATTATTTTGTTTCTCATTTTTCAATACACGACACCACATGGGATCAAAAATAAAAACTTCAACATGACATAAGACAATTATATAAGCATGGACCCACATGGACATCATGATAACATAGGGTACACATCAATTTCTTACTCAAATAATGTAAGCCAAGACAAAAACATAACTACGGTAAAGAACACAAGATAGGCATACTCCAAAAATGACCTTTTTATCATTAACAAATTTATTACATTTGGTTTTCCAGTATATAACCATATAGGTTTCTAGTGAATTAAACTGGTAAGGGTGTAAACTTTCCCTTTTCCTAAAAATTCAAATACTTTATTTCTCTATAGCATTCGCCTTTAAAAGAGAATGCATTATTGGTTCCTTTCTCAATTTCCATTAATTATCCACACCTCATTTGTTAATTGAATTCATTTTAAACACATACAAGCCTACTAATATTCATTCTTACGTTAAAGGATTATTTCTCAAAATATGTTTAATTGACGTTAAATTTTATCCACACTATGAGAAGAAACTAACAAGATGCTAAGTTTCTTCTTTTCGAGACATATAGTTGATGTTTAAATTTAACCTTTGATAGACAAGGGGAACTATTGTGAGGTCATGGAATATATATTAGAGTTTAATGTGTGATTAAGATTCAATATATCTCTTCCCGTAAACATCCTTCCATTATAGTACCCTATTTTTTCATTCAATTGATATAGTTAGATAACTTGTTTGAATCCATTAAACTCTTTCACATGAAGAAATTTTATTTAGATTTATATATATATATATCTTTTGTTTTCTCAAAATTTTGATCTCACAAAGGGAAATTCATATTTATTTTTAACCACATGAAAGTGTCTAGTTGATTTTTAAGGACTTCGAGCATGACGTTATTCCTAACCCCAAAATCTTGTTAACTCTTGTACTCTTTACACTTACATCGTACTTTGGCCTCACGATTGGCATTGTTTTTAGAACAATTGTAATTCAAATGACTCATAATTTACACTAAGGGGTTCGTGACTACAAGGAGTGGTGACTATGCACCTAACTACTCATTTCATTTCTCTTAGACCATCAAGTATTAAACGCATATTACATGACAAACCAACAACTATATGATTTTCAAATTTCTTCCAAGGAACTATTTAAATTGTTTAGTAAAATGCATCAACGTTTGTTTAACCAATAACCTTAAGATAGGATCCACGATCTATTAACTTTAGCAAAAATCATTTATGGGGAACCCTTGACCAAAATAAGCTCACACATATTTTTGGTCAACTAACACAAGTCTTCCCCTTTTTGTACTTCAATCTTAATTTTTATATATTTTAAGCACTTAAGATCCTTTAAAAGCACTTCCATCAGATAGGAAATTTATTGCCCTTTCCATAAATATAAATAACTCCTTCCAACTCCTCATATTTTTTAAATGGTGGGTCAGTGGGCCTTGGAAGAATTTTTTGGCCAAAAAGCGGCGATGGGCCTTGGGAAGACTTTTCGCCAAAAAGTAAATTGTGGACCTAAGGGGATGGGGGATGTCTTGGAACATTTCACTTTTTATTAAAAGTGTGGTTTATAATTGCGGGCCCGCGAGCCTCGGCAGAGGATCTTTACGCCAAATGATGGAAAATATGCCTAAGGCCCGTAAAGGGACACATGGCCATATTTCATGTCAAAGCGGGAAGGTGGGTCATTAGAGGAATTTTAGAATTTTGGATTTTGTTTTGAAATGTGTAACAGTATAAAATTAAGCCACACCTCTGTTGATGCCTATAGAAGCCACGTGTCGGGATTTTGTCACTATAGGGAAGCGGGCCATCTGGGAAACTTTGGAAATCTTGCAATTTTTACAAATGGGGCAAAATGTAAAGCGCGGGCCCGCAAGCACGAGGAGGTTTGTTCGAAAAATGTAAAATGTAAAGTTACAGGATTTTGGGGCTGCGGGGAAATTTTACAGCTTTGTAATTTGTGCAAAAGGCGCAAGTTCTCGAATTCGGGCTCGTATATCCATTTTGTAAAACTGGTTTTTCACCATTTTTGTATGGATTCAATTCAAATATTCAAATGGGCATATCTTTCGATCCAATGCTTGAAATTCAACAAAGTTGGTACCATTGGAAATATCTCAACATCCTCTACACCATCAAATCCTGAAATTTAAATTTTGGCATGGTTAGTTAGGTGAAGTAGTGGAAAATGTCTCTGTCTCAAAAAAAGTGTAGTTCTAGGTATCCCAACCATCGAAATTTAATGAAGTATGGTATGGTTTCTTCTCCAACAAGCTTGAGTAAATTGGGGAATGGATTTTTAGAGGTGACCATGACTTTTCTAGACCATTTAATGAAATTATTTCATTGGTAAGAGCATAGTTCAAGTTTCTCTTCTTTCTCTCTGGTTTTCATTGTTCGATATATTGTAAACACTTCTCATTTTTTAGGAGAGACATTCTTGGTGTGGGGAAACTCTGTCTAATTTTTTTCTTGACTACATTTGAGTTGTAAGCATTCTCCTACACCTAGAAAGTGGCTTGTATGCTTATGAACATCCGCGTAATGGTTTGTGTACACCTCATAGAGTAATAAAATCATGTTTTTGTGGTTTCTTCAACCCTTTCTCATGTTTTTTTGTTTCTTTGTGCCTCTCTATTTCATGTTTTTCATGTGCATGTATTTCACATTTTCATGTGTAGGATGTTGTGTTTTATGGATTGTTAATTGTGGATTAGGATTTGGTTTTCTATCACTTATGTCTAGCCTCCCTCATCTCCCTTTTCCCCATGTTTCATCCTACCTCAAAGTAGAGTATCTCACCTCTTTCCTTTTCTTGTTGTATTAACGCTTTAGTGTAGGCTCTCTTTCACTCTCTCTTTCTCTATGGTTCCTCGGAATGGTTAGATTGAGATAGTTTATTTTTCATGCATTAGAGTAGCTTGTGGTAGGTATTTGAGGAACAAGAACCAACTTTCTTTGGAGGATCATATCAAGTTTGCAAGTCCCACAGCTTGAGACATGGTCCAATGTTATGTAGATCACACCAAATTTTGAACACAAAATTAGGCCATTCGGGGTTCTTTGTGATTTTACACTAACAATTTCGCACGCATGTTGAGACTCATTTGTTTGAAGCACCTTACCACTTCATTTCATCAAGTTGATGTGTTCTTGGTGAGATTCAACCTTTGGAGGCACATGCAAAGCACATCTAGCGACTCCATCTAGTCAACAACCCATTCTTTGAGTTGCATACTTTCTTTCCATCCATTTCCACCCATTCTCCTTTCCACATCTTTCATTTCCTTCCATCCCATGAAGTTGTGCAATCATGACTTCATTTCCATTTTTGAATTCACACTTGTAGCAGCATCAGTGCAGTCCACCTCCAATGTATTTCACAACTCCTCCAAATCAACATTATGATTAGATATAGGATAATCATGCCTACCCATATGAGTAGTGCCAAAACTAGTTTTGTCTATGGAGCTTATCAAGAACAAGGGTATGCATATAGTGATAACAGTTACATGGAAAATCTTGATATGTTAGAGAAGATCCAAAAATGTATGCTGACATGGTTCATCAATGTCTACCATACAAATTTAGGCATTCAAGATTGGTTACGGGGCATCTTATCCATGGGAAGGCCATTTTCAAGACATTACACCTTCTCTTAGAGCAGCTTGATTTCATGGTTGAAATGCTGCCCCAAGTTGCATAGTGGAATGAGAATGTTGAGGCATATGAGAAAAGTGCAAGAAAACCTTGTCAATGGGTAAGTCAATCACCAACTCTTTGTCCTTCATTTTCTCTTTCTCAAACTTTATCATTTCAGCACGGTTAAGATTCAAGCCCATTTTTACTTCCCCAAATGTTATTTTCCCTTCTCCATCTCCTAATATTCCATCTCATCTCAATTATTGTGCCCTTTTCCCTTCCAAGAAGTCATTCCTCCAAACAAACAATAAGTTCCACTTCCCTCTCCACCACAAAAAACAATAAAACTTGTTGAATCCCAACCTACCCCTCCTTATGGATCCCCAAATCCATGTTGGGAAGATGAAAATTAGACAACCAACCAAGGGAAGCAAGAAGAAGAGCCAAGAAAAGAAGAAATTATCAAAATCTTGGTCATATTAGCTCTCAAATTTGGGATTACAAATATCCCCTTGATGGTCAAGCCAATAGAGGATGTCAAGGTTGAAGATCTAATGGTGGCTAAGGTTGAGTTTATAGCAGAACAAGAACAAGAACAAGAAGGAGAAGATCATCAATCTATTTTCTCTTAATGTAATGTCCATAATGGCACTTTGTCTTAAAAGGATATTGATCTAATCGAAGCTGCTCAATAATCCATGAAGGAAAAAGAACAATCAGCTCCAAGTCCTATTTAAGAGGAACAACTGGAAGAGATAAAATTAGAGTTGAAACCACTTGATGAAGGAAGAATCATTAAAGATTGTTTACTTTCATTTGAAGGCCCTGATTTGATTGATGAATCCATGATGGAGGAGAACCATATAATTCAAGAGGCTTCAAGTACAGAGAAGGCCACATAAGAACCTTTAGTTCTTCCTCCCACTTCATCCCCTTCAAACTCTAATGTTGAAGAAGAGTTTGAGCTTTCAAACTTCATGTTTGAAGATGAGGGAACCATGGTGAGAAAGTTTCAAATTAGGAGGACACCATGGAGGAGGTCAAGAGCACATAAGTAGGACAACAAGGAGGCATATTATCTGTCTAACTTGGAGGATTGCTTTGATGGAGAGGAGCCCATGGATATCACATCATTTTCTCCTCCCTCATCCACCATCCAATTACATGAGCCTACTACCATGAAGGAGAGCATTCAAGGACAACATCATGCACTTCATAACAACCCTCTAGAACTAAGGTTGGAAGATATGAATATTCCATGTTCTTCATAGGAGAAGGAAGGGAAAGAGCAAGAGGATGTCATCATCTCTTCCACACCATCCACCCAAGAAGGTCAGCAGGAAGACTCCATTTTTAGGGTTAAATATTATAGTAGTGGGAAAATTAAAAGGACCAGACCTTGCCTAATTAGATACTTGGCTTCATTGGAGCCAAGGGAGAAGCCACAACTAGTCATGCTTTCTTCTAAGCATGAGGGAGAGTGTCAAAGTGCCAAGGATCAACAAAAAATACCTATTAGAACCAAGTGAGCAAAGTAAATTGAAGAGATATATATTCTTTTTTTCAAGTTGATACCTTGATGGAGGGACTTGAGAAACTATTCAGTAGTTAGCCTTCCACTCCTAATCTTAGTTATATTCAATGCCAAATCATTTGCATGGCTGCCAATTGTAAGGAAGGGTAGTTATTTCTCATCACCAGTAGTAGGTTTTGTTTGAAATTGCCCATCTGTTAGAGTAGAGTAGGTGCATTTGCTTTCAGCAAAATAAGTGCTTATTTACACTATTCATATCCCACTTGGGGTGTGTATGATTTCCAATTTTTACATAGTGTGTTGTGGTGTTTTTTTCTTGTGCACAATGCATTGGAAATGGAATTTGGTAAGAACAATCAACTCCAGTTTTAGTGGTGTTCCAAGTGGCTCAAGGATCATATTTAATATTTAAATATTAGTATCTAGATATCATTCATGAATCCATGCCCAATAGACGCTTCAAGGAAACTGATCATTTCACCTAGTAGGTAGGTGATCCCCATGAGTCACCAAATTGTTGACCAAAATAATCTCACACTTATTTTTGGTCAACTAACACCATTCTTCCCCATTTTGTTGTTCAATCTAAATTTTTATATATTTTAAGAACTTAAGGTCCCCTAAAAGTATTTTCATTAGATAGGAAATTTCCTTCCCTTTCCATAAATATAAAGAAGTCCTTCTAACTCCTTATATTTTGCAAATGGTGGGCCGGCGGGCCTCGGAAGGATTTTTTGCCAAAAGCGGGCCGACGGGCCTACGGAAGACTTTTCACCAAAATTAAATCTGAGAATAGAGGGCTGGGGATATGTCTTAGCACTTTGCACTTTTTGCTAAAAGTATAGTTTACAATTGCAGGCCCATGAGCCCATGGAGGATCTTTGCGCCAAATGAAGAAAAATGCCTAAGGCCCACAAAGGGACACGTGGCCATGTTTCAAGTCAAAGTGGGAAGGTAGGTCATTGGAGGAATTTTTGAATTTTTGGATTTTTATTTTGAAAAGCATAAAAGTGTAAAAGTAAGCCACACCTCCGATGACACCTAGAGAAGCCATGTGTTGGGCCTTTTCAAGTGCAGAGAAGTAGGCCATCGGGAAAACTTTAAAATTTTTGGGCAACTTTTGCAAATGTCGCTAAATGTAAAGTGCGGGCCCGTGAGCTCGATGAGATTTTTTTCTCCAAATGCAAAATGTAAACCCGAGGCTACGGGAACTTTTGAAATTTTTAAATTTTTGTACAAAAAGCACAAGTTGTAATTTGGGGCCCATGGATCCATTCTGCAAATCTAGTTTGTCGCCATTTTTTGTATGAATTCGATTCAAATATTCAAATAGGCATATCTTTTGATCCAGTTTTCAAAATCACCAAAGTTGGTACCATTGAAATGTATTGACATCCTCTACACCATGGAAGCCTAAAATTTGAATTTTGGCGTGTTTAGGTGGGTTAAATATGTTGGCGTGAAGCAGCTAATTAAACGATGAGATCCTCTCTACCATCGGTTTGAGATTTTGGTCCGTCGTCAAGTCATGGCTATGATACCATGAAAAGAGTTTACGAGAATCCATAGGAAATGAGGCAATGAGAAGTAGTTGCACTCACATGAATCGTGAAAGCTCCAAAGTGATGGCAAGAAAAAAATTGGAAGAACTCAACGAAACAAATATTGCATAGAGGAAAGATAGTTGAGTGTCTTGGCATGCTCATAAATGAATATAAAAGGGGTACATATAGGGTGCCTTTGAGTAACCCTAGTACATGACACATATGAAACCCTAAACCTAACCCTAAACCTAACCTATGTGAGATGACCCTCCAACATGAGAGGAGGACACATAGGATAACTCACACTAACAAAATATTGGAAAAAGTCTCTAGACAAAAAAATTGTTGTTAGGTATCCCAATCATAGAAATTTAATGAGTATGGTCTCCTTTATTCTCCATCAGAAACTTGAGTGCATTGGGGAATGGCTTTTAGATATGCCCATTACTTTTCGAGACCATTTAATGAAATTTGTATGTTGGTAAGAGTAGAGTTCAAGTTTTTCTTCTTTCTCTCTCTGGTTTTTATCATTCTATATATTGTAAACAATTCTCATTTTTGAGGAGAGACATTTGGGTGTGGGGAAACTCTGTAAAAAAAATTTCCGACTCCATTTGAGTTTTAAGCCTTCTCCTATGCTTAGAAAGCATATTTTATAGTTTTTAACATCCATGTAATGGTTTGTGCACCTCATAAAGAAAGAAAATCATGTTTTTATAGTGTTCTTAAACCCTTTTCTCATTTTGTTGTTCCTTTGTGCCTCTCCATTTCATGTTTACTTCCTGTGCATGTATTTCACATTTACAGGTGTAGGATGTTGTATTTTATGGAGTTTTGATGGTGGATTACGATTTGGGTCTATGTCACTTCTGTTTGGCCTCCCTCATCAACCTTTTCCCCATGTTTCATCCTCCCTTAGAAAAGTATCTCACCTCTTTCCTTTTGGTGTATCACCACTTTAGTGTAGGCTCTCTTTCACTCTCTCTTTCTCTCTGGTTCCTTAAATGGTTAGATTAGGATAGGTTAGTTTTTCTTTCATTAGAGTAGCTTGTGGCAGGTAGTTTAGGAACAAGAACCAACTTTCTCTGGAGGATCATCTCAAGTTTGTAAGTCCCACAACTTGAGAGATGGTCCAATGTTATGTAGATCACACCGAATGCCCCACACAAAACTAGGCCATTCGGGGGTGTTGTGATTTTACACTAACAAGAACTACACCCTATGAAAGAGCACATGGTAATTTTCTACTAAGGGTCACAATTATCAAGAGGGACAATGGTAGTTTAAATAAAAAGTTATTAATTTTAATGCATTTTAAAATCCTTCTAAGGTAATATTTATAATCATTTGTAGTAACACATCATAGTTCCTTTATTCATTAGCATCACAAGAGGTCACTCAATGTGTACATTCATTTCTACTTGAGCATTTCTACACCCTACCACAATTAAAATTAATAGTAATCAAGTGTTCATGTCTTGCAAGGCATTCATGCCACTTGAGTTATCCCTAGAATACATTTTCTCACTTTTGTTTAACATTGATCTTATAAAGGGTTCCATTAGCTTTGTTTTTTATTTGACTACAAATAAAATGTATAAATCTATAGTTAATTTAAAATACCTATCATATACAAATTTTAGGTTTGATTCTTAAATGGGAAACTTTGTTTTCTTATTCACTTGTTCTCACGTGGATCAATTCACGTCCACCTTCACATCATAAGAAATATTTAATCTATTGCAAAAATCACCATGACCCTTAAAATGATTATATCGACATCCCAAGGGTATGTTTCCCAAATGAAGGAAAGTTACAAAGTTTCCTTTACAATTAAAAAGTAATAGGAAATTAATTCACAACCTAACTATCTTTGTGGTCCCACCCATTATTCATTACATTCAAATTTTAACGTTATTTAGTCTCTGAAAACAACTATGATATTTCAAGCTCAACATGTCATCTTGCATGCCATTAAAATGATGTTATTCCTAGCACTAAGGAATCTCACACACTTTCATACCTATGTGAATGCTCTAACTATGTTTATAGGGAGGAATAAAAAACTCATATAATACCTCTAAGTCTATAAGACTATGAAGGATATTTGAAGCTAGCCTAACTTGGAGCTTACTATGAGGGTCATTACATTCAAACAGTAAATATTCTAAGCTATATGAATGTTTGTTACTTTCCACTCAATAAGAAAAACATAAACAAATGTAAGTTGATATTTTTATTTGAATATTAAGTGATTTCATAGGTCATTGCAACACTAGCAGCGTATAGGTAAAACCGTGCCATTTTAAATTACTTGCTAACAATTTTACTCACAAAATCATATCACAATTATGACGACACTAAAAATTTTAAATGACAAGGTTCCACTTTCATCCTCCTATATTTATTTTGACACTAAAAGAAGGGTTATTTGACATCATTTTCAAAATCAACATGATAAAATCAACTTCATTTACTTAATAGAATATACACCATTTCCACCATGAGTAACAATCAGTTAAATAGGAAAAATAAAACTACGTATGACATTATACATTTTCCCAATACACAAAACTATCATTTTCATCATGGAAATAATTAAAATAATACATCTTATTAATAAAAATATCACTAAAATATTCTAAACAATTACATTTCCTTCAAATAACATGCCAATAAAATAAAAAAGTCTCATTTTTACTACTCTTTTTGCTTATGTACTTGCAACCAACGTTGCATCAGTCCTAGGACTGAGTATGGAAAACCCTTACACTCAAGCACAAACAATTCATTCATCATTTCAAGTAATTTCAAACAAAGTACAAAGAGAGGTAGAGATAAGGAGAGAGAGGAGAGATGATTTCCTCACACATTCATTTCTACTCGAGCATTTCTACACCCTACCATAAGTCAAATTAAGAATAATCATGTTTCCATGTCTTACAAGGAATTCATGCCACTCGAGGTATCCCTAGAATACATTTTATCCCTTTTTTTTAACATTTATCTTATAAAGGGTTCCATTAGCTTTAGTTTGTTTATTTGACTACAAATAAAATATATAACTCAATAGTTAATTTCAAATATCCTATCCTATACACATTTTAGGTTTGATTCTTAAATGGAAAACTATGTTTTATTATTCACTTATTCTCACGTGGATCAATTCATGTCCACCTTCACATCATAAGAAATATTTAATATGTTGCAAGAAATCTGCATCACCCTTGAAATGATTAGATCGACATCCTAAGGGTATGTTTCCAAACGAGGGAAAGTTACAAATTTTCCTTTAAAATTAAAAACTTAATAGGGAATTAATACACAACCTAACTATCTTTGTGGTCCCACCCACTATTCATTAGATTCCAATTTTAATGTTATTTAGTCTCTGAAAACAATGATGATATTTCAAGCTTAACATGTCATCTTGTATGCCATTAAAATTATGTTATGCCTCACACTAAGGAATCTTACACACTTTCATACCTATGTGATTCCTCTCAACTAGGTTTCTAGGGAGGAATACAAAAACACATACAATACCTCTAATTCTCTAAGACTATGAAGGATATTTGAAGCTAGCCTAACTTGGAGCTTACTATAGATGGTCATTACATTCAACATGGGTAAATATTATGAGCTATATGTTTGGTTACTTTCCACTCAATAAGAAAAAACACACAAATGTAAGTTGATATTTATATTTGAATATTAATTTATTTCCATGGTCATTGCAACACTAGCAGATAGGTAAAAACATGCCATTTTAAATTACTTGCTAACAATTTTATTCACACAATCATATCACAATTACGATGACACTAAACATTTTAAATGGAAAGGTTCAAGTTTCATCCTCCTATATTTATTTTGACACTAAAATAAGGGTTCTTTGACATCATTTTCCACATCACATATGATATAATCAACTTAATTTACTTAATATAATATACTTCATTACCACCAAGAGAAACAACCGTTAAATATGAAATAGTACAACTATGTATGATATAGTACATTTTCCCAATACGCAACACTATCATTTTATCATGGAAATAATGAAAATAATACATTCTATTCATAAAAATATCACTAAAATATTCTAAAAATTACATTTCCTTCAAATAACATGCTAATAAAAGACACAAGTGAGTCAGTTTTACTACTCCTTTTTGCTCAGGTACATGTAACCAACATTGTGTTAGTCCTAGGACTGAGTATGGAAAACCCTTACACTCAAGCACAAAAAGAAATTCATGATTTCAAGTAATTTCAAACAAAGTAAAAAGAGAGGTAGAGATAAGGAGAGAGAGGAGAGATAATTTCCTCACACATTCATTTATTTTTTTATTTTTTTCAAGAGAGAGAGTAGGGAAAAGAGAGAAACTATAAAACATTTTCTTTCTATTCATAATATTTTTACCATTTCTCAATTCATACCCATTTTCATATTATTTAAAACTCATCTACATTTTAATCCATTCACATTTCCAAGACCAACCACAATTTTATATTTATATTAAGAGATAGAGAGAGAGAGGGAGGAGAGAAAGAACACTTTAAATTATAAAATCCTTTCATACAAAGTAATTCATTAAATAATATTCTACACACATTGTAACACTATAAAAGGGGTTCACAAGTAATTTACATAACTGATAGGATCCTATGGAATTATTTTCATCTTAAGTTGAGTGTGTGAGAATTAACCAAATCAATGAAAGTGCTACAATATGGTTTCCAAAACCACTTGTTTTACGTTCAAACATAAATTCCATTGATTCCTACCTACTCGCCTATAAACAAATAACTCAAAAAATGTGACGGAATTCGATTTCCATCAAACAAGGTTCAATTTAAGAAGGTGACTTTGAGACCAATTATCGTAAACACATCAAACACTTATGTTGTATGATGACCGGTGACTCCAACATCCACTTGAAACTCTAACTTACGAAATTATTTTTATGAAACTGAGAGTTGGTTTTAATTCTTGCATAGGAGTGCTAGAGGTAGATGAAGGTTTTTTCCAGTTACACCAAATCAATATGACATTTGTAAGCCAAAACCAATCACAATTTCATAAAGTGGGAATGTCACCAAAAGTGACTAAAGTGTTAAAAGGGTATCAAATCTCACCTTGTTAAGGCATCTAATCGAGTTAGTCATCTTGGTTAAGAAACTTTTGTGGTGTCTTGAGTCGACATGGAACTTGTTTTAGGTTTTGGTTCCCATTAACCATTCGACATGGCGCTCCATGTGTAAGGTTCCAAAGGCCTAATTTATTTATTTATTTTTCTTAAAATTTAAAGCACAATATTTTTGGGAAAGGTAAAATCCATATCAATTCATTCCAATTTACGTTATTTTTTATATATATAACTTACAAAAATCCAACACTAAAAAAATGATGAAATGTTTAGTTTGAAGTGAGAGTAA
Source organism: Taxus wallichiana var. yunnanensis (assembly GCA_018340775.1). Classification (NCBI taxonomy): domain Eukaryota; kingdom Viridiplantae; phylum Streptophyta; class Pinopsida; order Cupressales; family Taxaceae; genus Taxus; species Taxus wallichiana. The sequence goes on along the minus strand of CM031239.1, from coordinate 967,562,069 downwards.
GAGTGATCCATACCTAAATAATCCTTGTGGAGACAATGCCCAGTCCTAGGGGAAGAGTATGGTGCTACTGCAATGAGGAATACCATTTCTCCACCATGTTCAAAGTAAATTTTCACCAATAGATTACCCATATCATACTTGCCTCCACCTTGCACATTCTATCTGTAATTTGGCAATACGAGTCAAATCGATAACCACTTCCAAGTGTGCTTTGGTAGTTGTCCATATGTTTCCTCGTACTCCCATTTCAAAAATCCATTTTGTGTAAATCCAACAATCTTGGCATTCCATGAAACCAAACATTTGTTTTCCTTTAACATTCCATATTTGTAATCCCGTGGTAATAGTAGGCCACATTCCCAAAGATACAATGGTTCTTAACAACTCAAAGGACAAAGAAATTGTTTAAAAAATCAATTATGATTTCATCCTATGCATCCCCTCTCAAATCAAGCACTTAGTAAAATAGTCCACATTCCTTAACAAAGTGGATCCCAAAGAATATGTCTACACTAAATCCTCAGTAACTACAACATTTAACAAGGGCTCATGTTTGAACCAAATGAAGAAAATTTATTTCTTGCAAGGCACTAAATGAAGACCAGAGGGTTACACACAAAGGAAGAGTGAAGGAGAAAAATATAGCAGAGATAGAAGTGGGATAGTAGAAAAGGGCACTTTAATGCCTTAATCAATACAAACGATACTCAAAATAAAATATAAATAGAAGGAAAATGAACTAGTAGGAACAAAGGATAGTGCACATAACACATTAGATCAGAAGAAGAAGAAGCCAAAACATAAAAAATCAACATTATACTTTCCTAGAGCACCTCCTTGATCCTCAATCTTTCCTTCTTTTTCATAAAACAACAAATAATGACATGAAACAATTTTCTTTCTCTTAGAGAAAAACAACCTACTTCTTCTCGAGATACAAACCCATGTCAATCAGTTTGTATAAAGTAAAATGAGGAGGAATTTGGGCTTCATATTATCCTCCATGTGCAAGGATGAATTAACCCACGATGGTACAAATCTTAGGATAACTATTGGTGAGAATGTTGTTTAGCACAATTTTCCATATAGCTTTCTGTTTATTTAATTATGAGAGGAAATAACTCTCTCTTACTCAACTATCTCGATCACTACTAAAATCCAAATTTTAACTTGAATTCCTCAGAATGATTCTTCGGAACTCAAATAAAATGCTTATATTAATATGCAAGGAAATGCTAGGTTGCAGGCCCTTCCACCCTCCAACGTTGAAAAAGGAAGCTCAATGTCTAAAATTGAGGGGGGATTACATAGTAAAACCCCCATACCTATAATCAAGCCATTACTTCCTCTTCAAACATCAGAAATTTCTAAAATGATCTCATACAAGAATTTTTAAGTACAACAACTAGTGTCTATGATGTAACTATGGAACCTAAGAACAACCTTTCATATAGAGAAATCTTTAACAAAGCTATCAACTGAGTCATTCTATAAAACCCTATCCTCCATGATGGGAAATCCTAAAATTCATCACATTTTATAGTAAGGAGGACCCACAAAAACACATCAATTATTTCCATCATGGGTATTATCTTATCACTCACGACCAATATCTCATGTTGAGGACATTCCCCGTGTCCTTAGCTATCCCTTCCCTTGAATGGTACAATAATATCCTACAAAATTTCCTTTTCTCATTCACAAAAATCACCTAGTTATTCCTAGAACACTTTTACATTAACATTTCTTGTAATATATCCACTACTGATCTCTATGCCATCAAACAATTTGAGGATGATTCCATTTCTAATTTCAAGCAAATGACGAGGTATTATTAACCAAATTTACTTCTCTTTTCCACAAATTGATTTGATAGAGTTTTTGCGAATGAAAAACATATCATCAACCTTCCAAATGCAATCCTTATAAACATTTTAAGATTCCTTTACCATGACCCATAAGATATAAATCCATGCCCTCGAGGACGATAAAGTTAAACTTGATCTAAAAAAACAAAACCTAAGTCCTCTTTTAAAACCTTTCCTAACAACAATAAATCTTAGGGTTCAAAAAATGTCTTGTTTTAAAAACCACGTATAAAAATTATTTAGAATCCAAAAGGCCCCAACCTAAATGTAATTACACACCTACATGGGAGTAGCATAGCAATTTAAATGATATGGATCAAAATCCGATAAATGGTAAATGGTGCCAGTATTGTAACGGAGGAAGTAAATTTCTTGATTCCATCTACAGTCCCTCCACATGCATCTAGGGGTTTAAGCCCAAGTTTTTGGAGCATAACATATGAAAATAATATTAAATTATGTAGATAGAATTATGGTCTAAATCAAAATATTAATTTTCATCTTGAGATCTGGCCATACACACCTACCCTTGTGGGAGACCAAACCAAAATGTTGTGAATTCCTTTGTGAGAGTGACAAAGAGATTTAATTCCTGGAGTTTCTTCAAGTGGAAGAATATACTTAGTAATTATGAGATACCACCATATATTCTAATTATTGAAAGAGAAGCTAATATTAATGTTGTCACCAATCCAATGTTGTAGGGGTTTCACCAAATCAAATGATTTTCATATGCTTTTGGCTACGAAAGTCCCAAAATTCTTGATTGGGACCATAGTGATAATCAATGTGTGTAACCCGATATTATTCTAACATTTTTTTGTTGGGATCACTAAAAAGAAATGTAATGTCAAAGTAGGATTTTATAGGCTTGATTTCCAAAGAGATATCACACAACCCATTAAGAACATAAAGGGATGATTTTCCTATACACATCAATAATTCTCATGCCACCTTGATTGTGAAGGAGAGAATAGACATCCCAAGCCACTTGATGAAATCCATTTAAACAATAAATTTTACACCAAAGGTAGTCGAAAGCATCTTATGGAGCTTGGCAAAGGAGGAATGAGAAAGGAACTAACATGTAGAATAATACACATGGGTAGCGGCTAGAATTTACAATTAGAATTTACAAATGAGAGAGAGGGGTTTAGAAGAAGACCGAGAAACTTTATGTTCAACTATTTCAATCCCATACTACCATAGCATAGCAGAGTCACCATCAAAGGAAAATGGAATGCCCAAGAATTTAAATTATTCTCCTCTTTCAATCCATTTCCAGGGTTAATCTTTCAACCGGTTTGACATAGGAAAACAAATTTCTCTATAGCCCAACATCTTATCCATCTAAATGCTTGATCCTAAAGCAAGGAAGAAAGTATCTAGGAAATAAAACATCATAGCCACATTTGTTCTAACTCAACCAGGGTTAGAAATGAGTCATCGATGAAATGAGCATTAATAAGTTAATTCACATGATCGGAAGGAAAATACCTTGAATGCAACCTTGATCAACATTAGAAGAAATAATATAGCATAAGGAATCATCAAATAAAATAAACAAGGAAGGCAAAAGAGGGCATCCCTATTCGATAAAGCTAAAGAGGTGAATAAAACATACATATGAGCATTGATTGTAAGGGAAATAGACACATTAGAAAATAGAGATTGGACTGTAAAGTGAAGAATTTGACAAAACTAAGGATGTGAGAATAAATAAAATAGATTTCCATTCAATTCCATCATAGGCCTTTTCAAATTCAATTTTGAGAAATAAATGATGCTCTATAGAGAAATCAAAGCCCATTCCATTCCCTCTCAAACTTCTATAAGATTATGCAGAATGTATTGGTCTTTGAAAAAATATGTCTTCTCAAGGTGAATAATTTATGGTAATAGATTAGTAATGCAAAGAACTATATCCTTAGCAATAATTTTGTATGAGACATTTAACATGGTGATAGGCCTCTAGCTAGTTATCTGCTCTGGATCTCTAGCATTAGGAATGAATTTTATGTTTCCTTGATTTATCAAAATCCCAAGATAATTGGATTGGAGGGCTTTATTATAGACATGAAGAAGATCGGGGCTAAAAAATACCAAATCACTTTGTAAAATTTGTAAGGAAAGCCATCCAAACCTTGAGATGTATCATCTGAAAGGAACTATAGGGAAACATAGAGCTCATACAAGAAAAGAGGGGCATTGCAATGGTCCCTCTCCTTAGGAGAAATATTAACCAAAAACATGTCGATACATTGATGTAAGGTAGAATTTCACTCATTCTAACCTATTGAGCTTGGGAAGACTAGCCGATGTTTCTCAATTTAAAGGCATTAGAAATTTCAAGCAACTTTTTGAGTCGTTGATGTGAATCCTAGATATAGATTTGATATGTTGAAGAAGTTTTTGATTATTTGTCTACCACCTTAATGAAGCCATTATCCGTGACCATATCTATGCACCATGAGTGGAATGAGATTCAATGAGCTTGAGTTTATGCTAAATTTTAGTAGATTGTATCTAAAGGGGAATGTCGAAAGGATTGGCCTCAAAAATAATCTAAATCCTTATGAGTTATTTTTAGAGCCAATTTCACATGTTTACAAACATGGGAAACCGTTTTCTAAACAGTGGAGGAAATGGGTGGTGCGTTGAATCTCCACTTCCCACCACTCATTTGAGATGATAGTGAGTGGTGGATGTGGCACCATGTTCTAGATATTATACATAAGTGAGACCATCTTGAGATGACTCAACAAAGATACATTAAGAAAAAATTTATACGAAGGAATTTGATTGGAGCCTCATGTCAAAATAACATAAAATGATGATCTCACAAAATTGTATTTGAACACACCGTTACAGGGGAGGAGCCTTATTTGTCAAAATAAAAAATAGTCTGTTGTGAAATAAGTACATGATCAAGCCTTTCAAAAAACTGATCATATCTTTCTTGAATATTTGTATAAATATACCAAGTTTGTGCCTTACATTCGAGTGATGACTGAAGAAATGATCAGAATTCCCATAATGGATTTTAAAGAAATACTAGGCCACATGTTTTCCAACACAACAACGCATAGGAAGGGTGCCGAATTTATCATTCAATGCTCTATCATATTATATTCACCACACACCAACCAATAAGATAAAGTTACATTAACACCTAACCATTTTCATAAATTCATTCTTTCTGAGTCATCATTAGGAGAATAAACATTAAGAATACCAAAAGAAAAATCATTAATTGCCATAATCACCCACAAGACCCGATTTGAAGGATCTTGGCCCGAGGAGGTGATTAAGGATGAGAATTTCAAGATTATGGAAATGCTCGCATCACCTTCTCTATAAATTTTCTAAGTATGAAAATGTGAAAATTTGGGACAATACAAGTTAGCATATTCGAATCAAAAATTAGAAATATTGATTTCATGTAAAAATAATATATCGAGGTTGTTTTAACGTTGAAAATCTAGATGAACAAAGTATTTGTGAGAGGGTTCTCAGTAAGACCTGGACATTCCATGAGATGAAATTCATGAAAATCAGACATATCAAAATCCCCCTTTCATCTAGAATACCATCCTTTGAGCTAAGAATGGAAAACTTATTAGTAAGTGGTATCTATTCTAAATTAGAATGATCAACTTGAATGGAGTGGCATTTGAGACCATTATCTCCTCACATGATGTGGGACACCTTTCGAGGATGGATTGTGATAGCGTCACAGAGGAAGAGAAGTTGAAGATATATTCCCATTATTATCTAAATTTTAAGGAAGAACCCGTATCTACGAGGATTGGAAGGAATGGAACCCAACAAGTGAGGTGGCTCTAATCCTAACTCATCCTTGGATAAAGTGGAGAAGGAGAGGGAGTAACAGAAACCACATGAGTGAGTTTGAGAAAATCACTTCTTATTCTCCACCGTAGTACAACCATCGTCGAGGGTCAACTTTTGGCTTGAACAACATGGGTTGCATCACCACCGGCTTGGAATCGATAGTAGAGGAAAGTCATGAATGCGGTGGTATGGGGATTGAAAACTAAAACACATATAGGGGAGGTTAAAATAAACTAGCTTTTGAAAGATAATTAAGGGCCTAAATTTAATATCTATGTGGTCTCGTATATCTTTCACAAGCTCAACTTCAACACACACAAACTTGTTAGGACAACTATAAAAAAGGATCTTGTTCATGGAAAATCACCCTACCAATGGGTTTTACTATCTCTGGAAGGAAAGATAGAAGATGAACATGGAGACCAGGAAGTTCAATCAAAACTAGAATTTTCAATGAAAGCTGGCTTGTGTGACTAAAATTAGTAGTCTAATAAGAAATTACTAATAGGGTATTTCCCAAATATAAACAAGCCATGTTAAGGAGGAGGCCTTGGAGTTCAAAAATATCACTAAAGGAAAAGAGATAAAACCCTTTGGTGAGGTAAAGGATACATGAAATATTCACACCATTAGAATCCCAATGGTTCTTTATCCATTTGTGAAGCTAGGCTTCTAAGGGAATGCCGCCACAAAAATAAGCAATAACAAAATTATTACGATACCACTTGAAATCAGAGTCTAAACATTCATCAGAAATAACAAAATCCAGGGAGGATTAAAAATGCATACCTCTTCCTATACTTTAAGAACAAATTTCCACACTTGATGAGGAGCCATTTTCACCACCATTTGTAATAGTTGTTGTTATGGAAGAAGATTTGGCCTATTAAATACAACTCACAACCTTAGCAGCAATGAGAAGAAAAAGCTAGGTTTCACTATGATATGACTGAGGGAAAACCCTAGAAAGACTAAAGAGGCATAGATCATGAAATAATGTAACATAAGAGAACAAATAAAAAAAAATAGCATAATTAAGGATCAAAAAATAATGTTTCAATGAATTGGGTTTCTAAAACTTATGTAAATGTCTTGTTAGGTTATAAAATTTTCAAAATATTTCTAGCTATAAAAAGAGTTGAGTGTTTAGTTGATCACGGGTGTATATATAAATATTCAAATTTTAAAGGAAGTAATTTTGAGAGCCATTTTTAATCATAATTAAAAGAAAAACAAATTGATTACAAAAGAAATAATTCCAAAAAGGGTTGCGAAGAATGAAAAATAAGAACATAAATATATTAAAAAAACATGCACACCTAAAGATACAACCTACCATAGACATTAAGTAATATTATATAAACAACAAACATATAAGGACAAAGGTAGGACCAATTAAAAATTATCTCATATATTTCAGAAACCCTTGAATTTATAATGGTAATATTGTCCCTTTTCTTTCCTTTGATGAATTGGAGCTAAAAATTTGAGATTTGATTTTCTCCATTTGATATGCTACCTCTTTATCCTTTCTTGATAATATGAGAATATAAATATGCAATCGAAGAACTATGTTAGAGTAAATCCTTAAAATTATGGCTACCTCATAAAATTATAGCTAGAAAACAATGTTAAACATATAGTTTTCCGTAAATGAAACAATACAACATGTTTTATAGACTCAAAAATCACATTATTTTTATGGTACCTTCTAATAAGTGTCTTTTCGAGTTCAAATGATGCTCATATACTGCATGAAGATCTTTTAAAACAGGTACCATTGGCTCTTAGTATAAATGTAGTTCCAAAATAAGTGCATCAAATTTTCATTTCTCTCGACAATAAAGGAATTTACTAGGTTGAATCAACATACATTTCTATCTTTTACCAAGAAGAAGTTTATAAAGTAAAAATTTCTATGCCAATACTTATGCATATAAATCAACTTTAAACATCCAAATTTGAGCACTTAATTTAGTCCACCACTTATGTCCAAATTTTCAATTTCATTTAATATTGAATTGTAGTAAAAAATATGTGACGCTAATAAAATTTGACACATAACAAAATCCAAGAGAAACATCAACAATTATTGAGAAAAAAATCGAATAAACTTTTTTTCTTTAAAAGGTTTGTAATAAGATATCCATAAACTAGGTTTAAATATTTCTCTCTTAATAAATTCCACGTAACATTAAAAAATTAATAATTAAATATTATTAATTTATTCCAAGTCCACTTTAGATTTATATCCTCTTCTAGGATTTGTTAATTCTCATTTAGAAATATTGACTAAGTTATTTTGTTATTTCATCTTATTTAAAATTCCACCTAAGTTCATCATGGACTAATATCCCCTAAGTTAGTTTAACTCATACTACCCATAATAACTTAACACCAATGGCATCATTTAATTATTTAAACCTTATATTTAATTTTTAAATACCTAATCCATTTTCTCACTATCTAAAAGGCCATGCACACCATTATTCCTTTAATCCCTATATCCAAATTTCAATTATTTCTCTACTGAGACATTAAAAAGGGTCTCAACTTACCCTAAACCATTAAATGGACCCATTCATCTAATAACCATGTTTTAATTAAAATTACCCAACAATAAAATGCCACAACTTGAAAGGTGTATGGTTAATTCTCAACATTAGATTAAATGGACATGAAATCTAAGATTTAGGTATTTTCAAAACAACCCTAAATATCTTTAAAAGGTATTCTTATTCTTTGTTTTACTCTAAACTCATTCATTTGTTCACTCTTGATTTACAAATTGGATGAGTGGAAGCCATGGAAGCAAGGGGGAAACCATGGACAAATTTCTTTGGTTACAATTTTTCCAATGGAAGGATACTTCCTCCCTTCCATTCCATATTTAGTTTAGGTTATTCATGGGTTTACTATTACAAGGTTATCTATTTTTTTAATTATAGAGATTCCACCATGAATTTTGTTTTGGGTATTTAGTTATTCACATTTCTTGAGTTCTTTATTTGGGGAAACCCCATCTTGTTTGATCTAGGAGTATAAACACTTATATACATATATACATGTATATATATACATATATATTTATCGATTATTAGGATGGATCTATAATTTATTTTGATATATAATCATTTAAAGCTCTGGTTTGATAAGAAACATGTTTTTTTTTAAATAAGATCCGCACACATGAGACTATTGTGGGTCACTCATCCTATCACGGTGATTAGTGTGCTACCACGACACCTATAAGGCTTCCAAAGGTCTTGCTAGGTTAGTGTTGAATCATGATCTTTTATAAAATTGTATACACCCATGTATATATTCCTAAATATATAGAGTTGTATACATTTCTACAAATTTTCATGATTATTATAATCCATATTTTACATTTGATAAGTAAAAATTTAAACAACTAAGTAAAATGGATAATTTTATTAGACTATTTGCAATTTCACAGAGACCTATGTTGGTTTTATTCTATCGACACCGGTTGGTCGATTCGGCATCGCCATTATGAAAAAATATTTTCTTAAAAGGGATGTATATAAACATATGCATACATACATACACACATACATACATACATATACATACATACATACATATATATATATATATATATATATATATATATATATGACACACACACACATATACATATGTATGTGTATACGTGTATATATATATATATATATATATATATATATATATATATATATATAATCACCAAATCCAAGTTCAACTCACTGTTTAATAACATATTTCATACGTGTAAAAGACTATTTTCTTTATTCATTTAAAGGAACTAAATATATAGATTTTTACGTTATAACAATAATTGAAATCTAACTACAAAAATTCCTTTTAAATCAAAATACATTTAAATTCAAAAGAGAGAAAGGATTTTAATCATTTACTAGGTGCAAGTATCTTTTTTTCCACAATGAAAATGATATCCATTCAAGAGAAATAAGTATAAATTCCATATAATTTTCAAATACAAGACAACCATTTTACAAAACAAAAGAACAAGAAACTTTGATTTCATTTCCATTTTAAGGAAATACATTTTCTCTAAAACCAACTTTCAAAAGTCCTTCTTTCAATAACTTCCAATATATAACTTGATTTTAAAATTTATAAGAAAATTCTCTTAAAAGGCAATTACATAGATGTCATCCATTTAAATAGAAACAACATGGCCAAATTTACAAAATAACTATCTATTTGTTTGATATTATTGAATACAACACTTTCCAACATGAAACTTGAGCTCCTTCATTTCTTTAATAGCCAAACAAAACCACAAGGAAAGGGGAGTAGGCAACAGTCTACACCCAACCTATAATCCAATGAGAAGGAGAAGCCATCCACCTCATTGGCCCCCGAGCCCTAACAATGGAACAATAAGAGGTATCAAAAACCATGGAAAATTTTACAAGGTTTTAACACATCCATTCACATAAAACTTTCAAAAAAATAAGAAAAACATAAAAATAACAACTTTTAATATTTCAAGGCACAAAGGCTCAATATCCAAGCCAAGGGAGAAAAGAAATATGGAGAATAACTCATTACTCCTAATCGATTAAGCTTCCATCTTAAAAGCCTCCAAAAACATCATCCACATAACCAAAACCAAACTCCTATCCTTCCCTCAATCTCTTATGTCTCCCTTAATCTCTTATCCCTCCCTCAAATAAATATATCAAGATAAATAAGAAATATTTCTTTTATCACAAGGTGGGACACTCAATACAAACTCCCTCCGAATGCATAAAAAAAAATAATATCCCTACCTCAATAAATCTTCATTTTCTTTCTCCTACACAACCTTAAGGTCATACTATCCTCAAATAAAAAAAAATACAACATCCATTCATTTTACAAACATTTGCACAATAAATAAAAATTAAAAAGCATGGGTTAAATCCCTACCTTGCCATTGCAAGAAATATCCAAACCACAAACACAAGCTCCAATTTTTTGCAAGACAAGCAAAAAGCAATCTCCCAAGCTCCCCAAAAGGACTTGAAACAAGCTCCTCCACAAACTCAAGTGTGAAATAAAAACATATAACCCGAAAAAATTCAAAACAACATAATTTAATAGAAAATGAGGAGAGATTGGTGATGTGGCTCCATGTAGGATTCCACATCATTTATCTTCCACTCCACTTCACACGGTCTAACACCAAGCCTAAAGATCATAAATTGGTGGGTGAGAATATGAGAAGTTCTCCTTCCACACACAAACCATTGACCATATTTCAAGGAAACATTTAAAAGCTCATGTGAGAGAGTGACATAATTTCACCTTTTTACCTTCCAAATCACATAATGGGGAGTAATTTTGACCCCTTACCCCATAAGTATAGTTGGTAGGTAAATATAAGAGGTGTGCAACAAGATTAAATTGTCCCACAAGCCTCCAAAAAAATCCGTAAAGCCAAAATCCGAGTTTGACATGCAAGATTGAGTTTTAAACACAATACCAATAAAATACCTTCCGATTCCATAATACAATCAAGGAAAATCTACCAAAATTAAATACCCCTTGGTCACATCCCAATTTACTTTAATTAACATGATTACTCAACTTAAGTAAGAGAACATTAACTCACAATAATAAAGTGAACACATTATAAAAATAAATCACATACTAAACAAATAATTAAAAGGAAAAGGTAAAACAACACATTTACACATGGTCACATTTGAGATCACCCCACCATGGGGACCTCCTAAAAATTCATCAATAACATAAAAACATACAAAAACACAAGTTGCCAAGGTGACCTAGTTACCAATGCCCAATATTATTTCATTGTTGGTCTCCTATCCCCTTTTGTTTGTTGTGATATAATTCATAAAATAATCAAATAGTTTCTCTTCGACCTTGCATCCATATCAATGACATCAAAAAAATAACACACACACACACACACACAAATTCATGTCATCAAATAAAAAGATAAATCATCATCAAAATCAATCTATTTCATCAATTGTTTAAAATTCAAAACTATATCAATTCTATCATTACATCACTAAAAATGAGATCACAAGACTAGCTAGATCGTCTAACAAAATCTATATGTCAAAATCCAAAATGTCAAAGTATATATAAAGTAGTAACTCTAGAACATCATCAATACTGAAATATCAATCCATCCATATAATCCATCATAGGATTCACCACATGTAAATAAGCTAAACCTCCATACCATCTATAAAATAGGCTAATCAAAATATACTAATGTCCATGTCTCTAATAAACAATTATTAAAACATATTATAATAAATGTCGAAGGGTAGTGGTCATTACATCCCCATCCCCTTAGATTTTACTTCCTCCTGAAGTCATGGAAAGAGCTAGGAAAACAAAACATACAAAGCAAAATTTCCACCTTTAATGGGCTTGTTTAATTTTAAGCAAAGTGTGTCCCTCATAACTCCAACTTGATTCAACACTATTAAAGAAGAGATGGGAAACTATAAGGAACAAATATTAATCCTACTCCACACGAGATTGATAGGATTCAAACCTTTAGAATAATTTCTATGAGGTCAACCAAGCTTTAACACATATCATTTACATAGGGTAATTTTCTATGGAATCCCAATGCATGACAAATAAGGTCCTAAAAGTATAATAAAATTCTTGAACACGGGTTGTCCACATAGCCACACATGGGTATATTACACAAGAAGAACAAGAAGGATAAGAATTCTATTTATCTTGAATTTCACTTCGATGTTTGCTATTTTAGACAACGTTAATAGTTCTTCCAATCACGACCTTCAATTTTCATGAGAAAAACACAATGAATCACATGTCTAACAAATTCTAAACCACACAATACGAGGTTTAACAACAAGGAAGACTTATAATTTTAACAAAAGTGTTTACAAAGATGAAGATGTCATTCACTCGATATATAACAGTGAAATTTATTAGTTTTAAACCCGTCCCATCTCTGAAAGAATCTTAAAATGAACACAAGCTTAAAATCACAACACCTAGGGACACTCACGTGAGATAGGAGAAAATAGGCAACATGAGAGATCCAACTAACAACTTACTAGAGAATCACACCAACCTTCTTGTTGAAACATGAAAAAAAAACCTTCACCATAATGTTCCCCAAAGGATAAGGGGGTAACAACATCATGGTTTTAAAAGGAAGGAATATCCCAACATTCCTCCATATCCTTTACATATGTTTCTAATCTTCAATAATCCTAGGTCAGATGACCTAATTCCAACAAAATAAGGGTGCTTCCCATAAAAATGGAGAGATAGAATCACTTTTCAAAGATCACAAATCATACACTTGTCAAGATAAGAAAAAAGGTACGATGGTATGAAAGGTTCTAAAAATGGAAAATTACACACATTAATGTTGAAGGAGTAAAACACTAGAACACATCATATCATCAAGTACTCTAGTATTCAAGGTAGGTAGACAAATTTAAGGGTTCAAAAGGTTTGCAACTATTGTTGGTAAGATAGGCGTAGGGCCCACCAATATGAACATAAAAATTATTCCACTCTATCAAGGTGATACTATCCTTATGCATAATTTTATAAATTTTAGACTAACCATAGATATTTTCAAAGATAATGTAACATGTAGGTTGTGTTATAAACATCATACATGTGTTTGTTATTTAATATAAAAGGGAGGTATAAACATTTTATTATCATGGTTTCAAATTTGGAGTTCATTATGATATTCAAACTAATTCTTCTACTATTCTAGCATTGAACCACTAATTATTCCATGATTTATAGTTTTGGTGTTATTTCACGTATTAATTACTTGTAAAAGATATTTAAAAATTTCAATACTAGCACAATATATGCTATATTAAGGTTATATATAGATTCGATATATTTTTGTAATATTTCAATATCATTTGAAACACTTAAAATCTTAGGGTGTATTGAGGTTAGGAACTTTTATATTAGCTAAAAGGGACTTTTCAATTACTTCTATCAGTCAGATTACACCCTTTATAAATTTTAGGGCATGTAATAAAAATTTATACCATTAAGGTTGTTTATTTATACATTTCACTAGTGTTCAAACCCATAGATTTATTCATTCCTACTTCAAATCACAAAACTCAAGTTTTGTTTACATTCTCTAAGCATATTTCTTATAATTTTTCTAATTAATGCATTCCTTATATTATGACATCTGAAATCATGTATCATTAGGGTCATCACCAATGTTGACATAATTTTTGCCCTTCTATATTGGTGGCAAAATTATTTATTTTACTTATAGGGAGATGGTATGAAAGGTTTCGTGGCTAATTTTCACATAGTATTATTTATTCTATTAACTACGAGGTTAGAGTAAAAAACCATCTTCCTAGTTTCCAAGATTTACTTATTAAGTTTCAAAGGTCCAAGCCTCCCAATTAGAGTTATAATATACTCAGGTTTGTCACATTACCAATTGAATTTTAGTGATTAGGAAGAGCCAAGGTTATCACATTATTAAGTTATATAAACAAGAGAGCATTAAAAAAATGGGACTCATCAAGTTTACAAGAATCTATCAAAAAATTTACATGCATCTAGATGCATTCCCATTAGGTCTCAACAAGTATCAATAAGAGTACAATGAAGGAACACATCATATAGCTATAAATTCATTTTTTTATGAGTTCAAGGAGTTTAGATTGGTGTGAGGGAGAAAACAATGTTTACGGTTTATACTCAAAATAGGTTCACTATAAAAGAGAAAGTTTCCAAACAAAACTTATACCTCCACAAGATACCACCAACCAAGTAGTTAAGACAACAAGGGGAAATAAATTACCCCATAGAAACCAAAATTATTTACCAAGAGAACATCAACATACCAAGAGGGCAGCTAAATGGATTCAATCAAAACATATTTCTTGAGCCAAGAGTTATAACCTTGGATGAAATATCATGATTGATACCTTAAGAACCATAAAAATATATATATAAGTACAAGGCCCAAAATAAACCAAATGCATCCATATTTGTCTCATCATAACTGGATACTAATAGATTATAATTTCGTATACTTTAAGAAATTTAATATATTAAGACAAGGGTATATTTATCTATGGGTCATCAAGACTAAATTAAGCCCCATGCTGTAGGAACTAAACATTTTAATATTTACCCAAAGGTATTATAGTTCAAACATCGGTATTTTCTAAAATATCACAAAGAGACTGAGTTAGGACTCCTATATGTCCATCAGTGGACCATCACATCCCAAAAGTCAAGTATCCACCATAATCCCATAATTATCCAAGAGTTAATCTATCCTTGACCTAATCCATAGGTCCATAGTGAGTACCACATCAATCTAAAGAAGAAAGAAAACTCATACCATGATGGAAGAAAAAATAATCATTATCAATTTCCAACTATACTACATTAAATAAAACATTCTATCTCTAATAAGGCTGAGTATCAAAATATCACCCCTAGATCCTTAACACACAAATCCTATCACTCCAAAATCAAGGCATGATCTAAAGCACCTACGATAACAATCAAAACACTTAGGGTGTACCCCCATATAATGAAATAACATAATAAATAACTAGATATAACCAGTTCATCAGAAGACAAGAAGGAAGAAACATAACATTCTTGATGACATTTAGCCAAGTGGCCATCGAGGCAAAAAAAATCTTTGATTCACCAAACAAATATAAAATCCAAGAAATTTTTACAATATAAAGAAATGGCTAAGTAGCCACATTTCAATCTTCATAAAATCTCGTAATAAGATAAAATAAAATTAAAATAATAGTCTTAGAGCTTCTCAACAGATTAATAAAATAAAAATGTTGGGTCTTGATATAAGGATTTAAGTTTACAATATAAAACAAATGAAATCTCTACATCACAATCACTTCTCAACACTTCATGGATTCATAAGGGGTACTCTATATCAAGCTCACATCTAAGAATATAGATACAATCTCCGGTCTAATATGACATCATGTAATGATATAAACTCCCACAAATGGGGATTAAGTCCTCAAAGCGATGAACACCACAAAAGTCTACAAAGAACCAACAAAGCATACCTAACTTACCTATCCACTAAAAAAATAAGTGAAGTTATAAACAACTAATCAACCCCTAGATCTCCTCCTTAATTACCCTTAACGTCACTTCTAGCACTAATTCTCAAAAGTGTACTAAATAACAACATTCCGGATAAGGGATGGTCTCTACGGGTCAACACCATCACATGACCATAACCAAGAACTAGGAACCCATTAGTAAACACCCTCACAAGGAACCGAATTCCTATCACTCAAGAAGTTTACAAGAATATCAAAATGAATTAATTATTTTTTCATAGTCGTGTTCAACAAGATGTCGACTTAGGTGAATAAAACAATCCAAATAAATTTTATTATTGTTATTAGAGGATCAAGTGTTCTAGGTTTAGGTTTCACTAAATGGTTGTTGTGTTCCCATGTTTTCCCAGGGTTCCAAGTGTTCAACCCACGGCTCTGATACCAAGTGTAACACCCAAATTTTGATGCACAAAACCCATGAGAAAGATCAATAATTACTTTAAAAAATGGAATACATTATTTTTGTTTAAAAGGGTTATAACAAGATACCGATTAATTAGGTTTAAATATTTCTAGTGTAATAAATTCCACATAATAGTAAAGTTGTCGAAATTAAATTAATAATTAAATTTTATTAATTTAAACACATAACACTTTAGATTTAAATCCTCTTCTTGGGTTTCGTTAATTCGTTAATTGATCTTATTGAAAACTCCACCTAAGTTCATCATGGACTAAAATATCCTAAGTTAGTTTAATTCATACTACCCATAATAATGTAACACCAATGAAAAATAATAATTATCTAACCCTTATGTTTTACTTTTAATTACCTAATCCATTTGTTAATTATCTAAAAGGCCATGCACACCATTATTCATTCAATCCCTATAGCCAAATTTCAATTATTTCTCTAGAAACCTAAAGTAAGGTTCTCAACTTACCCTAAACCATTAAATTGCCCCATTCATATAATACCCATATAAATTTAATAAAAATTACCCAACCCCATAAAATGCCACAACTTAAAAGTTGTAGGGTTAATCCTCAACCCATAGATTAAATGGACATGAACCCTTATATTTAAGTATTTTCAAAAGAACCCTAAATATCCTTAAGAGGTCTTCTTATTCTTTCTTTTACTCTAAACTCATTCATTTGTTCACTCTTAATTTGCAGGTTGGATGAGTAGAAACCATGAAAGAAAGGGGAAACCATGGAGAAATTTATTTGGTTACAAAGTTTTCCAGTGGGAGGAGACTTCCTCCATTTCATTCCCTATTTAGTTTTGTTTATTAATGAGTTTTATATTACAAGGTTATCTATTTTTTTATTATAGATATTCCACCATGAATCTAGTTTTGGGTATTTAGTTATTCACATTTCTTGAGTTATTTATTTGAGGAAACCCCATTTCTTTTGATCTAGGAGTATATATAATTATATACATATATACATTCATGTATATATGCATATACATGTATATACATCCATTATTAGGATGGATCTATATTCTATTTTGATATATAATAATTTAAAGCTCTGGTTTGATCAAAAACACGTTGATTTTTCAAAATAAGATTCATACACTGGGACCAATTCCGGTTGCTCAACCGGTCACGGTGCCTCTACCGAGGACCAACGCTGTAAGGTCATCGTCTTCGGTTAGTATTAAATCTTAATCTTTTATAAAATTGTATTCACTTAATATATTTTAGATGTATATATTTAAGAATATATTCCATGTTTAACATTGTATGCATTTCTAACTAAGATTTTCATGATTATTATAATCCATGTTTTACATCTTCTATGTAAATATTTCAAGAACTAAGTAAAAAGAATAATTTTATTAGATGTTTTGTAATTTCGAAAGACCGATTCCATTTTCTATTTTGCCGATGTCATTTGGTTGGTCAACCAACATTCACTATGCAAAAATAGTTTGATTAAAAGGGATGTATAAAAACATATATATTTAGTATATATATATATATATACACACACACACATCAAATCTGATTTAAAATAACTATTTAATATCAGATTTCATAAGTACTAAAAAAATATTTTCTTTCTTGATTAAAATGCACTAAATATATAGATTTTTCCTTTATAACAATAATTGAAATCTAACTTCAATAATCCCTGTTAAATCAATATACATTTAACTTCAAAAGAGAAAAATGAGTTTAATAATTTACTAGGTGCAAGTTTCTTTTCTTTTCTACAATGAAAATGACATCCATTCAAGATAAATAATTATAACTTCGATATAATTTTCCAATACAAAAACCCATTTTACAAAATGGAAGCAAAAACAACTTTTATTTCATTTCAAGATTGAAGGAAATAAATTTTCACTAAAAACAACTTTCCAAAGTCCTTATTTCAATCTCTTCCAATGCATAGCTTGATAATAAAATTTACAAAAATTCTCTATAAAATACAAGTGTAACAAGCCTTCCATTTAAGTGGAAACAATATGGAAATTTTTAAAAATAACTATCTCTTTCTTTGATATTTTTCAAAACAACACTTTTCAAGATGAAAACTTGAGCTCCTTCATTTCTTCAATATCCAAACACAACCACAAGTAAAGAGGAGTAGGAAACACTCTCTACCCAACCTATAATCCAATGATAAAGAGAAGCCATCCTCCCCCATTGGACCCCAAGACCCAACAATGCAGCAATAAGAGGTATCAAATGACCACAAATTTTTTTACGAGGATTCAACACATCCATTCACACAAATATTTAAACACAACAAAAATAATACAAAAATAACAACAACATAAATTTTTCTCAAGAACAAAGGCTCAATATCCAATCCAAGGGAGAAAAGAAATATGGAGAATCACTTATTCCTCCCAATGGGTTAAGTGTTCACCTTAAAACTTCATCCACACAACCAAAACCAAACTCTACAAATAAATGTATCAAGATAAATAAAACATCATCCACACAACCAAATTCTTAAAAAAACTTATCCCTCCCTCGAAAATCTTATCCCTCCCTTAATCTCTTATGTCTACAACCATTTTCCTCTAAAAAGGATTCCAAGTCCAACAAAAATCACAGACAATTTTTCCAAGAAAGAAATATCCCAAGCTCCTCCAAAAATGTGAGTGTGAAATAAAAACATGTAACCCTAAAAACATAAAAAAACATACATAAATAGAAATTGAGGAGAGAGTGGTGATGTGGCTCTATGTAGGATGCCACATCAATTTTCCTCCACTCCACTTCACATGGTTAAACACCAAGCCCAAAGCTCATAAACTAGTGGGTGAGAATATGACATGTTTTGCTTCCACACTAAAACCATTAACCATACTTCAAGCACAAAAATAAAATCTCTTGTAAGAGATTGGATTAATTTCATCTTTTTACCTTTCAAATCACATAATGGGGCCTAATTTGGACCTGTTACCCCATAGGTATAGTTGGTAGGTGAATATAAGAGGTGTGGGACAAACTTAAATTGTCCCACAAGCCTCCAAAAAAGATCCTAAAGACAAAATTAGAGTTTCACATGGAAGATTGAGTACACAACACCAATCTTAAAAATCCCTTCCAAATCCATAATACAATAAAAAAATCTACCAAAATTAATTACCCCTTGGTCACATCCAAATTTTATTTAATTAACATGATTAAGCAAATTAAGTAAGAGCACATTAACTAACAATAGTAAAGTGAACATATTACAAAAATAAATCACATAGTGAAAAAAAAAAGTATAAGGGAATACAACACATTTACCCATGGTCGCATTGAGGTCACCCCTAGAATGGGGACCTCTAACAAATTCATCAAGAGATTATTCTTTGCACAATTTTTATGAAAACCTTGAGGATATATGATCAATACAACACAATCTAACTCTCACAAGTTGTCACACTAGAGAGTGGAGATGTTTCCTGACAAGGTTCAGGTTACTAAAGACAATAATTAAATCCTGATTCTCTTTGCATATTTTGGTAGAGGAATTCTTTCAATTTGTTGATACACAATACAAATAGAGGTGGTTCATGTAGGATTTATCATTTGAGAAGTGTTTTGGTGGGAAGTTAAGAAAGATAAAGTTGATTATACCAGATATTTGAAATCCTTTACAAATATTGGAACACTCACTGACAAAATTAATCAAAATACCCAATCCTTCAACTAGTAGGTGTCTATCAATGGAGGCCCGTAGATGCATGATTTCATACACTCTCCAAAAATTCAACACAAATGCTCATGTTAGAGACTCAATTAAATGTTGGAAATCACTGATTAGTCATGCCTAAGGGTACACTCATAGGCTTACAAACAATCTTTATCAACATAGTGAAAATAAAGTGATTTTAAATTATTCATTTCATTACTAGATGAAACCCCTTATCATAATGAAATCAAAAATGCCACAATAATAACACATGGAAACGAGATCTTTGTGATTCATATGGATTTTAAAATAATATTGCAATAGAACATGAAAACTATTTGAAGAGATTTTGAAATAAAACAAACACAATTATGTTCAAGATATACACAAATTCATTCAAGTTTCACTAGATTCATCAGCAGGGGAGAGTTTTTTTTAACAATATCAAATATTTTCGATGGCTCAACACTTGCAACCATCTTGACATGACTGAATCTACAAAAGAGAAATAAACAGGTTTCTTGGACGGTCTCTCAGGAAAATGGTTTTTCGCAAAATTTCTTAAAAAGTTAACTCGACCTTATGTAAGAGTATTCTCATTGCATTTATACAATTTCACTTTCTCACTCATCTCAAATTTCCCCAAAAATAATAATATTCAAGGTATACTTTGTTTGTTACATATTTCTTCTAGAAAGTGATGTTTAACAAATTTACACCTAAAAGTTGCACGTGTACAAAAGATAAGCTATTTCATTTATTTCCACTGGTTGTTTTAACTAGGGCATCTGGTCATCTCCTCTCGGTAGCATGTCCATCCTATTTTGAGCTTATAGCTTCCTTCTCCACACCTTTTTCCTCTGCATGACTTGCTCTACCGATAATTCATTTTTCAGTAGGTGCCCAAGCAACTCGTTTCAAAACTTCAACCTGTTGCATTTCTTAGATTTATAAATTGATCTCGCACAATCATTTAGATTACACTTCGCTAACAAAAATGATGAGAGACCATGGAATTAAACAAAAAGATGAAAGCAATTGAATCCCTTAAGGTTCCTAATTTGCGTAGGAGTAATAATGGCAGAAAAACCAGATGCATTATATCACAACCGTTGGCTCTATCTTTCAAAACTTTAGATTTGAGCCATCCATGTGGAAAAGATTTGAGTTGAAGTAGATCTGGGGTTTCTTTTCACATTTTGTATCACTTAAATAAAATAATTGCTTTTAGACAATTTGGCCCACCCACCGCTTTGAATATAGGCCCTATACACCGGCTTTCCTTGGTGTCGACGGGGATGTGGCTTATTTTATGATGTTTTCTTCATTTCAAAATAGAGCTTAGAAACTCCAAAGTGCTCTGAAGACCCACCTCCCCTCTTTTGATATAGACTCAACACGCATATTTACTTGGGCATTAGCGGGGCCACACTTCACTTTTATACTATATTCCATTTTAATAACAAATCCAAAAGTTACAAAAACCTCTATCGACCCACCTCCCCGCTTTTACTTTCCAATGTTGACTCAAACATCTAACATTAATTGGTCCCCCGCAGTAGTCATGCAAGTCATTTGATAACTTTACTCCTTTTCACAAAACAAAGCCCAAAAACTTCAAAGTGTTGATAGCCCGCCTTCCTACTTTTGATTTAAAAGCGGCCACGTGTCCTCTTGCAGGCCTTAGGCATTTATTTTATTTTTAATATTTTTTCCATAACGCCTTAAAACACAAAAAGGCTAGCTTTCCCGCAACTACTCAACTTATGACACGTTTATACCTTCGGGTAAAAAGTAAGAAATTTTCTCTGCCACTTCATAATTTTGACTTGCCAATTAGAAATAAACAGAGCCATGAGGCCAATTTGACATTTTTGCAAAAGTGGAAAAAGTGATAAGTTCACCAAATAAACCCACCATGTCTTGTCCAATTAGAGATGGACACGTATTTGCAAACGTTAAGATAAAATTTGATAGGGAAAACATGATCGTGGAAAAATAAAATGTAGGGGAAACTTCACCATTCATGCCTAGAATTCAAAATGTTCCTCATGAACAAAGAAACTACAAATAATACATGGCTAAACGTGATCCATGACCATAGAGAAGGATTAACAATGCCATACAAATGAAGGAAGAAGTGTTCATGCATCCATACACGGAGAAATAAAATACTTCAAACCAAGCGAACTAAGAAATATTTTGAACAAATAGGGCGAGATTAAATTGAGCACCAACATCGGCTCCGACTTGGGGATGGGCACTCCCAACGAGTGCCACAAGAACAACATAGCAGACCATGTGCCAAAAATCCATTGGGAAATGGATTCAAGAACCGACCTCTAGAACAAAGAAACAATAACCAACCCTCCCAAGAATGAACCGAGAAACCAATAACAACCATGAAAATTGAGACAGAAAAAATGTTAAATAATAGAACAAACCGAACGACTATATAGTGTACAATGATGTGTACCTTGATTATGAGAAATCAATCAAGGAAATGTTTTAAGTGCCTGCCATTAACAAGAAACTCAAGCAATTCCCCATCTAATTCTTTTAAGAAAAAGGTGTGCTCACTAATCTGAATGTCAATAGAATAAGGGCCCATCCATAATGCATCAAACTTTCCATGCTTTCCCTTATCCTCATGTATTCTATCCCATAATAGCACAAGATCTCCCACATTGAAATCTCTTGGAGTTACCTTTTTATCAAATAATTTATTTAATTTCTCCCTGAAATTCACATGTCTTTGATGGGATTCTCTTCTCTCTTCATCTAATTCAACAATTTGATTGATACGAGCATCATAGGGACTGACCTCTTGGTCCTCCAATTATTGAATAAATTGGTAAGAAGATAATTGCATATGTAGGGGAAGTAGAGCTTGAGTTCCATACACCAACTCAAATGGAATTTTTCCAGTAGCTCTTTTAATAGTGATTCTATAACCCAAATATAAAATTTCAACTAATCTCCCCACTTTCGTTTGTTTAACTAAAAGGTTCTCCTGATTAACTTTGAAAAATTCTTGTTGTTTGATTTTACTTGTCCTTTACCTTGGGGATTAAAATTTGAAGCATATGTTAAATTGATCCCATAGTCATGACACATAGCTACTAAATGCTTGGATCAAAAAATCATAGCATTATCAAGAATTATCTTAGTAGGCACTCCAAACTTGGAAATTATATGATTCATAATCAAGTCCATGTTGGTGCTTGATTTAATCTCACCCTATTTGTTCGAACCATTTCTTAGTTTTCTTGGTTTGATGTATTTTCTGTCTCCCTGTATGGATGCGTGAAAATTTCTCCTTCATTTTTATGCCATTGTTAATCCTTCTCTATGATCATGTATCACAGTTAGCCATGTATTATTTGCAATTTCTATGTCCATGAGGAACATTTTGAATTCTAGTGCAAATGGTGAATTCTCCCCTACATTTTATTTTTCCATTATCATGTTTTCGTTGTCAAATTTTATCTCAATGGCTGCAGATACGTGTTCATCTCTGATTGGAGAAGGCATGGTGGGTTTATTTGGTGAACTTGTCACTTTTGCAAAAAATGTCAAATTTTCCTGCTGCTCCGTTGATTTGTAATTGGATGGTCAATATTATGAAGTGGTAGAAAAAAATTCTTATTTTTTCCCCGAAGGTGTACACGTGTCAAAAGTTGAGAAGTTGTTGGAAAGATGGCCTTTTTTGTTTTAAGGCATTATGACAAAAAGAGTAAAAAGGTAAAAGAAATTCCTAAGGCCTCCGAGAGGACACATGGCCAATTTTAAGTCAAAAGTGGGAAGGTGGGCTATCAGAGCACTTTGAAGTTTTTTGGATTTGTTTTTTGAAAAGGAGTAAATTTATAAAATGATCCACGACTCCATTGGATCCACATCAAAATTTAAAAGTGGATAGGTGGGTTGTTGGGGCATTTTGAGATTCTCACTTTGTTTTGAAAGAGAATAAAAGTCATAAAGTAAGCTTCAGCCCCACTGTTGACGCCTAGGAAAGCCATGTGTAGGGCCTATATTAAAAGTGGGTGGGCATGCCAAATTTTCTAAAAGTACTCATTTTCTTTAAGTGATGTAAAATGTGAAAAGCACCCCTGACCTACTTCAACTCAAATATTTTCCATGTGGATGACTCAAATTTGAAGTTTTAGAAGATAGAGTTAACGATCGTGATATAATGCATCTAGTTTTGACACCATTATTGCTCCTACACAAACTAGGGACCTTAAGGGATTCAATTTTTTCACCCCTTTTGGTTAATTCCATGGTCTCTCATAGTTTTTGTCATCGAAGTGCAATAGAATTGATTGTGGAGTTCGATTTGTAGATATGAGATGTGCAAAAGTTGAAGTTTTGAAACAAAGTTGCTCGGGCACCTATAGAAAACGAATTATCAGTAGAGTAAGATACAGAGGAAAAGAATGCAGAGAAGGAACTCAAAAGAGGATGGAAATTATACTAGAGGAGATGAATAGATGCCCTGGTTAAAACAACTAGTGGAAATACTTGAAAAAACATACCTTTTGTACACATGGAAAATTTTGGTGTAAATTTGTTAAACGTCACTCACTGGAACAAATATGTACCAAAAAAATTATTCCTCGAATATTCTTCTTTTTGGGGAAAATTTAGGATGAGTGAGCAAGTAAAATTGTATAAATGAAATGAGAATACTCTTCCATAAGGGAGGGGGTTAATTTTTATGAGAAAGTTTGAGAAAAACCATTTTTCTCGAGAGACCATATGAGAAAACTATTTATTTCCCTATGTTTGTATATTTGGTCATGTCAAGATGGTTGAAAGTGTATAACCATTGACAAGATCTGAGATTGTTGAATAAAATATCCCCTGCTTGATGAATCTAGTGAACCTTGAATGAATTTGTGTTGATCACGACCATAATTGTGTTTACTTTTATTTCAAAATGTCTTCAAATATTTTTTCATGTTCTTGTTGCAATATTATGTTAAAATCCCCTTCAATCACACAATATCTTGTAAATGTGCTAGTATTATGGCATTTGCAATTTCAATATGAGAAGTGGTTTCATCGGTAATGAAATAAACAAATTAAAATCACTTTAATTTCACTATGTTGATAAAGATTTTTGTAATCCTATGAGTTTATCTTATGTGTGGCTAATCAGGGATTTCCAACATTTAATTGAGTCTATAACATAAGCCTTTGTGTTGAAATCTTTAAGAGTGTATGAAATCGTACATCTCTCGGGCCTCGATTGATACACACCTTTCGGTTCAAGGAATGTCTTGTGCTATTTTGATGCATTTTGTTTTGTGACTTTTCCAATATTTGTAAAGGCTCTCAAATATCTCGGTATTTTTAAATTTGTCTTGCTTAACTTCCCACCAAAAAACTTCTCAAATGATAAATCCTACATAAACCACCCCTGTTTGTACTATGTATCCATAAATTGAATGAACTCCACTACCAAAATATGTCAAGAAAAACAGGTTTCAATTATTGTCCTTAGTAACCCGAACCTTGTCAAGGAAACATCTCAAATCTCTAGTGTGACAACTTGTGAGAGTTAGATTGTGTTGTACTGATCATATTTTCTCAACATTTTCATGAAAAATGTGCAAACAAGGATGTTCGATATCCTTCACCAACACAAAGTTACAGAATGGGTCCTCTCACCTGGTTGAACGCACAACCTAAAGGAGTGAGGGTAAATCAAACCATAACTAAGGTGTTATCCAATTCTCCAATGCTTGAGTGAAAAAGAGTTAGTTGAATCCCCTCCCTAGCTACAAAACAACTTATACCATGATTTTTTTGTCTCTAATTATCTTGTTAAATTTGTGATGTTTCTCAGCTTCCAAGGGAGAATCAATTTGGATACCAAAACTAAAGTGGCACCATTATCGGGATTATTTTTACAAATGCATACATATACGGACCCTAGTAATGTTTCTTACATGATTTAAGTGTAAATATGTTGTTTAAACATCATCATTTGTTGAGATTTGTAAGAATTATGTGGGATTACAAGTTCATTGTGTAGTATTTCTAGTTTCTAGTGGTTATTGCACTAAATTTGCATCAATAGTGATAAATGTGAGTAAAGGAAGGTCATATTTGTTAAGATTTATAGAAATTAAGCATTTATAGACACTTGGCAAGTTACTTATAGTGCATCTGCACAACTAAGGTGAAAATCTTAGTGGTGACTCCGTGTTGAATTGAATTTTTGATGATTACCAGTATCTTAACCTGTGTCAAGTGAAAATTTTCATTGATATTTGAAAATCTGGAGGAAATAAGGTCTTTCTTCACTACGGATCCTACTAAAAATTTATTTCTATAACTAGCAAAAGAAAATTCAGAAGGAAAACAAGTCTAGAAATTTTTTGGAAATCAAAAATAAAAAAAGGAGATACAAGTTTTGAAAAGTGATCAATCTATTGTTGAAGATTACCATTCATCTTCAAGTGATTCTTAATTAGGTAATATTTATAAAATTTGAGTTCTCCAATAAAAGAGGGGCCATCATTTGCGTTTGAAAAGCTTGCCTCTTATTTTTCCGATGTTTCTTCCAAGATTCATAGGGTTTTCCATGAATTTGAGTCATTAGAGAATATTTATTTTGAGAGCTATATTCATGTGCTCCAAATACCCCTCGTCCCTTATCATTTGGGTTCTCCTAGAAAATCACCTCCTCAAGGAAATATGGCCTAACCTCCACCTAGACCTCCTTTTATTATCAATACTTTTAGACCTATAGATTTTAGAGGTGTGGATGGATATCCTAATATGGTGCCATAAGATGTTAGAAATAGGTTCCCAAAGTTTCAAGGAAATAATACCATCACTGGTAACCACCATTTAAGAATCTTGTCAATATGATGGAAGATTTTTAAATTGAGTTTGAGGACATGTTTATAAAACTACTTATTCATACTCTTGAGGAGGATGCATGTGACTGGTACAAGGCTTTACAAAATAATTCATTAGATTCATGGACTTAGATGAAAAATGTCTTTAGATTGCAATATGGGGATAAGATAGATATCGGGATCCTTTTATCTCAATTTGAAAATATAAATAAAAATCTAAATGAATTTGTCCATGATTTCAATACTAGGTCCAATAAAACCTTAAAAAGGTTACCTATAATCTTAAGGCAAGGTGACTATTTGATTAATTATTATGATGTTTTTTATAAAAAAACTGCTTATTACTTAAGAGAAAAAACTCGGGAACATTGAGGCAAGCCTTCACTATGGCTTTACAAATAAAAAATAACATCAAAGCAGTTGGAAAGCCTCCTAAAAGGGAAGGTGTTAAGTTGATCAATCCTAAAAGACCTCAATCAAGCAAAGCTGCGGATCTGGAATAGGTTGTAAAAAATTGGATGGAGCACTTAAAGAGATATCCTATAAAATGGCTAGAGATTAAAAAGAGATAGGACAAAGTTCTAATGGTTAGCATAAGCCACAATGTCATGAGATATTTGGAAATAATCCCAGAGGTGATCACAGACTAGATGACAGAGGGAAAGGGCTCATGGGATCAAGAAATAAACAACCTCAACCCATGGAGAATAGATTGGTGCCTGATCCTTTGATTGCTAGAGTTTCTCATATGGAAGAATCCCATGTAATTGAGTGGTGTGATAGTTATTTTTACCACACTCTCCATGTGATGTAGATAAAGAAGTGAAGGAAGTAGATCTTGATGAGTAATATGATGATGTGTGCATGATGGAATGCCCTGCAAATTCACATAGCATGGAGCAACATCAACTGAATTGATAAGTGCAAGAACAATTGAAAACTTATAGGATTTTGTCCACTGGGTATTACCTCTTCCTCCTATTAATACTTTTGAAATTGATAAGGTGCAAGAATTTGATCTACCTAATCATGATTTTGAATACTTAAAGGCTTTGATGATTAAAACGTATGATGGAGGGATCCCTTCTGAAGAAGACATGAAGTTTTTGATGAATGCATTAGTGGCTCAAGAGAAATAACATAACACTAGAAGTAAGGTTGTCAAACTAGTAGGGCTACAAACCAAGCCAAAATTTTCTAGTTCTTACCAATATCCCTAAGGATACCCCTAAGAAAGATACAACTAGAAAAGGCCTAACTACCCCAAATGGAACTTGTACTCCTCATGCCCAAATTATCAAGACCCCCATATTATTAGACGAAGTTGTGAACCTCCATTTTAACACTTCCCTACCCAAATATGTTCCTTCTAACATAGCCCAAATCTTTAGTCAAGTCAAGGTCATTGTTTAAATTGTTGAATTACTTAGAATACCTTAGCATAGGAAAAGGGCATTAGAATATTTGGGATTTAAGGAATAAAAGATTACTTGATGGAAAAAGAGTTAATAATGTAGAGATTCCTCCTATTATTTAGAATCGAAATACCACAAGCAATGGAGGAACTAGGCGAATCATTTGAGGTATATTTAGGAACTACTCGGTTAAATCTAAGTTGGATGTTGATCCATTTTTACCACTTTCATTATTAAGTATAGGATGGTACATAATTGCATGTTTGATTCATGAGCCTCATGTAATGTAATGCCTCTTGAGGTAATGAATGAGCTAAATATCAAGGTAACAACAACTTTTGGGAAATATATTGTTATGGATTCAAGAGAAGTGTTAGTAATTATATATTTCAAAATAATGGTAGTGCTTACTAACAACTTATCCAGAAAATGCTTAACCATGAAGGTGGTTATCGTGGACTTTCCTACCAAGTGTGGGATGTTATTGTCTAGAAAATGGGAAGCTAGTGTGTGGAAGTGTACAAATGGACATGTCTTATGCAACCATATGAATTAAGAGCATCATTGTGAAGCTATATGGTGAGAATAAAATGTTACATCTCATTGAGGACCCTAACAATGCTTCTTATGAAGTATTTCACATAGATGTTGATGTTGATAAATTTTTGGGATATGCTGATTGGAAGGAGCACACAATTGAGGAGTGCAAGTAGCCATGAGCTGATTGGTTCTCCTTGGACTTTAATTTTAATGGAGCATATTCTAGATCTGGTAATGGCATTGGTTTTGTCTTGATATCTCCAAGCCAAGAGGAGTTTAACTTTTCTTTTAAACTCAATTTTGAGTGCACAAAAATATTTTTGAGTATGAAGCACTACTCTTGGGTCTAAGGATTGCATGGAAATATGGTGTTAGAGACATTGTTATTAAAGGAGATTCAAAGCTGATAGTCAAGCAAGTTAGAAAACTATATGAAACAAAGAATCAAAGAATGAAATATTATAAGCATGCAGTTTGGGACTTCATTGAAATGTTTGATTCTTTCAATATAATACATCATGATAGGAGCTATAATACTATAGCAGAAAAATTGGTAGTATTGGGATCTAGGTTTGAAAATTGTACAATGTCTCCCTATTGTGAATATGATATTGAAATATTGAATTGTGCCTTCTATCCCTAATAATATCAAGCATTGGAAGGTGCTTGAAGATGATGCTCAGGTCCAAAGATTTTTGTAAAATAAAGGAAAATTTTCCTATCAAAGTATGGGATGGGAACCAATGGTTTGTGTAAATGATGGAAAAGATACCTTCTTCGTAAGGACATTATTCATTGCAGAATAATACTATTCCCAGAGGGTTGGTTGTTGCACTAGAATAAAATTTTGATAATGTTGATTACATTGTAAATAGACACATGTCAGCCTTGAGGGATGTTGGAGAATATGACCTAGGAATAAATGATAAACCTAGGAGAATATGGCTAGGCAACAACTTGAACAGAGAAGAAAAGTAGTCATATGTCCAATTGCTAAAAAAGTATCAGGACTACTTGGCTTAGTCATATTCAAAATTGAAAGCATACAGGGAAGACCTCTTTCAACATAAAATACCCCTAGAAGCTAATGCCAAGCCATTTAGGTAGAAACAAAGACCAATTAATCCTCTTCTTTCCTAAAAAATTCAAGAAGAGTTGAAAAATTTAAGGGATGGAGGAATTATATAGCCTCCAAGATATGTATCATGGGTAGCAAACCTGGTACTTATTCGAAAGAAAAATGGGGATATAAAATTATGTGTTGACTTCATAAACTTAAATAAGTCATAAATCATGATAAAGTACGTATTTACTTTAGCTCATGTTCACCTAGGTACATTATTTACCTTTATTGTATTTATCCTCACCCACTTATGTGTGTGAATATTTATTTTTATTTATTTAGATATTAGGAGATATTAAATAGTTGTTCGGTATAGATCCTTCCTTGATCTATGGTATTGACTAGTTCTTTCCTAGATCTATGGTATTGACTAGATCCTTGATGTCTAGTTCTCTCATAAATCTATGGACTTGACTAGTTCTTTGATGACTAGTTCTTTCCATGATTTATGGCTTGATCTATGACCTCGACTTGTTCTTAGATTGTTATTACTTGACTCTATATAAGCAAGGCCCATCCTCATTGTATTTCATTGAGTTCCATAATAATATATGATATTGCTACTCATTTGTTTGCAAAGGTTTATGTAAAGTTATTCTAGTGAATTGCTTTCATCTTATTGATCATGATGTTTGATTAACATGCATTCTTGGCTTGGCACGATTTGGTTATCGTTCCTTTTATGGTATCAGAGTAGGAGATTGCTATTGACATCTGTCTGTAAGTTTTATTTTACAAATAATTTTTTTATATATTCATATATTTCAGGATTTGCTCATATTTTGTTGTTGTGTTCACCCATTGAAATTCTTAGCCCAGTCATATGGTATGGTCATATGAGGGCTTAAAGCTTGTGATTCCTACTAGTAGGTTCTTAACTCCAGCCCCCTTTCATTTTATTTGGGTGGCGAAGGAAAGATAATTTTTTATTCTTTTTAGCAGCAAATAAAATAAATAATAGAGCATAATATTGAAAAACTTGTATGTTTTGATTGGTAACTCATTTCTAAGTGCCGTTAGTTTTTATGCTCTTTGCATTGAAAATATTTATTTTGAGAATCACACTATAATTATAAAGTGCCATATTGTAACACACACTCATTATAAAGTGCCAAAATCTGGGGGGCTCTTGTTGCATTATTTGGGGGTCTTGTTGCATTGCTTGGTTCTTGCATTTCTTTTGGTGATTTTTTGAGGATGACATCTTTATCTACTTCTACATTAGATCATGTTGATCCATTAACAACACATAATTACCACACATGGAAACCAAGAATGGAAACAAAAATTAAGCGGAAAGGATTATGGGCTTTTACTTCTTAAGAACAACCCATGTTCACGAGAGAATATGAGAAATTTCAGTACTAGTGCAAATTTGATGAGTGTATGGGTTTGATAGGAACTTGTGTAAGTGACAGTCTTTTATTTCATTTGGAAAAGTGTGACTCTCCTTTCAAAATATGGGAGAAATTGGATGATTTATTTGGTAAGGTGGATCATATGAGATCCATGCAACTTGAAATAGAGATCACTTCTCTTAATCTTGAAAATTTTCCAACAATTATAGACTATCTTAGCAAGTTCAAGAATTTGTTGACACATTGAAGGGGAGTGGAAGAGATAAGAAAGATTAAGAGTGTGTTTACTTGATTCTATCCAAGTTGAGAGGACCATTCCAAATTTTTGCTTCTACCTTTTCTCTATCATGGATGCCTTAGGTGAGACATTAAAAATTCCTAACTTAGAAACATTTTTTGAAAGACTTACTAGGAAGAATCCAAATTGTCTCACCTTGAGTCTTCCACCTCTCAAAAGGCATTAGTTGCATCTAATCCTAACGGCAAGGGAAAACCAAATAGTAAAACCAAATCCACCCCTTCTCCATCTCAAAATGTTCCTAAACCCAAAGAAAACAACTCAAAACCCAAGGAGTCTTCTAAATCCAAGAATAAGTCTAGCTGTTCATGCTCTTTTTGTGGGGGTAGTAATCATGAAGAAAATACGTGTTATAAGGGAATGCAAGCCTTAGAGGATGTAGTCAAGAAACACAAAATTTATATCTCTACTCCACCTCCTTCTAATCAGCATGGAAAATCCCTTAATGTTGTTGGGAGATCTCGTGCACCACTTACGACAGGTTGGGTTATAAATTTGGTGCTTCTCATCACATGACTTCTTCTAAGGAGTCTTTTGTTTCTCTAGGTTTGAGTTCTACTTCCAAAATTGAGGTTGGAGATTCTTCCTTTTTTTCTATTAAAAGAAAAGGTGATATATAACTTGATGGTGGCAGTATCCAAGATGTACTATATGTTCCTAACATCACTACAAATTTGCTTTCTGTGTATCAAATTTGTCATTGTGGTCAAGGGAAAACAATGACTTTTACACCACATGGGGCAGAAGTATGAACTTTCTTGGAGCTAAATTAACTTATTTCTCAGGGTATTGTTGATCATAGTTCTAGACTATATCAATTTGAGGGTTTTGATGACACTTCCTCTATAGGGACAGGATTGGTTTCTCATGTAGATTCAGAGAGTAAGCTTTGGCATGAAAGATTTGGACATCTTAATTACAGATATTTGAAGGAGTTGAGCACTCATGGTATGGTATATGGTATTCCTAGAGTTTCTAGTTTTGAGGGAGTTTTCTCTCGCTATGCATTAGGAAACAACACCAAAATCCATTTCCTAAGAACTTGTCTAAGAGATTTTCTTCACCACTTGAGCTTGTGCATAGTGACTTGATGGTTTTTCCTACCTCTTCTTTCTATGGAGCTACGTATGCACTTACATTTATTGATAATTTCTTCAGCTTACTTGGGTTTATTTTCTCAAGTACAAAAGTGATTTTTTCACACTTCAAGTCTTTAATAATTTGGTCGAGAAACAATATTCTAGTTGCATCAAGAACCTTTGTACCGATAATGGGGGGAGTACTTCAGCAATGATTTTTTAAATTTTTTTTCAACTCAAGGCATATTCACAAACATTCTGTTCCTCATACTCCACAACAGAATGGCTTATCGAGAGAGGAAGAATAGAACTTTGAAGGAAATGGCTAATTATATGATGTATTCTACAAATATACCTCTTATCTATTGGGTAGAAGCAGTTAATTGTGCTAACTATATTTAGAATCGCACACCACATAGAGAACTTGAGAATTTGACTCCAGAGGAAGCTTGGTCCAACACTAAGCCATATGTCTTTTTTTTTTTAGTCTTTGGGAGCTATGCTTGGGCCTTTGTACCGAAGAAGAAAATGAAAGCTTTGGATAAGAAGAGTAAACCCTTGATTTTTGTAGGGTATTGTGAGGACATGAGAGCTTATTGTATTTTAGATACTTGATACACATGATGTTATTTTTTGAACACATGTTTAGTTTGATGAGCGTTTCACTCCTCATGATTCTTCATCTTCTTCCATTCCTTCTTCTTCGTTGTCTCATCTTGAGGATCCTTTCTTTGATGAGATTGATAAGGAGGTTATAGATTCCATTGAGGATCCTATTCCCACCGATGTTGTTGCTATGCCTAAGTGGGCTCATACTACAATTTTTGAGGCAACACCTTTCATAGAGGATCTTACACCCACTAGGCATCATCACGCACATTCTATAGGTTTTTGAATTTTGTGTCAGGCAGTTTCTAAGGATCCAAAGTATTTTTCAAAGGCTCATGGGATATTAGAGTGGGATGATTCGATGGCAATGTGTGTATTCTTCTTTGATGAAGAATCATACTTGGGATTTAGTATATCTTCCTAAAGGAAGAAATATGGTTAGGTGTAAGTGGGTATACCGAACCAAATATGTAGCTGATGGGTCCATTGACAAGTATAAGGCTCATCTTGTTGCAAAGGGTTTTTCACAAGTTAAAGGTATTGATTACTTTGATACTTTTACACCCATTTCCAAGATGGATTTTTTATGCCTTGTACTTGCTATTGCTACATCACAGGGGTGGCCCATATACCAAATAGACGTGAAGAGTGCCTTCTTATATAGAGATATACAAGAGGAAATATATATGCAGTAGCTAACTAGATTTGTTTAGGATTCTTCTCTTGTTTATAGGCTCCGAAGGTCTCTCTATGGTCTCAAACAAGCCCCTCGGGCTTGGTATGAGAAGAAGGATTCTTGTCTTATATCTCTTGGTTTTGTTTGTTGTAACTCTAATCATACAAAGTGTATCTCCGGCATGTCGGTGAGGATATTGTGATACTTTTCTTGTATGTTGATGATCTGTTACTTTACTAGCAGCTCTTCTTCCCACATTCGGAGTATTAGGAGGGCTCTTTCTACACAGTTTGAAATGATAGAACTTGGGCAATTGAATTGTTTCCTTGGTTTACAATTTCTTAGCATGATTTAGGGATTCATTTGAGTCAGCAATGGTACACCCATGATCTTCTTAGGTGCTTTGATATGGCTGATTGTAAGCCAAGTCC
Organism: Taxus wallichiana var. yunnanensis; assembly: GCA_018340775.1. Classification (NCBI taxonomy): domain Eukaryota; kingdom Viridiplantae; phylum Streptophyta; class Pinopsida; order Cupressales; family Taxaceae; genus Taxus; species Taxus wallichiana. Next base: position 967,527,696 of record CM031239.1, on the reverse strand, counting down.
ATCTCCTTTTTAGTTTGGGTTACTCTTACATCCACATGTACCACACCACTTTGTGATCCTATGTTGTATAGGTAGTTGGTTGGAAGTATCATGTACTTGACCCATACTCACCCTGATATTTCATTTGTAGTAGGGCTTGTATCTCGTTTACACATTCTCCTCATAGTAGTCATTGGCAGGCTGCTAAAAGGATTTTACGCTATTTACAGGGCACTTCCCACTTTGGCCTACACTACACTAGGGGTTCTACTCAGTTGGTTGGGTATATAGATTCAGATTGGGTAGGTTCTATTGATGACAGAATTCTACTTTTGGCTATATTTTCTATCTTGGTTCTTCTCTAGTTGCTTGGGCGTGCAAAAAGCAACAAGATATTGCACTTTCATCTTCAGAGGCAGAGTACAGGGCAGCAGTTATAGTGAGTCAACAGATTCTTTGGCTTTGACAGTTATTGACAGAGTTTGGATTCCCATAGGATTCACCAAATGTACTTTGGTGTGACAACCAAAGTGCAATTCACATTTCTCATAACCCAGTTGAGCACCAGCAGACCAAGCATATCGAGATACACATCCACTTCATTCGGCAGCACATTCAGGATGGAGTTATTTGCTTGGAGTACCTTCTGACTCAGTAGTAGGTTGTAGACATCTTTATGAAGCCTTTTGCATCACCTCGCTACCTTAAGTTGTGTGGCATGCTTGGGGTTTCAAAATTTATTCTTGGGGGGTGTTCATGAGAACATCTTCCTTCTTCTTCTTCTTTCTCTTTCCTTATAGCAGGATTCTTTCCTTCTTTTGGTTCAAGATTTCTTCATGGATATATTGTACATGAGTACCTCATCAGGCCTAGTTGTCGGGACTCATACTGTGGACATGCCACTTCTATTTTGGCCCCTAGCTTCACTTGAGGGGGTGTTAGAGTAGGTATTTACCTTAGCTCATGTTCACCTAGGTATATTATTTACCATTAATGTATTTATCCTCACCCACTTATGTGTGTAGATATTTATTTTTATTTAGTTAGATATTAGGAGATATTATCTAGTTGTTAGGTATAGTTTTTTCCTTGATCTCTGGTATTGACTAGTTCTTTCCTAGATCTATGGTATTGACTAGATCCTTGATGTCTAGTTCTCTCATAAATCTATGGACTTGACTAGTTCTTTTATGACTAGTTCTTTCCATAATTTATGGCTTGATCTAAAACCTTGACTGGTTCTTAGATTGTTATTCCTTGCCTATATAAGCAAGACCCATTCTCATTTTATTTCATTGAGTTCCATAATAATATATGATATTGCTGATCATTTGTTTGTAAAGGTTTATGTAAAGTTATTCTGGAGAATTGCATTCATCTTATTGATCGTGATGTTTGATTAGCATCTGTGTTGTTGGCTTGGAATGATCTAGTTATCGTTCCTTTTAAATCAAGGATAAATATCCCTTATAAAATATGGATAACATGTTGTAATTGGTTATTGGATCTGATTTGTTATCTACTTTGGATGGTTTCTCTGGGTATAACTAGGTAGTTTTGAAGAAATCAGAGAGTATCAAAACTGCTTTCAATACTCTATGGGGTACCTATGTGTATGTAAGGATGTCATTTGACTCGATGAATGCCTTTGGAGATACATTTCAAAGTGCAATGGATGTATAATTCTCAAGATATATAAATGACTTAATTTATGTGTATCACGATGATGTAATAGTCTTCTCCAAGAAGAGAAGTGATCACCTGCAACATTTTGAAAATATGTTGATAAGGCACAGGGAATATGGTATCTCATTGAACCCTAAGAAATGTCATTTTGGGGTTCAAAAGGCTAAGTTTCTTAGACATGTTGTGTCAAAAGAAGGAGTCATGATCGATCCTAAGACATTGGAATCCATTAGCAAAGTTCCCATTCCAAGAACCAAAAAGGTAATTCAATCCTTTTTTGGGCAGATAAATTTTATTAGGAGGTTTATTTCCAACTTTGCTGAATTGACTATTCGAATTACCAATATGTTGAAGAAAGATCAGAGTATCAAATGGGAAGAAGAAACTATTCAATATTTTACTGAGATTAAAGAAGCATTGAAAAATGCTCCTATTTTAGCAGCTCCTTATTATAAGAAGGCTTTCCAAATCTTTTCCTTTGCTTCAGAAAATACTATTGCATCAGTACTATTACAAAAGGATGATGAAGGAGCTGAAAGACCAATTTCCTTTTTCAGTAAAGCATTACAGTGAGCTAGATTAAAGTATACTATCATGGAAAAATATGCTTTTCATTTGGTCGGACCTACAAAAATATTTAGGCCCTATATTTTGAGTTCTAAAATCATTACTTATGTTCCTCACACAATAGTTATGGATATCTTATCGAGAGATGGAAATTTCAAGTAAAAGACGTCGATGGGTAAATAAATTGCAAGAATATGATATGGAAATCCAAACTACAAAATTGGCTAGAGGTCTAGGCCTAGCAAATATTATGGAAGAGAGAAACCAGAAACAGTTGAGGTAAATTAAGTTGAAGAAGAAATGTTGAATATCCTTGAAAAAATGACAAATTTTGAATGGTACAAGGATATTATTTTTTATCTCAAACATCTACAGTGCCTTGAGTATTTAAGCAAGAATCAAAAGAGATAACTTAAGTTAGCCTCCCAAAAATACATCATCACTAATTATGGGTTAGCTTGGAAGAACCCTGAGGGAGTTATTTTGAGATGTATTACTAAGGATGAAGCCCCAAAAATAATTGATGATTTCCATGGAAGAGTTTATGGAGGGCATTTTTTGGAAGAGTCACAACTCATAAAATATTAAGGTCTAGTTATTGGTGGCCAAGTCCTTTTAAACAAACAACTCTGTTGGTAAGAAAGTGTGAGAGTTTTCAACGTTTTTAAGGAATATTGAAATCTTCAGGATCCCTCGCTTTACAACCCGTATCCCACTCGAAGCCCCATTTAAGCAAAGTGGGGGAATGCACTTCATTGGTGAAATTTCTTATTCTTCAAGTACAGGCACAAGTGGATATTAGTGGCCACCGATTAATTCACCAAGTCGGTGGAGGCAATCCCTACCAAGAAATATACCCACCAAATTGTTATGGAAATATTTCTAAATCATATAATTTTCAAGTTCAGAGTTCCCACTAAGATAGTTGCTGAAAATGCTAAGAATTTTCAAGCCAAGCCTTGGATATCCATGTGTCATGATTATGGGATCAATTTATCATATGCTTCAAATTATAATCCCCAAGGTAATGGACAAGAAAAATCAAACAACAAGAATTTTTTGATGATAATTAGGAGAACATTGGAGTTAAACAAAAGAAAGTGGGGTGAGCAGTTTAAATTTTTTGTTTGGGCTGAGAGAATCACTATTAAAAGAGATACTGGAAAAATTCCATTTGAGTTGGTGTATGGAACTCAAGCTCTACTTCCCATGCATATGAAATTATCTTCTAATCAATTTATTCATTAATTGAAGGACCAGGAGGTCAGACCCTATGATGCTCACATTAATCAAATGGTTGAATTATATGAAGAGAGAAGAGAATCCCATCAAAGATATGTGAAGTTCAGGGAGAAATTAAATGAATTATTTGATAAAAAGGTAACTCCAAGAGCTTTAAATGTGGGAGATCTTGTGCTATTGTGGGATAGAAGACATGAGGATAAGGAAAAACATGGAAATTTTGATGCATTATGGATGGGACCTTATTCTATTGACATTCGGATTGGTGAGCATACCTTCTACCTAAAAGACCTAGATGGGGAATTTCCATAGTTGCATGTCAATGGAAGGCACTTAAAACATTTCCTTGACTGATTTCTTATAATCAACGTACGCATCATTGTACAATGTATAGTCATTTGGTTTGTTTTGTTTCTTTTTGTGTTTTTCTATCTCACTTGTTGTGGTCCTTGGTGATTTTTTTTGTTGGTTTATCGGTTTGATATTGTGAGGGTTGGTTATTGTGTCATTTTTTTGGAGACCGGTTCTTGACTCTATTACCCAATGTATTTTTGGAACATGGTCTATTATGTTGTTCTTGCGGCACTCGCCGGGAGTTCCCATCCTTGATTTAGAGCTGATGTTGGTCCTCGATTTTATCTCACCCCGTTTGTTCAAAAGAATTCTCGATCTGCTTGGTTTGAAGTATTTTTTTGTCTCCATGTATGGATGCATGAAAAATTTATCCTTCATATGTATGGAATTGTTAATCCTTCTCTCGTGGTCATGGATCACGTTTAGCCATGTATTATTTGCAGTTTGTCTTTCCATGAGGAACATTTTAAATTCGGGCATGAATGGTGAACTTTCCCGTGTATTTTATTTTTCCTTGGTCATGTTTTCCATGTCAAATTTTATCTCAATGTCTACAAATACGTGTCCATATCTAATTGGACAAGACATGGCGGGTTTATTTGGTGAACTTATCCCTTTTTTCACTTTTGAAAAAATGTCAAATTGGCCCCGTGGCTTCATTGATTTCTAATTGGATAGTAAAAATTATGAAGTGGTGGAGAAATTTTCTTACTTTTTCCCTAAAGGTGTAAATGTGTCATAATTTGAGTTGTTGCGGGAAAGAGGCCCTTTTTGTGTTTTAAGGCATTATGGAAAAAAAGTAAAAGGTAAAAGAAATTCCTAAGGCCCGTAAGAGGACACGTGACCACTTTTAAGTCAAAATCGGGAAGCGCAAAGCTATCGAGCACTTTGAATTGTTTGCCTTTGTTTTGTGAAAAGGAGTAGAGTTATAAAATTATCAGCATATCCCACAAAGTTATCAATATCAACATCTATGTACAATACTTCATACGAAGCATTGTTAGGGTCCTCAATGAGATGTAACATTTTCTTCTCACCATATAACTTCACAAGGCTGCACTCAAATGGTATGGTTTCATAAGACATGTCTATTTGCACACTTCTACCCACACTAGCTGCCCATTTTCTAGACAATAACATCTCCCACTTGGAAAGACAATCCACAATAACCAAATTCATGGTTAAGAATTTTCTCGATAATTTGGTAGTTGCACTACCATTACTTTGACATATCCAATTACTAGAACTTCTCTTGAATCCATAATAGTACATTTCCCAAAAGATTTTATTTCCTTGATATTTAACTCATTCATTACCTCAAGAGGCATTACATTACATGAGGCTACTGAATCAAACATGTGGTTATGTACCATCCTATCTTTAATAATCGAAGTGTTAAAAAATGGATCAATATCCAACCGAGATTCAACTAGAGAAGTTTCTAAATATACCTCGGATGATTCACCCAGTTCCTCCAATGCTTGTGGTATTTCTGATTCTGCAATAGTATGAGGAATCTCTACATTATTAACACTTTTTCCCTAAGTAATATTTTCTTCCTTAAATCCCAAATATTCAAATGCCCTTTTCCTATACTCAGGTATTCTAAGTAATTAAATAATTGGAACAATGACCTTGATTTGACTCAAGATTTGGGCTATGTCACAAGTAACATATTTGGGTAGGGCAGTGTTAGAAGGGAGGTTCACAACTTCTTCGAAAATATGGGGGTCTTGACAGTCTGGGAATGAGGAGTACAAGTTCTATTTGGGGTAGTTAGGCCTTTTCCATATGTATCTTTCTTAGGGGTCTCCTTCGGGATATTAGTAAGAACTAGAAATTTTGGCTTGGTTTGTGGCCCTACCGCTTTAACAACCTTACTTCTAGTGTTATATTATTTATGCTAAGCCACTACTGCATTCATCGACAACTTCATGTCTTCTTCAAAAGGGATTGCTCCATCATACTTTTTAATCATCAAAACACTTAAGTATTTAAAATCTTAATTAGTCAAATCAAATTCTTGCACCATATCAATTTAAAATGTATTAATAGAAGGAAGAGGTAATACCCAAAGTGGACACAATCCAAAAATTTACCAACCTGTTCTTGCACTTATCAATTCAATTGTGGTTACTCCATACCGTGAATTTACAGGCATTCAATCATGCACACATCATCATATGACTCATCATCATCTTATTTCTCCACTTCTTTATCTACATCACATGCAGAGTGTGGTAAGAAACACCTATCACACCACTCAATTACATGGGATTCTTCCACAAGCAGAAATTCTAGCAATCAAAGGACCATGCAAAAATTTATTATTCTTAGGTTGAGGCTATTTATTTCCCGATCCCGTGAACCATTTCCCTTTGTCATCTGGTCTATGATCACCTCTGGGATTATTTGCAAACATCTCCTGACCTTGTGGCTTATGCTTACCCTGGGAACTTTGTCCTATCCCTTTTTTTGCTCTAGCTAGTTTATAGGATATCTCTTTAATTGCTCTAGCCAAAGTTTTTACAACCTCTTCTAGATCCACAACTTTGTTTGATTGAGGCCTTTCAGGATTGATCAACTTAACACCTTCCCTCTTAGGAGGCTTTCCAACTACTTTGATGTTAATTTCTATTTGTAAATCCATAGTGAAGGCTTGCCTCAATGTTCCCTGTGTTTTTATCTCTTAAGTAATAAGTAGTATTTTTATGAAAAGCATCGAATACCTTTTCAAAGAGGATTCATCACTTGGCCTAAATATTATAGGTAATGTTTTTAACGTTTTATTGAACCTATTATAGAAATCATGGACAAATTCATTTATATTTTTCTTTATATTTTCAGATTCGGATAGAAGTAACCCGGTATTTGTCTTATCCCCATATTGCAATCTAAAGGTATTTTTCATCTCAGTCCATGAATCTATTGAATTATCTGGTAAATCCTTGTACCAGTCACGTGCATCCTCCTCAAGAGTATGAATAAATAGTTTTATATACATGTCTTCAAACTCAATTTAAAAATATTCCATCATATTGACAAAGAGTCTTAAATGGTGGTCACCAGTGATGGCATTATTCCCTTGAAATTTTTGCAACCTATTTATGACATCTTGTGGCACCATATTAGGATATCCATCCATACCTCTAAAATCTATAGGTCCAAAAGTATTGATAACAAAAGGAGGTCTAGGTGGAGGTTGAGCCATATTTCCTTGAGGAGGTGATCTTGTAGGAGAATTGAAATGATAAGGGATGAGGGTCCTTTGGAGCACGGGAATATAGCTTTCAAAATAGATATTCTCTAATGACTAAGCTTCATGGAAAACCCTATCAATATTGGAAGAAATAGGGAAAATTGAGAGGCAAGATTTTCATACACAAATGATGGCCCCTCTCCATTTGGATAACTCAAATTTACGGAAAGATTACCCGATCCAGAATAACTTGAAGATCTATGGTAATCTTCAACCACAGATTGATCTCCTTTTAGAACTGATATCTCCTTTTTTATTCTTGATTTCCAACAACTTTCCAAACTTGTTTTCCTCTTGAATTTGCTTTTCCTAGTTCTAGAAATAACTTTTTAGTGGGATAGCTGGTGAATAAAGAAATTCTTCCATCCAACTTTACAAATATCAATGAAAAATTTCAATTCAACATGGATTCACCACTAAGGAGTTTCACATTAGTTGTGTAGATGCACTATAAGTAACTTTCCAAGTGTCTATCAATGCTTAATTTCTACAAGGTTTAATAGATCTGACCTTCCTTTACCAACATTTAGCACTATTGATGTAAATTTAGTGCGATAACCACTAGAAAGTTGAAATACTTCACAACAAAATTGTAATCCCATATAATTCTTAAAAATATCAACAAATGATGACGTTTAATCAACGTATTTACACTTAAATCATGTAAGAAACATTACAGGTCTCAGTATGTGTATGGATTTGTACAAATAATCCCTGAAAATGATGCCACTTCGGTGTTGGTATCCAAATTTATTCTCCTTGGAAGCTAAGTAGCATCACAAATTTTACAATATAATTAGAGCCATACAAATCATGGTATAATTCGTTTTGTATTCGGGGGAGGGATTGGTGACTCTTTGTCACTCAAGCATTGGAGAAGTGGATAGAACCTCACTGAGGGTTTGATCTACCCTCACTACTTTAGGTCATGCCTTCAACCAGTGGTGAGAGGACCCATTCAAACCCATGTAGGTTAAGGATATCAAGAGATCATTCGTTGCACAATTTTCATGAAAACCATGAGGAAATATGATCAATACAACACAATATAAGTCTCATGAGTTTTCACACTAGAGAGTGGAGATGTTTCCTACACAAGGTTTGGGTTACTAAATACAATAATTAAAACCTGATTGTATCTGCATATTTTGGCAGTGGAATCCATTCAATTTGTTGATACACAGTACAAACAGGGGTGGTTCATGTAGGATTTATCATTTGATAATTTTTTTGGTGGGAATTTAACCAAGAAAAAATTAATTATACCATATATTTGAGAGCCTTTACAAATATTGGAACACTCACAGACAAAATGCTTCAAAATAGCCAAGACATTCCTTAAACCAGAAGGTGTGTATCAATGGATGCCCAAAGATGCACGATTTCATAGACTCTCTCGAGAATTCAACACAAAGTCTCATGTTATAGACTCGATTAAATGTTGGAAATCCCCGATTAGTCATGCCTAAGATACATTCGTAGGCTTATAAACAATGTTTATCAACATAGTGAAAATAAAGTGATTTTTAATTGTTTATTTCATTACGGATGAAATCTCTTCTCATAATGAAATTGCAAATTACAAAATACTAACACATGGATGATATATTGTGTGATTCAGAGGGATATTAACATAATATTGCAACAAGAACATGAAAAACTATTTGAAGACATTCTAAAATAAAAGAAAACACAATTACGCTCATGATCAACATAAATTCATTAAATGCTCACTACATTCAAGAAAGCGAGGAGAGTTTTTTTAACAATATCAAAGCTTGTCAATGGTTATACACTTGTAACCATATTGACATGACTCAATCTACAAACACGTGGACATAAACAAGTTACATAAATGGTCTCTTAGAAAATTGTTTTTTCTCAAAATTTCTTAGAAAAGTTAACTCCCGACCTTATCCAAGAGTATGCTCATTGCATTTATACAATTTCACTTGCTCACTCATCCCAAATTTTCCCCCAAAAGAAGAATATTTGAGGAATACTTTTTTTGTTACATATTTGTTCCAGAAAGTGATGTTTAATAAATTTACACCCAAAAGCTGCCAAGTGTACAAAAGATAAGATTTTTCAATTATTCCCACCAGTTGTTTTAACTAGATCATCCGATCATATGCTTTGGTAGCATGTCCATCCTCTTTCGAGCCTATAGCTTCCTTCTCTACACCCTTTTCCTCTACATCTTTCTCTATTGATAATTCATTTTCTACAAGTGCCCAAGAAACTCTTTTGAAACTTCAACTATGCACTTCTCAAATTTACAAACCGAGCTCCACAATCAATTCAATTGCACTTCACTGACAAAAATGACGAGAGACCATGGAATTAACCAAAATGGATGAAATCAATTGAATCCATTAAAGTCCATGGTTTGCGACGAGCAATAATGGCGGAAAAACCAGACGCATTATATCACATCCATTAACTCTATCTTTCACAACTTCAAATTTGAGCCATCCACATGGAAAAGATTTGAGTTGAAACAAGGCTAGGGTTCTTTTCACATTTTTTATCACTTAAATAAAATGAGTACTTTACCCACCCACCTTTGTGAATATAGGCCCTACGCATGGATTTCCTTTGCATCAATGGGGTTGCTTCTTATTTTATGAATTTTACTTCATTTGAAAATAGAGATTAGAAAATCCAAATTGATTTGGTGAACCGCCTCTCGCTTTTTATGTAGACTCAACATGTGGCTTTACTTGGGTGTTAATGGGGCCATGCTTCACTTTTATACTTTATTCCTTTTTCATAAAAAATCTAAAAGTTACAAAAACCTATGGCAACCCATCTCCCGATTTTACTTTTCAATGTTGACTCAAGTCATGTGACATTAATTGGTGCCCCACGGAGTCGCGGATAATTTTTTAACTTTACTCCTTTTCAAAAAATAAATCCAAAAAAATTCAAAGTGCTCTGATAGCCCACCTTCCCAATTTTGACTTAAAAGTGGCCATGCGTCCTCTTGCAGGCCTTACACATTTCTTTTACCTTTTTAATCTTTTTTCCATTACGCCTTAAAAATAAAAAAGGCCTACTTTCCCGCAACTTGCTTAACTTTTGACATGTGTACAACTTCGGGGAAGAAATAATAATTTTTCTCGGCCACTTCATAATTTTGACAAACCCGTTAGAAATCAATGGAGCCGTAGGGCCAATTTGACAATTTTTTCAAAAGTGACAAAAGGAATCAGTTCACCAAATAAACTCCGCCATGTCTTTTCCAATTATATATGGACATGTATTGTAGACGTAGAGATAAAATTTGACACGGAAAACACAACCGTGGAAAAAATAAAATACAGGGGAAACTTCACCATTCGTGCCCAGAATTTAAAATGCTCCTCATGGAAAGACAAAATACAAATAATACATGGCTAAACGTGATCCATGACCATAGAGAAGGATTAACAATGACATATAAATCAAGGAAGAAGTTTTCACGCATCCATACAGGGGACACAAAAATACTTCAAACCAAGCGGACTAAGAATTTTTTTGAACAAACAAGGAAAGATTAAATTGAGCACCAACAAGGCCATGTGGAGTGGAAATGGCATGTCATGTGAAGTCAATATAGTTGTTGAATTTGATAAACACAAACCACAAGTGGGTCATGTGGTTTTGTACCATTTTTATAGACCATATCTTAGGCATGCATGCTTACCTAGGAAACAACACATATCAACTACAAGAATTTTCCAAGTTTATTTGTAGTTAACACCACCTCCTCAAAATTATAGGTTCTTAATAGTCATTATATCCAAATAATTTGTAAATTTTTAGATAGTAAAAAGGTATCAATATTTATTGTCATTCTTTTGTTTGCGACATCGCTCTTAGAAATGGTATCGTCAAGGTTAGAATATGTGACATGGAATTTATCAAGTATAGAGATTGCATAACTAGCTCACAAGAAACAGAGGATAGTAAAAAATAGTCCTAGAGAAACAATTATTGGCTAGTCATATCATAGACTTTCCTTTTCCAACACCTATAAATAGAAAAAATTGCATATTGTTGAATTCTAATCTTTGTATATGTTAGATATGGAAGTTGTACATTTATGATTCTTTTGTCATTAATTTCAAGCACAATTATGGTTATGGTTTATCTTTAATGTTTAATGTAATGATTAGGGTTTCCTTTATCAATGGTCATGATGACACCATACGTAGATGAACACTAAAAAAAACTTCAACTATCCATTTCCTTATATGTGTGTCAGTACCACCACCGAGACTCTCATTTGGAAACATCTATTGATTATAATTAAAATTTGAAAAATTGGAAAAAGAAATTTGTTAATATGTTCTTGGGTTCTCCTTCGATGCTCTATCTCATTAAATTTTATCATTAAAGTTTAAATTTTATTAATTTTCAAACAAGTTGGTGAGGTCCAAGTGAAAAAGAGTTATTTAGGCCAAGCGTTGAGTGTAGTTTGTTAGTGGAGAATGAAAATCTTGATTGAATGCACAGAGCTATTATTGAAAAAAATGATAAAGAGTCAAATAAAAGTAAATTAAATTGATGAAATCTGGAAAGATAGCATCCCCTAAGGGTTGGGCTTGTCAATGCCGACAATATAGATGGAGGTGACTAGACAATGCAGATTCATAAACTTGACGTTGTTGATGACATTGTAGTCTATAGAAAGAGTAGGAAGATAGTCCAATGTCCAATTCAAGATGTGAACCATGCCATCAATGACCATGAAAAATCCTTTGTGTCCATCTTCTCTGATCACATAAATGTCCCCCTTAATGTGTTTTGCATGTGGAGTGGCCACATGGTGGCTCGTATTTCATGACACTTGTCATCTACCTTATCTTAGGAACTAAAATTTTCAAATAAGTAAGAATTTAATCCCAAATGCATGGTGTTGGGACTCAATGTGGTTTTTATTCAAAATACTTCTATAATAACGTGAAGTAAATGTGGAAGGGTTTACTTGAAAAGCCCAAATAGGATGTCAAAATCATGTTCAAGGAAGACTTTAGTGAGCCATAAATTTTACATATGAAGTCGATTGACCCCTACAAAATGTGTTAGAAATATCTCAATGATATTTTTTTATGTGGGTAGTTCAAACTTTATTTTAGACCATATAACTTGTTCAAAGTGTGGGGATCACTCCTCCTCGTAATAAGATTTTGACCATAGAAAGTCTATTTCACTAAAAATAGGTGAAGGTACAACTCCCTCATTTATGGATTTCTCTTCTCTTCTACTATGAATGAAATCTTCCTACAAATATTTAAGATATTCAAGATAAAACCAATCAAAATAACAAACTTTAATGTTCTCACCTTGATCCATGATCATATGAGGCTATCTCTCCCAATGAGGGGAGGAAAGTACCTGTACTATTTGTAGGATGTCTTTGTGACGAAATCTTGGTCTTCAACTTGCTACTCCTACAATGATAAACTTTATTTTCAATCCCAATAAAGGGCACTAAAATGATTATTCTCCCAAAGAAGGGGCTATTCTCCCAAAACAAGGGGAAATACAAAATACAATTGAGATTGTTCAAAATTAAACTTCAATGTTTTTTCTATTTCCACCCTTGCTCATACACATGAGATTAGTTTGCTTCATGTCTATTTAACACTAAAAAACCAAAAAGTGAATTGGAGGTTCTACAAGTATGCTAAACAAAACGTAGCTTTGGAAAGATATTATCCATGAAACAAAATAGTTTATTACAAACTTAAGTTGACACATGTTCCTCTTTGGGTTTGTTCCCTCTAGATGTGATCATAATTGGAAAGTGGCATTTTTCATGGTCTACCTCTTGAACTATTGGTGTTTGCAAAACTTTATTTTTTCGATATTTAGAAAAAGTTGTAGATAAATATTCCAATACTTGTCAAGCCAATGGATACTCTTGTATTACAATGAGTGAAATAATTTTTACCTATTTTATTAGACAACAATCCCTTCTTGTTATTATTCACATTTTGACTTGGAATGAGGTTTTAGAACAAGTCTTCTTTTTCGTGGAGGGCATGGAAGTTCTCTTCCCGATGTGATTTCCTCTTCAAAAATATAATAAATAGATATATGAACTTCATTACTATCTTATTTAAAGAGTACATGATTTTAATCCAAATGAAAGTAAAATTCACTAAGGGAAGCATTATTATCTTCTATGGATACAACATCCTTAAGCGGGTAACCTAACACATAAGAATATGATGAATAACTAATAAGTCCAAAGTCTGGCTTAGTGCCTATTCTATACCAAACTAAATCACATAATATCTCTCTAGTCAACTTAAATCCATCTCCCTATTTTATATAAATTTTATATTGAGATAACAAATAGAATCTTTCGAGAATGATCTCTTCTATCTCCACCGAACTATATAAAAATGACGACATTTGGGAATAGCCTTCCTACAAAAATATCATAATATAAGATTATGTCACCATTCCTAAAAATATTCCTACTATTCTTGTCATGTGTTTCTTAAAATGAGTAAATTGAGTAGTATTCAATCCCAAGTATCATACCACATCATTTGTAATATAACTAGATCTGAACTTACAATTAATAAAAATTTGAACTAGAAAGGAATCAATAAAATACATTATAATTGTATATAAATTCCCTAAGATTGTAGCATAAAGGTTAGGTGGATATGCATCATTGGATAGAGAATGTCACACTACTAGTTTAGACTACTAGCTACTATTGAAAATGACTTGTGTCTTCACATTCTCTTCAATTCTTCACTTGAATTAGCATGGTTCCCAGTCTAGAAAAAGCAACCAAAAATGTTACACAATGTTTCTATTTATAAATCTATGTATCATATAGATCCTCTCGAGTCCTCTTCTTCTCCTAGTGTTCTTCCTTCAACTCTACATGTATAATATCTACACTCCTCAGCTTCATGATTTTTTGCTCTTGTTCTTGATGATAAGAAGTTATCATTTGGACAAATAAGCTTATCAATGTATAGAATTATGTCAAACATTATTCATAGCTACATCATGTGGTAAAGGTCCATCTCCAAACTACAAAATGGAGAAAATGGAAAAATAACTACCACAAAGTGGAAAATGTGTCACAAACCTTTTGGGAAAATCGGATATGAAACCAAACCTAATATAAAAATGAGCATTTATACCAAACCAATCATTTTTTCCATTTTCACATATTTAATAAAATTTTCACTAATTTCTATATTTTTACGTGGAAATGTTCTTACTAAATACAAATTTGATTCCAAGTGATTAGTTCATGCAAATGTTCATCATTTTCAAATGCCAAACTTGATTTTCTCAATTTCCCATAATTACGTAAAAATTGTCTTAAATATTAAAAATCAGACTAACATTGATTTAAAACTATAAGTATTGGAAATAAAACATAAAATATTACACTACAAATTAACAATGGAGTTCATCCAATTTGACCATGTCTTTACATTTTGCAGAACATGAACCGATTGATTAAATGATGCAAAAAATACTTCTTACATCAAAATGGGGGTTCAATATGCAAATAATGTGTATCTCGTAAAAGATACCAAGTTCAATCTCCACCTAACTAGAAATATCCTACAATTACCTACTTTAATCCCTTTACAAAGGGGCTAATACCCTTAAAAATGAATCCAAAATTCCATCTACAAATACAATAATGGAATTTTATTTTATTTTTTTGGCCCCATAGTTAAATGAGTGAGCCATTCCCATTTTTCATAGGTTTTGTATGTAAATCCTATTAAAAATGTCATCCTTATCATTTTTTTTGGAAACTAAAATGAAATTTCGAATGATAAATAAAAATTTGTTTTTTTCTCACACAAAAAATTAGGGTGGCTGAGTTGGAGAGAGCCTAAAAATACGTTTGTGAGGTGATGGGTTTGAATGACCACTCTATGCCTTATAATTTTGGTGAGGATTTGATAATCCTTAGGTACTTATCCCTTTGGGTAGGTCTCTAGATGCTTTGGGCTGATGGGGATATGTTGGTAGCTCAAGTTTTGCAAGCTAGAGACTCACCCAAACAAGCTCGAGAGGCTTCTCCCTGTGCTCTTTGCAGTTATGCCTCTAATGTGACGATAACCTATGATGCTATCAAAGCATCTGATAAATGATCTTCTTACTCTTGAAGTAAGACCACATGTACATGAAATAATCTCTGCAACATCACATCTATGTTATCTACAACCACCAATGCCTTTACATCTCTATACCTTCGTGAGGTCCCCGATGCCTCTCTAACGATATGAAAATTAGTCACTGAGTTTTCTATTGGTGATGCTACTAGATCTTTCATCACTACATTATCCTAGAAATCCAACATTGGATCTAGTCTCTCATGGTGGGAACTCTCTATTAGAGAATGTCACTAATCCATCATCTACTCTACAAAACCAAATAAAAGAAACACATCACTTATGGTACACATATAAGAAATATTCTCAAAACATATAATAAACATTCTAAAACAAATACCTAGATACTAGATCCTCTCCATGATGGTCTCGCCATTCTTGCCACCTTCCAATAACCCCTCATCTTCCTCATCATCACGACGAGGTATGGATCCTACATAATATTCCCACTTGTCTCAGGGCACCAATATCATGTCCCCTATGCACTATGGTCTCTACCATAGTCTCAGTTTCATGGCCATTTAAACCCCTAATGGCATCAGGTAACCTACTCCTAGTCATCACATCTTATGGTTCCTCAAAGCAATTATGTTTGCTTCCCTACTAATCCCCCTCCACTATTATGACTCATAGCGCCTATACAACCAACCTCTAAACCTATAGGATCCCTACTATAAGCCACTAATCGCTATAATATTTTGTTGTCCTTGAGCATCCTCACGATGACTATGGTGCGTCTACATATGTCCATATTCCACATGTACCCTACGAGGTTGTAGTGATGGTACCCTCACCTCTATTCCTACAACTTCTCTAGCATATCAACACGGTAGGGTGGTAATGGTGCTATCACCATGTGTGTTGGTCATTAAAATAAACGTGTCGGGACCTTGCTCACCGAATGAGTCTAAACCCAATACAAGTAATACCCTACCACCTTGATGTTGGTCCCTACATACTCTGTCATGGGCCAACAGGGCCACTAATCTATGTTCCATGCGTAGGGATTCCATATGACATCATCTACACCCATATGTTCTAGTGGTCATAAGGTTCTAATTGCTCTCATTTTCAGCCCCTATACCAATTGAAGAAATCTCGGGTAATCCATTGCTTCGCTGATTGGGTATCTATCAATCTATACATCCGGAGCCTCTCAATTATCTAAGATTTCAATGAGATGATGGGTCTCACAACCCTCTATACCCTACGCTTGACCCTGTACAAGTCATGCACCAACGGTACCCATATAGTGGTGCCCTAGTGTAATCACCTTAAAAATTCCCCTCATTAAAGTCATGATTCAAAAATTTTGAGTCGGTACCTTAGAGTATTAGATTGAATCGAGCGTGGTATTGTTTGCATTTTTCCATTCCATGGAAAACACTTTGAAACTCGAGCATAATGGTGGAGTTTTCACCTTCTTTTTATTTCTTCCTACAATCAGGAATGAGAGGCTTTTCTTCCCAGTTAGTTTTTTCCCCAGCATCCATGGGTAGTACATGGACATCTATGATTTGTTATGGTTTGGTTTCATGTTTTAAGAGTCAGCGGAACCCTCCACACGTCTAAACGATGTAACTCCAAGGGCAGGCCTGGGGACAGTCCTCAAAGAAACACAAGCTTTCCATGTGTCCAAAGTGCAAAATGAAGACATAACAATCCAAAATAGACTAAGTATGGAAGGTTCGAGTGGAATGTGCCACACATCTAAATGATGTAACTTCAAGATTTGAAGCCACGGGAAGTTATAAAACTTGCGCCATTCCTCCACATGTCCCAGGTTCTAAAAATAGAAAGATTTGATCTTTAAAATTGACTAAGTATGAGTGGGTCGGTGGAGGCCTCCATGTACCTCAACAAAGCAATTTTGGAAGTGAAACCAAAGTACCAATCTCCAAATTATGGCCAGCTCACCACGTGGTCCAATTTAATGGAGAGATAGAGTTGACCATTAAAAATCCAAGACCGTGGAAGGATCCACACATCTACTCAAAGACAATTAAAGGAGGAAATTCCAAAGCAGAAACTCAAATGAGCGATCTCCATGTGTCTAGGAATCAACATAAGTCAAGCAGGAAATAAACCCAAATCAACTAAGTATAAAAGAACCAGCGTGAGCTCTACACATTTCATCCTAGCACAAAGATCAAAGGTAAAAATGCAAAAGACATCCGAGTCCGCTTTAGTTTAAATCTCTCCCACATGGATGACTCGATTTAAATTTTACAAAGGAAAGTTGACAGATTGGGATTCATTGCATCTGGTTTTTCCGCTGTGCATGGAAATGACCGAGGCATTTGAGAATTTAAGAGAAAATTTTTTTCAAACAGCTTTCATCATTTTCTCTAACCGAATGTAACCATTCTTGGAAACTATTTATTGGATTTTCCATTGCATTATTTAGGGCTAGATCCCGAGAATCTGTAAAGGTAATAGATTCTAAGTAATCAATACATAAGTTTTCCCCTTTCTTGCTTAGCTTTTCTTCTTTCGTGTCTAAAACTTGGGAATCATCCATCTTTCAATGATATTTAACTTTGTGTTCTTGTTTATATGATTTTGGAACTTTGTGTCTGTGAGATTATATTGGTTATGAAAGTGAATGATTGCATTTTGAAACTCCTTGTTTAATACGTATAAGGTGACACTTTGTCATGTATATTTCTGAAGGTATTGTTATGTTCTTCATTTCTCATCTCCTAAATTCTTCCATCCTTTCATATTGATTAACTTTGGGAATAAAACATTTCAAAGTATCATAACTCTATGCTTGAAAGTTGTACATTTGTATATAAGTTTTTCCACTTTCTTTCAATAAGGGAAACTCTCTCATTAAAGAGGTGGGACTTTTTATCCGAACTTTGGTTGTTAAAGTGCATTTTAAAAACCCAACATTTTTTGGCGACTCCACTGGGAATTCATTTCAAATGGATCCATTTTGAAAAGAACAACTTCAAGACTATTGTTGGTATTTAGACTCTATGGTATACACGTGGGAAGCAAGCTCTCGGGGTTAAGGATACAAATTTTAAACTTCTGGAGAAATAAAAATTCTCTCTTCCAACAAGAAGGAAGAGAAGAATTCGTTCTACAATTACACCTCCTACTAAAGACATAAATTCCAATGATAGCGCTCCTCAGGAGCATCTCAATCCTAATCTCCATGCTTTGTTACTTGCATTTGCTTTGGTTTCCCTTCAATCAATGTTTCCAAAGATGGCAGTTCTGTGCCTTAAGGACAATAGGTTGGGCCTCTTTCTCTTCCTCAGCCATTATATGAGTTACCTAGGGGCAATAGGAAAACTTTTCCCAAGTTTTGGGGTGATGGGAAAGCTCATCCAGATGAACACATTGCAACCTTCATTGTTCCTTGTGGGATTCTTGGGGTTGAACATGAAGATGTCTCTCGGGATTTTTGTGGAGATATTGCAAGATAATGCTATTGATTGGTTCTACCATCTTCCTGTTGGGTCTATCACTAATTGGAATAACATGAAAACTCGGTTTGAGCAAAGTGTTTCAAACTTGAGGATGTGCATGCTCTGTTAGCACAAATTTATCATATCAAAAAGGATCCATTTGAACCTATGAGGGAGTTTGTGGCTAAATTGAACAAGCTAATTAGTAAAATTCCACAAAACACTTGTCTGGTGGATCAAATACAAAATTTCTTTTTCCTCAATGCCCAATTGCCTAAAGTTAGTTATGCACTAAGGAGATCTAACCTCGCAACTTTGGATGTTGGTAAGATTTTTTGGTCATTCTTGAGGATGATTTGATCATGTCTAGTAAATCGAAAAGAGAATCCTCCAAATCTAAAGCCTCTATTTCTTCCTCTTCCCCTGGAGCCAATTTTTATCAATTAGTACATGAAGCTTGAAAATGATCTCATTCCTCTCAAGAAATAGTTTTCTTAGCATAACCCTTACAAAGATGTTTCGATGAAGAATTTTCGCCCAGGAACCATCTCGCTACTTCTCAAACTAGATTGGCTATTGAAGGCCCATCTATCAAGGTTCCATCAATGTAACTTGTGAAGTTAAAGAATCTGATGATGAGGATTGTACTAAACTCTATGAAGAACAAGAAGAATAATATGAAGAACTGGAAGAGCTTGGTGGGCCTCAAGTTCATTTCCTCACAACATTGAAGGTATGGATGATTAAGATGAATATGAGGAAAGAGTGGCAAATATGAATAGTGAGTCATATGTTGTTATGACTTAGGAGAAAATGAATAGAAAAGAAAAATTGGTGCAGCCTGTCAAGAATTCCAAGGAGATTCCTATAACTATCCTAGTTTTTGCAAGAAGAGGTGCTCCTATTCCCACGCCTCCACACAAAATGTGAGTAATGCTAATTTCCTTTTTCTCTTTCTATTTCCAAAACTCCTTTTGATTCAAAGTCTGAAAATGATATATCAAGAGTATCTCAATCTCCTAGCAATGATGCTCCATCTACCTTTGGATATTTTGATATCATTGATCACCTAAAAAAGACTAAAATCCAAATTTCAGAGCCAGAGTTTTACCATACCCATCCAAAAGCTTTTACTAAAATGGTAAACTTTATAAATTCCAAATCCAAAGTCTCATCTAGTACTTCTAAAGGCCTTTTCCCCACCCCCTCTTCCTCACCTCAATCAAGTATTTTGGCTGTAGTCACTTCCCCTAATGAAAAAATTGAACCATTTTATGTGACCCTTATCATCGCTAGCCATAAACTCAGTAATTGTGTCATAAATTCAGGAGCATTAGACAATGTAATGACTGCAAAGGTAGCTCATGCCATGGGTTTGACCCTAACACGTGCCTTTGGTTCTTGTTATTCCATGGAAAGTAAGAAAGTACCTTTGGTTGGCAGAATTAAAGATGCACAAGTAGCTTTTGTTGCTTTTCCGAGAAAATCATCTTAGCCACCATTTTGGTAGCTAATATTCCTCCCCATATGGGATGTTCTGAGTAGAATTTTTGTAAGGAAGTAGGAGGGGAAATTCAAATAGACTGGGTTGCATGCTTTGATCCCATTCAATGGAAAAATGAATCATTTACTACCCGAGAATAGATGAGTACATTGTGCGAAAGATCGATGACCCAAAAGCACATATACTCTATGCAGATATACGACATGGTAACTATATGATCATGTCACAAGATGAGGCAAAACTTCCTAAGGGATTGATTCATGATTCTAATGGAATTTGGACTCTGGAGTTTGATGGAAGCTACTCTTCAGCTGGTTCGGGGCTGGTGTAGTGCTAACATCTCCGAAGGGAAGATTCCTCCTTTTTCTTTCAAGCTCTATTTTGAAAATACAAACAATACAATTGAATATGAGGCACTCATACTTGGATTGAACATGGTACAAGAAATGGGAGTGAAGGATCTTTGTGCTTGTGGTGATGCAAAAATTATTTTGAAGTAGGTAAGGGAGATTTACCAAGTCAAGAACATGAGATTGAAGAATTATAGAAATCATGTCTGGGATTCCATTGAGTTTCTTGATGCTTTCTCTATTGAGGTTGTGCCAAGAGAAAGGAACACTAGAGATGATTCTCTAGCTATCTCACAATCTTTGTTGATTCCTCAACCATATTTCTCTCGAGGGAAAATTTACTATTTGAATGATTCATAGGCCTAGTGTACCGGATAATCCAAGCAATAGGTAAGGTTTTCAACGATGATCAACATTTTGTATCTTTCTTAGAGCTTAGGGATGATTTTGACCAGCTGTATTTTGAAGAAAGTGAGACCTTTCCTAGAGAGTGTGTATCTTCCAATGAAGGGGATATCAAAGAAGAGACGGATCAAGATGGCTACATCAAATTTAAAGGTAACAAGATCCCTAAAGGGCTGGAGAGTTTGGAAGACTTGTTTGATAAGCATGATAGGTACATTAAGTCTACAACTTTCCAAGGAGCTTAGGAGTCTACTTTGTGTGAAAATATTAATATTGGGAGTCTTGATGAACCAAAGATGGTGAAAATTGGGAAATTCTACACTCAAGAGGAGAAGGAAAAGGCCATAAATCTGCTAAAATGGTATGATGATGTTCTTGCCTATTCACATGATGGTCTCAAGGATTTTTAGCCAAAGGAGATGCAACATTTTATCCCTCTTGAAATCTGGGATCAAACCGTTCAAGCAAAACAAAGGCATTACAATCCCAAGGTTACTGGCACTATTTTTCAGGAGATTCAAAGTCTGCTAAAGGAAAAAATCATCTTTCCTATACACCATTCATCGTGGATCGAAACATTGTGCCTGTTAGAAAGAAGAATGGTGAAATTCGCATATGTGTGGATTTTAGGAATTTGAATCAGGCCTCTATGAAGGAAAACTACCATCTTCCCATGATGGATCATGTTTTGAAGCAAGCATCACAGTGCTCGAGATGTTGTCCATGCTAGATGGATTCCCTGGATACAATCAAGTGGATTTGAGTACCCCATATCAACACAAAATTTCTTTCACTACTCCTTGGGGCACCTTTGCTTAGAAGAGAATGCCTTTTGGTCTTATCAATGCTTGTGCCACCTTTCAGAGGGCAATGGACTTTGATTTTAGAAGTTTGAAGAGAAAGTGTGTGGTTGTGTACCTTGATAATTTGACTATTTTATCCAAAAAAAGGGCGGATCACTTTTAGTACCTCGAAGCAGTCCTCCGTAGTGTAGGGAACATGGAGTCTCTCTCAATCCAAAGAAGCCTATCTTTTGTGTCACTAAAGGAAAGTTTCTAGGGCATATTGTCTCCAAAGAGGTAATCAAGATAGATCCAGAAATATTTCAAGAAATCCAATAGATTCCTATTCCCACAAGTAAAAAGGGGCTCCACTCTTTCTTTGGTAAGATGAACTTCATGATGAGATTCATTCATGATTTTACAAAACTGACTATGAGCATTGCTCACATGATGAAATGAGATCAAAACTTTGGCTGGTCTTTCTAAGGGTAAGGAATCATTTGAAGGAATTAAGTAATCCATTGCTAAGACCCCCATCTTAGCATGTCCTACTTTCAATAAGGACTTTATCATCTATTGCTATGCTACAAAGAATACCTTGGCTTCGTGCTCACTCGTAAGGATTCTAAGGATCACGAGCTTCCAATTCGATTCATGAGCTATGTTCTTAAAGCTTTTGAATTGAAATATACTATGATGGAGAAACATTATTTTTAAGTGGTAAAATATGTCAAGAAGTTTGATTTCTATATTCTTAATTCTCACTCTGTTGTGCGTGTTCTTGATACAACCATCAAGT
This sequence comes from Taxus wallichiana var. yunnanensis, assembly GCA_018340775.1. Taxonomy (NCBI): domain Eukaryota; kingdom Viridiplantae; phylum Streptophyta; class Pinopsida; order Cupressales; family Taxaceae; genus Taxus; species Taxus wallichiana. The sequence goes on along the minus strand of CM031239.1, from coordinate 967,505,191 downwards.
CTATTCTCACACAACAGTGATTTTGGAACTAAGAGAGGTAATTAGGTAGAAAAGGTCTAGGAATATGACACGGATATCAAGCTAACTAAGCTAGTCGGTGGTAAAGGCTTATGTGAGCTTATTATTGAAGGTGTTGATGCGTAATTGTCTAAAGAAGTAGTTTATTTTCCTGTTGTCATTTTCCGGGTTCAATAGATGAGTGGTATGTTGATATTGCACACTTTCTTACTTATGGAGAGTGTCCATCCCACTTGAGTGCCAAGGATAAGAGGACTATTAAGTTAAGGTCTGCACAACATGTGTTATGGGAGAATGCTTTTTCAAGCGAGGCATAGATGGAAGATTCTTAAAGTGTGTGGAAAAATTGCAATAGAAGAGTTTGTTCTCAGCTTTTCATGATTAGCCTTGTGGAGGCCACTTCTTCTCTGACACTTCTCACAAAATCCTTTGTGCTAGGTACTATTGGCATACATTATTTAGATATGCATCAAAATGGGTAGGTATGTGTGAAGCATGTCGAATTTTGTTGGGATACCTAAGTTGGCTACTTTGCCACTAAAGACAGTAGTGATTGATGAGCCTTTTCAATAGTGGGGATTGAATTTCATTGGAACTCTTAATCCACCTTCCAGTGCTAGAAATAATCATGTGATAACTACTACAAATTACTACACAAAGTGGGTAGAGGCTATTCCATTCAAAAGCACTACTTCGAGGTAAGGTGTAATTTCATCAAGGAGAACATATTGATAATTTTGGTGACCAAACAAGATTGTGACTGACAATGCTTCAAATTTTTCTTCTTTTGAGATGATGGATTTCTGTTATGGTTATGGAATTTCCCTTTCTCACTCTTCAGAATATTAACCCCAAGGGATTAGAAAGGCAAAATCAACAAATAAGAATCTCATAACCATCATTCGGAAGCTTGTCAATGAATCTTAAAGGAATTGGCACAAGAAACTTTATGATGCTCTTTGGGTAGAAATAATTACACCCAAAAGAGAAATTTGGATGTCTCCTTTTCAAGTGGTGTATGGTTTTGAATCCCAATTACCCGTGACAGTGAAATTACCAGCCGTGCACTTAATGAAGGCTATTGAAGATTCAAGTTTTGCCAATTCCTTGGAAAATAGGATCATGTATCTCTAAAAGTTGGATGAAGACAGGTTGTAGATTTTTGATAGGATATCACCTCATCAACTGAAGGTGAAAGCTCTGTTCGATAAGAAATCCAGAAATAAAGATTTTCAAGTTGAGACGTTGTTCTTATGTGGGACAAAAGACATGAACCTCAAGGAGGCCATGGTAAATTTGATTCACTTTGGCTTGGTGTTTTTAAAATCGAGGCACTTTCTTTGGAGAAAATTCATTCTATTTGGATTACATGGATGGTTCTCCTCTCCCACTTCCTTATAGTGCATAGTATCTAAAGTTTTTCAAGTCCTTAGTGACTAGGTGGTTGTTCGTATATTCTATATAGTGTTTTGGTTTTGGGTCGTTCCTTTGTGTTTTGTTTTTGTTCTTTCTTTTTGTTTTTTTGCCTTTTCGTGTGTTTTATATTTTGTGTTGGTTTTTTTTTACTCTATTTGCCCAATGGATAAGGCATTGGTCTGATTTCCGTGAGTTTTTATGTGGTTCTTGATCTTTCTTCGTTCCTCTATCAAGTCATCCCTAGAAAGAGCCAGCTGTTGTTGCCCTCAAAATTCCCCTCGCTCAAGTCAAGTTCCAAAAATTTTGAGTCAGTTCCTTGGAGTATTGGATTACATCAAGCCCGGTATTGTTCACAATTTTCCATTCCATGGAGAAAATTTTGAAATTTGGGAGTAACGATGGAGTTTTTCACCTTCTTTTTTATTTCTTCCCGCAATCAAGAATGACATGCATTTCTTCCTGGTTAATTTTTTCCCCAACATCCATGGCTAGTACGTGGAAATATCGATTGTATGGAGTTTTTCATGTTTCAAGCGTCAACTGAATCCTCCACATGTCCAAACAACACAACTCTAAGGGCAGGGCCCGCAAGAAAGTCCTCAAAGAAGCGCAGGATTTCCACGTGTCCCAGGTCCAAAATTAAGATAGAACAAGCCCAAATCAGCTAAGTATGGAAGGTTCAATAGAAGGCACTAGGTGTCTAAATGACATAAATTCAAGATTCAAAGCTAGGGGTAGTTCTCAAACTTACGCCAAGTCCTCCACGTGTCCCAAGTCCAAAAAGAGAAAGAGCCAATTGTTAAAATTGACTAAGTATGAGCGGGTCGGCAGAGGCCTCCACATGCCTCAACGATGCAATTTTGGAAGTGAAACCAAAGGGCCAATCTCTAAATGAGTGCCAGCTCACCACGTGGTCAAAGTCAATGGAGAGACAGAGTTGGTGTTGAAAAGTCCAAGACCGGTGGAAGGAGCCACGCATCCGCTCGGCGTAATTTCAGGAGGTGTTTCCAAAGTGAAAACTCAAATGAGCACCAGCTCTCCATGTGTCCAGGGGTCAACATAAGTCAAGAAGGAAATAAGAACAAATTTTCTAAGTATAAAAGAACTAGTGGAGCTCTCTAAGTGTCAGCCTAGCGTAACTTCAAAGGAAAAAATGCAAAAGGCGTCCGCAGGCCTGTTTCAGTTTAAATCTCTCCCACGTGGATGACTCGATTTAAATTTGGTAAAAATAATAGTGGACAGTTTGGATTCAATGCATCTGGTTTTTCATCCAGGCATGGAAACAACTGAGGCATTTGAGAAGTTCAGAGAATGGTTTCTTCAATCAGTTTCATCAATTTTTTGTAACTAAATGTAAACATTCTTGGAAACTATTTATTGGCTTTTCCATGCCATTATTTAGGGTTGGATCTTGAGACTCTGTAGGTAATACATTCTAAGTAATAAATATATAAGTTTTCACTTTTCTTCCTCTTTTTTTCTTCTTTCCATGTCTAAAACTTTGGAATCATCCGTGTTTTATGATAGGAAACTTTGTGTTCTTATTTATATGATTTCTCGGTTCTTTGTCTCATGGGATTATATAGGTTATGAAAGTGAATGATTCTATTCTGCAACTCCTTGGTTTAATATGTATAAGGTGATACTCTATCATCTATATTTCTAGAAGGTATTGTTATTTTCTTCCTTCCTCATCTAATTAATTCTTCAATACTTGCGTATTGATGATCTTTGGGCATAAAACGTTTCAAAATATCAGGACTCCACGCTTCAAAATTTGTACATTTGTATGTAATTTTTTTTTACTTGTTTTCAATAAGGAAACGTCTCCCATCAAAGAGGATGGAATTTTTGTCCCCTGATTGTGGTTGTTAAAGTGCATTTTGAAAACCCAACACCTAACTAAAAATACACCCTATTCCAAAATATCTCTACATATGGCTATAAAAATATGGGAATCCACCCATATTATTTGTGACACAATATCCATTCAACAACAATCCCCATTACTACTTTCCGATAACTGAAATCCTTGTCAATTCATACACTAGGTCATTATTACACACTATGTTTCACGAACACAGATCCTATACATTCCTCACAATTCTAATTTTTCATCAATAAAAATACTTTCTTTTAATTTTCATGAATATTCATTAAATATTCTTTAGAAATGAACTAAGATTGCTACATCATCAAAGAAATATTGAGAAATGAAAGAGATAAAACATAATGAGAGAGAAACAAGATTACCCTGGAGAAACTCAAACTGAGAAAACTCTAGAAAGAGTGAAGCAATCCTTCCTCATCTCACTATTATGTCTTTATGTACAAAATTACAGATTTCTAAAGGCCTTTATAATAAACACTATCATGTTCAAACACTCATACACACTTTGCAACTCACTCACTCACACCTTCCTTTCACACTCTAATTCGAGAACCGCATATGATCAACCTAAAATTACCTATAATCTCTTCCTTATTCTCTTACAAATACCTTCCCCACATATAATAGATAATTTTGACACCAAGGAGAGATCGAAATAGAATCCAAAATACTTAGAAGTTGAAGAGGAATCTTATGAATCAGTTTACTCTTCCTATAATTTCTTGCGTGATAGAACTACCACTTTCCACAGATCGATAGTTTCATAACCGCCACCGAAAAGTTGCATAAATATCGTGGTGGTTGTGAAAATTCCATCATGGTTATGAAACCTCCAATGAAGGTTATAAAACCATCAGGTAACTTCCTTCACCATATAATGTCCACTACCTTCTCAAGGCCATAACTTTTGCATACGAAATCAAAATCGGGTGACATTTTTTTAACTTGAATAGTTTTTTGAGAGGAACAAAAATATGAAATTAATTGTTCATTTTATGACATATTCATGGTGCATAATACTTTTCAATGATACCTATATTCTTTGAGTTCTCATTGTTTCACAACTTCATCTTGAACCTTGTTTCATTGTTACATCTAACAAGAGCCATAGAAGTAGTGTTAAGTGATAAAAAAGTTACATAATCACAATGACGATTTTGATATCTCATGATTCTAACATTTACAAAAAATTTGAATCATGTCTCCACAATTAGATTCTTTTGGTCCCCAAAATCTTAGGAACTCATATGGTGATGAATTTTCTTTCCCCACTTCTTGAACCTCTCTTGTACCTAGAGGTGTATACGCTGAAATACATTCTCTGTCATGTTAAGTTATTGATTTATCTTTTTATGCCCTTCATGTGAGTGCTTCCCTTCCTTCCTTGTTTGGAGATCACTTAGTGAGAACTGAATCTTCCGCTCCTTGTAGAAATAACAACTACAAATATCCTTACATTCTTGCTTATATCTTTCAAAATCAGAAAAAAAAGCTTCCCACTTACATCAATCAATTGGTTTCCTTGAGTAGAACTTGCTAAGGAGAGATTATATTTTCCTTAATAGGAGTTTATGATGTATTTTTTACATTCTTTAACTAATTGGTATTGATTGAATCTCCTGTTGAAAAAAAAATCTTTGACATACATATAAGGGATTCAAAAAACTAAAACAAAAATCTCAATAGGTGCAACATGTACAAAAATTCATCGTGAAATGTTCATTTATTGTGGACTTAACTTTGCATTGTTTACAAAACTCATCTCCAATCCTTTTTTCAACCATCCTAGAGCATATGGATTAGGATGATCATACAATTCCAAATGACTTTATCAACCAACTCTTTTCAAATAAAATTTACTTGTGAGAAAGAATCAAAAGGTGCATCAAATTTTACCATGTTAATTTGTACCTTGATATGGAAAATCTTATAATTTTCACCTATGTTTTGAGTAGCATCATTACTAAAACATATATTTTTATAAAGGATGATACAACATAATTGATCATCCACCTCTTCGTTACTCTCAACATAAATTGGTTCTTCTTGAAGTGATGACACGGCCTTATTTTTTCTTTTTCTTGAATGGATGTAATTACGGATGCAACTTCCAATAAGTATCATCCATGTAACCATCAAAATCACAATTCCCACAATGCTTAGTTGAGTCTTTCTTGGAAACCGTAGAAGTGGCGTTGACCCCACCTTTATTCTTTGGAGCATTGGAAGAATTTGAATAGGGAGACATACCCTTTTTCTCATCCATCTCAAGATATTGGGATTAAGAACATACCTCATCTACGCCCTTTATTTTTAAGAACAACGGGCCTCCTTAGGTGACTATGCAACCCTCCGACATACTTCGAGAGGATATTACACTCAAATTTATCTTTTCCTAATTAGACCTCCATTTTCCAAAACTCACTTTTATAAACCAACACACTTTGACCATCTTTTTACATCAAAATTTTCAATCAATAGACCTTTCCTTTTCATAACAAACAGGATAAAATTTCCTCTTAATAAAAGTTTTAAATTCATCCAATTTAGTAATTGGGAGTAACTTTTTAACAAATACATAATTGAGATAATTATCAAATTAAGTTAGAGCATGACTTGCTAGCTTCGACCTTGAAAAATAATTTGTTTCTCTTAAATACCTTTATTCAAATGAATGGTTACCTCTAATTGAGCTAACCAATGATCAAGATTATTCACATCTCCTTAATATGGATGAATATCAATCTTTTCCTCATATTTGAATGAAATTTGATCTTGATTGGAATGGGGATATTGTTTCTCATGGTGGGAAGACTCAAGCTCATCACTCACTTCAGAAGTATCCATGAAACTCCCTCTTTTCCATGAAAACCTTCATAATCTTCCCAAGATCATCCATGGAGTGAGATATGTGGTAAGAATCCTCCTCTAATTTGTGGAATATTTCCTCACCATTATTCATATCTCTTATCTTCTTCACAGGGCATAATTCTCATTTCTCTCTTCCACTTCTTTGTGGATATGTCTTGTTGCTGCAAAGAAACCAAATAACCTTTTCAAATAGCACTTATTTCTCTTATAATGAGAAAATATTTACAAAATGATCACTAAAAAAACCACACATTATGGAACATGAACTAACTATTATAGAAATTTTATCCATAAACTAGTTGATTATTACACACTAAGTTTTACTAACACAGATCCTATACATTCCTCATAATTCAAATATTTCATCAATAAAACTACTTGTTTTTTTATTTGCATTAATAACCATTAAATGTGATTTAAAAATGAACTAAGAGTGTTGTATAATCGAATAATGAGAGTTGAAAGAGAGAAAAACAATGAGAGAGACACAAGATTACCCCTGGAAAACTTAAATTGAGAAAATTCCAGCAAGAGTGAACCAATGCTTTCTCATCTCATTATCATGTCTTTGTGTATAATCTCATTGTCTTCTCAAGGCCTCCATGAATATTATGATGTTTAAACACTCATAATTTTTTTTAACTCACTCACTCACACCTTCCTTTTACACTCCAATTAACAAAACAACATATGATAAAGAAGAAAAATTTATTGAAATCTTTTTCTTTTTCTCTTAGAAAGACCTTACCCAAATATACATACTTGGTTTGACACTAAGGTGATCCTGAAATAGAATCCTAAAAGATTAAGAAGTTGAAGAGGAACCGTCTGCATCCATTTAATCTTCCTAGACTTTCTTGTATGAAGGAACGCCACTTTTGACAAACCAACGGCTATGTAACCATCATCGATGGTTGAGTAACCACCATGGAAGTTGTGAAACTCACACGGTGGTTAAAAACACCATTGAAGACCTTAGAAAACCATTGGGGTGGTTATGAAATTTCCACTTTAGCTTTAGGTGTTGTTCCCTAACCATACAAATTCTACTACCTTCCTAAGGCCATAATGTTTCCATATGAACTCGAAATCATGTGCCATATTTTTTGAACTTACACAATTTTTTAGAGGAAAAAAATATGAAATAAAGTTTTTATTTTTATGACATCTTCATAGTGTTTAAGAATTTTTATTGAAACCTATCTTCTTTGAGGTCTCACAATTTCACAACTTCATCTTGAACCCTGTTCTATGGTTACATCCAACAAGAGCCGTAGAAATAGTGTCAAGTGATAGAAAAGTTAAATAATCACAATGGAAATTTGTTTATCTCATGATGCTAACATTATTGATAGGAAATTTAGATCACTTTTAGTTTGCACTATTCTGAATCGGGTTCATAACATACCCTCATCGCATGTCTTGTCCTAGTTGCCCATACATCTAAGGCCGTCTCTCTACATAATTATGTGTAAAATCATAGTACATGTTACTAACTCCAATGGGTAATATAAATTTCCTACAACATTCAGGGCCATCTCCTGATTTTATGTCACATCCACCACCAAATGTGTTGGATCTACTCTCCTATGTAGCTAATAACATCGAGATCATGTCCAAATCCAGTGGTTTCTAGGGAATCTGCATGATGCACCAAAATCTCCAATCCTCTAACTAGGTCACCTCTATCTGGAAAAATATAGCAATAAAAAAACTAACCCATGATACATTTACCCTATTACATAGGCCAATTCATGTGACTTTCCTATACCCAAAACATAACAAAAATAAGGCATCCGAAATTTGAAAATAAATTTGGCTTCAAAAAAATTACAACTAATTTGAGAAATTATTTCTATGCCATTGGCCCCTAGATTATATCATCATCCCCTGGAAAACTCTCCTCCCATCCCGACAAAATTGGAGGTCTTACTTTAGGGATTTCGATGGCATCGACTAAAACGTGGTTGCGAATTTTCAAATATTCAACTTCAAATAATGAAAAATAAACAAACCCAAATTAAAATCGCTCCAAAATAAACTTGTATTTTCTCCTAACCTACCCTATGACACAATTTTGGACAATAATGACACCTTAACGACTCCAAAATGTAAAATAACTAAATAACATCTAATTAAGCTAAAAACATAAAATACAATTACTTAACTGTGGTCTTGCCCCACCTCGTGCACTACTTCATCATCCTCTGTTATCACCCCATACTCATGCCATGCTATCAAAATATACTCAAAATTAGAATTCTAGATCTAAATTCTCTCAATTATAAAAATAGACCTAAACGAATAATAAGCAAAATGACTATATATATAACATTTCTATTAAAAATTGGTCTCGCTAACCTTAAAAATTTCAATGATTGCCATTTTTTCTAATCTCTGATAAATGTTTGATTTGTTAAATTATGGCTATGATATTATATCATTCACTTTGAATTATCACACATATACATCAAATAACTTTTTATTTTCACATATCATTAAAACCATATCACCATATAACACTATGACACTATGACACCATGACATGAAATCTATCCCATGAGGCCTTAGCTAGGTGAATTATGTCTTTTCTACTGATGATCCTCTAGTGTTTTATTAATTTTTCCTCTTCAAGGTTCTTACATCATTGATTTCACCCACACATGGAAGAACAAGTGACATTATCAGGTATGCATACGTAGGTATATTTCATTTCACCTAGTCCTTTCTTACTTACAATATCTACTTTATATTTTGATGTTACATACTATTTCATTTCATTGACCATCCCATGTTTCACTATTGTGACACATGGTGACCAATCACTAGGACATATACATACACCTAATTTTTCAATTTTCATCTTTCATACATGTTACTAACAATTTCGTTGTGTAGATAAGCATTATTGATGTATCTATTTCTTGAGCGGGGTCCTTAAGGTGCATGTCAGAATGGGGTATGAATACTCACATATTCATTACAAGTTAGAAATAATACACATATATAGTATCAGTTATGTGGTACTTGCATTAGTTATCCTTGTCACTTTATGTCTCACGCACATTACACACCCAATAAATTTCTTGTATTGCACCATTTGGCACCTTGTTCACCCATTTTCTTGACCAATTAAACCTCTTTTTCTTTTTACATGACATTTAGATATCCCTGGCTAACACCATCACCCATGGGAGATAATTTCAGTGTTAGGTTTTTCCCTAGCCAACATCATCTCCCACCAATGATGGCATCGTATATATAGTCACCACAACCATTAATTAATAAGGAAGTAAACAACAATAACATGAACTAGACATTTTCTCTACTCTCTTGCACCAACTTTGCATTTTCTCACTTTTTCCTTCGTTCATATTGTATTTGAATTGGATTGGAGCATACACTCTTCTTGGTTTTATTATTTGAACTATTGGGTCAACTATAGTGATTCCATGATAGAAACAATTTTCCAATTCACCCAATAGCCATCCTCTCTTGGTGTGTTGCTTCTCTAGTTAGAGATAAACACATCAAAATCCACCCCACAAGTAATTTATATAAATATCTTTTCATTTTACATATATTAGTTCATTTCCCTTCCCCATATCTCTATCTTATCTTAGAATTGATGAACACAAATTTTAGTTAGCACATTACTCTTATATGATTAGATCTTTAGCTTTATCTTCCATTATTTTAGTTATATTGAAGTAACATATATTTTAAATTCTTGAATTATCCCCCATAGATCTATATATTTCTCCCATTTATTGATATTATAGGAGGGTACTCTCTTCTATCTTAATTTTGGGCCTTAGAAACCATAGGTTCACCTAGTGTAGGGATTACTACCCTTTGGGTATGTTACCATAACACTCATCATAGCCCCTTTAAAACAACTCATTATGTGTTGGTTCATGTGTGTATCTTACTCATTGCCCCAATACCTGTTGAATGGAATACTTAGGAGTTCAAGCCATTGAGATATATATTTGGCCCACCGACATAGTCCACTTGTGGGTCTCATTCTAGCAATGAGGTCTATAAAGTGAAATCATCTTAGAATTTCTCAAATAATATTAATTTGAGAAGAGTCAATTTTCCCAAATAAACCATTATTAACCTCATGTCTTTTCATCCATCATCTTCATTTTCACATCACTATTTTATTTGTCTATGTCCTTCTAAGCTCTTTATGTTGGGTCCTCACATATTACTAGTTGCATGGAGTCAAGGGTAGAGTCATACATCCTATCAATATATTATCTATGTTTTACCAATGGAATGAAATGTTTTAAAAAATTTATACATAGGTTCAAAATGAACCCTTTATTGAGTAAAAAAAAAAAAAATCATATATCCCAAAATAATTAAAAATATAACTAATCAAAGATGCAAAAAGCAACAAATATTTTTGTACCAAAATAAAAACATCTATAATCAATCAAAAAATAAAAATTGAACAACATTGTCTGAAAAATTCAAAACATTCACATAATTATCAAACACCGAGGTATTTTTCCAAACATTACTAAAAACAAAAAATCAATAATCATCTCAAAATCAAACTTTTAACTCCTATCCTTGAGATAATTAAAGCTATCCTAAAGAAATCAAAACCCTAGCATGAATTATCACTTGGGGTAATCTCATCTCTAATTCTCTCACTCAAAACAATGACCCCGATCAATCAAATCAATCAAACATAATCCAACAAGAGTGTCACTTGACCCCACTCTTTAGTCTGATCTAATATTACTCCTTGCATGTATCCTCTGTTTAGGATACTTAATCAAATCAATTTTCCATCCAGATCCAACAAGAGTATCACTTGAACCCAATCTTTAATCTAATCTTACCCATTGCATGTATTCTTTTCTTAGGAAAAAAATAATTCAATCAATCATCATTATGGAATGCATTAGGGAATAATTATTTTCATTATTTTCTGTTGTTTTCATTGATTGTTATTTGGTCCAAGTACAATTATTTTATTTATAATTATGACTCATTTATAGCCTTGGTATATACATTTACTATATATATTTTGTTTTTAAGTTCCTTTCTTTTTTGTGTGTATGTGTATTTACACACATCATGGGTTGATCATCATGGTTCTTTTATAATCATGGTGCTAATCGTCTGCTATGAAATAATAAAGTAGGTTATTCCAAAATAAAAAATATGAATGGAATATCAAGCTACCATCAATGTTAGTCATATTGTCATTATATTCATTCATGATTTTCATTCAAAAACAAAAATTCATATCATCATTACTTAATCGCATACTTCTCATCATAAGTATATTATCTCTTTTTTATCATCATCTACTCAATAAAATACCCTTTATAATCACTCTCAAATCATAAGTAATCTACTTCTTCCTATCAATATTTTTCCAACCACTTTCTCGCATTATCCATACACTTGAGGGGGCACCCCATTAGCATAACCCAAACTCTCTAGGGCATCCAAATGCTTCATTGGGAAAATCAAATAGTTCACCAAAGTATTTATCACTTTGTCACAAATATTCATGTGTAGATACTATATTTAAACCATTATTACTTTGTAATAACAACTTAAAGAGGGAAAATGTGGACACCCTAAAATATTGCATTTTACATCCTAAACCTTTGAAATTATCATGTAATTACTTAAAATTACATTACAACCATTTTGGACACTTTTGATCTATTCCACTATTTTACAAACTTTAATTACATTCTGCAATATCATCCCACAACTCCCCTAATCAATCATATCCTCACGCATGATCTAGAATTATTAAATATTTGCACTATGGACCTTGTTACCTTTATATCTCATTGCTATGATTAATTAGTTAATCCTATCATTATTATTATTCATCCCCTATCCCTTTAGTTAATTTTATTAGCTAATTTAATATCACAATAATTAAATAATTCCCACATCATCCATTTCTAACTCACCTCTTATCCACTCTCACTTCACTAGTCAACATCTCAAGTTAACTAGAGAAAAAAATCAATTAAATATTAAATCATTAAATATATGCAAGAGGAAAAGTTTATATTAAATCAAATCATGCATTTAAGTTAACTAAATATATCTCACATAAAGTATGACATTCTAAAATTAAAGAAAATACTCCAAAATCCAAAAGTCACATCAATTTGTTTGGGTGAATAAAGAAAAAGATGTGGAATTAATATTTAATTCTAAATATTCAAAAGCATATGCAACTTAAAAATAAATCATGCATGAAATTTTAATATAACAGCTCAACTCTTGAGTCCAACTAGAATCACAACTAATTAATTCAATCATGCTTGATTAACTTTAGATCGAGACAAGTTAATCACACAAATCAAGGATTTGGGAGTCTCTTCCTCATCTATAAATAAACACCCATTCCTCTCTATTTATCATCTTGAGAAGCTTTAATATTTGCATCGTCATTGTGTTGGATTATAATTCAAACTCGCATGATGTTACATTTTTAATTGATCATGAATACAAAATCAAGTAAATCATTCAATCATATTGCTCATATCTTAAATATACTTCCATTTAGAACACTTTTGAGCATCCACAAAAAAATTTGATCAATAGATTCAATAATATTGGTGCTGCATTACAAGTTTCATAAATCTCATCCGAGGTTGTAAGTAGATATGAAGGAAGAGATATGGTTAACTTTTATTTACATTGTTTCTTTTGTTTTGTAGTATTTGTTTTGTATACAATTTGTTTTGATAAAAAAATCTTGACATGTCTCATCCATTTGTTTAGAATTATTTCCACTACTAATTTCTAAGTACTATCTCTATAATTACAATGTATAGATGTATCATTATAAGACAACTTTTCACATCTACACATAGAAATCCTTCAACATCATTAAATTATGATGTTTAATAAACCTAGTTAAATTACATGAATAATGTTTTCTATCTTTAAAGCTCATAACCATAAGTAAAATTTGATGCCCATCCTTGGACATCAAACATTTTCTCTCTCACTTCTCTCTCTCTCTTTAATTTTTATTTATTTAAATTCATGTGATAGGCTTCTAATATACAATTGAGCTCAACGGAAGCTAGCTTAAATTCTCATTTGGAATCATGAGTATTCATGAAATAAATGTAGTGAGTAACCACCGTAGCGGTCACCTATCATTAAAAATAGTCTTTTAAAATTGAAATATAATTGTGGGGAACATTTAAGTGCCCCGTTATGTTCCACTTGGTGCATATGGAGAAGTTCTATCCCTACCTCAAGGTGTTCCCATGGCCACTTAGTGAAAGAATCCAATGAACTCCTTGGGAATGTAACTTGGGTTGATGATTACAAACTACTTGTAAATTTTTGATGGTAAACACTTTTATTATACTAGATCTATGAACTGGTGTGGTGGAGGAGCATTTCTCTAAGTGGGACATGGAGGTGGGCTTGGATCCTTAATGTTTGATGAGAGATTCAAATTTAAGTGCCCCATTATGTTCTTCCTAGTCCATATGGATAATTTCAACTCCTATCTCAAGATATCCCCATGAAAACTTATTGAAAGCATCTAATAAAATCAATGGGAATGAAACATGGGTTAATGATTACAAACAACTTATAACTCACCAATATCCCAAGAACTTGAGTTCATCTTCTCTTGAATATTTGTTGTCTAGTCATGTATTTTAATGTATATCAAGTCATTACTAATTATCATGTATGCAAGACAATAACCATCCTAGTGACCACTAACCTCAAGCATTTGTGATGCTACAACAATGGCGATTTGAATAACATATTGAATGCAATGGCCACGAGGATTAAAATTGAACAAAGAAGTCACTAGGATTAAATTTTCTTTGGAATTGATGTGATAGAACTCAAATATACTATTGAGCTCTATGGCTACTAGGATTAATTTTTATTTTGGAATCATGAGTATTCTTGAGAGAAATGTAGCTTGTTCTAAAATATAGTATTTTAAAATAAAATATTATTATGGGGAGCATTTGAAGTGCTCTTCTATGTTTATCTTGGTCCATATGGAGAAGTTTGACCCTTACCTCAAGGTGTCCCCATGGACACTTATTGAAATCATAAAGTGAACTCAATCGGAATGGAACTTGGGTTGATGATTACAAACTATTTGTAAATTTTCGATTATAAACACTTTTATTATACCCGATTTATGAATTACAGTGTTGAAGGAGCACTTTATTTAAGCGAGACATGGAGGTGAGCTTGGGTCCTTAATGTCCACTAAGTGATCCACATTCCGAGGCTCCCTACAATGTTCCACTTGGTCCATATGGAGATGTTCAACCCTACCTCAAGGTGTCCTCATGGCCACTTATTGAAAGAATTTAATGAACTCAATGGTTATGAAACTTGGGTTGATGATTACAGACTAATTATAACACACCAATATCCCAAGAACTTGAGTTCATCTTGTCTTCAAATATTTTTTTGTCTCATCATGTATTTGAATATCCATCATGTCATTACTGATTTTCCTAGATGAGAGACAACATATATCCTAGCAGCCGCTAACTCATGCCTATGTGATGTTTCAACAATGCTGATTTGAATAACATAATGAACCTAGTGGCCACTAGGCTTAAAAATGAATACAACAATGACTAGGCTTAAATTTTTGTTTGAAATTCATGCGATAGACTGTGAATATACTATTGAGCTCAACAACTGCTATGATTAAATTTTTTGTTTCTAATAATGAGTATTTAGGAAATAAATGTAGTGAGAAACCACCTAGTAGTCACTAGTCCATAAAAAAAAGTGTTTTAAAATTTATATACAATTATGGGAGAATTAAATAGATTCTTTTGAAATAAGTGTTGTAGGGTCTTCACATCTGGTACTAGAGCACTTTCCATGCCCAATTTTTTTTTCTCTTTGCAAATACTGGGGTGATCTAATTATGCCCATCATATGCTCTCACCTCGCCCAACCAAGATCTTGGTGATCAGAAAGTGGTCCAGATCTTGTTGCATTATGTTCAGTAGATCTAAATTAGAAGTTGTGAGTTGTGTCATTTCCAACAAATTTGCATTCCGTTCGCATTCTGTTACCATGCCAGTCAGTTTTGGGTAGAAACCAGATAACCATTTTACAGGTAAAGAACAAATATTGCAGACATCTAGTGCCAGAAGAAGGAAAATCACAAGCACTCTTAAACTTTCACATGGAAACTTGGCACGAGCATTAGCTAGAGCCAGGAAACCTTGAAAGTTCCAAGTTTTTTCTCCATCTCCAAACCAAAAGCTTCAGAAATCATCCTTCATCATTTACTTGTGACCTTTCTTCTTTGTTCTATGTGTAGGATATTTGGTGGGTTCGACAATACTCCTCCAAGAATCTATCGAATGCAAACAAAACCCTAAACCCTAAACCCTAATCGATCCCTAAAAAACCCAAAATCCTAAACCCTAAACCTAAAGATGGTCCATATGGAGAAGTTTGGCCCCTACCTATGGGTGTCCCCATGGCCACTTATTGAAAGCATACAATGAACTCAATAGGAATGGAACTTGGGTTGATGATTACAAACTACCCTTTAATAGTTCATGATTTTTTTAATATGCATATTTTCTTTTAGACATTTAAATTATGTGGAGAACATATTTTTATGGGATTTAAAATAAGTACTTTTAAGTACAAATAAATTTAAGGAAACCCATTACTTTAATATAAAATCACCTTTTATGGGTTGTCATGTGGCACCATTTCATTGGATAATTTATTGATGAGACTTGATGTGACTTACTTTATTGGCTAGTTTTTATTTAATTTTTAACTTGAATTTAACAAACTAATGGTAGCTACAAAAATAATGGGTGACTAATGACTAGAAATTTTGTTAAATTTTCAATGTATAAATGAGTAAGTTTAAGCACTGGAACGTTATTTTTTCTAGCTAATGACTCAAATAGTAATGAATTAATTATTGGAGCCGAATCCCATATTAAAATGTCATCATTAAAATGCATACCTTGTCAGGGAAAATCAATCTTGTGTGATTAAAATTCCCTTTGTATGATCTCATTAACTCCTTGATTGGACTTTAAATTTTACCTATTCCAGATAGGTACTAAACATGCAAATTTTGTGATAATATTTTCAATAAATATCTTGATTGGTTGGACTCATCACCTTTTCCAATAAACCTTGATATTAAAGCCACTGACATGCTTGTATTAATTTCAAGCATGTGATGGTATATTCATTCAATGTAAAAAAATAATCTTTATAGTTTTAGGTTAGAGGGTCCTTAATGCAAGACAAGAATTATCCTAGTAGCCACTAATATAATAACATATTGAGCTTAGCGGTTACTAATAACGTCGCCAATCTTCTTTCCAATGTGGCCATCGATGGTCCAGATGTCATATTGATTTTGTGTAATTCTAAAGATTAGAATAGTCTCGTATATATCCTTTCACATGACAGGAGGCATGAAACCTACATCCATCATTAATGGTAGTTCATGTATTTTTATTTTTAGCTCGGCATTGGATCCTATTTACTCTCTATTCTCTCTTTCCATTTTCAAGCAAGAAAATTATGGTATTCCTATGATTTCATTTTATTTTTCTACGCGGTGAGCGATGGGAATCAACCTCTCGTTGACCATTTCTCACAAGCATCTTTAGGATGTCTTTCATTATGAATCTATTCATGAAGGAAAAGTGATCAAATGTGTGTTGGGTGACTCATATATGCAAGATTATTATAGGATGTAGGATGCTTCGATATAGCCCTAGATTTTATTTCCAATTCTATTCTTCTTCATCGAGATAAGGTGGATGTCGAGGTTTTAGCAAAGTAAGTCATTTACCCGATTCACATAGGTGGATTTCACAATTAATGGGCTTATTGTCGCATCTCAGGCCCCTTGATTTGGGAGGAAGAGGTTGGTGAACAGACTATTGGTCTCATGCATGGGGTTCATGTGCTCGAGGATCAATATAGGGAACTAATCCTTCATCCTAAGAACATCCATGTTTCCCCTTGGCACGAAATCCTAGATCTCAATATTCTACCCCCTTTAGACCTACCTGCTTCCTGGTTCCCTAGTGATTCAGTTATCGATCACCTTAATGATTTTCATGCCTTAGCTAGGAGAAATTTCTTCTCTTCTTGGTAAGGCTTCTCAGCAAGAAATGGTGGTGCGGGCCGGTAGCTTTTGCACACTCTTTTGGCTCATTATCATTCTTGGTTCGGGTGCTTTCTAGTCTATTTTGGTTCTTTGGTCTATTCTCTTGGTTTATCTCACCTTCGTGGTGTTCCTTGTTGTGGGGACTTGGGTTTTTTACGTCACTTGGTTTTTATATTGGTTCTATATTGTATGGGTGGGGTCCCATACCCATCGGTTTAAAGATCTAGTCAAAAGCGTTTAAAAATCCGAAAAAATAAATAAATTGAATTCACTGAATGCTAGGATTAAAATTATTTTTTTGGAATATGTGTAATCATGAAATTTATTAAAATTTGTTTTGTTACACGAAGGGAGTATAATAATCTTTGATCTTAGTGGCTACGTGTAATCTGGAAAATATTTATATTTTTATTTTCTTCCAATATTTTTTAGATGATTCAACACTTTTAACAGGATATTTGAACTGGATTGTGGGATCCCACCCAATTACAAATGAAAGATAATAAATAAACCACATGACCCAAAAAAAAAAAACCACAAAAACTAACTAGGTTGTAAGACGAGCAAACCCAACATCAAAAACAAACAAAATACCCAACCAATGAAAACCAAGGATAGGAACAAGAAATTAATCCCGAGAGTTCAAGTTGATGTGCTATAGAGAAATTATCCCACCCATGAGACATCCTCCCAATCCCCTTAGAACAAGCAACATGAACACCCAAAGAAAAAAACATAAAAACCAATGAAAATGTTGGTGATATAATAATCCAAATTCTAGGATAAAGCTTTTCCCTTTCAAACATCATTTATTACCACCTAGGAATCACCTTCAATTTCCAAAGCTTCATCAGCCATTGATGACCACTAGTTTGAGGCCTACTAGCAAAATATTGAGACTCTCCCTCATTACGTGTGTCATATTTTAAAGGAAAGGACTCAACTATTATTAAAATTCAATCCACATCCAAAACTAAACACCCGACGAGCCCGATAGGCTTGGGTTCCTTTCAAGGATCTGTCAAAGGTAAGTTCTCAAAAAGTGGGAGGGGGTGGAAATTTTTGATGGTAAACACTTTTATTATACCAAAGATATGAACCGGAGTGGTGGAGGAGAATTTATCTAAGTGGGACATGGGGTGAGCTTGGGTCCTTAATGTCCACCAAGTGATCCACATTCGAAGTGTCTCTATGTTCTTGTTGGTCCTTATGGAGAATATTGATGCCTACCCCATGGTGTCGACATGGAAAATTATTTAAAGCATCTAATGAACTCAATGGGAATAGAATTTGTGTTGATGATTAAAAACTACTTATAACTCACCAATATCCCAAGAACTTGAGTTTATATTATCTTTGAATATTTTTGTCTAGTCATGTATTTGAATATCCATGAGGTCATTACTGATTATCCTGTATGCAAAACAAAATCTATCCTAGTGACCGATAACCTCAAACCTCTATGATATTGCAACAATACTAATTCAAATAACATAATGAACCCAATGGCCACTAGGTTTAAAATTTAAAACAAAGGACGCTAGGATTAAATTTTTGTTTGGAATTCATGTGATAGGATTCCAATATAAAATTGAGCTAAACGGAAGCTAGGCTTAAATTTTTTTTGGGAATCATGAGTATTGATGAAAATAAATGTGAGTAACCACCCTAGTGGTCTCCTGTTGTTAAAAATAGTCTTTTAAAATTTAAATATAATTATGGGGAGCATTCAAAGTGCCCCGGTATGTTCTGCTTAGTGCATATGGTGAATTTATATCCCTATCCCAAGGTGTCCCCATGGCCACTTATTGAAAGAATCCAATGAACTCATTGAGAATGTAACTTGGGTTGATGATTAAAAACTACTTGTAAGTTTCTAATGTTAAATGTTTTTATCATACCAGATCTATTAATTGGTGTGGTGGAGAAGAAATTTATCTAAGCAAGACATGGAGGTGGGCTTAGATCCTTAATGTCCATCGATTGATTTGCATTTGAAGTGCCCCACTATGTTCTTCTTGGTCCATATGGAGAATTTTAACCCCTATCTCAAGGTTTCCCATGGAAACTTATTGAAAGCATCGAATAAAATATATGGGAATGAAAATTGGGTTGATGATTATAAACTACTGTAACTCACCAATAACCCAAGAACTTGATTTCATCCGTGTTCAAATATTTATTGTATAGTTGTGTATTTTAATGTCTATTAAATCATTACTAATTATCTTGTATGAAAGACAAAAACTATCCTAGTGGTCACTAACCTCAAGCCTTTGTGATGTTGCAATAATGCTGATTGAATGTAATGGCCACAAGTCTTAAAATTGAACACAAAGCAGCCACTAGAATTTTATTTTATTTTAGAATTCATGCGATAGACTTTGAATATACTATTGAGCTCTGTGGCTATTAGGATTAATTTTTATTAAGAATCATGAGTATTCTTGAAATAAATGTAGCTTGTCATTAAATATAGTCTTTAAAATTAAAATATAATTTTGGGAGCATTCAAAGCACTCTGCTATGTATTTTGGTCCATATGGAGAAGTTTGACCTTTCCTCAAGGTGTCCTCATGGCCACTTATTGAAAGCATCAAGTGAACTCAATGGGAATGGAACTTGGGTTGATGATTACAAACTATTTGTAAATTTTGGATTATAAACACTTTTATTATAATAGATTTATGAATTTCAAGTGTTGGAGGAGCACTTTATCTAAGTGGGACATGGAGGTGGGCATGGTCCTTAATTTCCATGGTGAGCAATCCACATTGGAAGTTCCCTACTATGTTATCTTGGTCCATATGGAGAAGTTTGACCTCTACCTCAAGGTGTCCCCATGGCCACTTATTGAAAGAATCAATGAACTCAATGGGAATGGAACTTGGGTTGATGATTAAAACTACTTGTAACTCACCAATAACCAAAGAAATTGAGTTCATCCTATCTTTGAATATTTTTTGTCTCATCATGTATTTGAATATCCATCAGTTCATTGCTGATTTTCATATGTGCAGACAAATAACTATACTAGTGGCCACTAACTTCAAGCCTCTGTGATGTTTCAACAATGCTTATTCAAATAACATAATGAACCCAGTGGCCACTAGGATTAAAATTAAACACAACAATGACTAGGATTAAATTTTATTTTTAAATTCATGTGATATACCATGAATATAATATTATGAACTCAACGACCGCTATGCTTAAATTTTTTCATTTTGAATAATGAGTATTTAGGAAAGAAATGTAGTGAGAAACCACCTAACATGAAATACTAGTAGTTAAAAATGTCTTTAAAATTGAAATATAATTGTGGGGAGCATTTGAAGCACCACGCTATGTTTCACTTGGTCCATATGGAGAAGTTCATCCCCTACCTCGATGTGTCCCCATGTTGAGTTATTGAAAGCATCCAATGAAGTCAATGGGAATGGAACTTGGGTTGATGATTACAAAATATTTGTAAATTTTAGATGATAAACAATTTTACTATACCAAATTGATGAATTGGAGTGGTGGAGGAGAACTTTCTCTAAGAGGGACATGGAGGTGGGATTAGCTCCTTAACCTCCACAAAGCATTCCACATTTGGAGCACCATGTTATGTTCCATTTGGTCTATATGGAGATATTTGACCCCTACCTCAAGCTTTCCCCATGGCCACTTATTGAAAGCATTCAATGAACTCAATGGGAATGGAATGTGGGTTGATTATTATAAACTATTTGTAAAATGTGGATGGTAAAGGATTTTATTATACTAGATCTATGAACTTGAGTATTGGTTGATCACTTTATGTAAGTGGGACATGGAGGTGGGTTTAGTTCCTTAATGTGCATAGAGCCATCCGTATGTGAAACGCCCCGCTATATTCCGCTTGTTCCATATGGAAAATTTCGACCCCTAGCTCAAAGTGTCCTCATGGAAAGTTATGGAAAGCATCTAATGAACTCAATAAGAATGGAACTTGGGTTGATGATAAAAAGTACTTGTATTTCAACAATATCACAAGAACATGAGTTCATCTATCTTCGAATATTTGTTATCTAGTCATCAATTTGAATATCATTAGGTCATTACTAATTTTCTCTATGGAAGATAATTTAACTATCTAAAAACCACTAACCTTAAGCCCTTGTGATTTTGTAACAACATTGATTCAAATAACACATCAAACCAAACAACCACTAGGATTAAAATTAAACATAGAGACCGCTAGGCTTAAAGTTTTGTTTCAAATTCATGTGATAGAATTCAAATATAATAGTGAGCTCAGTGAATGCTAGGATTAAATTTTTGTTTAGAATGACAAGTATCCAGGAAACAAATGTAGTAACAACCTTACCCTAGCGGTTGCCAGTCATTAAAAACAATCTTTTAAAATTTAAATATAATTACTGGGAACATTAAAAGAACCTCACTATGTTCTAATAGGTCCATATGGAGAAGTGTGCCCTACCTAGAGGTTTCCCATGGATAATTATTTAAATCATCTAGTGAACTCAATGGGAATGGAAACTTGGGTTGATGATTACAAACTACTTGTAACTCAATAATAGCCCAAGACCGTGATTTAATCCTATCTTCCAATATTTGTTGTGTAGTCATGTATTTGAGAAACATGTTGAACCCAACAACTTCTAGCTTAAATTTTATTTTGGAATTAATGCGATACACTTCGAATATACCATTGAGGTTAGAGGCCACTAGCTTAAATTTCCTTTTAAAATCACTAGTATTAAGGAAATAATAAATGTAGTGAGTAACCACCCTAGTCAGTTTTCATTTTTGATCATAGTATTTTAAAATATTAATATAATAATGGGGAGCATGGTTATATTTTAAATCAATTGTTTACAAAATGTCCTTAATGAAAGAAACATGTATCTAGTCGTCACGCTAACCTAAAGTCTTCGTGATTTTCTATAGCGCCATGTAATTATCTTCGACCGTAGTAGATGATAGAAATATAATGTAATAAAATTATAATAGAATTGGTACTCAAAAGCCTCTAAAAAAATATTGGTGTTGGAGTTTAGTTTAGTATTGATGTTTAGTGGGTATTTAATAAATATCTTGAATGCAAGATAATAATTATCCTATCGGCCACTAATATTAAGTCTTTATAATGTTACAACAACGCATTGGAATAATGAATGACCTTAGAGGTCGTTGGACTAAGAATATCATGTGGTAGACTTAGGATAACATATTGAACTTAGTGGCATGTAAAAAAAAATATCATGTGAAGACAAAAATATTCAAAGAAAGAAATTAAAAAACCACCCTAGAGGTATCTAGTCTTAGAAGGTAGTATTGTAACATCCAAATATAATAAAGGAGCTTAGTTAGTTTTTAGTCGGGTCATTACTAATTATCATGTATGCAAGGAAAAAAATATCCTAGCCATCGCTAATCTCAAGTCTTTGTTATGTTGCACCAAAGCTATCTAATAATCTTTGACATTAGTGGCCACTAGGATTCGAATATCATGATAGGATTCATATAAATTAATAAGAAAATATAAATATAATAATCATTCTTAGATTGGTTTTCAGGTGAATTGTCCTACTTGTATCATATGTGCCTAAACCATAATCTTAACAATCGTAGTCCACCTTCTTATTTGAAAAATTCATTCAGTAAACTCTTTAATATTTGTCTTGTCTTGGAACATTTATTGCCTTATTTTTTTTGTAATAGCTAGGCCATGTCATAAACACCGAGCTTATCCACCTCTACTCTTGGAATATGTTAATTTAAAATTTACAAATTGTTACTTTAGATTGGCTCATTTATCAAGTAAGTCATTACTCTAATATAAATGGAATATATGTTTGTAAATAGAATGATTAACATTTATATTTAATAATATTTATGAGTACATGTAATGTTCTTAAATTTTACTAAACATATTTTTTTGTAAATACAACACATTTAATTATTTCTACGTAGGAAAAAAATATAAAAAAACTATGTATATCAACTTCGCAATCCATTTATAAAATTAATATTGAATAATTAGTCATGACTATTTATTTCATATTAAAAAATCATTAAAGGAAGTCAAAATGATTACCTATACTATAAAAAAGCAAACCATTATGATTTATAAAAAATAATATACGACTTGTGTTTTTCTGCTAGAGATAGATGTCAACAATTAATGGAGAAAAAATAGACAAAGAATAACTAAAAAACAAAAGAAACAAATAAAAGGGCTCAAAATGGATCCCATTTAATAGACATGAATACCTGAGTGACAAGATGAAAATCAAAAATGGGTTTTTGTAAGGAGTAAATATTTTAAAAGGGATTACAAAATCTTCGATCATAGGAGGAAAAATTCTTCGTCATGGGTGGACAAAATAATTTGGTCATGGGTAGACCAAAATATTCAGTTATGGGCAAAAAAAAATGTTTTTGATAAGAAGATAGAACAAAACTACAAAGGAACCAAAGGGAAAGGGCAAGGGCGGATTGCGATGCAAAACACAAGAACTGGAAAAATACAAAGTGGTTGTAAGTGCCCGCCATTAACTACGTTACACATACAATAACAAATATGCTTTTGATAAATACATATTTTAGTTGTATATTATATTTTGACATGCTTGATAATGTCTATTTAATCTTTTGTTATCTATAAAAGAAAATATCAATGAGATTCTATCTGCAACCTATTTTACTTTTCTCTTTTGATTCCATCCTTTGTTGGCCTCCCGATCGAACTCCAACCTTTGATCTATACACAATCACTTCTTTATGTCTTGTTTGTGTGCCCCCAAACATGATTACGATCACCGCTTTGCCACAACTTACCATTAAAAAAAAACCTCTAGGAATCGAGCACTCAGACTAGTGAATTAGTGTTTGCGCGTGTTGTATTTTGATTTCAAGAGCTCCTTTTCTATGCTTACAAAATAAAAAATAGATGTCGATATATATTTCTCCGGTTTATTTATTTTCTTTTCAAATGCATTCAACAAAAGAAATTAGGAAAACTGAAAAAAGGTGGAAATAGGAAATCTCAAAATTTGAATTTCCATTTCTTAAAGAGAAAGTGTGGGATTTTTATATTTCATATATTGAGATTTAATGTGGGGGATTTCGTATACCATACTTTTAATTAACCATTTTTCATGTTTTCACTTAATTTGGGGCATATCGTGGGATACAAGGAAATCAAATTGATTTATTTTACCTACTTTAGAAACAAGTGGGACAACCGAAAAAGATTCTTTGTGAACACTCGAGAAAACCACAAAGATTAATTTAAGCATAATAAGAAAGCATTTACAAAATTGAATTGAACATTAGGAAATAAGAAGAATTAAATTTTAATAGAGTCATATACACCTAGTTAATTATTAATTTTTATCAAGTGTGATTTTGATATTTTATAAATATATTGCGTCTTAATTCGGGGGATAGCGTGGGATTCAGGGAAATCAAATTTATTAATACTACCTACTTTAAAAACAAGTGGGACATCAACAAAAAATTGTGGATTTGTAGAAAAATGGCAATTGTCATTTTGACATAATAAAAACCATTTAGAAAGTAGAATTGAACATTAGGAAAATAAAAATAAAAATTTATAAGGAGTGATATACGCCTGTTAATTATTAATTTTTATCTAGTGCGAATTTGGTATTTTATAAATATAAATTGCGTTAATTCAGGGAATAACGTGGGATACGGGAATTAAAATTTATTAATACTACCTACTTTAGAAATTGGTGGGACGACATCAAAATTTTATTTGTGAACTCATGGGAAAATGACAAATATTAATTTAAGCATAATAAAAAACCATTTAGAAAATAGAAGTGAACGTTACGAAACAAAAAAAAATAAATTTTAAGAGAGCGATATACGCCTCATTTATAATTAATTTTTATCAAGTGCGAATTTGATATTTTTTAGCTATCGTCTGCATTAATTAAAAAAATCCAATAAAATGTGGCATCTTGAAATTTTGAACCAGTTAATTACACAATTATATAATTGACACATTTATTAATAAATTTTTAATTAGTGATAGAATTAACAAATATTTTTAACCTATAAAAATCCACATTATTATGGTGTAACTGTAATCCATTAAAATGTTGCCACGTGGCATGAAATTTCTAATATATCTCTTGATCGTCAACATTTTTGAGTTATTTATGCATTACTCTAGAAACATCAAAACATAATTTAAATCTACACACGAATTTGAAAGTACCTTATAGATAAAAGAAAAAATAGTGAACGTTATTCTCCATTAGAATAATTTTTTTACAACACCGAATTCAAAATAATAAATACTTAGATTTTATAGGGGATCAGGGTATTCTCTTCAACACGTGTTAATGAACAAATGCATGTCATATGTTGTTTGTATATTTGATGATCAGAAGCCTAGTGGTCGCTAGCCTCTACAACTCCTAGGTTTCATTTCCAGAAATGTAAATAAATATCTTTACAGTTTTCGATCACTAGTATTTTCATCAACTATAATCTTATCTTATTGACTATGCATTCCTTCCACAAGCAAGTATGGCACTACATACCATATAAATCTTTATCAAATTTTGTATTACTCATAAGTTATTTTGTGTCTAACATATAATTTATATCTGTTTGTATTAAGTTCCATCACTTAAACAATTTCAATCAAACAGTGGTTGTGAAAGAAAATGCTTAAGAATCGCGAAACTTCAACACTCACCAGAAGGAACGATTATGAGTAAAATAGGATAAACAATTTCTTGATAACATGGATGCTTCATGAAAAAATCATAGTAATAGATTTTAGCTATTCGCTAGGCATTTTCCATAACATATTTTAATGAAAGAGAGGTGAGATACGAACAATTTTTATTCTCAAAATCTATGGAAGTCTTTGCATAGTCGGAAGAAAGATGATTAATAAAAAAGTTTTCAAGGTGCTCATATAACACTAGAGGGACAACTAGGTACACACTTTTGCATATTTTCCTTTTTTACACATCGAAGTGCATCAATAAAAATTATTATCGACCACTTAGCTCCACTACTTGTTAGGAGGAGTAGATTAGTGACCACGAGGCTATCTTGAATTTTTGTTTTGAATATAGAGATCAAACAACAGTTCTTATTAAACAAGATGTTTAGTGACCTCTAAGCTTGATTAATTATGAAAAGGAATGATTTTCCAGCAGCTAGGCTAAAAAATCTCTTATTTCAAACATAGTAGTGTAATAAAATATCATAGCAATAGATACTATTGGGTGCTAGGAATTTTTGTGAAATTTTTAGATGCAAAATTTGTGAGATATAAAAATTGTTTATTGTTGAAAGTTAGGGAGGTATTTTGAGAAAGTAATAGATTATTGGCCTCAAGGCTAAAGTGTTTATTAATTTCAAAAATAGAGATTAAAAACATTTCGTATAAAATAAATTCATAGCGCAAATTACTAAGCTCAAATTCTTATAGAACATAGAACTCTACTATTTTATAATTTATAAATGAGAAAGGATTATATTAGCCCCCTCTAGGATAAATTGTTTCTTGATTAAGAAAAAAAAAAAAGGATTACAAAAATGCTACATGTTGTCTCCCAAAAACCACTTTTCA
This sequence comes from Taxus wallichiana var. yunnanensis, assembly GCA_018340775.1. Lineage (NCBI taxonomy): Eukaryota > Viridiplantae > Streptophyta > Pinopsida > Cupressales > Taxaceae > Taxus > Taxus wallichiana. The sequence goes on along the minus strand of CM031239.1, from coordinate 967,478,209 downwards.
TTTTCCAATTTAAATTCAAAATTTTGAGCTCTCGCCCTCCTCAAGTATTTAAACGAAGTTCAAAGTTTGAAGAAATAGAAAAATTCATGCCCTAGTGCTATTAAAATCTTTGTTTTGCTCGTTTTGAAAAATTCTCCATCTCCGGTCTGCATGCACGTAATACTCTCCTTACAATCTCCTTTTTGATCGAAATTGTTTTCTTGTTTTATGGCGGGGTTGTCAAATAATTGTTTTGCCTCCATGCCCAACTCATCAATGAAATTCAAAAATAGGACTCAAAATGATGAATTTCTCTTCCTCTCGTGTATTTTTCCCATAGTCGGGAATGATGAGCCTTTTATTCCCCATCAAATTTTTGCCCCATCATCTATGGGTACGTGGACATACCTAATTCGAATCGGGCCATCGGAGAAATTTGTGTTTTTCAGCCTCTATGTAAAAATATGAAAAGTTAAAAAGTGACCCGCACTCCGATCAAAGCTATTAAGGTAAAAGTCAAATTTTGAGCCCATAGAGAAAAGTCAAAGTTGAAACCTGCAAGGAAAAAGTAAAAGTTAAAGCCCGCTATTGAAAATTCAAAGTAGATGAGTGAGACATCAGGAAATTTTTGAAATTTAACCAAATTCCCAAAATTGAAGTAAAATTTCTAGAATGCTCTGCAGATCAGCCTAAGATCTCGCGCCCACCATTGAAAAGTCAAAGCGGAGCAGTGGAATGGTGGAGGAATTTGAGTTTTGAGCCTTTTCCAAAAAATATTAAAATGTTGAGAAAAGGGACATGACCCCATTTCCAATCAGAGGGTGCCACTTGTCAAGAGTTCAAGCGGAAGAGTGGAACGGCGGAGGAATTTGATTGTTTGAGCCTTTTTCCAAAAATGCTTAAAATGTTGAGAAAAGGGTTGTGACCCCATTTCCAATCAGAGGGTGCCACGTGTCAAGAGTTCAATTGGAGCAACGGGCGGTGGAGGAATTTAATTTTTTGAGCCTTTTTTTTTCCAAAAAGGTTAAAATCTTGAGAAATGGGCCGTAACCCCATTTACAATGAAAATGTGCTACGTTCGAAGTTAAAAATTTGAAGCGGAGGTGCGTGCCAATTTGTTCCAAATTTCCATATCTCTAAAAAATTTGCAAAACACAAAGGGCTTTCCCCGTACTCCGCTCAAATTTCTTCCTACCACATGGACAAACCAATTTAAAAGTTATAAGAGAAAATCAAATTGTCAGTATTCAAACCACCATGAGTGTTTTCTTTCAATGGAGGAATTTGAAGAGGCTTAAATGATTTGTAAAGATTGTAACCTTTTGGCAAAGGACATAATGGCTCCTCAAAGCCATTCCAAAGAGATGGCGATTGATTTCAAAAAAGACCAGAGTGCTCTGTACTTGGGAAAGACCAAAAACACCATACTTCTTGTATTTTCCTTCTCCTTAGAATTTCCTCTATTCTCAAAGCTCTGTACAAACTTTGCTTTAGCTTCAATAATAAAAGAAGGAATTTTCTCCTTTTTGATTGAAAAATTCATTGGTACCTTGCGACCAATGAATTTTATTTGGTCTTAGAGCTTCCCCTGTGGCTTTATTTTTCTTCTAACTATAAATGCATGTAAATGAAATTTTTAATTAATCTGTGTGGGCATTTTATATTCTACTCACAACATTAGTTTTTCTCCTACCTCCATTTCCACTCCCCTTCCCCTTTCCAAGACAAAGTTTCTTCTCTAGTGAGACATTGCTAGCTTTGTCACAGGTTCAGTGGAGTGCCCCTAATGGATCTCTAGTCAAAAGGACACCATTTAAACCCATCCTTCATGCATGCACCTATGGAAGTTGCACCATTCAAGTAGAGGGACTCAGATTCCCATAGTGTTGGCTTGAAACCCACCAATTTGTCCACAAGACAAAATTTTTGCCAACAATTTTGGTACCCACCGTGGGGTAGATTCTCGTAGCATTTGCACCTAAAAAGGACCTCACGGTCATAAAATACAAAAAGAAAAGAGGTTCTAGGAAAAATTTTATGGATATTAAATAATCACTCAAACTTCATAGATGTAAATCATGGCTATTTTGGGAAATCCTCCCTGTTGAGATACCTAATTTACTCTTTCACATCCAAGAATAGATTGCTTCTAATCGAGAGAAGAAATTTGGGATAATAGACAAAGTGTCAATCAATACTTCATTTCCATAAGGATTCAAGACCTAGAAGAGGAATGTGCTATCGAACTGGAAAGGAAGAGACAAATTCCAGTACCCTAGAGAGGAGCATAAACTTTCAAGCTGACTGATAGAAGATAGACCTGAAAACCGAGGCAAGGAGGACAAATATATCCCACATTTAAAGCACTTGAAAGAGAGGAAAAAGCTAAAGAGGAGATACCATCTCAAATTGAAGAAATAGAAAGACTCCAAATTGAAGTAGAAGAAAGAGTAGCAGTAGAAGTAGCCTTATCAAGGCCGGAGGCTAGAAACAGGAATAAAATGGGTGATCATGAGCATGAATTACGTAGGCATAATGTACCATGGGGAAGAAATATTGGTCCACTTGCTCTTCCACAACAACTTCATGAGCTCCCAAGAGGCTCAAGAAAGAACTTCCCAAAATTCAAAGCGGATGGTTCTCGCTCCCCAAACAACATGCAACATGATTCATCACTACTTGTGGAGTGTCGGGAGTTCAAAATCAAGATGTTTCACTTAGGTTCTTTATGGAGTCACTCCAAGAAAAAGGTGTTGAATGGTTATAAATGTTGCCCCCAAGATCTGTCACATGCTAGGAACATATAAGAAGTGCATTTGAACATAGGTTCAAGAGCACAAAACATTGTCAGGATCTACTAGTCCAATTGGTTCAGATAAAGAAGGACACCTCCGAATCAATGAGATATTTTATAGCAAGGTATAATAGGTTGTTAAGAAGGATCCCAAAGATGTTGTACCCTCTGAAAACAACTTGAAAAGGTTCTTCATCAGTGTTTTTCCATTAGAAGTTGGTTTCTTCCTCAGAAGAGGCGAACCAAGAACATTGAGGGAAGCTTAAGTCTTTACAATTGAGATTGATGATGATTTAATTCTTTTTGTCAAAGTGAAAAGACCAAACGAGAAACAAAAAGGTCGAGTTCAAATTCAATCTCCATTGATCCAATGTTCCAAAAAATAGCAAATGACCTAGTTGCTTTGAAGAAGCATCTATCACAAATCAAAATGAGGAATGCTCCAAGGAGACCAAATCCTCTTGATAGACCAAGAATTACTCCGCCTCCTCATAGTCTTGCTCTTGAAGCACCAATCAATGCCATCTATGACACTGGGAATCGGAAGAAGGAGAAGACATTAAAGAAACTAAATAAGATAACATGGATGACTATGAAAACAATCTTGAAATTGAAGAGGTTGGCATGCACAATGGCCTCGATTAAATACATTACTAAAGAGGAGGAAGGTGATGAAGAACCTCCCATTTTTTCATGTGTTGTTTTCACTCATGCACAATCAAAGAATGGTGCTTCACCTCAGCGATTGCATCCGAGAGTACGAAGAACAAAGAAGATATCTCTCCAAAGCCTCCACTAAACAAGATCATCAGTAGGGATCACCATTACCACTTTCCATGGGATCAACTATAGAGAAATCAGATTTAACAGTTTTCAAGGATCACACTATTGTGCCAAGTAAGTTAGCTGATTCTTCTCCCAACTCAAAAGTTGTTAAGAGAAATTCTCTTCTAAATATTGTTTCTGCAAGAACATCTAAATTTCAATAAAAGGATACACCCCATATCCTTCCAAGCCAATTGCTACATTTTAAAAAGAGAACCCAACACCAAAAGTAACGACGCATCTTCCACTTAAGTCCCCATCCACTACTATAACCTCTTCCTCATCTACCATAACTTCATTTGACTTTGTAGAGCATTCTAGCAAAACCAAAGTCTAGTTCTTTGAAATTGAATACCTACAAACACATCCTGCCCAATTTGGTAGATTCATCGAGGTAGTTCGGGGTGGTAACTCTACATCCCCAATCTCTAATTATAAAGGCTTACTTCTCACATCATCCACACCATATTCACAAAACATGCTAGCGCTCAATTCCTCCACTAGCAATAGAATTGAGCCTTTTTACCTATCATTTCTCATAAAAGGTTTCCATCGAACAATTGCATTATAGATTCCTGAGCCTTATATAATGTGATGTGAACAAAAGTTCCAAATGCTCTTTTCCTCATTTTGACCTGTAAATGGCACATGCTACTTAATGGAATCAAAACAAGTTACATTTGTAGGAAGGATTAAGGATGCTCAAGTTGCACTAGCTGATTACCCTAATAAGAAGATACTTTTGACCATTTTGGTGGCAAACGTCGTAGCATATTTTGGTATGTTGTTGAGTAGAAGTTTTTACAGAGATCTAGGTGGAGAAATAAAAATGGATTGGTCATCCTCGCAATTGTCCCGGTGAAAGGAGAAATGAAGAAGTCTTGGTAGTCGGAGAAATGAAGATCACAATAAGGAAGAATGATGATCCAAGAGCTGATATCATTTTTAAAGATTGTGGGCTTGGAAATTACCTCCTTACATCCTAGAAGGAAGACGAATTTCCACTTCTCATGGAGGAAGAACAATATCGAATCTGAACAATGCAATTTGATGGAAGTCATTCCAAAGCAGTTTTGGGAGCTGATATTAGTATTATACTCTCCCTCCAATGCTCAAGTATATTCTTTTCCTACAAGCTGCAATTTAAAAATACCAATAGTACAATAGAGTATGAAGCATTACTCTTAGGCATGAATATAATAAAGGACATGGGAATTAAGAAGTTGAGATGCAAAGGTGATGCAGAGGTTGTTGTAAAGTAGGTACACCACTAATATCAAGTAAAAAACCCCAAACTCGGGCACTATAGAAACAAAGTGTGGGACTACATTGAATCCTTTGATGCATTCTCCATTGAAGCTATCCCTAGGGAGTAGAATGAAAAGGTTGATTCTCTAGTAGTGTCAACTTCCTTATTGACACCTCATCCTTCTTTTGGCAAGGATAAAGTGACCCTTGAGAATGTGTTTAGACTCAACATACCAAATAATGTAAATCATTGATAGGTCTTCAATGATGACAATCAGATCCTAGCCTTCTTAGAAAAAAGGGATAACTTCAATAATCTTTTCTTTGAAGGAAGTGAAAACCCACACCGTGAATCAGTCCCCAAAGAAGAGAAGGGAGGAATTGAGGGAATTGATGAAGAGGAAGTAATCAAACTAAAAGGAAAAAAAATCCCTAAAGGCCTATTTTCTTTGGAATACCTCTTTTACAAGCATGATAAGTTCAACCAAGAGAAATAAAACATTCTTCTTGGTGTCCATCTAATTTTGATGAAGAAAATATTGGCACTTTAGAGAATCCAAGGATGGTTAACATTGGTAAATGCTGCTCACCTGAAGAGAAGAGAAACTTTTCTACTCTGCTAAAAAATTACTCAGATGTCCTGGCCTATTCATATGTTGAACTCAAATATTTTCAGCCAAAGGAAATGGATCACTCCATTCCTTTGAAGCAAGGAGCTAAGCCCTTCAGGAAGAAACAAAGGCCTTACAATCCATATATTACCGACATTATCGAAGAAGAGGTGACAAAGATGCTTGATGCTAGAATAATCTTCCCTATCCACCATTCGACATGGGTAGCTAACATTGTGCCAAGTAAGGAAGAAGAATGGGGAAATAAGGATTTCTATAGACTTCCAAAATCTGAAATAATCTCTTTGCTTGATGGATTTTGAGGGTACAACCAAATCAAGGTGGCGAAGAGGACTCGCAACAAAACAACCTTCACAACACCTTGGGGAACTTTTTCCTACAACATAATTCCTTTTGGATTGATCAATGCCGAAGCCAATTTCTAGAGAACAATGGACTTGGCCTTCAAATATTTGAAACATTGCATTGTCATTTACCTTGATGACCTCATGGTTTTTTCAAAGAGGAGGGGAGATCATACCTGTCATTTGGAGTAGGTCCTTACAAGATGTAGGAAACATGGCATTTCTCTAAATCCAAAGAAGTGCATTTTGGAGTAATAGAAGGTAAGTTGCTGGGAAAAATTGTGAACAAACATGGACAACACATTGATATTAAGAGGATCAAAGCTATCTAAGAACTAGCCTTAGCAACCAACAAGACAGATTCCATTCATCTTTCTTTGAAAAGGTAAAATTCCTTCATCATTTTTTTCCTAGGTTTTCTAAACCGACTAAGCATATAACTTCCATGATGAATAATAAAAAAAGTTTCAAGTGGATTAAGGAAGGAAAAATAACATTTGAGGAGATCAAGAAAGCCATTTCCAAAGCTCCAACTCTCGTATCTCAATATTTCAATAAGGATTTCATCATGTATTGTTATGCATCGAACATACACTCTTTGTTGTCCTTATTCGGAAAAATGATGAAGGTTCGGAAGCACCCATTGCTTTAATGATTTGTCCTTTTGAAAAATCATGAGCTAAATTACAGCCAATTAGAGAAACATTCCTACGCACTAGTCAAAGCTGTTAAAAGTTTTAGATTCTACATTCTCAATTCCCATATATTGGTGATCATCCCTGGAAGTGAAATCAAGTCAATTTTGACTCAACAAGATCCTGGGGCTAAGAGAGGAAGTTAGATTGCAAAGACCCAAGAGTATGACTTGGAGATTAGACCATCTAATATGGTAAGAGGAAATTGTTTGTGCCAGCTGATTGCTAAAGATGAAGCTCTAAGGGCTCAGCAGAGAGAAAAATATGGTGTTTTCTCAACCTGTTTAGAAGACATTCCACAGGCGCTCTTTGTCACCACTACTGATGATTGGTATGCTGACATTACTTACTACCTCACTTATTGAGAATGCCCTCCTCATCTTGATTACAAAAAAAAAGGAAACTCAAGCTAAAGGAATCAAATTTTTGATATAGAATCATGCACTTAACAAGAGAGACCTAGATGGTTGTTTCCTCAGGTGTGTAGATAAGGAGTAGCAAGAAAAGTTGCTCAGGGTATATCATGATCAAGCTTGTGGTGGACATTTCTCAGCAATGGTCACCACACATAAGATCCTTAGAGGGAGATATTATTGTCCCTCCATCTTTGCAGAAACTCAGGATTGGGTTTCTAAATGCAAAGCATGTCAACAATTTTTTGGAAAGCCACAACTAGCTACATTGCCACTCAGGCCTGTGGTGATTGAAGAACCATTTCAGTAATGGGGGATAGATTTTATTGGTTTTCTAAATCCTCATTCTAGTGTAGGGCATACTTATGTACTCACTACAACTAATGACTTCACTAAATACTTGGAAGCCATCCTAACCAAGCAAGCCATCTCTAAAATAGTCTACAATTTTATCAAGGAGAATATCATTATTCATTTTGGAATACCATAGAAAATTGTTGTAGACAATGGCACCTATTTCTCTTTCAAGAAGCTCACAGAGTTAGGTTATGTCTCTAGAATCTCCATATCTCACTCTTCTAACTACTACCCAGAGGGAAATGAGCAAGTTGAGTCAAGAAACAAGAACATTGTGACCATTGTTTGCAAGCTGGTAGATGAGAATCAAAGGAAATGGCACAAGAAGTTATATGATTCATTTTGGTCTAATAGGATCACTCTTAAGAAGGAAATAGTTATGTCACCTTTCCAAATGTTGTATGGAGTTGAGGTAGAGATTCCCCTCACAATCGAGATACCAGCTCTCAAGTTTCGCAACAAATAGAAGATGGCCAATACAAAGACTCCACCGACAAGAGGATCCTCTTCTGGAGAAGTGGAAGAAATTAGATGCCAACCGGTGGATAGAATTAAGGAGAATCAGTTGAAAAAGAAGAAATATTTTGAAAAGAAGACAAAAGAAAGGAATTTCAAAGTTGGAGATTTGGTCCTACTATGGGACAAGAGAAGAGAACCAAAGGGAAACCATGGAAAGTTTGATTCATTGTGGTGGGCCCATTCCAAATTCATGGAGCTTGTGGTGAGAATGATTTTCTCCTCTCATATTTGTATGAAACACAATTGGAATTTCCTATAAGAAGGAAATACTTGAAACTATATCATCGGTGAAAGCATGTAGTCCCCGCCTTGTACCATAGGTGTTTTCGTAGGTATGTTTTTCCTTTTTCGTTATGTGGTTCTAGTTTGGTTTTGTTTGGTTTTTGTTGTGTGTGGTTTGGATTGTGTGTTCCCTCCTTTCATGCTTTCTCATATTTGTACATGACTCTGCAAAACCCAATGGATAAGGAATTGGTAAAAGTTATATGGTTTAAAATTTGAGATTTTGGATCCTCGAACATGTCTTCATCATGCTCAGTCCATGCCGTGTCCCCAAGCTAGAGCATGTTGTTGTCTCCGAAAATAGCTTTTTTTTCCAAGTTAAATTTGAAATTTTAATCTCTCTCCTCCTAAAGTATTTAAGCCAAGTTGAAAGTTTGAGGAAATAACAAAATCCGTGCCCTAGTGTTGTTAAAATCTTGGTTTCTCTCGTTTTGAAAATATCTCCATCTCTCGGTTTGTGCACATAATATCCTCTTTACAATATCCTTTTTATCGAAATTGTTCACTTGTTCTATGGCATGGGTCATCAAATCATTTTTTTGCCTCCATGCCTCTAGGCTCATGAAGGAAATTCAAAAATTGGACTCAAAATGATGAAGTTCTCTTCCTCTGTGTATTTTTCCCATAGTCGGGAATGATGGGCGTTTTCTTCCCCAAATTTTAGCCCCATCATCTATGGGTACGTGGACATACCTAATAGGAAGTGGGCCAACAGATAAATTTGTGTTTTTGAGCCTCTGTAAAAAATATGAAAATTTAAAAAGTGACTGTAACCCGATCGTGCCATTAAGGTAAAGTTAAATTTTGAGCCCATAGAGAAAAGTCAAAGTTGAATCCCGCAAGGAAAAATTCAAAGTTGAAGCTCACTATTGAAAATTCAAATTGGATGCACAAGCCATTGCGGCACTTTTGGAAATTTAATCAAATTCCCAAAAGTGAAGTAAAATTCCTAGAATGCTCTGTGGCTCCACCAAGGTCTCGGACCCACCGTTGAAAAGTCAAAGCAGAAGAGTAAAATGGCGGAGGAATTTGAGTTTTTGAGCCTTTTTCCAAAGTAGGTTAAAATGTTGAGAAAAGGGCCGTGACCCCATTTCCAATAAAAGGGTGCCACATGTCAAGAGTTCAAGCGTAAGAGAACGACAGATGAATTTGATTTTTTGAGCCTTTTTCCAAAAAAATTTTAAAATGTTGAGAAAGGGTCATGACCCCATTTCCAATCAAAGGGTGTCATGTCTCAAGAGTTCAATCGAGAGCAAATGGCCGTGAGAGGAATTTGAGTTTTTGAGCCTTTTTTCAAAAAAGGTTTAAATGTTGAGAAAGGGGCCACAACCCCATTTCCAATGAAAATGTGCCACGTGCCTAAGTTAAAAAGTTGAAGCGGAGGTGCGGGCTAATTTGTTCCAAATTGCCAAATCTCTAAAAAAATTGCAAAATGCAAAGGGCTTTCCCCCGTACTTGCTCCATTCTCTTCCTACCATTTGTACGACCCAATTTCATAGTTATAAGAGAAAATCAAATGGTCTCGTATTCAAACCGCAGATCAAATGTAACGTTCAAGTTGAAAGATCTCGGTTTTTATCCCACCATGAGCATTTTATTCGCAATGGAGGAATTTTAAGAGGTGTAAATTATTTGTAAAGATTGTAACCATTGTTGAAAAGGATATAATTTCTCCTCGAGCCATTCTAAAGGGTGGCAATTGATTTCAAAAAAGACCAGAGTGCTCTGTACCTAGAAAAGACAAAAAATGCCATCCTTATTCTATTTTCCTTCTCCTTAGAATTTCCTCTATTCTCAAATATTTGTACAAACTCGCTTTAGCTTGATAATAAAAGAAGGAATTTTCTCCTTTTTGATTGATAAATTCATTGGTACCTTGCAACCAATGAATTTTATTCGATCTTGTAAGCTTCTCTATGGATTTGTTTTTCTTCTAACTATAAATGCATGTAAATGAAATTTCTAATTAATGTATGTAGGCATCGATATTATACTCATAACATTAGTTTTTCTCCTACCTCCATTTCCAATCCCCTTCCCTTTCTAAGAAAAATTTTATTCTCGAGTGAGACATTGGTAGCTTTGCCACGGGGTCGATGGAGTGCCCATGCTTGGATCTCTAGTCGAAAGGTCGCCGTTGAAACCCATATTTCATGCATGCACCTATGGAAGCTACACCGTTCAAGTAGAGGGAATCATATTCCCATAGCATTAGCTTGAAACCCACCAATTTTTCCACAAGATAAAATTTTTGCAAACACTACGATAGTTACAAAACATAGCGCTTGGGTAATAGATCATAGGAATGGATGAAATGGCATCACAAGGAATGTTTTATGTTGGTTCATATCAAATAAAATTCATAGTGACCGCTAATCTACATTACTTAGTGAAAGGAGTGGTTTGGCACTCACTTGGCTATATTGTTTATGTTTTTGAAAAATATCAACCAAATAAAAATCATTGTCTGTCTATCCCACTTGTTAGAGCATAATAATAGAAGTACATATTTTAAATATGAAGATGTATCCTCATCATCTTGGCCCTGCATATTTAAAGAAATAACCCAGTAAAACAAAAATAGTCGTAAACATTTTACTAAAAATGGAGGGAAAAGATGAACACAGTCTTGCTCAAGAATGAATGATCCAAGACCATGAAGAACAAAGTGTGTTTTATGATTTCCAATTATTCGTTCATGACAAGGCTATCAGCCACTATATTGTATATTATCGATTAATCTATTTTAACAAATGCAAAAATAAAATCTCAACAGGTTTGAAGTCATTATTTGAAATTATATTATATTCTATGAACTATCCTTGGAAGAGCCAAATCCTTGAATACAAACCTTCAAGAAGGATTACTAACCACTAGAATTTTTGAATCGATAAGCACTTTTATCTAGTGTGGTTATGTAGATATGTAGTAAATTTTGAGAAGTTGATTCCCAAATGTGAAAGCTGTTATTATAGAGAATGCTTAAGAGGTTATTGAGAAAATAATGTTAGTGGAAAGCATGTTGTGTATAATTTGTGTAGAAGGAATTGTCTTTAACCAACCTTGTCGATACAATATTATATTGATCAATTTTTTCCCAATATAGTGGTTCATATTTCCCAACTATATGATTTGTATCATGAAACAAGATGAAGTATGTAATTTTTAGACTATTTTAATTAAATTTTAAGTAATAAGTTTTTTTTTAAAAACCACGTCTATATTTTTTATTTCAAAGGAAAGCAACAAAAGGGAATTGTCTATCCTTGAGACTTGTCTTGCTCTTGATGGCATTATCAAGATCTGCGCATTGGTGGTCAGTAATTCATAGTTGAGCCTTAAATTTTTTTATGTTCTATCGTGTGATGTTTTGTAATCAGATGTACTCTTGGGATTTTTGTCTACTGAGTTTTAACTTGTGGCTTTGGTGTGTGCTTCCATACCGATGAATTTTTTAGTGAATATTCTTATATCATTTTACTTGTTAATATACTATAAGATGTTATTCATAAATAAAACACACCATCAATCCCAAATTAGTAAATTAAAATTATATGTAAAATTTATTGAAATTAATCAGAGGACTAAATAGAATTTTTTTATTTTGGAATGATTCTTAATAGTTTAAATATTAAATTGTGTAGTATCGAGATATTTATTACCAAGGTTGTCCCACGATCGTGAGATTACGGACCCTATCCTACCCAATGTAAAGTAATAAATATATGAATCAATAAATTAAAGTGTTGGAACATTCTTGGTCCATTGTTATTGAATTGAATAGTAAAGAATCAATTATTGGAGGTGACTCTCATGTTATTGAAAATGCTGCCATCAAATAACTTGTGTCAATAAAAATCCTTTTGTACTCTTTTATTAATTACTGATTGGACCTTAGATGTTGTATATAAGGAGGCTTCTAAAAAGTCATATTTTAAAGAAAATCACGTGATAAGACTAGAAACAAATATGTTGATCACCCTGAATCCTCACCTTTTCTAATAAAGGTCAATATTAAAGCCCCTCTCAATCTTGTATTAATTACAACCATGTGATGGCATAGTCACGCCACATATTTACCGATCCTCTCCTCAATATTTTCATACATTTTGTCTTTATTTTCCTGGCTTTCATTTCATCTCTCATGGCCTCTCCAATGTTTCCTTTCATCCTTTTGGTGCTCAATTTCATCTTAGTTTGTTTGTCCTTGAAATTCTTCAATTTGTGGGTTTGTTCGTGTTTTCTATCTCCCCATATTGATGCATGTAATTTTTTCCTCCATTTGGTTTCCATGATCACTCCATTTCTTGGTCGAGGAAAACTTAAAGTCCAAATTTTTTTTTGTTCCTCTTTCTATGTGAATAGATTTGTAACTTGGGTAAAAACTGGGTTTTTTCACTTCCCTCCAATTTCCACAAGTAACATTTTGTTTTCCCTATCGATTTTTGTCCCAATGTCTATGGAAACATGATTGGATGTATTTTAGAGGATCACATTTGGGCCTTATATCATTTATAAATTATTTTTCCTTGAAGAAGGACTCATTTACGGGTGTAAATGGTGATTTTCGTGTATTTTACGGTTTGTGGTGTATTTTTCTCTCACAAATTTATATCTCAAAGATCTATGGAAACGTGGTCCTTCTCGGTTACATGTGGCTTGGCGAGGCACTTTTAAATTCTAAGGCCCGATTCAACTCAAATATTGTCCACATGAAGGGCAGCGCTCATCTCCGGAAATTCACTTTTTGGTTTGACCTTCGAGTTATGCCGGGGAGACACGTCGAGGTTTCCGCTACCTTGACCAAACTTAGACAATTTTTTCATATGGTCGGTGCAGCTTTGGCAATCCATGGACACGTGGAGGGATGGTGCTCATTTAAGGATCGACCTCGGGTCCCACCTTAACAATTACAATAGGGAGACACATGGAGGCTTCCGCCGGCTCCGCTCTATACTTAAACTTTTCAAAGAAATTTTCTAAGGCTTGGGACACGTGGAGGGACCACACCTATTTGGGAATGAACCCTTAATTTTATTTTGAAGAAGTGCTAGGAGGACACTTGGAGGCTTCGTCTCACTCTTCCCTTGCTTAGAATTTTCAATGGCCAAGGAAAACTATCTTAGACCCTAAACACATGGCATCCTCCATTGATCCTTTATCATTTTTAACAACTCTTCCAGACCGAGACATGTGGAGGCTTCCCCTAACTCCTTTTTTACCGAGACTTTTCTAAGGCCAAAAGGTGTTTTTATTGGGACCAAGGCATGTGGAAGGCACGTGCTTGTTTGGAAACATGCAACAATACCTCACCTTTGCAATAGTTGCGCCAAGAAAACACGTTGATGACTCTAATCTAGAGTTGAGAAGGGGTAAAATCAATGGTTGTTATGCATTTCACCTATTTTTCTACCATTTTTGCTCCAAGATTCCTAGAGATACGAATACGAACTATTTTTCATCATTTTTGAAGAAATTCCTTATCATTTTTATCGAAAAGTTCCATAGAATGGATTTAGAACTTAATTTTTGATTCCATGAATTATTAAGGTTGATATTTTTAAATTGTAATTGCTCCAGCACTTGCAAAAAATTGAATTACCAGAGAATATGGATGCGGGGAAGAGTTTCAGACGAAAGAGAGGGAAAAGGATGAAAATTATGGATGTTGTAGGATCAAAAGATGACAAAGGTGTCGCCTCGAGGGTGAAAATTATTACCTATCATATCCAGTATCTGAGCCTCTATAAAATGATTAAAATGAGGATTTATCACATGACAAAATCAAAATGATTAGAAGGACTACCAAAAACTTGTGGCATGGCATCCTAGTCATTAGTTGAAGGTATGAGAAACGTGATTAGTTCATAATTGGTCCCCGTGGTAGAATTCGGATGTGAATTTGTTAAACATCACTTTACGAGGCAAATTGGTAACATGTAAAGATCCCTCGAATATTATTATTTTGGGGGAAATTTGGGATGAGTGAGTGAGTTAAATGTATAAATGCAATGAGAATACTCTTGTAAAGTGTCGGGGGTTGAATTCTTCAGAGAAAATTTTAGAGAGCCCATCTTCCTAAGATACCAATCTGAGAAACCTATTAATTCTTGTGTATTAGATCTCAATCACGTCAATTTGGTTATGAGTGTACATCCATTGACAAGCTCTGATACTGTTCAAAGAAACTTTTCCTTGCTAATGAGTCTAATCAATTTTGAGTTAATCTGTGTCAATCTTGGAGTAATTTTTGTCCGCTTTGTTTCAAAATGTCTACAAGTAGTTTTTCTTATTCCTATTGTAATCTTGTGTTAAAGTCCTACGAATCACATAGGATCTCATCCTATTACTGGTTTAGTGGCATTTGCAATTTCATTTCAAGAAGAGTCTTCATCTTGTGATGACATAAAAGAAATTAAATTGCTTCACTATCATTTATTCATAAAGATTGTCTATAAGCCTTCAAGTGTATATTAGGCGTGAGGAGCTGTACATGGCGTCAAATAGGAATTTTGAGAAGAGCAATGTCAGGGGATAAGAAGTCCCTCCTCTTTAATGGGAGAGGTTCCTTATTCGAAACGAACTTATTTACAAATGTACAAAACATTATTTCTTGGTTAAACTTGGATATTACGAAGTGTTTTCAATGAGGATGTTCAAGTACAAAAGGACAGAGGAATGGGAAGACGAGAATGAGCAGAGAAGGAAACATGCGAGAATTATAGAGAATCGGAGTAATTCATTATGTATGCGAAGTTATAGTGAATTGAAACAAGATCATTTGCATCGTATGAATAAGATGAAACTTAAAGACACAAAGTTCTCAGTAAATAACACCCTTCGGATTCATTAATCAAGGACACAAAGTTCCTTCTTGGTTATACAAGATTGTTGTGCTTGCAAAATTTGGAAAAGTATGCAACCAAAGTGAGACTAACAAATCATTAACAAATGATCTTCACAAACATTAAATGAAAGCTCGAGAGATAATAGAGATTAGATAGACAAAGAATGGAAAGCCCTTTTGTATTGATTTCTTTGTAATCTATTTACACTTTTAGAAAATATGCCAAGTTCTTCCTCCTTCGAATGGCGTAAGGAAGGCCATTATATACCTTACAAATCAGTTACTCTTTGATAACCGCTTATTTAACCAAGAAAAGTTAAGGACCGCAATCGCAATACCTTAACTTCTTACAAAGAAAATGGAAAAAGAAAGGGAAGAAGAGAAAAGAACAAGGAGAAAGAAAACAGGTGGCGATCCATCGAGAGGGACCCACCGACTTTAATCTGCTGCTGCTGAATTTCTTTAATGCCTCAGCTATGTCTCAGAAGTCTCATCCTGAAGATGACAGTGTATGTCTTTGAAAGCAGAGATGACCAGTGTCTTGAAAACTTCGTCCTTATGCATTTGTTCTTAAATTCTCCCAAGCCTCCTCCAGAGACGATCTTCCCGAGGATTTTGATAGATTATCCTTGACGTCATCGAAAACCTTATTCGCCAAAGCCAATATGTTCGAGCAAAAGATAGCAAGGAAGAAGTGTGAGAAATGCAAAAGGGGGTCTGCCCGTTATATAGCCGTTGAGGAGAGAGAAAGGTGATCAATGCGCATTAAATTCATATCTATTAGTTTGAAAAACAACATATTCGGGTAGAGCGGGAAAAACTAAGTATGAATGGCATTTGGTTCGCTTGGGACATGTGAGACGCGAATGCGCGAAACACGCGGCTCGGCCGACTCGGGCGAAACAGGGAGAAGACGCACAAATGCATTTTGGGACATCTGGGATGAAAACGCGCGAAGGACGTGGTTCGGGCGAATCGGCCGAAAATGGAACAACTCGCACGAAAAGTTTGGGACACTTGGGATGAAAACGCGCTGAAACACGCGACTCGGGCGTTTCGGCCGAAAAGGTGACAATGAGTCCAGAAAAGTTTGGGACATTTGGAACGCAAGTACGCTGAAGTACGCGGTTCGGGCGTTTCGGCCGAAAATGGAACAACTTGCAGAATTAACTTTGGGACATTTGGAACATGAAAGAGCGAAGTACGCGGTTCGGGTGTTTCGGCCGAAAATGGAACAACTTGCATAATTGACTTTGGGACATTTGGAACATGAAAGAGTGAAGTACGTGGTTGGGTTTGGCTGAAAATGGAACAGCTTGCATAATTGACTTTGGGACATTTGGACGAAAAGTTCCGACAGGCCCGAAAATGGAACAACTTCGGGGATTTCGGCCGATCGGGGAACAGAACGCACTTCGGAACTTGGGACACGCGGGACAAAAATGTCCGACAGGCCCGAAATACATACAAAATGACCCAAAACACAGATTTTCTCAATTTCACGACTTCGGTACTTTAGAGAAAACACTTAAACTCAAAATTTTGAAATTTTTACTTTCACCTGAGCGGGGAATTTTGAGTGGACAACAGCTGGCTCCTTCTGGGGATGACTTGGCATAAATTCAAGGAATGAGACAAGGCAAGAACTTAGACAAACTCGGGAAGCAGACCAGTACCTTATCCATTGGGCAACGGAGTCAAAAATAGACCAATACAGAGGGCAACACACCAAAACAAAAAGGAAAGAAAAGCAAAAATGCTGTACAGAATATACAAGGGACTCCCTAATCACCTAGGACTTGAACAACTTGAGATACTGCCCACTATAAGGAAGTGGGAGAGAAGAACCATCCATGTAATCAAGATAAAAGGAATTCTCACCAGAAAGTGTCTGATCTTGAAAGGTCCGAGCCACAGGGAATCAAACTTTCCATGGCTGCCACGAGGTTCATGTCTTTTGTCCCATAACAGCACGGTGTCTCCAACTTGGAAATCTCTGAACCTAGCTTTCTTGTCAAACAGGACCTTTACCTTCTGCTGGTGAACAGATATCCTATCAGCAACCATCAATCTGTCCTCATTCAGTTTGTGCAGGTACATAATTCTCTTGTCCAAAGCATCTCTGAAACTAGTATCTTCAATGGCCTTCATTAGGTGCAAGGCCGGCAGTTCCACATCCTTTGGCAATTGAGCTTCTACTCCATATACCACTTGAAAAGGAGACATTCCAATAGCTCTCTTTGGTGTAATCCTGTCTGCCCAAAGAGCATCATAGAGCTTCTTGTGCCAGTTTCGTTGAGACTCATTGACCAACTTCCTTATGATAGTCACCAGATTTTTGTTAGTGGATTCTGCTTGCCCATTTCCCTGGGGGTAATAATCTGAAGAATGAGCCAGGGAGATGCCATACCCGTAGCAGAAATCCATTATCTCAGTTGAAGAGAAATTCGAAGCATTATCTGTTACAATCTTATTAGGTACACCATACCTTACCAAGATGTTCTCTTTAATGAAGCTGCACACCACTTCAGAAGTAGTACTCTTGACTGGAATAGCTTCCACCCATTTGGTGAAATAGTCAGTGGCAGTTAGCACATGAGTGTGACCAGCACTAGAAGTAGGATTAAGTGTACCAATGAAGTCCAAACCCCACTGTTGAAATGGTTCCTCAATCACAACTGGCTTGAGAGGCAAAGAAGCCAATTTAGGTCTTCCCACAAAAGTTTGACAAGCCTCACATTTATCAACCCACTTGGATGCATCTCTGAACAAGGAAGGGAAGGCGGTAGTATCCTCCACGAGTATCTTATGAGTCAGTAATCGTTGATGAATAGTGCCCTCCACATGCACGATCATGAAAAGTTGAGAGAAACTTTCTCTGTTGTTCCTTGTCCACACACTTCAAAAATCTCCCATCTAACCCACACTTGAACAAAGCATTTTCCCACAATACATATTGCACTGACCTCAATTTAACAGTCCTCTTTTCTTTGGCAGTTAAATGAGAGGGGCATTCCCCATAGGTGAGAAAATGGGCGATGTCAGCATACCATTCATCAACTGAGCTAAGGAACAGAACGGTAGGAATGTCAGCTTTCTCCTCCAGCAACTCATGCTTAGCTCCTTCAGCAATGAGCTCACAAAGGCCTTTTCCACGAACCAGCTTGGTCGGTTTGATGTCAATGTCATACTCTTGGACCTTAGCAACCCATTTCCCTCTCTTGGATCCAAATTCTTGTTGTGTGAGAATTGACTTAACAGTTGTATCTGGAACCAACACCATGGAGTGAGAGTTGAGGATATAAAAACGAAACTGCTTAATAGCTTTGACCACTGCAAAAGCATGCTTCTCCATCATGGTGTATTTCAACTCATGATCTTTCATAATATAGCTCATGAACGCAATTGGGAGTTCATGCTCATTAGAGTCTTCTTGAGTTAAGACAACAACCAAGGTATTATCTGTAGCATAGCAATAGATGATGAAATCTTTTGAAATCAGGACAGGCTAAAACAGGAGTTTTAGCAATAGCTCTCTTGATACCTTCAAAGGATTCCTTTCCTTTGAAGACTAACCAAATGTTTGCTTCCCTTTCATCATCTGAGAAATATTCAAAGTTAACTCTGCAAAATCAGGGATGAATCTTCTCAAGAAATTTATCTTACCAAAGAAGGAGTGCACACCCTTTTTGCTGGTTGGGAGAGGAATTTGTTGGATGGCTTGAACTCGTTCAGGATCAATCTTAATACCATCCTTGGAAATGATGTGCCCTAATAAATTTCCCTCAGTGACACAAAAGACAGATTTTTTAGGGTTCAGAGAGATCCCATGCTCTCTGCATCTCAGCAGAACTATCTCTAGGTGATCAAAATGATCCGCTCTTGTCTTGGAAAACACTGTCAGGTCATCAAGATATATGACAATACACTTCCCTTTCAAGCTTCCAAAATCCAGATCCATGGCTCTCTGAAAAGTGGCACCAGCATTAATGAGCCCAAAAGGCATCCTCTTGTAAGCAAAGGTACCCCAAGGAGTAGTGAAAGTTGTCTTGTGTTGATCTGCGTGATCAACCTCTACGATTGTATCTCGAGAATCCATCGAGCATGGATAACATTTCAGACCCTGTAGCTACTTGCAAGACCTAATCCATCATAGGCAAAGGATAATTATCTTTCAAAGATGCCGATTGAGTTCCGAAATCAACACAGATGCGGATCTCACCATTTTTCTTCCTAACAGGCACAATATTTGCAATCCATGTTGAATGGTGAATGGGAAAAATGATTTTAGCCTTCAACAACTTCTGAATTTCTTGAAAGATGGTGTCAGCTATTTTGGGATTATCGCCTCTTTTACTTAAAAGGTTTAATTCCTGGTTTGAGAGGAATCAAGTGCTGCATATCTTTTGGTTTGAAAGCTTTCAAATCTTCATAAGAATAAGCAAGAACATCCTTATACCTCCTTAGAAGATCAATTGCTTTTCTCCTCTCATCTGCTGTGCAACATTTTCCAATATTCACTAGCTTAGGGTCATTAGAACTCCCAATATTGATTTTTTCATACTCAGCTGATTGCTGAGGTCAGAGAAGCTCTAGACTTCACATACCTGTCATGTTTATCAAACAGTTCCTCTAAGCTTACCAATCCTTTAGGAATCTTATTCCCCTTGAGTTTAATGCACCCTTCCTGACCTGTTTCTTCCCCTTGGGTGACTGCTTTGTCAAAGGGCACACTCTCACGAGGTAGGTTGTCACTTCCCTCAAAATACAGCTATTCGAAATTACCCTTGAGTTCCAGGAAGGAAAGCAAATGTTGATCATCATTGAAAACCTGCCAGTTATTGGTGTTATCAGGTACACTGGGTCGATGGATCATCTCAATGGTGAACTTGTCTTGAGAGAAATCAGGATGAGGAATCAGTAGCGACCCTGAGACAGCTAGTGAATCAGCCCTGCTGTTCTTTTCCTAGGTACTTCTTTGATAGAGAAAGCATCAAGGAATTCAATGGAATCCCAAACCTGATTCCGGTAATGTTTCAGCCTTCCATTTTTTACTTGAAAAAGGTTTCTGACCTACTTTACAATCAATTCTACATCACCACATGCCAGAAGATTCTTTACACCTTGTTCTTTGGCCACTTGCAATCCGAGAATGAGAGCCTCGTATTCTGCTATGTTATTAGTATTCTCGAACTGCAACTTAAATGAAAAGGGGTGTAGGCTTCCTTCAGGTGACACCAGCAGGACACCGGCTCTGGAACTAGCTGAGGAACAACTTCCATCAAACTCTAAAATCCAAACCCCATTAGGATCTTAGGAGACACTTTGGGGGGTCGGATTTCATCAGGGGACATAATCATGTAGTTACCATGCCCCATATCCTCGTAGAGTATTTGTGCTCTAGGATCATCCGTTTTCTGCACAATATACTCAGACTGCTTCTCAGGCAGCAACTTCTTCATTTGTCCATTGACAGGCACGAGTGCATGTGACCAGTCCATTTGGATTTCCCCACCCACGTCCTTACAGAAGTTCCTACTTAGCAACATCCCGTATGAAGGGGGAATATCTGCCACTAAGATGGTAGCCAACACTTTCTTCTCGGGCAAAGCAGCAAAAGCTACTTGTGCATCTTTAATTCTCCCGACCAGGGGCACTTCTTTACTCTCCATGGAGTAACAAGATCCATAAGTGCGTGTGAGGGTAGGCCTAAAGCATGAGCTACTTTAGCAGGCATCACATTATCTGAAGCTCTGGAATCTATGACACAATTACCGAGCCTATGACCAGCTATAAGAAGTGTTACATAAAAAGGCTTGATTTTGTCATTAGGCGAGGTGACAGCAGCTACCAGACTAGGCTGTGGTGCAGAAGAAGGAGTAGGTAAAAGGCCTTTAGAGGTGGTTTTGGAGTGGGAATTAACAAATTGAATCATTTTGGCAAAAGCTTTGGGATGAGTTTGATAATACTCAGCCTCTGAAATTTGAACCTTAGTCTTTTTCAGATGATCAATAATATCAAAAGACCCAGAAGTGGACGGGCCATCATCATTTGAAATTCTAGGCTTATCAACTTTAGGAGAAAAAGAAGGAACTTTGCTAGTAGGATTGACAGGACTCACCTTTGGTGTAGATGAAGTAGGGATAGGAGATCCTCTTTTTGCAATTACGGGAATAGTTGCCGACTGCTCCTTAGATTTCTTTATGGGCTGCGTCACCTTCTCCCTCTGATTTGTCTGCTCTCGAGTCATGACAGCAAATGATTCGCTATTCATGTCTGCTACCACTTCATCATAATCATCATCAATGCCTTCAGTGGTGAAGAAATTAACTCGAGATCCCTCAAGTTCATCTGCTTCATCATCAAATTCTTCCACAAACTCCTCGCAAGCTTCATTATCCTCATCATCATCTGGCTCTTCAACTTCACAGGTTGCATTCACAGGAACCTTAACAGGAGGTCCTTCAAGTGCTAATCTTGTTTGAGAAGCAGGCAAATGATTTCTGGGCTGAAAATTTCTCCTTGGAACGTCTGCATAAGGAGCGTGCTGAGCCAATTGTTTCTTTATAGCAATAAGATCATTTGCAAGTTTCTGAACTAATGGATCAGTATTAGGTCCAGGGGTGGAAGAGGAAGAAGTAGCAGACTTAGATTTGGGAGGGTCTCTTCTCAACTTCCCTGACATGATCAAGTCATCCTCGATACTAACAGCGAGAGTTTGATCCTCGACCAATGTTGCGAGATTAGCCCTTCTTAGTGCATAACTAACTTTGGGTGATTGAGCATTTAGGAAGAAACATTTTTGAATTTGATCAACAGGTCGGGTAGGCTATGGAATTTTATTGATCAATTTGTTGAACCAGGCCACAAATTCTCTCATGGGCTCTTGTGAATCTTTCTTTATCTAAGAGATTTGGGCTAGCAAGGCATGTACATCTTCTGCCGGCTTGAAACGGTTTTCAAACTAAGTTCTCATTGTGTCCCAGTCGGTGATAGCGCAAATGGAAGGTGGTAGAACCAATCAGCAGCATTATCTTGTAACGTCTCAATGAACAGCCTTACGGAGACGTCTTCATATTCGACTCCCAGAACTCCACATGCAATAACGAAGACTCCGATATGTTCATCAGGATGCACTTTGCCATCGCCTTTGAATTTAGGAAAGTTCTTCTAGTTACCTCTGGGTAACTCATGCAAAGGCTGAGTAAGGGCCAGGGGCCCAACACGATGACCCCATGGTAATGGCACCACCATTCTTGGAAAAACGGCTTGGAGAGGGACTGTAACACCAGCAAGAATCAAAGCTTGAAGATTAGGGCTAGCTGGCTCTGAAGGAATACCACCCGTAGGAATTCTGTCTTGAGCAGGTGGAGTGCTTGTCGAACGAGTCCTTCTATTTCTTGTTGAAGGGAAAGGAAAACCCTGCTGCTCCAAAAGCTGAAACTGAGAATCTTCAACACCAAGGGCCCTCCTCCCTCGAGTAAAACACGGAGTCGCCAGATCAAAGGATGATCGAAAAATTACAGAACTGGAATATGATTTTCCCAGCGGAGTCGCAAAAACTGTTGGTCGTCAAATAGGACTTTTAAGAAGAGCAACAGTCAGGGGACAAGAAGTCCCTCCTCTTTAATGGGAGAGGTTCCCTTATTCAGAAACGAACTTATTTACAAATGTACAAAACATTATTTTTTGGTTAAACTTGGATATTACGAAAGTGTTTTCAATGAGGATGTTCAAGTACAAAAGGACAGAGGAATGAGAAGACGAGAATGAGCAGAAAGGCAACATGCAGAATTATAGAGAATCAGAGTAATTCATTATGTATGCGAAGTTACAGTGAATTGAAACAAGATCATTTGCATCGTATGAATAAGATGAAACTTAAAGACACAAAGTTCTGTAAATAACACCCTTCGGATTCATTAATCAAGGACACAAAGTTCCTTCTTGGTTATACAAGATCGTTGTGCTTGCAAAATTTGGAAAAGTATGCAACCAGTGAGACTAACAAATCATTAACAAATGATCTTCACAAACATTAAACGAAAGCTCAGAGATAACGGAGATTAGATAGACAAAGAATGGAAAGCCCTTTTGTATTGATTTCTTTGTAATCTATTTACACTTTCAGAAAATATGCCAAGTTCTTCCTCCTTCAGAATGGCGTAAGGAAGGCCATTATATAGCTTACAAATCAGTTACTCTTCGTAACCGCTTCTTTAACCAAGAACAGTTAAGGACCGCCAATCGCAATACCTTAACTTCTTACAAAGAAAACGGAAAAAGAAAGGGAAGAAGAGAAAAGAACAAGGAGAAGAAGACAGGTGGCCAGTCACTGAGAGGGACCCACTGACTTCAGAATCCGCTGCCTGAATTTCTTTAACGCCTCAGCTATGTCTCAGAAGTCTCATCCTGAAGATGACAGTGTATGTCTTTGAAAGCAGAGATGACCAGTGTCTTGAAAACTTCATCCTTCTGCCAGTTGTTCTTCAGTTCTCCCAAGCCTCCTCCAAGACTCTGATCTTCCCAGGATTTTGATAGATTATCCTTGACGTCATCGAAAACCTTATTCGCCAGCAAGATGTTCGAGCAAAAGATAGCAAGGAAGCAGTGTGAGAAATGCAAAAAGGGGGTCTGCCCGTTATATAGCCGTTGAGGAGAGAGAAAGGTGATCAATGCGCATTAAATTCATATCTATTAGTTTGAAAAATAGCATATTCGGGTAGAGCGGGAAAAACTAAGTATGAATGGCATTTGGTTCGCTTGGGACATGTGAGACGCGAATGCGCGAAACACGCGGCTCGGCCGACTTCGGGTGAAACAGGGAGAAGACGCACAAATGCATTTTGGGACATCTGGGACGAAAACGTGCGAAGGACGCGGTTCGGGTGAATCGGCCGAAAATGGAACAACTCGCACAAAAAGTTTGGGACATTTGGAACAAAAATGCGCGAAACACGCGACTCGGGCATTTCGGCCGAAAAGGTGACAATGAGTCCGAAAAAATTTGGGACATTTGGAACGTGAAATACGAAAGTCAAAGCGGTTCGGGCGTTTCGGCCGAAAATGGAACAGCTTGCATAATTGACTTTGGGACATTTGGAACGAAAAGTTCCGACAGGCCCGAAAATGGAAGAACTTTGGGGATTTCGGCCGATCGGGGAACAGAACGCACTTGAACTTGGGACACGCGGGACAAAAATGTCCGACAGGCCCAAAATACATACAAAATGACCCAAAATGCAGATTTTTATCAATTTCATGACTTCGGTACATTAGAGAAAACACTTAAACTCAAAATTTTGAAATTTTTACTTTCATCAGAGCAGGGAATTTTGAGTGGACAACAGGAACTAGGGGTTTTTGATGTTTTATTGAGTCTTTAGCTTGATCCTTTGTGTTAAATTCTTATATATTGTGTCAAACCATGAAAATATGGGCCTCATTGATGCACACCTTCTAGTTAAAGGAATATTTTAGCTAGTCCAAAGCTTTTCATCATTTATCTTTCCAATTTTTATGAAATATCTCAAAGATCTGGTATAATAAATTTTACCTGCTTAATCTCTGAAAAAATTATTGAAAAACAAATAAATCCATTGAACTACCCTTGTTTTCTGTGTTTCCACAAATGTATAAATTCTCTTTGCCAAAATATGCGAAGCAATCAGGATTCCATAATGTCTTTCGTAACCTTAGCCCCTGTCTAGAAAATATCACCATTCTTTAGAAGTGACAACTCGTGATAGTAAAATTATGGTGCATTGATCATATTTTCTCGGGGTCTCCTTTCAGATTTGTGAAAAGAAGGATATCTTCGTTCTCCCTCACCAAAGCAGAGGTTACCAAATGGGTCCTCTCACCCTGGTTAAAAAGAATGGCCTAAAGGAGTGAGGATAGATGAAATCCTCAATGAAGGTACTATTTATTTCTCCGATGCCTAAGTCATACTAGTCCCCTCCTCAACTACAAAATGAATCATAATAAGATATGTCTATCTCTCGGTGTCTTGTTAAATCTTTGATGCTACATTTGAATTTCCAGTGAGAATCAATTTGGATACTAACACTAGAATGGTGTCATTGTCGAGGAATCTTTGAAGTATTTTTGAAATATAGTACATGAAAACCCCTGGTAATACTTCTTACACGTGTTATGTGCTAATACATTTCTAAAACATTATTATTTGTTGATTTGTAAGAATTGTTCAAAGTTGTAAGTCTGAGTGCAATATTTCTAGCTTATATAGTTATTGCACTGACGTTTGTATCATCATTGACAAATTTGGGTAGAAGAAGAGCAGACTCTTGTAAGCTTTGCATGAATATAGTATTGAAAGACATTTGATAGGTCTTTCATAGTTTATTTGCACAAACTAAGGTGAAAATCATTAGTGATGACTCCATGTTGTTTAAATTCTTAATAATATCGAGTGTCTTATCATATATCAAGTAAGATTTTTCATTAATCTCTGCAAAGATGGAAGGAATAAGATCTTTCTTTGCCAAGGACCCTAGTAGAATGTTGTTTCAAAATTTGGTAAAGTCTAATTTAGAAGGAAGAAAATTTTGAAAGGTTGTTGGAGATCAAGCATCAAGAAAATAGATCTCCATCGATGAAAGCTGATGACTTTGTGATTTAAGATTGATACTTCCTCAAGTGCTTGAATCAAGTAGTCTCCTTGTAAATCTGAATTATCCAACCTGGAGAGGGTCCTTCTTTTGTATTTGAAAGATTTGCATCTAATTCTATCCCTATATTCTCCAAATCTGATAGGATCTTCCAAGAAATAGATTTTTTAGAGAACATCCATTCTGAGAATTGTATTCATGTGCTCCACAAACCCCTCACTCCTCATCATTTTGTTTCTCCTGTAATATCACCTCCCCAAAACAATATGGCCCAGCCCCCACCCATACCTCCATTTGTTGTGAACACTTTTGGTCCTATAGATTTTAGAGGTATGGCTAGATATCCAAATGTTATGCTCCAAGATGTTAGAAATAGATTACCTAAATTTAAAGGAAATAATCCCATTATGGAGATCAACACTTAAATCTTTTTATCAATATGATGGAAGAATTGGAAATATAATTTGAGGATGTGTACCTTAAATTGTTTATCCATATGTTATCCAAAATTCACCCCTCAAGGTAATTTTGATAACATGCATCAAATTATTCAGTCCTGAGCAAGTAGATTGATTCAAGGCCCAAAATCATGTTTTTCGGGGTCCCATCGGCTTCTTTCTAACTCTCCCATCCAAGAAGAAATCCCAACGAGTTAGAAAAAATGGAAAAAATACAAAAAATAAGGTTACAGGATTGTTTTAAAGCATTTCGGGTCTGAAGGGTTTGGGTCGTACTAGTGCGGGTTGTACCAAGGTTCGTCGTACCAAATTTGGGGGCGAAATACAAAGAAAGTCGGCTAAGTTGGACAATTTTGTCCCAGGCGGTCCGCAGGAAAGTTGGGACAAAAGTACGCGCGGGGACGTGAAAAGGCGAAGCGGCCAAAAGCAAGAAAAATCATCAAGTTTTTGTTTCGCATGATTTGGGAAAGCCGGGAAAAAAAAGTGCATGGGGCGCGAATCGGTCGATTTGCCTTGCAAAGACGGTCCATTTCAGGCGATTCGGAGATTTTCGCCCAGGACCAACAGTGGGACAAAAGTACGAGAGGGATGCGCGGGATGCGAAAAGGTGAAAAAACCACAAAAGAGACAGGGGAATCCCGAATCGGATCGATGTGAGAGAATTCATTCAGGACAGCCGAGGACAAAATTACGTGAGGGACGAAGGGGACGTGGAAAAGCGAAACATTTGACTTAAGAAAAGAAGAAAAGTCAACGTTTGACCCGTGAACTTCAAACGGCCATATCTTTTGACTCCGAGCTCTGATTTTCACAAAATTGGACTTTTGGAACGAGCACGAAAACATATTTGGCTCCGATCAGTTAATGCTCATTCGTCAAATGACTTTGCCCAAAACGCCCGCCATAGCTGCCCGCACTCAGAAGGCCATAACTTTTGCATTTCTCAACGAAATCACACAAAATTGGTACCGTTGGAATCGTGGCTCGATCCCAACACACATTAATCAATAAATTATGGATTTGATGAGAAATAGGTGGGTATTTTTATAAAACGTGGCCGGGTTCATAACAGTGTTTTATTTGGTAGTTGGGAGTGAAATTAAGAGGCATGGTCACCATTCTTTCTCTACTGCAGCACCTGGGACAGTATGGGGAGCCTTTTTCAAGTAATATAAAATAATTTTACTCCATTTAATGCCTCTTACAAGTGGTTGAAGGACAGATTTCGGGATTTCCATTTTCCCCTCTCTCTCTCTTCTCATTTTCTTATAAATTGGAGTGTTGGGCTCATTGTAAAGGGGGTAGTTTTTGTAGCAAAGCTCTACCAAAATTGCTTTGTGAAGCCAATGTGTTGCAGGCCCTTGTTGTGGACTCCTTGCATGGTGATCCAGGCCCTTATCTTGTAACCGATTGAACTGTGCATATCAAGAAGCAATAAAATACAAGTTTGTGGATGTATCTTCCCCTGTTGTGTTTTCTTGCATTCTTCTTGCCCCTTTAACCTTGATTACAAGAATATTGTGTCTATTATTATGTTCTTGCAGGGATCCATTATCATTGTGTATGTTTGAAATATTGTTGTAAAATGCATTTTGCTAGATTATGGAGAACTGTCATCACCCCTTCTAGTGTGCACTTTGCTTCTGTATCTCACGCATTTGAAGACTACTCTCACACCCTCCTTTTCTGGTGTATCACCGCTGTAGTGTAGGCTTTCATTTTATGCATTCTCTCTCCCTGGTCCCTTGGAAACTTAGATTAGAATAGTTAGTTTCCCCTGCATTAGAGTAGATTGTGGCGAGGTAGTTTAGGAGCAAGAACCAACTTTCTGGAGGTCTATCTCAAGTAGCAAGTCCACAACTTGGAGATAGTACCCATGTTATCCAATCACACCGTGAGTTCAATATATGCACTTGTATAAACATAGGAGCGCTGTGATTCGGTGATAACACCATACTCTAGAAGAAGATACAAGGACTGGTATAAATATTTTCCGAGATAATTCCATTCACTCCTAGATAGAAATGAAGAATGATTTTAGATTGTAGTATGGAGATAACGGACCATAGGTTTCTTTTTATCGGAATTTGAAAATATAAAAGAGAATCCTAATAAGTGTGTTCAAGACTTTAATACGAGGTTCAATAAGACCCTAAATAGGCTACATGTGATCCTGAGGCCAAGTGATGTTTCTTGTTTAATAAAATACTCTGATACTTTTGATAAGAAAGATGCCTATTATTTAAGAGATAAGAACCCAAAAACATTGAGGCATGCCTTCACCATGGCTTTGCAGATTGAAAATAATATCAAAGCAATTGGTAAGTCTCCTAAGAGGGAAGGTATCAAGCTAGTCAATCCAGATAATCCTCAATCAAGTAAGGTTGGGGATCTTGAGGAAGTTGTAAAGAATTTATCCGAGCTATCAAAGAAATCTCTTACAAGCTAGCTAGGGAAGAGAAAGGAATTGGACAAGGTTCTCAAGGTCAAGCATAGGAAAAAAGGACAAGACAGATTTACAAATCATCCTAGAAATGATAATAGATATGATGACAGAGGTAAAGGACCTATGGGAGCTAGACAACCCCAAGATAGAGAAAATAGAGTAGTTTTTATCCTCTAAATGTCATAGTTGTTGTTAAAGAGAAAAATGAAATTGATTGGTGTGAAAAATGTTTCTTACCCCACCTTCCATGTGAAGTAGATCAATAAGTTTAAGAAGATGATGATGATAACACTCATGATGATGCATGCATGGTGGATTTCTCTACAAGCTCATAGCAAGGAGCATCTTCAAGTAAAGTAGTAAGTGCAATAATTACTGCAAGTTTTTTCGATTGCATTCATGGGTACCTCTTCTTCCTCTCTCTCATACTTTATAAATAGATATGGTAAAAGCTTTTGAACTTCCTAATAATGATTGTGAGTACCTAATATATTTAATGATTAATAATTATGATGGAGGAATCCCATCGAAGAGGATAGACAATTGCTAATGAATG
This sequence comes from Taxus wallichiana var. yunnanensis, assembly GCA_018340775.1. Lineage (NCBI taxonomy): Eukaryota > Viridiplantae > Streptophyta > Pinopsida > Cupressales > Taxaceae > Taxus > Taxus wallichiana. The sequence continues at coordinate 967,449,183 of CM031239.1, read as the reverse complement.
TTTTTGTTTCCCAAGAAAACAAGTATAACACTAGAAGTAAAGTTGTCAAAGGGCAGGCCTCAAGATAAACAAAAAACCATAGTTCTCACCAATATCCCAAAATAAACTCAAAAGAAAGATGCATTTGGAAAATGCCTTGTTGTCTCATGTAGAACTGGTGTTCCCACCCATGCCCAAAATGTGAAAAATCTTGTGCCATCCGATGAGTTTGTCAATATTTCTCCAAATGCTACTTTTCCCAAATACATTCCTTATGAAATTGCCCAAGTCTTGAGTCAGATCAAGATTTATGTTCCAATTTTTGAACTACTTAGGATTCTTGAGCATAAGAAAAGGACCTTTGAGTATTTGGGATTGGAAGAAGGATGGAGTACCCAAGTCAGAAATATAAATAATGTAGACACTCCTCCTCTAACTATCGCAAATCTAGAAAAACCACCAACATTGGAGGAGATAGGTGAACCACCGAAGTTTACTTGGGAGCATATTTGGTTGAGTCTCAATTAAAATTTGATCCATTTTTACAACACTGATTATTAAGGAGATACTCCTCCAAAATTGTATGTTTGATTCTAGAGCATCATGCAATGTTATGCCTCTTGAGGTCATGAATGAGTTAGATCTCAAAGTAACAACTTATGGGAAGTGCACTTCCATGGATTCCAGAGAGGTGTCAGTGGTTGGATGTGTCAAGGGTTTGATAGTGCAACTTTTAGCCTACCCAAGAAATAACTTAAAGCTAGATGTTGTTATTGTTAATTTCCTTGCCAAATGGGGAATGTTGTTATCTAGAAAATGCGCTGATAGTTTAGGTGGAAGTGTGTAAATGGACATGTATTATGCCACCATACTAATTGAGGGAAGCCTTGTGAATTTACCTGGTGAAAAGAAAATGTTATATTTCATTGAGGACCCCAACAATGCTTCTTATGAAGTATTGCATGTAGATATTGATATTGATAAATTTTGTGAGCTATTTTGTTTTTAAGTTATATGAAATTGATCAATGCAGGTATCATGAGAAGTTTGATTTTCTTAAGACTTTTATGTTTGATGTAGCCTCGAGAAATTTTTAAAAATTGACCTGTGCACAAAGGATAAGCCTAAAAAAATGTGGTTAGATAGTGACTTGGATGGAAAAGAGAAACAACTATATGACCCGGTTGTTAAAGATATATCAAAACTTCTTAGCATGGTCATATCCGAGAATGGCGAAACTTGAAGATTTTCCTTGATTATTTTCTTTGAATCAAGATGCTCGCCATTGTACATTGTATAGTCTTTTGGTTTTCGTATGCTTTCGTGTCTTTCTATTTTTGTTTTTCCGGTCCTTGGCGTCTGTTTTGTTGGTTTCTCGGTTCGTCCTTTGGGAGTTGGTTATTATTGTTCTTCTCCGCAATCTTGTTCTTTGACTCGTTACCCAATGGTTTATTTTTGGAACTTGGTCTAATATTTGTTCTTCTAGCACTCACAGGAGTTCCCATCCCGAGTCGAGCCGATGTTGGTGCTCAATTTGATCTTGCCTCGTTTATCCTTAAAATTCTTGAATTTCAGGCTCTGTCATGTTTTCTATCTACTCATATTGATGTATGAAAACTCTCGTCTCGATTTGGTTTCCATGATCAGTCCCTTGGTTGAGGATCATTTAAAGTCTAGAATTTTTTTTTCATTCCTTTGTCCATGTGAAAATATTTGTAACTTGGGTGAAAAATCATGTTTTTCATCTTCCTTCCATTTTCGACACTCACGTTTTGTTTTCCTATCAAATTTTATCCCAATATTTGTGGAAATGTGATTGGATGCGGCATGGAGGATCACATTTGGACCTTATATCATTTCTAAACTCTTTTTCCTCGAAGAAGAAATCATTTCCAAAGACAAATGGTGATTTTCCTACATTTTACGGTTTGACGGGTGTATTTTTCCCATTCAAATTTATATCTCGACATCTCTGTTAAACGTGTCCCTTTCTAGTTGGATGCATCTCAATGAGAAAATTTTAAATTCTAAGAACCTATTCAACTCAAATATTTTCCACATGGAGCACCAGGTGTTCATCTAAAAATTTTCTTGTTGGTTTGACCTTGGAGTTACACTTTGGTGAGACACGTAAAGGTTTCGCCGCCTTCCAAGAATTAGAAATTTTTTTCTTGTGGCGGTGTAGCTTTGGTGATACATGGACACGTGGAGGTCCGATGCTCATTTGAGGATCCGCCTCGTGGTCCGACCTTAACAGGTTGTGCTGGGAAGACACGTGGAGGCTTCTGTCGGCTCGCTCTATACTTAAACTTTTCAAAGAAATTTTATTAGGCCCGAGATACATGGAGGGACCACGCCTATTTGGGGACCAGCCCCTAAATTTTATTTTGAATAAGTGCCAGGAGGACACTTGGAGGCTTCCGCTCACTCTACCCTTTATTGGAATTTTCAATGACCAAGGAAAACTATATTGGACCTTAGACAAATGGCGCCTTCCGCTGATCCTTGAAATTTTTTAACAACTCTACCATACTGATACACATGGAGGCTTCCGCTAGCTCCTTTTTACTCATACTTTTGAAAGGTGAAAAGGCATTTTTAGTGGGCCCGGGCACATGGAAGGTCCGCACTTGTTTTGAAACTTGCCATGGTACCTCACCTTTGTAGTTGCGCCAAGAAAACACATGGATGGCTCTAATCAAGAGTTAATAAGGGGTAGATTCAATGACTATTGTCCATTTCACCTATTTTTCCACCATTTTCTCCAAGACTCTTGGAGATGCAAATACACACTTTTTTCATCATTTTTGATAAAATCCCTTGTCATTTGTGTCAGAAAAGTGCCATTGAATGGATTTAGAACTTAATTTGTGAATCCAAGAATCTGTTAAGGTTGATATTTTTAAATTGAAATTGATCGAGAACTTGTAAAAACATGAATTACCAGAGAAGATGGATGCGGGGTAGAGTTGCATACGAAAAGAGAGGGAAAAGGATGAAATGATGGAGGTTGCGGGAACAAAATATCAAAAAGTTGTTACCTTGAGGGAGAAAATGATTACTATCGATCCACTTGTGCATGCGAGTCTTCTTGAGAAAATGATTAAAATGGGGATTTATCACACGAGAGAATCGAGAATGACTAAAAGGACTACCAAAAATTTGTGGCATGACATCCTATTCATTAGTCAAAGGCCTGAAAAATGTGATCAATTCATAATTGGTCCACCTGGTAGCTTTCGGATGTGAATTCGTTAAGTGTCCTTTTCTCGAGGAAAATTGGTAACAAGCGAAAGGTCCCTCATATATTCTTATTTTTGGGGGAAATTTAGGATGAGTGAGTGAGTGAAATGTATAAATGTAATTAGAATACTCTTGTAAAGTGTCGGGGTTTAATTCTTAAGAGAAAATTTGAGAGAACCCATCTTCCCTAGAGACCAATCCAAGAAACCTCTTAATTTCTTGTGTATTAGATCTCAATCACATCAAGTTGGTTGTGATTGTACATCCATTAAAAAGCTTTGAGACTGTTCAAAGAAACTTTCCCCTACTGATGAATCTAATCAATTTCAAGTTAATCTGTGTCAATCTTGGAGAAATTTGTGTCTACTTTGTTTCAAAATGTCTACAATTAGTTTTTCTTATTGCTATTGTAATCTTGTGTTAAAGTCCCTCCAAATCACATAGGATCTCATCCCTGTGACAATTTAGTGGCATTTGCAATTTCATTTCAAGAATATCCTTCATCCTATGATGAGATAAAAATTTAAAATCACTTTCTTGTCATTTTTGATAAATATTGTATGTAAGCCTTTGAGTGTATCTCGGTGTGAGGAACCAGTGGTATTTGATGTTTTATTGAGTCTTTAGCTTGAGACTTTGTGTTGAATTCTTTGATATTGTGTGAAACCATGCAAATATGGGCCTCCATTGATGTACACCTTTTGATTCAAGAAATATTTTAGCTATTCAAGCTTTCTATCATTTAGATTTCAATTGTTGTGAAGTCTCTCAAAGATCTGGTCTAATCAATTTTATCCTTCTTAATCTCCCACTAAAAATATTCAAAAACAAATGAATCCATCCTGAACTACCCCTGTTTTCCTTGTGTGTCCACAAATGTATAAATTCTACTACCAAAATATGTATAAGAAATTAGGATTCCATAATGTCTTTTGTAACCTTAGCCCTGTCTAGGAAATATCACTATTCTTTAGAAGTTACAACTCGTGAGAGTTAAATTGTGGTGAATTGATCATATTTTCTCAAGGTCTCCTTTCAGATTTGTACAAAGAAGGATATATCCATTCTCCTTCACCAAAATAGGTTACAAAACAAGTCCTCTCACCCTTGTTGAATGGCATGGGCTAAAGCAATGGGGATAGATCAAATCCTCAATGAAGGTGCTATCCATTCTTCGATGCATGAGTGACAAAGAGTTAGACTAATCCCCTCCTCGGTTATAAAATGACTCATAATAAGATATGTATATCTCTAAGTGTCCTGTTAAATCTTTAATGCTACTTATTTTCCAAGGGAGAATCCATTTGGATACCAACACATCCAATCTTAGGGTCGAGTGTGTGAAATGGCATTTTATACCAAAATTTTACGTTGCCATTTGAAATATTTTTTCCAAATTGAAATAGAGCAAAACCTGGTTTCTATTTAGGGAGTTCTTAGAGATGATTATCTTTATCTAGAGGGAGGTTCAAGGTTAAATGCTGAAGTTTATTCGACATTCATTTTCATCTTCTTATCATACATCTAGCAAAGGATTGGGATTTGGAGATGGGCCGTCACTGGATCAAGTTAGCATATAGGGTTGGCATGGAAGTGGAAATGGAAAAAACCATGAGTGCGTCGTAGTCTCTGCTATTTTGAGGCTCATTAAAAATGAGAATATTTTTATGATGTTGATGGTTTATCATATTTATACAAATGGTTTGATGCCCTAATGTGATTCGTGTCTGGTGTGTCCAAATGGGGTGAGACACCAAGGGAGGGAGATAGTTTGCTCCTCTTTCCTGACCTGGATGGTATGTTTGCTTTCTTTGTGAGAGGAATTGACACGTTGGGATATTATTTTCTAGGAAGGTCATGAGGCATACCATTGATTAAAGAGTCGGGTTGTGGTTGGAAAAGAGCATTTTTTTCTAGAACCACATCCGGAAATTGTTTTCATCCTTGTTAAAGTGGAGGTTATAGAGGTTTCATATAATTCAAATAAATAAATTCTTCTAAAATCCGTCATCCCTGTAATGTTGTTTTCATTTTTATATAGCATTTCAGTTGCATTGTTACCAAATCATCCTGTATGTCTTATTGGTCTGTTTTTTTTGTATTCCCAATCACTTATGTTTTTGGCATAGGCCCTTAAGCATTTTTCACCAAAGTATTGTTGGATTGTTCAGGTTTTTTATAATAATCCTCTCATTGTATCTATGATGTAAAGGGAAAGGGACCCTTCAACCCTCCTTCACTTATAAAAATCAAGAAATCATTAATAATTTTGTTTGTTGTGCATTGCACTATGTAATTTCAACAATTAATCACTATTAAATTTGGTTTGTTTGAAGATGTCAATTCGTTACTAGAAGTGAAGACTAGAGGCCACTAACATCAATATATTATATAATATCTTTACTCACAATGTAAAAAAACAATATGTACAATATTACGATAGAGGAGCTAATAGAGGATTGATGGCTATCTTCCTATCACTAAAAAAAAATTGAGTTACACTACATCATTGTGGAAAAGCTGGAGGTCTTCAATTTCAAAATCTATGGAGGTCTTTGACATAGCAATAAATTTGATTGTCTTTCCTTAAGAATAGAAGATAATGTAAATGGCTCTATTTATTTTACAGAAACCTCTCCAACAACAATCATGCTGGGAAATTCTTGTAATATTTTTTCATGTTTTCCTACATACAGTGTAGATATAAGCACAAATTTTCTCCATGTACCAATTCGGTTTTGTTTATTGTGTTTTTGGATATAACCAATTACCGATTCAATAAATAGTATCTCTATTTTAAATAGATCAGTTCCAGAGACATTCTTCTATTGTTATTGAAATTTTGGAAAACTTTGATATGTATGATGTTGTTCAACAAAATTGTGGCCCAATGCAATGAAAAACATCCATCTCAAAACTGACAATTATTTGCATCTGTTATGCTTGATTACTACTTTTTGCATAGTTATAGCTCTGTAATGTTCAAATCATATAAAGGTATTTACAAAAGTATCTCTGATGCAAACAAAATAGAGATAGATGTTGAAACTAACATGGAAAGAAATGATTTCATATTGTATAGATTAATAGATAAATATCAGAAATTAAGTTAATAATATAATTTGTTTATTGACACATCTATTTGTTGCATTTACGTTCTCTAAGGTTGGTCATGCCTGCACAAGAACATGGTCCTTTACATGAACCGCAACATAATGAAAAACACAAACAATCTTAAAGATAAATATGTAATTAGCTATGGTGCTACAAATAATCTTTATAAATGTGATCTAAATAATTCTAAGCCAATTTCTATCAAGAGAATGTACATTCTCTACTCACTAAGATTTCTTGTATTTGAAGTTGATGTGGTAATAGTTGGAAGCATCAAACATCAGAATATTGAGAGTCTGCATGGATGTTTTGTTTCTCCACTTGGAAACCTAAAGTTTTATGATTACATGGTAACATAATTCTATCAAACATCCTACATAGTGAGTAAAATGATTATGTTATGAAGAAAAATTAATCTGTGTACATTGTAGATTAATTTTTTGAAATAAAATTTCCAATCAACCTCTAACCTTCGTTGTAAAATGGATATTTGGAAAATCTAACATGCTTTTTACTAATTTTTATTTTCTTATAGGATCATCAAAGAATATTAAGGTAGACTGGAATGATGAACTAAATATTTATCATGGAGCTAAATAAGGATAGCCTTATCTTCATTATGAGTGTAACGCACACATTGTTTACAAGGATATGAAGACTTCTAACATTATTTTGGATTATAATTTTGATGTAAATTTGTCAGAATTTGGCATTGCAAATTGCATTTCCTCAGCCAAACACCACACCTCTACCTATGTTATGGGTACCATTTGTTTCATTGACCCAGAATATGTAATAACATCAAGCATGAATAAGAAATATGTAGTACACTCTTCGGTGCTACTTTCTCATAAATACTAGTCTTTACTTTGATACAACCTCCATTGCTACTTTACTCAACACTACTTGTATCCAAACTGGAAGTCTGATTCTAGTTGAAACAAATGTATTCATGTTTTTGCAAATAAAAGTTTCCAAAACGGTGAGGACTCCTCATATAAGATTTACAACTATATATGTATGAATTTGTAACAAATTTAAAATATACAAATAGAACCTTTCAATGTAAAGATAATTAAAAATTAGTTTTGTTATTTCTTGACTAATAAAAAATACAATTTTGGCACAATGAGTGTTTTTATTGATGTAAAATATAAAATAATGGTTCAATGTATCTTTGAGGGCATAAGACAATGTTTCTCACAAACAGTTTTCTTGCATTGTGTCAAGGATTATTTCATTTTCTTTCTCATGGAAGTGACTCATTGTTTATATGGAGAATGGAAAAATTTACAAGCATAAAGTCTACTATCTTTTAGAGTAATAGAATTTTTGATATACATAAACTCCTAACTTTGTTATTTGATTTTAATTATTACTCACATGTATAGTTTATAATAATAAACAATAGAGAAATTGTACAATCTAAAGAAACAATACTTGAGTTCTTACAAGTTATCTTTTGGGGTGAGAATGTAATTTTATTGTGAGATCCACTAGAACTCAAAATAACAAAAATTAACATTTAAGGAAAATGTAAAATTTAAAGATATGTGCATACTAAACATTGAAAATGCGTGCCTCGCACTTTCAAAGTTTGAGATTCACATCTAAAAGTGCGAGTGTAAGAATTTGAAATTTCAAGGTGTGAATCTAAAACTTTGAAAGTGCGGGGTTTGCAGTTTTAGAGGGTGAGGCTCACACTTTCGAGTGCGAGCCTCGGACTCTTTCGATTGAGGGGATATCACTTGGAAAGTGTGACACTTGGAATTTTCATAGTGCGGGACTCACACTTACAAAGTGGAGGACCTCTCAAACTTTTAATTTCATGTGACTTATACTATCGAATTTCAAAGTGTGAGTCCCACTTTCATAGTGTGATCCCCACACCTTGAGAGTGTGAGTCTCACACTTTTAGAGTGTCGAGTTCACACTTTTAGATTGTGGGGATATCACTTTTAGAGTGTGGGGATTGCACTTAAATACAATAGGATCACAACTTATAATAGTTACCAGAAGCTAACTTTATATCGAGGATTTTTTACTTTCATTTAATATAACGAGCTCATGACTTATAAGAGTTATCAGATGCTCACCTTAGATCAATGCTCATTACTTCTAAGAGTAATCTACCTCTCACCCTTACATCAAGGCTCATGAATTATAAGAGTTTTTGACCGCTCACCTTAGATTGATGCTAATGACTTATAAGAGTTAGCAACCGCTCACATTACATTGAGGCTCATGGCTTATAAGAGTTAGTGTCCCATCACCTTAATACAACGGGCTCATCAAATAATAGTTAGTAGTTCCTAGCCTTACATACTCTCAAAATTGCAAATTTAAAAATGACGAAATTGGAATCCAATAATAGCCAAATTGGAATCCAATAATAATGATATTGGAATCCAATAATAGCGTTATTTGAATGTGATAATAGTGAAATTGGAACTATAATAATTCCAATAATGAAAATATTGGAAACAAATATTACTACTAATGGATTTTGATAATAATAATAATGGAATCCAATATATGTAAAAACGGAGTTGGATTTCTTCCAATACTTGAAATATTGGAGTCTCAATTCACTAGAATATGTCCTAATTTATTGAAATGAATGTTATGAATCTTGTGCTCTCTATTATGATAATCATACATATCCTTGTAATTCGATTGACACTTATCCATTTGTTCATTCATCTTGATATGGATTTGTCAAATCGTCTCACAAAATTTTCTGCTCTAGTCACATCTAAATCATGTATCTCTCCTTCTTCATGTCATCCAAGTACAATGTCCAATGATTGGTATGTAGATATCCCAATAATGTCTCAAAAGATGACTACATAGTGGATGTGTATATCACCCTATTTTAGGATTGATGTATGTATTCTAATAACTTATCCCAAGTCCATGAATATTTACTATTATATCGTATAATTAGTTGTACCAAAGTCTTATTAACCACACGCCCAAGATAGACAACTAATTGTTTGGAAAATTCACACTTCATGTTGCACAACATTTATTTTTATGGAATAACATGCAAGACTTTTTGAAAGTGTGTTAGATGTTCCTCCCATGTGGCACTAAAAATTAGAATATCATCTAAATATACAATGAAAGATGCATCTATGAAATCCATGATACATGATTCATCAATCTTATAAACATAGTGGGTACGTTACGTGAACCAAATAGAAGTATTATACAATCATATAAACCAAATTTTGTTTTGAAGTAATTCTTCCATATATGCTCCTGCTTCATCCCGAATTGGTGATAACGGACTTGAGATTCAACTTTATGAAGAAATTTGCTAATCTGAATTTGTTCTAAGAGATCATCTATTCATGGGAGTGGATATCTCTTCTTAATGGTGATATTTTTCAAAGAACGATAGTAGATTAAAATTCTCCAAGAACCATCCTTCTTTTACACCATCAAAATATGTGAACCACATGGTTAGTTGCTTGGGCATATCACCCTTTGGTAAAATGTCTCATCGACCTAATTACTAAACTCTATACTCTCCAAAAAGAATAACATATACAACCATATATTTCATAGAGAGTAATCATCAACATCTAAATCTCATGATCTAATTCTCATTTTGGTGGTAACCCACTAGGATTTTGGAACATTTCCTTAACAGAATTAATTATACTATCCAATTGCTTCATCCCTTGGTTAGAAATATTTGATATTTATACCCCATATTTATTATCTTACAATAAAAGTAAACATAACTAATTATGATTTTTCTTAATGAGCCTCTTTGCTTTGTTAGCACTTACCATGACAAGTTTTTGCTTATGCTAGTATGCCTAGATGTTATAATTGACTCCATCCTTTACCCATATGTGTTAGTCTTCCTTCTCATGAATATAGCATCTAGGATATATGAGTAAGGACTCCTTTAAAAACATCAAATACATCGATATATTGAAAATTAATCCTAAAATTAAACTTACATCGTCATCTTATCTAAATTTATACATCCTATTCACCCATCCCAAAGGAAATGGTCCGCATTTATCATAATTCTAAAACAAAGAATTTTTTTACAACTAGATGAGAAATCAAAATACACAGAGAACTAGTATCAAACCAAAGTATTTACCTTATTCCTCTTGATTTGATTTGGATTTGAAATAAATTACTCATTTATTCCTCTTGTTCTGGCTATCTATATTGGTATCCATGCATCACATCCACTCATATACATAAAAATTATCCTCTATCTCCACCTTCTCATATGTCTTTACATCTATTATGGAATTTTGGAGTCCTTGGTTGGGTTATTTGGATGTTATTCTAGATGCAACATACAACATGTAGCGTCGATTATGACCATTGATATCACAATTATTACAAAAATTCTTAGGATATTTATAAGAATCGAAAGTGGTGGCAATATTTTTACCTTTCCATTTACCCGTGTTACTTGTTTGTCCTTGATCTTTCTTCGGCTGATTTGTTGACTTTTTTACTTGAATCCGCTTCTCCCTACTTTTGTCATCATCTATGTAGTATACTTGCACACATGTTCCATTCAGATCCTTGGGATCAGTGGAGATGACCTCCCTTTGAAGGTTAGTGTGAAGTCCTCCCAAATAATTTGTAAGAATATCCTCATCCTCCAAGTCCAAATTGAGCAACATTCCTTACCTCAAAAAATACCTAGTATAATACTACACACTTAGAGGATTAATTTTTCTAAAACACTACCATTTAATAATCTTATCATTCTTGTGGAAAATAGGATAAAAATTTCCCTTAACAATTCGTTAAAACCATCCCAAGAACTTACAATAGAAATCTTTTTATTTTCACAAGTGGCTAGATGGCTTTCCTACTAAACCAAAGTGTGTACTTCCATATTGAGACATGAAAAGGTAATCCATTATGCCTCCATGCTATTATGGACACTAAAATAAACCTCCAATTATTTGAACCATTTATGTAGCAACTCTTCATCTACTTTTCCTTTAAATATTTTAATCTCAACTTTAGTTTCAACTTTAAAAGGAACATGATCATACTTTACCTTTCCATTTTCAAATGAAGTTTCCTCTTCCCAATCTTCCACATATTCCTCATTATGGATCTTTCCTATGCCAAATTTCTTGAATAATGTTCGAATCATTGAGTCTATAGAATATTTCTTAAGCTGTTGTTTTTCGTGGTTGATATGAGAGTTCCTTTTACATGTTGAAACACACTATCCATCATGAGTTATAACATCTCAATTCTATGGACCAAGTTATCTTTTTGTATTTGATCTCTAATCATTTATTTCCACCGATTTTGTAGATATATTTTGATGGAAAGGTATTAGGTCTTCATCTTTGGGTTGTGTCACTATCATACAAATCAAACAATTAATACCAAAATATCTTGAATTTTATTTTTAGCTTTAATACCAAAATCATCTATAAAATTCTATTGTGGAACTTAAAAACCACAGATATTGTTGTTCCTACTTACAATTTACTTGAAAATGATAGTTTATTGAAAGCTAGTGAATGAGTCTTAGTGCTTAGAACTAATTATAACAAATAGCATGAATAATTAAGAAACACAACATAATATTTTGTCTAGAAACCCCCATATTGAGGAAAAACTAGTTAGCAAGGGAATTTTGTCTTTCTTCCTAGTATTATATTGGCAAAATAAAGATATTATGAATTACAAGAAGTTGAAGGAAGAAAACAATGTTACTTTCACCCTCTCTATTTTATTTCTCTACTCATACACCTTACTCTCATAAATCAATTCTAGCACCATGGTCTTCTTGCTCACTTCTTCCATGAATGAATTCCAATTAAACAAGTTGTTATTTATTCTATAGCTTGCTTCTATGTCCTCCCATGTATTGGAGAGTAGGAATGGTTAAAAAAGGAAGAGATACAATACAAATGCTTCAAATCCATGACTATTCATGGATTTATATAATTTTGTTTTATATAATTATAGGACCGTCGGTGAATACGTAATGATGGTTATGCAACTATCTACTCTGCGGTGGTTACACAACCACCGGTTTGTACAAAGGGGAAATTACACAATCGCCGCTCTGCACAAATTTTTGGTTCTATCACTTAACCATTTTCTCTTTATTCTTCCTATTTTTCCTTCGATTCTGTTTACTCTCATCGAAGTGGTGTTTTCCTAGATCCTTATGGATTACGAAGTGCACTTTTTTGTCCCCCTTGTACCAATTACAAATTTGAGACAATACAAGGGGGAATAAAATGATCAATAACTCTCCATAGTGTATGATCCTCATGGGAAGGGGACCAAGTTGAGAGGCATAAGCTTCCACGTCTCTAGCATATAAAATATCACTTTTAAGTTACATAAGTAGTCATCCACCTAGGGGTCCGCACTTCTTGTCACCTTATCTTCTTTTTCCTCTTGGGAAAATCCAAGTGGACATGATATGCTTACAATTTCACTATGTGGTCATCTCATTATGGGAAGGGGATGTGGGAACTTAAAGTCTTCACATGTTCCACCTAACACCTCAAGTTGTGTTTTAAGTGATGAAAAACCATGAAAGGATGGGGGAACACACTTTTATGTCTCCCCTGTAAATGTTTCACTAAAGGTATGATCCAAGGGTACATGACATGCTCAAAAGTCCATCAAGGCTATTTTGAACTCTTTGGTGTCATCTATAAACTCCATTTTGGAACACTTTGGAAGTGCATTTTAAGCCCTAGGAGCATGGAAGGGTGTTTTAGGGTCAAACCTTATATCATTTTGACTTCAAAAACCTGTTGAGAGCATTCCAATAACTTTCAAGAGACAATTTTATATGAATTTATTTTTCAGGACATGTTTTACTTTTTACTCAAAGGGGCAACTGCAGAGTCTTGGGTTATCAAAGGAAATTTTATTATTTTGAAAAAAGTGATGAGTAAATAATATAGAGGATTCCAAGATATTTCCAATTAATTTTTTTCTCCTCCCAAATCCTCTCATAACCACCAAAATCATCAAGACATGTCATTTTTCACTGTTCGAATATAACATTCCTTACACCTAAAATGACCCTATCTTTCTTTCTTGATTCCGAACATCACCATATTCCACATATTCTCATTATAATTCATTATATAACACCATTTATTTATTATAAAACTCTCATATTACTTTATTCTTCCTTGTCGACACGGATGATGTCCACATCTTTTGCAATATGGCTAAAAATAGCCAATTTATTGCTTTGGAGAGTATTGTTCCACCTTAAGAATTAATATCATCATGAAAATAACTTGGATAAATTTCCTTAAAAATGAAACACACTTAAAAACCGTGTTATCACTTTCTTATGATCTTGGATGAGGGTGAAACAGAATTAGAGGGGTGAGTGAGATGATGGGTTGGTTAGAGGAAAGGTTCAAAATGACCAGATGATAGGTTTTCAAATGGAATGCTTAGTTATCTTGGTAAAAATAAAATAAAATTTCATGCAATATCTTTTTAATTATAACATATTGTTCTAATTCATGGACATTAGAATGTAAGGGGTAATGAAGAAGCATAGGTATCTCATGGAGTACCATACCAATGCCTTATCCATTGGGCCATAGAGGCACCGAGCTTTCTTGAGCAATTGGCAAAGCTAAAAACATAACCAAGAAACAAACAAAGCATACAAAAAAATGGTATAATACAGCAAAACTAAATAACATATGGTACATGTGGGGGACAACCTACGTTCACTTCAACATTGATTCTTTAGTACATGTTTACCCATGCATGGGTATCACCAAATGCCTCTGTTATGAAAATATAGTCATGGGAAATTAACTTGTTATGATCTATAAATGAATAAACATTGTCTATAAATAATCATAGGAATTTATATTAGGTTCAATATATCCTAAAAATACATTTTCACTTGGTCCTTTGCAAAACTTGACTACTACATCAAAATATTTAGAAACAAGCCTTTTATTTGGGGTCCACTCATCCATCTGACAAACCAAAACCACATAGAGAAATATGAGAGAGTATACTACATGATACAATCATCATATAAGAAAAAAAAGATCTTGTTTGAGCAATATCTTCCATATTAACTTGAAACTAGGGTTTTATACCCGTTTTAGTGTTAACGATTGTTCATAAATCTCTTACATTAAAACCCAAAACTAATGCCAAGAAATATTATCCAAAACACATATCGACATCTCAAAAATATATTAGGTTCAAATGAAAATATTCACGTACTAACAAACATCACAAAGTTGACTTTGACCTCGGAAACACCATTTTCAAGAACTTGATTTGACCAAAAATGCAATATATTTCTTGTTCTTCCAAAAATGAGCTAAAACTTGGTCCATAATTTGGAAAAAGATGAAAAAAATTATTTCATGCTTACATTATCATAGTTCCATGTGAAAATGATCAACCAACCTCACTAGGCCATGGTCTTCTTTGCTTTTTTAGTCTTCATGCTAGGAATTGACCTTCATACCTTTTTTAATGCACTCTAAACAACATTATCATTCTAAAAAAACCTATACATACATTTATCCAAATACTTTACCAAGATATCATGCCCATACCTTGTCACAAGATCTCTTCATGCCATGAATAAACCATGACTAGGCTTCAAGCACCTATACACTCTTCAAGATTGATTTTGACAACCTAAGTTGTCTTAAAATTATCTCTCTGTCCTCAATAACATCTAACATCAATGCATCATCACGCTTGAACTAAAAAAATCAACAACTCTCCACATCATCCTTTGGCATTAGCAAGGCACAATCTCCATTGTTGAAAGGATTTGGACAGAGTTACTATTATCTCTCGAAAGTGCACCCTATAGAGAGATGGATGTAGGTTTTCTAAGCTTGCAAAATTTATCTCTCTTTCGTAGATACAATGGAAACACCTAAGGTCTTTGGGTATACCTATTTTGAGGTGAGTCTCTTGTATCAAGGCCGGTTCCTTATTGATGTATCCTAAATTGATTTTATTGGGTTAAGGGGAAAAAATGACTATAAAAGGTTTCAAATTGAGGTGATACACCAAATTCATACGAGAGATTTGAATCAAGTATATGCACAGTACTATGTGAAAGGATTCTTGATGCATGAACCAACAATTTTCTGTCAAAATATTAAGGGTAAACACTTGGATGTATTGAGGGAAAGTATCACAACAATACTGCTAAGCTAAACATACACATTAACATCATGCAAAAATTACTGAATTTGTAGTAGGGTAAGATAATTAACAAGGAATTTGCATTCACAAGACTAATAGAAACATACAAAAGACTAAAAATAATTGGAAAGGCAGAAAAACTTCACATTCGGAGGGAAAACTGGAAAAATTGCTTCAGTACTCCTAAATCCAAAAAGTCATCCTCTTTGTGCTTTGCCAAGGCACACAATATATAGAAAAATAATTTTCCCAAACTTCCTACAAATAGACTAATGTCATAGCTGCCCATTATGCAACCTATTTTTATCCTTTATTTAATAATAGATAAAGGATTAAAAATAGAACATGCAATTACAAATAGGCATTAATAGCCTTGATTACATTACAGTCAAACTAAAGTTGACTGTTCTATTTTTAAGAAAATAAAGGTGAATAATTTCCTAATAATAAGCTTTCTTGTTGGACAAGTCTTTTCATTATGCATGTGAAATTGTCTTTTTATCTATTTTTTCCTCTTGTCAAGGCATGAAAAATAACTCCTGTGTAAAATAATAATAATTTCCAATAATTGTAATATTTAAAAAGTAAATCATCTACTGTAGGGACCACTTGTCCATGTGCACATGCTTCCTTTTCTCTCTGCAGTATGTGGGGCCACCCTTGCTCCTCACCATTAGTCTTCACTAGTTTGGCCACTCTTGTGGACTTAGCAAATTACCATGGTTTTTGAAATAATATAAGGCACTTTGAAAAAGGGGCAAAACATTACATTCGGCCACCTTTAAATACACATAGCCCACTATATGGTCTACCACCTTTGATTATATTGCATGGTATATTTTGTTGGATTTTGCATTATTCGAAGTGACTAAGGTGGACTTTACCCTTTTCGGTGATCATCAAAACCATGATTTTGAAATAATATAAGGGAACTTGAATCCTTTGGGAGTTATAATATAGTTTGGAATTTTAAAATTCAATATGCAATGCTTAATTTATTCAAATGTGGGGCTGGCCCCTTCTAACGTTAAATCGACTCTTTGAGCTTTTTGGTGGCATTTTCAACTAAGGTTAAGTTAGGTCTTTGATGCCGACTGTCGATTTCTGTCTTTGATGAATTTTTAATTATTGATTTTTGATCCCGTAGTTAGGATTTTGGCCTACATTTAATGTTGTCATTCTGTTTGATCACTGTGGTTTGCATTGAATATTGTAGATCGATCTCCATCCCTCGATCTGTGTACTTGTTGATCTTGGATCATTGATCACTAACTCCAGGTGAGTTAGGTTAAGCCACGGTTATTGGGTTAGTTGAAAATGCCCGAGCTCCATCATTTTATCATTTATTTTTTCTCACAGAGAGTGGTGAAGCCCTGGAAAAGTTTTGGATCGACGCCAATGATGGCTTTTAAGCTCGGATCGTGTGCAAAATAGCTCCCTATCATTCTCAAGTTTTTCATGGATGGCACTTTTTGGTTATTAGAGATTTATCTGCTTCTATGGTTTTTGTGTGGCCATGAGAGCTCAAACATTGGGTACATTTTTCTTTACAATTGTAATCTTGACGATTTCTTCAAATTTTCTTAGAAAACATTCATAAAAGTTGGAGCGTCGGTTTATCTTTTGAGCACTAATACTTGCGTTTCCCTTTTTCCTTGTATTGTTCGTGCTCGATAATTAGTTAGATGAGCTCGAATAGCCTCTTTGATTATTATTTTTCTCTATATTTCATAGTTTTTCGAGGACTTGACTTGTCTCTCTGTTATTGGTGAGTTCTTTTCTTACTCCATTTCCTTACTATCCAAGAATAGGTCTTCTTTCATTGGTCGGGATCTCTTCTTTCGAGACGTGGGTACTCATAGATCTGAGTTTTGAGAAATTCTTCAACTCTGTGTAGATAACATCTGTAAAAAGTTTTGAAATATTGGTTTTCATCATGCACTATAATTGCATTCTGTAGCTTTCCTTGCTCTTACAATGGAGGAGTTGACCTCATGCATATTATTTTTTTGTGGGTTTTCTATTATTTGTAGATCTGTAACCTCAAGTTCCATTTGCTTTGATAAGATTCTACAAATATTCTATTTGTGGCCATTAACTTCATCTGTGAATAATTTTTTGAGGTTCCAACCGTCTGTTTGGTTTTGTCTCTGATCTTCGAGAAGAATTGCCTTGAAATTTTTAAACTTTAGTTCTGTTCTAAAAACTTTGACTTGTATAGTTTGATCATTGAATGTTATTGTGAACTCATATTTTGATTGAAAGCTTGGTTTTAACAACACAAAAATATGGTATATGTATTCGTTCTGACTTGGGTATTCTTATTTCACTTTGATATCTCTGGATCCTGTGGAGATACTAGGTTTACATTTCCATTTCTTAATTTTGGTGATGATAACATTCTCTAATTGTACCATTGGAAAACCATATTCTTTAAAACTTGACGAGTTGAATACCATTCGTGTGCACATTTCTTCTGTACCTCTATTTGGAAAACATTATTTGCAAGATAGAAGTTTGCTTTTCTTTCGGACTTACTTGTAATAACAAATCTCATTTGTATTTAATTTCTCTTCGAGGATCTCGAAGAATATGTACCTTTTATTTTGCTTCAATCATGTTCCTTAAAATGTAGTGGTCCTTCCGAGTATTTATACAAGAAGGTATTAAGTTCTCTTCTTATGGAGAATATGAACATTATTGACTCTTATACTAGAACTTTGGTTTCTATTGTTGCTTTACTTGTTCTGTAGCTTAGGTTGTCCTATATTTTGCTACCTTTTATGACTATGATGAGTCATTGATGTAGATGAATTTGTTCAAGTATTGAGCTTCTCCAAAAATGTATTCTATATTTGAGTTCTTTATGGATTCCATTGTTATAATTATTCAGATCAATTTGATTCATTTATGTATCTTTTTATCAACTGTTTCATGATCTTTCATATTAAAATTGTATTTTCAGATGTATGTCTTTAGTATTCTTTAACTTGTGTCTCAATGTTCTCGAGTTTTATAAAATCTGCAAAATAAAATGTCTAAAACTTTACATTCTTTTGTATCTCTTTAGTTTACCTTCTGAAATGATCCTTTGTCAGAACTGTAGTTCCATACTTTGATTCGAGAAGATGATTCTTTCACTTTGTTGGAATATTGTAATATTGTTTCTTTTACTTAGACTCTTTATTTCCTTGATATTAGTATTTATGACATGCTAGAAAATTTGAAATGTTTATTTTTCATGGCGAAGCCCTGGAATTTTTTTTCCAGAATTCTCTCTTCCTTCCCTTTTCAGCTGTAGTAGTTGTATTTTCTTATTCAGAATACAAAATGTAACACTTTTTGTTGAATATGATTTGGTAGTTGGAAACTGAAACATAATAACTTTTATCTTGATCATGGCATGCTTTTTTGCTTTTTTGTATCACTTACTTGATTTACATAATTCTTTTAAAGCATGTATTAGTTAAAAACAACATGATGAAAAGTCATAAATGTCCATTTTACATGGCGAATCCTGTCGAAATTTTCCCAGAATCTTCTTTTTACTCTGTTTCAGCTATATTCCTTTCTTTCAAGTTAAATTCAACTTCTTGAAATCTGATTCTTCTTATTTAGTTGTAAACTAAAACATGTACTTCTATTTTCCAGTCTCTCTTCTGTATCTGTAACTTCTTCCATTTGTAGGACAATTATTGAAACATGAGTTGCATTTTCCTTCATTCCATCATGTACTTATGAATTATCTATTTCTTCTTAGAATCTGTAACTTGTACCTACACACTTAAGAAAATAGTTAGAAAATACTTAGGCTTTTTTGGCCTCTCTTGTGTCCATGGTTTTCCTTTTCTTTTCTCTTTTTTCTTTTTGAGTGAGTAAAACATGTATGCAGTTTGATCTTCAAGTAAACTATATCTCCTATTGTTAAGAGATTCATATGCATGAATTAGGACAATATAGGAATATGGATTGATCCTTGAGCTCATAACTGATAGTTTCCCTATTTTCTTCTTTTCAAGTACAATGACTTCTACAACGAAGATGAAGAAGGAACAAAGTTAGAAATGGAGATATCTCAACCAAAGAAGAAACCCCCAAGGCAATGATGGGTTCACTCATACTCCTTTATTTTCTTTTTCATGCATGTGTACCTCTTATTTCAATAGTTATACTTTACTTTTCAGTTACATCCCATGGCTTGTGTGGGAACATTTGAAATTACTTATGAATAAAACATTGAATTCTAAAAATGAGTTATGTATTTCTTTCTACATTTCAGCTTTCTGTATGGATTATATGATGAACTAAACAACTCAGTAATATAATTGGATGTTTTCATTAAGAAAACACAGTTATCCTTTGGGGCCTTGTGTTATTTTGCTGAAGATAATCATGAAATTACAGACTATGTGATTTGTTACGTTTTGTAACAGCACATGTAGCTGCATATTTCATGTATTCATTAATTAATTCAATCGCAACCATATTCTCTCGAAAGAAACTCTCCCTAGCTTAGGTATACTTCACCAATGCTATCCATCATAATGAAGTTTTGAGTTGCCCATTTTTGCACAAGTGCAAAAATTGTCAACATTTTTGGTGATCCTGTGGGGAAAGTTGTTTGCTAGCTTGTAGACCAGTTCCTTTCTTTCATCCATTGGGCATGGATTCCAAACATGAAACCAAAATCTACCTTTCCAAAAGGTCCAACCCTTCCAAAACAAACTAAAACTGGGAAAGGATCTAGTAAACCAAATCACATGCATGAATGCACTTATTGAATTGAAAAACAATGTAATGTGTAGAAAATGCACTTATTGAAGGGAAATCCTACTCTAAATAATCACTGTAAGATTTTCAATAGAAGTGTTTGAGAAACATACCATTCATAGGAATGGGAAGTTCCTCTCCATTTAGCTTTGAAATCTGAAAAAGCATTGTTTTCCTTGCAAGCTGAAATCATTTAAGGACCACTCCAGATTGTATCAAAATTTGTGTGTCTTCCAGACTTTGCATGATTAGCATCCCACTTTAACATAATATATCCCGTTATCCAAAATTCACCCCTCAAGGTAATTTTGATAACATGCATCAAATTCTTTAGTCCCAAGCAATTATATTGATTCCGGGAAAAAGTCATGTTTCTAGGGTCCCCTCAGATTTTTTCTAACTCCCCTGTCTAAGAAGAAGGGAGCAAGTTCTGAGAAAATGTGAAAAATTGCAAAAACAAGCTCGGGCCAGGAAAAATTGCGAAAAATCGCTAAGTCCTAGTCCTCGCAACATTCGGGACATCTGGACGCGAACGGGCTGAAAGGCCGCTAGGCGTCTGCGCAGCATTTGGGACATTTGGGACAAAGGGACGCGCGGGACGTGGAAATCCGAACTGGCCGAAAAGTTGAAAAAATTGACTAACTGTTGAAACAGCAGTCTGGGACATCTGGGCAATTAGTACGCGAACCGGCCGGATCGGCTGAAATGAGTCAAGGCAACCCAGAACAGTTGGGCCGAAGGTATGCGAAGTACACGAACCAGCCGGATCGGCCGAAATAAGAACTTTCAGTCAGGGACGCGTGGGACGAAAGTACGCGAACCACCAACCGGGTGAATTGGGAAAAATTTGTCCCAAACGGTCCGAAAGCAAATGGGACATCTAGGCCGCGAGTACATGAACCGCCAGCTCGGCCAAAATAGGGAACTTCAGCAAAGGGACAAATGGGACAAAGGGATGCGTGGGACGCGAAAGTCGAAGCGGCCGAAGGCAGAGAAGAAAAGTCAACGTTTGACCCGTGGAACTTCAAACGGCCATAACTTTTGACTCCGAGCTCCGATTTTCACAAAATTGGACTTTCTGGAACGAGCACAAAAATGATATATTTAATGAGGGTAGATATATTTAAATTAAGGAAACATATTCGGCTCCAGTCAGTTAATGCTCATTCCCGTCAAATGACAGAAAACGCCTGCCAGACCCAAAATAGCTGCCCGCACTCAGAAGGCCATAACTTTTGCATTTCTCAACGAAATCACACAAAATTGGTACTGTTGGAATCATGGTTCCAAGCCCAATGCACAAAAATCAAGAAATTCCAGATTTGATCAGAAATTTATTGAGATTTTTAAGAAAACGTGGCCGGATTCAGAACAGTGTTTTATTTGGTAGCTGGGAGTGCAATTAAGAGGCATGGCCATCATTCTTTCTCTGCTGCAGCACATGGGATAGTATGGGGAGCCTTTTGTAAGTAATGTATAACCATTTCACTCAATTTAATGCCTCTTACAGGTGGTTGAAGGACAGATTTCGGGATTTCCATTTTCCCTTCTCTTTTCCTTCTCATTTTTCTATAAATTGGAGTGTTGGGCTCATTGTAAAGGGAGAGTTTTTGGGTAGCAAAGCTCGCCAAAATTGCTTTGTGAAGCGCAGTGTTGCAGCCCTTGTAGTGGACTCCTTGCATGGTGATCTAGGCCCTTATCTTGTAATAAACTGAACTGTGCATACCAGGAAGCAATAAAATACAAGTTTGTGGATGTATCTTCCCCTGCTGTGTTTTCTTGCATTCTTCTTGCCCCTTTTATCTTTCTACAAGAATATTGTGTCTATTATTATGTTCTTGCAGGAATTCATTATCATTGTGTGTGCTTGGAATATTGCCGTGAATGCATTTTGCTAGATTATGGAGAACTGTCATCACCTCTTCTAGTGTGCACTTTGCCTCTGTATTTCACACATTTGGAGACTACTCTCACATCCTCCTTTTCTGGTGTATCACCGCTTTAGTGTAGGTTTTAATTTTATGAATTCTCTTTCCCTGGTCCTTGGAAATTTAGATTAGAACAGTTAGCTTATCCCGCATTAGAGTAGATTGTGGCAGGCAGTAGTTTAGAGCAAGAACCAGCTTTCTCTGGAGGTCTATCTCAAGTAGCAAGTCCCACAACTTGGAGATAGTACCCATGTTATCCAATCACACCGTGAGTTCAAGTATATGCATAGGGGTGCTATGATTTGGTGATAACATATCCTTCAATGAAGACTTTGAATTTGGCTTTCTCATCGAACGTTTTCTTCATTTGTTTCGATTCTTCTCCATGTTTAAATGAGCTTGATATCTTAGCTCTTATAACTCCATTAATTATGCATAATGAACTGTAATGTTTCATTTTCATGTAGCTCCTGGTATCTCTCGAAAGTGCATCCTATAGAGAGATGGTTGCAGGTTTTCTAATCTTGCACAATTTATCTCTCTTTTACATATAATGGAAACACCTCGGATCTATGGGTATACTTATTTTGAGGTGAGTCTCCAAAGATCAAGTTTGGTTCCTCATTGGTGTATCCTAAACTGATTTACGGGAGTTTAAGAGTAAAATATGACCTGTAAAATGATTAAAACTAAGGTGATACACCAAATTTGTATGAGTTCTTTGATAGTATATGCACAACTTATTCGGGAAGGATTCTTGATGCACGAACCAATAATTTTTATACAGAGTATCTAAGGGAAAAAAACTTGAGTGTACTAAGGAGAATCAAACAAAGATTTAATAAGTTAACATGCATAATAAAATTAAGTAGAAAATATTGAATTTATCACGGGGTAAGGTGATTGATTATGGAATTTTCATTCACAAGACTAATAGAAACATACACAAGACTAAAAATATCTTCGAAGGTAGAAAATACTTGACACTCGAGAGGAAAAAACTAGTAAAATTTGTTCGGTACTCATATATCCAAAAATTCCTCCACCCGCACTTATGCTTTGCAAAGGCACACAATATATAGCAAAAATAAAGTTCACCCTCTCCCTAAAAATAGCCTAAGGTTTGTACTCACCCATGCATCTTATTTTTATCCTTTATTTAATAATAGATAAAGGATAAAAATAGAGCATGCAATTACAAATAGGCATTGTTAGCCTTATTTACATAATAAATAAATAAATCGAAGTGATTGTTCTAATTTTAAGAAAAGAAGGGTGAATAATTTGCTAAAAATAAGGTTTCTCGCTAGGAAAGTCTCTCTCCATGAACATGCAACTCTTTCTTCCCGCTCTACTCATCCTATTGTGAAGGCATGCAAAAATAAAAATATCTGTTTGTGAGCAAACTAATTACAATACTTGCAATATTTGCAAAATATAAACATCCTATGGGGACCACCTACTATGTGCACATGTTCTTATATTGAAATTTCCTTTAAAAATGGTCACATGAGTGACACTTCGCAAATCAATTTTAGCTCCTTAAAGTGGGGACCACTTGTGGTTGTGAACTCTTGTCCTCATTGGGTTTGGCCACTCTTTGTGGACTTAGCATATACTATGGTTTAAAAACATGAGCAGCACTTTGTAAAATCCTACACACTATGCTCAACCACCTTTGATTATTTGGAATGACCATACCATATGTTATGCCACCTTTAAGTTTGTTGACCTCAACATATTATTAAATTCACCTTTTCTGGTGATCATGGTATATGATTTGGTTGGCCCTTTTACATTATTCGGAGCGTGCACTAAAGATAGACTTTGAAATTCATGGAAAATGATTTGTTTGGTGGACACGTGGGCTGTCCCCTTCTCCACGGTGACTCACCCCTTGGTGACTTGGTCGGTGGAATCAACTCTAGTTGAGTTTGCTTTGATTGTTGTGATGATTTGAGGCTATGGATTTGGTGTCCTTTCTAATCATAGACTTTCAATCTTTGACCTGTAGTTAGGGTTTTGGCCCGCATTGAATGTTGATGGTGGCATCAACTCTAGTGGTTTGCATTGATTATTGCAATTGATATGAGGGCATTGATCTTGTGTCCTTGATGTTTTATGATCGTTGATCCTTGATCATGGTCAAGTTAGAGTTAACCCACTTCTTGGGTTGGGGTGGTAAAGGGAACTTGACCCAAAATCACATTTCATTTGGTGTTTTGGTTGTATGGGCGAAGCCCTGGAAAAAAAATTCTTTGACGCCATTATTCTGTTCTTTTGAGCACGGCCCTTTTGAATAAAGTATTATCTATTGCTTCTTTTTTTTTGGAGCTATCTACAGGTTTTGATGGACAACATTTTCTGTTTATTTGAGATTTATCTGGTTCATTTATGATCTTTTCCTTCGAAGTGTCATCCATTGTTGTCTTCGCAAGATCTGCGAGGTTTCTTTGTTACCGAGATCTCTGTGTGGTCTATTGTCCACCATTATTGATTTCAACCATTTTCAGTTAATTCTTTTTGAGAAAGATTCAAGCTCATCTTTTCTGAAAATAGTTCTTTGTCTTTTCGGAGCTTTGTGAGGTTTCTTAGTAGACACTATTCTTTTGATCTCGATATCTGCAGATTTTTATTTGAAACCACCTGGTTGGACTTCTAGGGTCTAAGTTGTTTTTTCTTTGTTAGAGCTTTCTAAGGGAGGTGGTTGTAAGTGTGTGTTCCACCATTATTCAAAGTTTTCGAGCTCTATTATTGATATCCTGCAAGATCTGGTTGATCTAATCTTGTGAAGCTTTATGAGTGGAAGTGTTTGATCTCTATCATCATCTGAAGGGATTATGAAGGTGGCCGCCATTATTGTATCTTTGAGCTTGGCTCTGTCATTCTTTGGTCTTCCGTAACATTTGTGCCTCTATGTATTTTAAGATATAGGGTTTCTTTAATGGCTTCCATGGTGAGTTTTTAAAGCTCGATTCTTCTCTATTCTTCGAGATCTCTTCGGTCTATTGGCCACCATAGTCATTATAGGTGAGATAATTTCCTCTTGTACGTACGTGTACATTTCTATTTTCTTTTCTTCTTCAAATGTATCACTAAACTCTTGGAAATATTTGTGGGTTCGTGATTTGTTTCTCCTGATTGACTCTCGAGTTCAAAACTTCACGTGGGCTGTGGACCTCTCACTTCATCATCCGGTTTCTCAAAAAATTTGACCATTTGATTATCTACAAGTGAGTGTATTCTTCAGCCCAATCTACATCATGTTATGTTTGTGGATCCTATTTTCATGTTAGAGTGTTTTACACCTTCTATGTGTTACCATGGGTGGTTTATTAACCCATGGGTAATGGGTAACCGTTATGGGCTATTTTTGGGCCCATGGTTTTTGGGTACCCAATGTTTTGATACCCACGGTTTTTTGCCCATGGTTTTGATACCCATGGTTTTGCATCAAACTGCTTAAGAAATTTTATATTTATATGGTCTTATGCATATAATACATAGACAAGAAAATGTATTGTAGATGTGTTTTGAATTCGGGTGTGAATTTTGTAGAGTTTGTTGAGCATAGCTCCAAACGGATCTGGGTATTGTATTGAGAGAGTAGAGGCTTGTAATAAAATATGAGCAAGTGATTCTTGGTGGACGTAGCCCAAATTGGGTGAACCACATTAAATCTTGTCTCCTCTATTGTGTTATTTATTCTACAATTTTATTTGAGATCTATAATATTTTCTGCATATTAGTTTCTACTATTACAATTTTGTAAGGGATTATTCCACATATTTTATCTCTTATTTCCTATCAATTGGTATCAGAGCCCTGGTTTGGTTTGCTGAAGTGTTGAATTGTAGGGAAAGTTTTATCTTGAGTGGGAGCTATGGCAGATGATGGAAGATCTAGGGTTGATAAATTCAACGGGTAGAATTTCAGTCTTTGGAAGATGTAGATGGAAGATTACCTTTATCAAAAGGATATTTATACTCTGTTGTTTGAGAAGGTGAACAAACCCTCAAGTATGAAAGATGCGGAATGGGATTTGTTGGATCGGAAGGCACTTAGAATGATCCGGCTGTGTCTTGCATATTTGGTATTATTTAATGTTTCAAAGGACAAGACTACAAAAGAACTGATGGATGCATTAGGGAAGTTGTATGAAAAACTCTCTACCTCTAATAAGATATTTTAAATGAAAAAGTTGTTTAATATGAAGATGTCTAAGAATAGTTCAGTAGTAGATCATTTAAATGATTTCAATATGGTTTTTAATATGCTAGATTTGGTTACAATAGAATTTGATGAAGAAGTTAGGGCTTTATTAATTTTGTGCTCTTTACCTAAAAGTTGGAATAGCCTGGTAATGGTGGTAAGCAACTCGGTTCCAGCTAACTCGAAGTTGAAGTTTGAGGATGTTGTAGGGGTGATTTTAAGTGAGGAAATGTGAAGAAAAATCTCGGGAATCTTCTACTTTAGGGAATGCTTTGACAGTGGAAACTAGAGGGAGACAGAAGAATAGAGGAAATTGTGGAAAATTTAAAGATCGGGTAAGGTCAAAATCCAAGAGAAAGATTGTATCTGGAACTATGGAAAGTCTGTGCATGCAAAGGACTATTGGGAGCTTCGGGACAAGAAGAAACAACATGAAGAAAACAAGGAGGCAAATGTGGCATCGGGTAATGTATGTCAGGATGCTTTGATTCTTTCTTTGCATAATATTATTGAATCTTGGGTTTTAGATTCAGGGGCTTCTTTTCATGCTACTCCACATAGGCATTATTTTGTTGATTATGTTTAAGGGGATTTTGGGCATGTTTTTCTTGGTGATGATGAGCCTTGCAGTATAGTTGGAAAAGGTTTTTTCATGTTAAGATGTAGAATGGGAATACATGGATATTAAAGGATGTCAGGCATGTGCCTACATTAAGGATAAATTTGATATCAGCTGGGGTAATTAGGAAGTGATGGTTATACTTGTGATATTTACAGTTGATTCTTGGAAGGTTACCAAGGGTGCTCTTATTGTAACAAGAGGTAAGAAGGTTGAAACCTTGTATTTATCCACTGATAGTACTAATGATTGTAATCTTGTGGCTTTAGATGCAGATACAACATTATGGCACTATAGGCTCAGTCATATGAGCCATAAGGGCATGGACATCATAAAGAAGAATTTTCCTGGATATAAAGAAATAGGTTTGGATTTTTGTGAGGAATGCATATATGGGAAATAGAAGCGAGTAAGGTTTCTCAAGGTTGGACCTACAAAGAAAGAGATTAAGTTAGAGTTGGTGCATTCTAATGTGTGGGGGCTAGGTCAAGTATCATCTCTTGGGGATTAAAGTTATTATATTACTTTTATTGATGATGCAACAAGGAAAGTTTGGGTTTATTGTATTAGAAACAAATATGATTGTATTTGAAACTTTTGTTAAATGGAAAGCCTTGGTAGAGAATGAAAAAGGTCTTAATCTAAAATGTCTCGGGTCGATAACGGAGGGGAGTACTGGGGTAATGAATTTGATGATTATTGTTCTAAGAATGGAATCTGCAGGAAAAAGACGGTTCTAGGAACCCCACAGCAGAATGGGGTGTCAGAAAGGATGAACAGAACAATAATGGAATGTGTTAGAAGCATGAGGATACATGCAGGACTACCTCTTTATTTTTGGGTAGAAGCGGTGAGAAAAAATATGTACTTAATAAAAAGAGGACCCTCAAGTGCCTTGGATGGAGGCATACCTGAGGAGGCTTGGTACGGTAAGAAATTTGATTATTCATTTCTTAGAGTCTTTGGATGTGAGGTGTTTGTTCATATTAACAAGGATGATAGGACTAAGCTAGAGGCTAAATCAAAAAAATGCACTTTTATTGGTTATGGTGGTGATGAATTTGGATTTAAATGTTGGAGTATTAAGGACAAGAAAATCATTCGGTCTAGGGATGTGGTCTTTAATGAGAAAGTCATGTATAAGAAATAGTTGTAGGAAAATAGGGAAGAATCCAAGAAAGAATATGTAGTGGTAGAGGATCTTCCGGATGGGATAGTGACCCATGAATCAGTTTAGGAACCTACTCAACAGGAACCCCAAAATCCTACAGTGAGGAGGTCTTCTAGGGTAAGAAAAGAGCCTAAATTTTTTCTCCTTCTCTTTATTATTTATTACTCACTGATAGTGGAGAGCCAGAGAGATTTGATGAAGCAATGCAGGTAGATGTCAAGAAGAAGTGGGAGCAAGCCATGGATGAGAAGCATAAGTCTCTCATGGAGAACCAGACTTGGGATTTGGTGAAGCTACCAAAAGGAAAAAGAGCATTGCAGAACAAGTGGGTGTACAGAGTTAAAGACGAAGAATGAGGAAAGAAAAGATATAAGGGCCGGTTGGTGGTCAAGAGGTTTTCACATAAACAAGGTATAGATTTTGATGAGATCTTTTCTCCTGTAGTAAAAATGACTTCTATTAGAATTGTTCTTGGAATAGTGGCAGCAAAAGAATTGCACTTAGAACAATTAGATGTAAAGACTGCATTTCTCCATAGTGATTTGGAGGAGGAGCTATATATGTAGCAGCCAGGAAGGATATGAAGTCAAAGGTAATGAGGAGACGGTGTGCAAACCGAAGAAGAGCTTGTATGGCCTCGAAACAAGATCCACATCAATGGTATAAGAAGTTTGATAGCTTCATGATGGAGCAAGTTTATATAAGATGTCATTCGACCATCGTGTGTATACAAAGAAATTTGAAGATGGAATTTATATTATCCTGTGTTTGTATGTTGATGACATATTGTTACAGTAAAAACATACAGAAATAAAAGTACTCAAGAAATAGCTAAGTGAAACCTTTGATATGAAGGATTTGGGGGCTGCCAAACAAATCCTTGGTATGATGATAACTCGGGATAGGAAGGAACGGAAGATGATTTTATCTCGTGAAGAGTACATTAAGAAGGTATGGATAGGTTTAACATGCGGGATGCTAAACCGGTTGGGAATCCTTTAGTAGGACATTTTAAGTTATCAAAGGAGCAATGTCTAAAGATAGAGCAGAAAGAATCCATATGTCCAAGGTACCTTACTCATCAGTAGTTGGCAATTTGATGTATGCTATGGTATGCACTAGGCCTGATATTGCCCATGCAGTAGGATTTGTGAGTAGATTTATGAGTGATCCAATTAAAGAGCACCGACAAGCAAAGTAAAGTGGATCCTTCAGTCTTTGAGAGGGACCATGGGACAGTTTTGTGCTACAATGGATTAGACACCACTTTACATGGTTATTTAGATTCAGACATGGCTGGAGATGTAGACAATAGAAGGAGTATGACATGTTATATTTACAATGTAGGTGGGACAACAAGAAGGTAGATTTCACGACTACGTAACCTGGTGGCTTTGTCAACCACGGAGGTTTGAGTATGTTGCTGCCATAAAGGTAAGAAAAGAGATGATTTGGTTACAACAATTGATTGAGGAGTTGGGGCATAAGCGGTAGGAGGAATGTAAGCTACATAGTGATATTCAAAGTGATATACACCTAGCTAAGAACTCGCTTTCCACTGAGAATGAAGCATATACAGTTGAGATATCACTTCATCGGACAACTTTGGAGGAAGATAAGTTGAAGTTGGAGAAGATTCATACTACTCGAGAATCCCGAGACATGATGACTAAGGTGGTCACAACGGATAAACTAAAGCTATGTTCATCTTTAGTTGTCCTTCGTGGATGATAGTTAAAGGGTTGAGAATCTTGCTCAATGGAAATCGTCTCCAAGTGGGAGATTATTATGTTTATGGAGCCTATTTTCATGTTAGAGTGTGGTACACCTTCTATGTGTTACACTGTATTTTCATGGGTGGTTTATTAACCCATGGGTAATCGGTAATCGTTATGGGTTGTTTTTGGGCCCATGGCTTTTTAGTACCCATTGTTTTGATACCCCAGCTTTTTTGCCCATGGTTTTGATACCCACAATTTTTTCCCATTGTTTTGATATCCACGGGTTTGTATCAAACCGCTTTAGCAATTGTCTATTTATATGGTCTTATGCATATGATACATAGAAAAACAAGCAGTATTGCAGATGTGTTTTGAATTCGGGTGTGAATTATGTAGAGTTTGTTGAGCATATCTCCAAATGGATCTAGGTATTGTTTTGAGAGTGTGGAGGCTTGTAATAAAATCGAGCAAGTGATTCTTGGTGGATGTACCCCAAATTATGTGAACCACGTTAAATCTTGTCTCTCTGTGTTGTGTTATTTATTCTACACTTTTATTTGAGATCTGTAATATTTTCTGCATATTAGTTTCTACTGTTGCGATTCTATAAGGGATTATTCCACATATTTTATCTCTTATTTCCTAACACATCATGAATTATAGATCTGTATTTTTTGAGTTCTAGGTATCTGTAGATATGTGACCTTGAGAAATTTTTCAACTTTGTGTGGAAAATACCTGTAAAAGCTTGAAGTACTGGTTTCATCATGCAATATAATCATATTTCTTGGTTTTCTTGTATTTTTCATGCTCAGCCATTGATACAATGAGCTCGAAAAAGACTTTGTGATTATCATGTTTATTATTATGAAACTCTAATTTACTTTGTATCTTCCTTTGTTTTACTATGGTGGACAAAGTATTTTCTTCATTCTAGATGCTCATACTTCAGCCTCTTCTCTCGTATTAGTTCTTTGTGCTTTTAAACTCAAGACAATTGCTTTCTCATCTACATTTGTTGAGAATATTGCAGAAATGATGGTTATGATTTTATGTAAATATAGGTTCTTGTACATTACTTCAGGTCTATTATGAAATATTTGGCTCAATTTTATATTCTGGAGAATCTATTTATTACAATTCATTGTTTCAGAATCAACTTGATTCTTTGAAATTCTATAGCACCCTTTTGAGAATAATTGATTTAATAATTTTTAAACTGAGATCACTTTAACATTGAAATTCTCCATGAGATGAGTGTTTGAATGCAATTATTTTCTGAAAGTTTCATCTATTGAATGCTTGACTTTCTCAAGATAATGTATAGTGCTTTCGAACCTCTACTCAAATTATTATTTATGGAACTCTGTTTAAAACTCCTGCATGTTGAACAATTCAAGTTTTATCAAAAATTTAGTTCCTTTTATTTTTTACTTCAATATTGTACTTGAGCTTCACCTGTACCTACATCTAAATTTGATCCATTTCCTTGCATAGATAGTTGTACTTCTTTCATATGGCATCATCTTTGTATTCATTCTTAATGAATTCTATTTTATAATTGTAAATCATGCATTCAATTTGATTTCTGAAGCTATTACATGTATTATTTTGCAATCTTATCTGTATCTCAGCATTGTATAATAATCTGATGGACAAATTATTTATTTTAATTTGAAATTTTATCCTTTCCTGTAGCAACTAGCTTTGATTTTTGTCCTTTCCTGTAGCAACTGAAAAATTTAAAGTGTTGATTTTTATGGCGAAGCCTTGGAAATTTTTTTCCAGAATTCTCTCTTCCATCCATTTCCAGCATAGTAGTTGTATTTTCTTATTCAGAACATAACACTTCATGTTTGAAGCTAGATTGGTAAATAAAATGAGACATCATAGTTGTGTTATCTTGATCATAACATGCTTTGTTGTTTTTCTATATCACTTACTTGATTTAAATCATTCCTTTAAGCATGTAGTAGTTTAAAACAACGTGATGAAAAGTTGTAAATGTCCATTTTATATGGCGAAGCCTGTCAAATTTTTTCCAAAATATTTTCTTCATTCCCTTCAACTGTGACCTTTTCTTTTAGCCAAACATTAGCTTTCAAATTCCACTTTCTTCTTCTATTACAAACTGAAACATGTTCTTCTATTGCTAGACTCTCTTCTCGCACCGTAACCTCCTCCATTTTAGAACAGCTTATTGGAATTTTGAGTTACATTCTTCCTTTTATTGCATGCACTTATGACTTGTATATTTTTCTTTTGGTCGCAACTCCGTACTTGCACACTTAGGAAAATAGTTAAGAAAATAATTAGGTTTTTTGGCCTCTCTTATGTCCATGTCGTTTTTCGTTATTTTCTCCTTCTTCTTTCTAAGTGAATAAAGCATGCATGTAGTTTGTTCTTCAAGTAGAATACATCTCCTATTAGGAGAAGATTCATATGCACAAAATAGGATAGTGTAGGAATATGAATTAATCCCTGAGCTCGTATCTCACAGTTAAATTTTCTTTTTTAGGTACAATGGCTTCTACCATGGAGATGAAGGAGAAACAAAAGATGGAGATGAAGATACTTCAATCGAAGAACAAAACCCCAAGGAAATGATGGGTTCACTCATAATCCTTTGCTTTCTCTTTCATGCATGTGTACCTTTCTTTTCAGTAGTTGTACTTTACTTTTTAGTTACATCCCATGGCTTGTGTGGGAAACATTTGACTCTCCTTGTGAATAAAACATTGAATTTCGTAAATGAGTTGTATATTTATTTCTGCATTCTAGCTTCTTTGTATGGATTGTATAATGAACTAAACAACTTAGTAACATAATTGAATGTCTTAATCATGAAGGAAAGAACATTGATAGGAACTTGTAACATTTAGTAATGAACTTTGATTTTCTGTAATCTACATTTCTGTTTACTATTTCAAGACTCAACACTTTACCTATTATGTAATTGTCATCTTCATCAAGACAACATAGTTGTCCTTTGGGACTTTGTGTTCTTTTGCTGAAGATGACATGAAATTGC
The DNA here is from genome assembly GCA_018340775.1 of Taxus wallichiana var. yunnanensis. NCBI lineage: Eukaryota > Viridiplantae > Streptophyta > Pinopsida > Cupressales > Taxaceae > Taxus > Taxus wallichiana. The sequence goes on along the minus strand of CM031239.1, from coordinate 967,416,200 downwards.
AGACTATGTGATCTGTTTTTGTTTTGACACATCACACATAATTGCAAATTTCATTTAATCTTGTAACTAATTCAGCAGTAATAAATAACATAAAAACTTCCTTAGCTTAGGTATACTTCACCCAAGACTTTTCATCGTAACGATGAAGTTTCAAGTTTCCCATTTTTGCACAAGTGTAAAAATTGTCAACATTTCTGGCGATCCTATGGGGAAAGTTGCCTACTAGCTTAAAGACTAGTGCCTTGCTCTTGTCCATTGGGCATGGAGTCTAAGCATGTAACCAAAATTTTCCTTTTCCGAAAGGTCCAACCCTTTCAAAAAAATTAAAGTTGGGAAAGGATTTGGTAAACATATCACGTTTATGAATGCACTTATTGAATTGATAAACATTACAATGTGTAGGAACTGCACTTATTGAATGGAAATCCTACTATAACAATCATTCTAAGATATTCAATACAGGGTTTGAGAAACATACCATTCATAGAAATGATAAGTTTCTCTCCATTCAACTTCAAAAGATGAAAAACATTGTGTTCCTTGTAAGATGAAATCATGTAAGGGCCACTCCAAAGTGTATCAAACTTTGAGTGTCTTCTGGCTTTGCACAATTAGCATCCCATTTTAACACAATATCTCCTTCATCAAGACTCTAAATTTTTCTTTCTTATCAAAGGTCTTCTTAATTTCTTTCGATTCTTTTCCATACTCAAATGAGGTTGATCTCTTATCTCTTGTAATTCCATTAACTCGCATAACAAAGCTATAATATTTCATTCTCAAGAATCTCCATTTGATACAACAAATCTAATGCAAGTAACTCAACTGAAATATGAATTCTCACTTCTTTTCCATACACAAGTTTGTATGGTGAATTGCCAACTGATCTTTTAGGAGTCACTCTATTAGCCCAAAGTGTTGAATTCAACATAAAATGCCAAGCTCTTTGATTATCCTTTAGTTTTTTTCTTGATGATCCTTAACAGATTATTGTTAGTACGCTCAGCTAAGCCATCACCTTGTGGGTAATAATTAGATGAAGAACTTAGCTATATTCCATATTTGACAGCCCAATCTATTATCTTTTCACTAATAAATGCTAAAGCATTATCTTATATGATAGATTTGGGAACACCAAATCTGTAAACTATTCCTTCATAAAAGGATAGTATCGAAGCTTCATTAGCATCCTTCAAGGCTATTGCTTCAATCCATCATGTAAAATAATCTGTAGCAATTAAGATCCACTTGTGTCCTTGTGATGATGGTGGGTTTATCATGCCAATAAAGTCAAGACCCCACTGCATAAAATGTTGATCAGCTGAAATAGGCTACAAGGGAAACGAAGCTAAACGTTCTTTTCCAACAAAGAAAGCACATTTTTTACACTTTCTAATCCATTCAAAATAGTCTTTGAATATGCTAGGCCAATAGTAACCAGATTTCATAATTTTTAAGGTTGTGGTACATGCTAAGAAGTGACCTCCTGTAGGTCCTTCATGGAATTCTGACAATATTTTCTGAACTTTATCATAATCAACACACCGCAACAAGATTCCATTTATATATTTTTTGAATAACACATTATCAATGAAGATATAAGGTACAACTTGTAATATGAAATACCTTCTTTTATTCTTTTCCATACCTTCCGAATAGGTGCCATGTTGTAGATAATTAACCAAATCAGTCATCCATCTTGATTCCTGAATCTCGTGAGTGAGCTCAGGTTGCTGATTTTCTATGGTTAAACCATAATTTCTTATTGTTGATATGCAATTTTAGCATGCTATTTTGAATCACCTGGTTCAATAACTTGTTTTTTCCATATCAACAATTAGATGCTCACATAGACCTTTCCCTCAAACTATCTTAGCAACCCAAATATCAACATCATATTCCATGACCTTTTTTATCCAGTTTACTCTTTTCTCATTTAATTCCTTATTTAGTAAGAATGCTTTCACACTTGGATGAGAAACAAGAACGTGGATTTTATTGTTTGAAAGCATATACTTGAAATTGTTTAGTCCTCTGAATACTGAAAGTACTTACTTTTCAAGAAATGTTTACCTTATTTCATAATCATGCAAGCTCTGTCCAAAGAAAGCAATGGGCTGCTCAATATTTTTTTCATTGACTTGAGTTAATATAGCTGAGATTGTTTCAGTTCTTGCACGTGCATACATTATAAAATATTTATCAAAATTTTGATTTAAAATATTAGGAGCCTAAGAGATATCTTCTTTGATTGCTTCAAGTCCTTCTCTTCCTTCACCTGGTCTAAGAGAAAGTTTTCTCTTTCTTTAGCATAGTTGTAAGTGGTTTAACCAATGATGCAAAATCTGGAACATATTTCCTAAGAAAAGTTTATTTTTTCAAGAAAAATTTGGAATTCCTTCTTATGATGGGGAAATGATAGTTTTGATATAGCTTCGATCCTAAAAGGATCAATTGTTAAACCCTACTTACAAATAATATGGCCAAGTAGCTTGCCTTGATGTACTACAAAGATAGAATTCAATGGATTCAAAGTTATTCCAAATTTCTTGCAAAACTAAAATGTCTCCTTAAGTGCATTACATGTTCTTCATAATATTTTGAAAATATAGTAACATCATATAAATAAACTAGGATGCATTTATTTAATAAGTCAGTAAAAATCCATGTCCATTGCATCTTGAAATGTTGCACCAAAAGATTTGAAAGACCAAAAGGCATCCTTTTGTAAGCATAAGTACCCCACATGGTGGTAAAAGTTGTTTTTATCTATCCTCTTATCGAACTAAAATATGATTATATCCACGGTAATTATCTAGAAGAGATAGTCTATTTGAACCTCGAGATTGTTCTTAATGAAGCCTTATTAAGATCTCTAAAATCTACACATACTCGATTTAACATTTCTTCTTCCTAACAGAACAAGATTGGCTACCCAACTTGAATGCTTAACTGGAAAGATAATACCTAATTCAATCAACTTAGATAATTCTTTCCTCATCAGAGACTCTATTTTGGGATTCACAGACCTCTATTTCTGTCTAACAAGTTTAGAATTTTGCTGCAACTCGATTGTATGCTGTGCTAAACTAGGATCAAATCCTTTTAGATCTTGGTATTTCCAAGCAAAAACATCTTTAAACTCTTTGAAAATATTAATAAATGATTTTTTTCAGTTAAGGAACATACCTTTCCAAAAAATAGCTTTTTCCCTTCATCAACCAAGATCTCTTCGTAATCGTCAGCATGAGTTGACATTTTAGTCTTGACCTTTCTTAACTAATCATCAGTGTTGAAGATGCCTTATAATGTGACTATACCTCAAGGTATTTTATTTTTCTTGAACTAAACAATCTGGTCACCATATAAGTGTTGTAATTTATCCTAATTAAGCAGAAAACTCATCTTCTTGCTGTAAAACCCGTAGATTTGATCATCACCGTAAAAACTTGTCAATTTGAATCATTATCAGTGCACCGAGGGCCTGATAATTAAATTTATATGAGGATGGATTTTTGTATTTTCAATCTTTTCTAGAACTTCAAATGTATCCTCAACTACTGCAAATGTGTCTACATGCTTGTTTTTAGCTCTAGGAATAAACTCAATGTTAATAGCATCGAAATCGTCCATTAAGTCTGAAAATCTCTTGTTCGTTGGGAAATTTAGCATTAGACCTACTCCCTATCCTTTCTTGTTCTTAGCTCCATCAAAATTAAGCTTCCAAATCCCTTCTATTTTTAACAGCAAGGGAAGTGGTTTATTTTCCTCATGCATACAATACACACCAAGCGGTGTTCTTCAACTTCCTTAAAAGGATCATGAGCATGTTCTTCCACTTTCTTTTCATCCATAAACATGTTATAAACACCATCCAATGCTGAAACATGAGCTACCTCATCAAAATTAGACTGATCTAAGGATGAATAATTAGCCAATGCATTTTAAGAGTGAGGTTCAATGTGAAATTTTTCCAATGGCTCTAAATTGATAGTAACTTTAGTACCATAACGAGTAGTGAAAAATAAGGACCAATATGAAGAGAGGTAACCTCCTATTTTTGATGTGAAATCTCTAGATAGGCATAAGGAAAAATATGGAGGTAAGTCTACAACAGTAACATCTTATAGAATAGAAACATCTTGGCAAGCATGTAACATCATTTCTAAATTTTTATTATACCAACCATATTAGTTGCGGTTCCATTAAGTTGTAAGACACTCCTTTTCGCAGGATCATACTGCAAACCTAATTTTTCTATAATCACTTTTGGCATAATCTGTGCTACTTGCACCACTGTCCACCATGTAATTATGAACTAGATGTTCTCCAATAATTAGTGATAAATAAAATGGTGGTGGCTTCTTGATATCATGAGCATTCAGAACTTTATGAACCATCCACTTAACTTATTTAATGCGATCTTGCTCAAACATTCCAAGGACCATGTCTGTCTTCTAAAATTCCTTTTTTGGTGTATTTGAAGAAATCTATAGCTTAGCTAGCTCATGAGAGAGTAAATCTTGTTGTCCAGGAATACTTAGAGCATCCCACATTGAGATGTTAACATTATGTTTTTTCATTACATCTAAAATGTTAAAAGAAGCAACTATTTAAGAGACATAATCAACTGTCTTAGAGTAGGCCTTAGCGAAAACTCATTCTGCTTCAGCTGCTTTAGATATCTGAGGTATAAACAGTCTTCTTGGATTAGGTTGTAGCTGTCTTTGATGGCTTCTATCAAATGGAATACTTTCTATTTTTTGAGGAACAACATGGTTACTAGTTGACTTTGGAGCTGTAGATACTATCTTATTAGTGACAGTAGGTAGGATAGGCCTATTTTGTTGTTTTTGACTTTCAGTAACCTTCCCTTGAGCCCTAGTAGTGACTGCAATGAAATCCTCCTTATTAAAACTGACTAAATTCTATTCAGGTGCTTTCTGAACATGAGTTTCTTGCTACCCACCCTCCATTTGAGGCATGAACAATGTTTCAGATTGAGGTTGTACAACAAGATTTATATTAAGAAAAGTATTTGGGAAAGTTGCAGCTAAATGAGGTTGATTACAAGGTTGACACCACTCTTCTATAGCGTTAGATGAACTAGGAGCCTTTAGGTCAAACTACCTTTGTTGGTAAGGCTACCTATAATTTTGATTCTGTTGATAGGGCTACCTATTTTGTTGATTCTGTTGGTAGGGCTGATAAGGAGCCGATAGGATCTATTGGGTAACGTAATTTTATTCTTAATGAAGTCAATTTATTTCCCATAGTTTGCAAAGCTTTAAATACATCATCCGATGGAGCTGAAACATTAGGTTATATGATTGTAATAGGCTGAGGAATATGTACTAAATCTACCGAAAAGGGCATTCAAGGTCTTGTTGTCAATTTCCACTGAATAAGACTTTTTTCAGCTCAGATAGTGATATCATAGGCTTCGGAAGTTTCTCTCTACCCATTAACTGAATCATAGTTGAGATATAACTGTTTAATGCTCTAAGATAATAAAGGAAAGCATGATCATCTTGAGGCTTGACACTTGTTGGAATTATCTCCCAAGTTCTAGCAAAATGGATATTAAAACTAGACATAAACTCATTTAGAGCTCTTTTAATAGTAGACAAATGTTCAATGAGAGACAAATGATTTGAATTATCCTGGAATTGTTTCAGTAATTTTTCACCTAAATTATCCCAAGTTCTTATGCTTCCAATTTCTTGGTTTTTATACCATTGCAAGGATTTCCCTTTAAAAGATGAAGCTAGAAGTCTTAAAGCTAGGTCTTCATGAGTGATATTATGAATGCACATAGGGTCAGTAACATATTTAATATGTTTAGCTAGTGTAACTTTATTTTCACCCGTGAATTATGGCAAATGTTTCATGGTAGCATTAGAAATGTCATGGTAAACTAGGATTACTAATGGGCTACCATTAGTAAAGGTCACAAAATTCCTTGGTGGTTGGATAGCCATTTGAAAAATTGGGATGTTAATTGAGAAATTGATATGTGGTGAAGGAATATTAGGAGGAGGGGTACCAAAACTAGGTCTATTATAAGGTAAAGTATTACCAACTCTTCTCCTTCTAGGAGAATTCAAAGGTAAAGAAAACAAAATTAGAAGGAATTCCTCTTACCGATGATCTTGTAGTAACTTTAGGCATGGAACATGCTGCAATACTAGTATGATATTAGCTTAACAGAGTCGCCAAAAGATCTTATAATCTTTAGAATAAATTTCTATAACTTGCTCCCAAAAGTAACTTTTACTTTGTTGTAATTTTCTATAGATCTACTTTGTAGAAATTGTAATTTACATGCAGATCAAATTCATCATCCCACTAAGCGTTCCAAAAATTGTTATCTCTTGAAAGTGCACCCTATAGAGAGATGGCTGCAGGTTTTCTAAGCTTGCACAATTTATCTCTCTTTCGTAGATACAATGGAAACACCTCAGGTCTGTGGGTATACCTATTTTGAGGTGAGTCTCAAAGATTTCAAGGTCGGTTCCTTATCGGTGTATTCTAAACTAATTGTTATCGAAAATTCACCCCTCAAGGTAATTTTGATAACATGCATCAAATTCTTTTGTCCCAAGCAAATAGATTGAGTCAGGGCAAAAATTTCATGTTTCTAGGGTCCCCTCATATTTTTCTAACTCCCCTGTCCAAGTAGAAGAGAGAAAGTTCTGAGGAAAGGTAAGAAAAATTGCAAAAAATAGGCTCGGGCCAGAAAAAATCATGAAAAATGGCTAAGTCCTAGTCCTCGCAATAGTCGGGATAGTTGGGACATCTCGGACGCGAATTGGCCGAAAGGCCGCCCAGCGTCCGCGCGGCAGATTTGGGACATTTGGGACAAAGGGACGCGCGGGACGCGGAGATCCGAACTGGCCGAAAAGTTAAAAAATTGACTAACTGTTGAAACAGGCAGTCTGGGACATCTGGGTAACTAGTACGCGAACCGCCGGATTGGCCGAAATGAGTCAAGGCAGCTCTAACAGCAGTTGGGCCGAAGGTACGCGAAGTACGCGAACCACCCGGATCGGCCGAAATGAGAACTTTGACCGTGGACGCGTGGGTGGGAAAAGTACGCGAACCGGCCGAACCGGGCGAATCGGGAAAATTTGTCCCGAACGGTCCGAAAGCAAATGGGACATCTGGGCCGCGAGTACGCGAACCGGCCGGTTCGGCCGAAACAGGGAACTTCAGCACTGGGCCAAATGGGACAAAGGGACGCGGGACGCGGATAGCCGAAGGAGCCGAAGGCCAATCAGATCACGCCACGTGTCACCGGCAGAAAAGGGACATGGAAGCCCATTTCGGGCGGTTCGGAAGAATTTGTCCCGCGCAGCACTGGGACATTTGGGACAAAGGGACGCGTGGGGACGCGAAAGCGGCCGTCAAGGAGAAGAAGAAAAGTCAACATTTGGTCCGGAAACTTCAAACGGCCATAACTTTTGACTCCGAGCTCCGATTTTAATGAGGGTAGATATATTTAAATAAAATAAACATATTTGGCTCCAATCAGTCAATGCTCATTCCCGTCAAATGACAGAAAACGCCTGCCAGACCCAAAATAGCTGTCCGCACTCAGAAGGCCATAACTTTTCCATTTCTCAACGAAATCGCACAAAATTGGTACCGTTGGAATCGTGGTTCTGAGCCCGATGCACAGAAATCAAGAAATTCCAGACTTGATGAGATATTGATTGAGTTTTTTAAGAAAACGTTGCCGGGTTCAGAACAGTGTTTTATTTGGTAGCCTGGGAGTGCAATTAAGAGGCATGGCCATCATTCTCTCTCTCTTTGCAGCACATGGGAAAGTATGGGGAGCCTTTTTCAAGTAATGTATAATCATTCCACTCAATTTAGTGCCTCTTACAGGTGGTTGAAGGACAGATTTTGGGATTTCCATTTTCTCTTCCCTTTTCCTTCTCATTTTTCTATAAATTGGAGTGTTGGGCTCATTGTAAAGTAGAGAGTTTTTGGGTAGCAAAGCTCTGCCAAAATTGATTTGTGAAGCCAGTGTGTTGTAGGCCCTTGTAGTGGACTCCTTGCATGGTGATCCAGGCCCTTATCTTGTAATAGACTGAACTGTGCATACCAGGAAGCAATAAAATATAAGTTTGTGGATGTATCTTCCCCTGCTGTGTTTTCTTGCATTCTTCTTGCCCCTTTTATCTTTCTACAAGAATATTGTGTCTATTATTATGTTCTTGCAGGAATTCATTATCATTGTGTGTGCTTGGAATATTGTTGTGAATGCATTTTGCTAGATTATGGAGAACTGTCATCACCTCTTCTAGTGTGCACTTTGCCTCTGTATTTCACACATTTGGAGACTACTCTCACATCCTCCTTTTCTGGTGTATCACCGCTTTAGTGTAGGCTTTCATTTTATGCATTCTCTTTCCCTGGTCCCTTAGGAATTTAGATTAGAAGCAGTTAGCTTATCCTGCATTAGAGTAGATTGTGGCAGGGTAGTTTAGGAGCAAGAACCAGCTTTTCTCAGAGGTCTATCTCAAGTAGCAAGTCCCACAACTAAGAGATAGTACCCATGTTATCCAATCACACCGTGAGTTCAAGTATATCTCCGGGGTGCTTTGTGATTCGGTGATAACACTAATTCTTTGGGATATTGAGAGTAAAATATGACTGTAAAATGATTAAAACTAAGGTGATACACCAAAGTTCTATGGGGATTTGTGAGTATATGCAAAACTGATTTGAGAAGGATTCTTAATAATTTGAACGAATAGTTTTTCTACATAATATCTAAGGGAAAAACACTTGATTGTACTGAGTGAGACTCACAACAATACTAATAAGTTAACATGCACATTATAATTAAGTAGAAAATATTGAATTTGCAGTAGGGTAAGGTGATTGATCGGGATTTTTCATTCACAAAACTAATAGAAACATACAAAAGATCGCAAAATAACTTGGAAGGTAGAAAATAATTGACACTCAGAGGGAAAAACTTGCAAAAAAATTTTCAGTACTCATATATCCAACAATTCCTCCACCTGCCCTTGTGCTTTGCAAAGGCACACAATATATAGCAAAAATAAAGTTCACCCTCTCCCTAAAAATAGCCTAAGGCTTGTACTTGCCTATGCATCTTATTTTTATCCTTTATTTAATAATAGATAAATGATAAAAATAGAGCATGCAATTACAAATAGGCATTATTAGCCTTACTTAAATAGAAGTCAAACTGAAGTTGGATATTCAATTTTAAAGAAAATAAGGGTGAATAATTTTCTAAAAATAAGGTTTCTTACTAGGCAAACCTCTCTCCATGAACATGCAACTCTGTCTTCTTCTGTATTTTGTCCTGTTGTGAAGGCATGCAAAAATACAAATCTCTGTTTGTGAGCAAAATAATTACAATACTTGCAATATTTACAAAATATAAACATGTTGTGGGGACCACCTGCTATGTGCACGTGTTCTGATATTGAAATAATCTTTAAAAATGGTCACATGAGTGACACTCTGCAAATCAATTTTAGCTCCTTCAAGTGGGGACCACTTGTGGTTGTGAAATATTCTCCTCATTGGGTTTGGCCACTTTTTGTGGACTTAGCATATACTATGGTTTAAAAACATGAGGGGCACTTTGTAAAATCCACCACACTATGCTCAACCACCTTTGATTATTTGGAATGACCATACCATATGGTTTACCACCTTTAAGTTTGTTGGCCTTGGCATATTATAAAATTCACCTTTTCGGTGATCATGGTATATGATTTCGTCATCCATTTTCCATTAATCGAGCATTCACTAAAGTTAGACTTTGAAAGTCATGGCAAAAGATTTGTTTGGTGGACACGTGGGTTGTCCCCTTCTCCATGGTGACTCACCCCTTGGTGACTTGGTCGAGTGGCATCAACTCTGGTTGAGTTTGCTTTGATTGTTGTGATGATTTGAGGCCATGGATTTTTGTCCTATCCGATCGAGACCATCGATCTCGACTGTAGTTAGGTTTTTAGACCAAATTGAATGTTTATGGTGGAATCAAATCTGGTGGTTTGCATTGATTATTGTGATTGATTTGAGGACGTTGATCTTCTATCCTTGATGTTTTACGATCTTTTATCCTTGATCATGGTCAAGTTATATTTAACCCACTTCTTGCATTCAGACCGTAAAGGGAACTTGACCCACAAGCACATTTCATTTGGTTTTTTGGTTGTATGGGTGAAGCCCTGGCAATTTTTTTCTTCGACGCCATTATTCTATTCTTTTGATCTCAGCCCTTCGAATAAATTATTCTCTATTCCTTCTTGTTTATCTACGGATCTATCTACAAGATTTCATGGCCGACATTTTCTGTTTATTCGAGATTTATTTGGTTCATTTATGAGATTTTCCTTCGAAGTTTCAGCCATTGTTGTCTTTGCAAGTGTTATATATATCTTCCCCCTCGGGTAAATATAATCAAGAGTAGAAGAATATGGAAATCAAGGAAAATCAAAATCCTTCATTTTAGGTTTTGAAAGTGCATTGCATGGTCGAAAACCTAACATTTATTGCATCACCAAGTGCCTCTAGCACACAACACAAAGTGTCGACATGGAAAAAGTCACGCCCAAGGTGCAGGTTGGAGGCGCACATCACAAAGTGTCGACATGGAAAAAGTCGCGCCCAAGGCGCAAGTTGGAGGCTCACAACACAAAACATCAACACCACATTTTTAGTTCCTATGGTGTAATTAAGAGTATGTTGACATGAGGATAGTTATTTGAGGTGCATCTTCGGGAGGCACATCATTTTGAGCATTGTCACCCCGAATCTGACAAAAAGAAAACCCTGACATAGATATTCAAATGGCCATAACTTTTTATAGGGAGCTCAGATTATCACAAGGATGGAATTTTCAGAAATCTTACGAGGTCCTATGTCCAAATATGACTGGATATCTTCAATTGGGTCAAAAAAATTCTTAAAAAATGCAAAATACAATTCACCATTTTTTGGGTTTGCTAAGGTTCTCGCCTACCACCATAATGAGATGAATTAAATGCAACCTAGAGGTGGTTGGGGTAGATTTGGAATTCCTCTCTCTTTTCACTCTCATTCTTCCTATAAATTGTAAGGAGGGGCTTCTTTCTAAAGGTTGGACATTCTTGTTTTTCCCTCCCTTCTTCTCTTTGGCAGGTGAATTTGTGGAGTTCAAACCTCCCATCTAAAAGCTGTAATGAAACTTTGCCTCTTAGCATTTTGTAGTGTATTGTATCAATATTTGGAGAAAATAATGCATTTATGTGGGTGATTCTCAACCTTATCTCGTGTTCATTTGCATCCTCCCGATCTTTACTACAAATATACCTATCGATGCATGATCTTGCATTGCATTTTAATGGTTTGTGTTTATTGGTAGGACGGGTGTTTTCTTCATTCCTCGGTGCATCACCTTTGTTAGTTTAGGTTTATTTTTATGCATCTTCTTAACCTGTCTCCTTAGCAAGTTAGATTAGGTTTTGAGTAAACCCTCTACATTTTTATGTGTGTATACGAATAAAGGGATAGGAATCGGCCTTCATCCAGGAGAGCTTTCCGATTCACAAGGTCCCACACTTGGGAAAAGCTCCATGTTATGCAATCACACCGAGAGTATCAACCCATTGAGTTACGAAATTGGGGGTGTTGTGATTTGCCATCAACACAAACTCTTCAAGGTTTCTTTGTTACCAAGATCTCTGTGTGGTTTATTATCCACCATTATTGATTTCAACCTTTTTCGGTTAATTCTTACTGAGAAATATTCGATCTCATCTTTTCTGAAAATAGTTCTCTGTCTTCTACGGAGATTTGTAAGGTTTCTTGGTAGACTCTATTATTTTCATATCGATCTCTCTGCGGATTTGTATTTTGAAACCCTGGTTGGACTTCTAGGGTCTCGTTATTTTTACTGTTAGAGCTTTCGAGTGAGGTGGTTGTAAGTGTGTGCCGCCATTGTTTGAAGTATTCCGAGCTCTATTATTGATATTTGATGAGATCTGGTTAATCTAAGCTTGTGAAGCTTTCGAGCGGAAGTGTTTGATCTCTCTGTCATCTTAAGGGATTATGAAGGTGGCCACCATTATTGTATATTTGAGCTTAGCTCCGTCATTCTTTCATCTTCTCTGTACCATTCATGCCTCTGTGTATTTTAAAAGTTGGGGTTTCTTTAATGGCCACCATGGCAAGTTTCTAAAGCTCGATTCTTCTTTGTTCTTCGAGATCTCTTCGGTCTATTGGCCACCATAGTCATTATAGGTGAGATAATTTCCTCTTGTATGCATACACTTCTATTTTCCTTTCTTATTTAAGTGTATCATTGAACTCTTGGAAATATTTGTGGGTTTTTTTATTTGTTTCTCCTACTTGACTCCCGAGTTTGAAAATTCATGTGGGCCTGTTGACCTCTCCCTTCATCATCCGATTGCTAAAGAGTTTTTACCGTTTTATTATCTATGGTGAGTGTATTCTTCGGCCCAATATGCATCATGAATTATAGATCTGTATTTTTCGAGTTCTTAGTATCTGTAGATATGTGACCTTGAGAAAATTTCAACTCTGTGTGCAAAATACCTATAAAATCTTGAAGTACTAGTTTCATCATGTACTATAATCGTATTTCTGGTTTTCTTGTATTTGTCATGCTTGGCCATTGATAAAATGAGCTCGAAAAGACTTTGTGATTATTGTGTTTGTTATTATGAAACTCTGATTTACTTTGTATCTTCCTTTGTTTTACTATGGTGGACATAAAGTATTTTCTTCATTTTGGATACTCATACTTCAGCCTCTTCTCTGTATGAGTTCTTTGTGCTTTTAAACTCAGGACAATTGTTATCTCATCTACATTTGTTGAGAATATTGTAGAAATGATGGTTATGATTTTCTGCAAATATAGGTTTTGTACATTACTTCAGGTCTATTTTGAAATCTTTGGCTCAATTTTGTATTCTGGAGAATCCATTTGTTACAATTCATTGTTTCAGGATCAACTTGATTCTTTGAAATTCTTGTAGCACCCTTTTGAGAATACTTGCTTTAATCATTTTCAAACTGAGATCACTTGAACATTGAAATTTTCCATGAGATGAGTGTTTGAATGCAATTTTTTTCTAAAAATTTCATCTATTGAATGCTTGACTGTAACAATGTTCTTGACTTTCTAAAAATAATGTATACTATTTTTTGAACCTCTACACAACATATTATTTCTGGAACTCTGTTTACAACTCCTGCATGTTGGACAATTCAAGTTTTGTCAAAATGTAGTTCCTCTTCTTTTTGCTTCAATACTGTAATTGAGGTTCATCTCGTAGTTGTGTCTGTATTTGATCAATTTCCTTGCATAAATAGTTGTACTTCTTTGATATGGAAGCATCTCTGTATTCATTCGAATGAATTCTATTTTTGTAATTGCAAATCATGCATTCAATTTGATCTCTGAAGCTATTACTTGTAGTATTTTGCAATCTTATTTGTATCTCAACATTGTATAATAATCTGATGGACAACTTATTTCTTTTAATTTGAAATTTTATCCTTTCCTATAGCAACTAGCTTTGATTTTTGTCCTTTCGCAGCAAGAATGAAAAACTTAAAGTATTGATTTTTATGGTGAATCCCTGGAAATTTTTATATAGAATGTTTTCCTCCATCCATTTCCAGCATAGTAGTTGTATTTTCTGATTTAGAACATAACACTTCATGTTTGAAGCTAGATTGGTAAATAAAATGAGACATCATAGTTGTGTTATCTTGATCATAGCATGCTTTATTATTTTTGTATCACTTACTTGATTTAAATCATTCCTTTAAGCATGTAGTAGTTAAAAACAACATGATGGAAAGTTGTAAATGTCCATTTTACAACTGTGACCTTCTCTTTTAGCCAAACATCAACTTTCAAATTCTACTTTTTTCTTCTGTTGCAAACTGAAACATGTGCTTCTATTGCTAGTCTCTCTTCTACACTGTAACTTCTTCCATTTCAGAATAGTTATTGGAACTTTGAGTTACATTCTTCCTTTTATTACATGCACTTATGACTTGTCTATTTTTCTCTTTGGCTGCAACTGTACCTACACACTTAGGAAAATAGTTAGAAAATAATTAGGATTTTTTGCCTCTCTTATGTCCATGTTTTTCTTCTTTCTTTTCTCCTTCTTCTTTCTATGTGAATTAAGCATGCATGTAGTTTTTTCTTTAAGTAGAACACATATCCTATTAGGAGAAGATTCATATGCATGAAGTAGGATAGTGTAGGAATATGAATTGATCCCTGAGCTCGTAACTGATAGTTAACTTTTCTTCTTTTTAGGTACAATGGCTTCTACCATGGAGATGAAGGAGAAACAAAATATGGAGATGAAGATGCTTCAATCAAAGAACAGAAACCCCAAGGAAATGATGGGTTCACTCATACTCCTTTACTTTCTCTTTCATGCATGTGTACCTTTCTTTTCAAAGTGAGTTGTAATTTAATTTTTAGTTACATCCACAAACTTGTGTTGGAAAAATTTGACTCTCCTTGTGAATAAAACATTGAATTTCATAATTGAGTTGTATATTTCTTTCTGCATTCTAGCCTCTCTATATAGATTATATAATGAACTAAACAAATCAATATCATAATTGAATGTCTTAATCATGAAGGAAAGAACATTGATAGGAACTTGTAACATTCAGTAATGAACTCTAATTTTTTGTAATCTACATTTTTGTTTGCTGCTTCAAGACTCAACACTTCACCTAATTTGTAATTTGTCATCTTCATCAAGACAACACAGTTGTCCTTCAGGGCTTTGTGTTCTTTTGTTGAAGATGACATGAAATTGTAGACTATGTGATCTGTTCTGTTTTGAGATAGCACACATAACTACAGATTTCATTTAATCTTGTAACTAATTCGAAGTAACAAATAACATATAAAACTTCCTTAGCTTAGGTATACTTCACCCAAGACTTTTCATCATAATGAAGAAGTTTCGAGTTTCCATTTTTACACAAGTGCAAAAATTATCAACATATCCATTTGATGTAGCAAATCTAATGCAGGTAACTCCACTAAAAAGGCATTCTTTGTTCTTTTCCATAAACAAGCTTGTATGGTGAATTGGTAAGCGATATTTTAGGAGTCACTCTATCAGCCCAAATCTGTTGAATTCAACATCGGATGCCAAACTCTTTGATTATCTTTGAGTGTCCTTTTGATGATACTTAAAAGATTCTTATTAGTACTTTCAGCTAACCCATTACCTTGTGGGTAATAATTAGATGAAGAAATTAGATAAATTCCATGGTTAACAGCCCAATCTATTACCTTTGCACCAAGAAATTTTGGAACACGAAATATGCAAACTATACCTTCATTGAAGGATACTATAGAAGTTTCATTAGCATATTTCAAGGCTATTTCTTCAGTCCATTGTGTAAAATAGTCATGTAGCATTAAGATCCACTTATTTCCTTGTGAAGAAAGTGGGATTATCATGCCAATAAATTCAAGACCTCATTGCATAAAAGGATGATCAATCTGAAATAGGATGTAATGGCAGCGAAGCTAAACGTTCTTTTCTAATAAAGAAATCACATTTCTTACTGAGTTTCGATGCATTCAAAATAGTCCTTGAATATGCTAGCCCAATAGTAACCAACTTTCTTGATTTTTAAGGCTATGGTATGTGTTGCAAAATGACCTCCTCCAAACCTTTCATGGAATTTTGATAGCAATTTATCAACTTTATCATAGTTAACACATCGCAACATTACTCAGCTTATATCTTTTTGACCAACACACTATCGATAAAGATATAAGTTACATCTTGTAATCTGAAATACCTTCATTTATTCTTGTCCATACCTTCCGGATAGGTGTCATGTTGTAAGTAGATAACTAAATCAGTCATCCATCTTGGTTTCTAGACTTCTTGAACAAGTTTAGGTTTCGATTTTGGTTGAACCATAATGTCTCGATTGATGATACGCAATTTCAACATGCTATTTTGAATCTTCTAGTTCTACAAACTTACTATTTTTCCATATCAACAATTAGATGCTCACAAATACCTTTTCCTTGAATTTTCTTAGGAACCGGGATATCAATATCATATTTGATAACTTTAGTTATCTAGCCCGCTCTTTTCTCATTCAAATATTTATTTAACAAGAAATCTTTCACACTTGGATGATAAACAAGAACATGAATTTTATTTTTGAAAGTATGTACCTGAAATTATTTATCCATTTGACTACTAAAACTACTTGTTTTTCAAGAAATGTGTACCTTAATTTGTAATCATGCAAGCTTTGTCCAAAGAAAGAAATTGGTTGTTCAATATTTTCATCATTAACCTGAGTTAATATAGCTGAGATTGTTTCAGCTCCTACAAGTGCATACATTGTAAAATCTTTATCAAAATTTGGATTTGCAAGAGGAGGAGCTTGAAAGATGGATTTTTTTATTTCTTCAAACCATTCTCTCCCTTCACCGGTCCAAGAGAAGGTTTTCTCTCTCTTTAACATAGTTGTCAAAGGTTTCACCAATCTTTGCAAAACACGGAACAAATATTCTACCAAAGTTTATTTTTCCAAGAAGAATCTATAATTCCTTCTTATGATGAGGCAATGATAGCTTTGATATGGCTTTGATTATGAAATGATAAATTGTTAAACCTTGTTTAGAAACAATATGTCTGAGTAATTTACCTTGATGTACTAAAAAAATAGACTTTTTGGGATTCAAAGATATTCCAAACTTCCTACATAACTGAAAGGTCTGACTTAGATGTATCATATGTTCATTATAATATTTTAAAAATACAGTAACATCATCTAAATAAATAAGGATGCATTTATTTAACAAGCTATGAAAAGCCATGTCCATTGCACGTTGAAATGTTACACCAACATTTGAAAGTCCAAAAGGTATTCTTTTGTAAGCATAAGTACCCCACTTGGTGGTAAAAGATGTTTTGTACCTATCTTAATCTTGAACTAAAATATCATTGTATCCAATATAAATGTCTAGAAGAGATAGTCTATCGAACCAAAACTTGTTCTCAAAATATGATCCATGTTTGGAAGTGGGTAGTGATCCTTTAATGAAGCTTTAGTAAGATATCTGAAATCCACACATAATCTGATTTCTCCATTCTTCTTCCTAATAGGAACAAGATTTGCTACCCAAATTGAATGCTTGATTTGGAAAGATAATACCTGATTTAATGAACTTAAATAATTCTTTCCTCATTAAAGGCTCTATTTTGGGATTCACAGGGCTCTATTTCTACCTAACTAGCTTGGAGTTTGGTTGTAATTAAATAGTATGTTGTGCTAAAATGGGATCAAAACCTTTTAGGTCTTGGTATTTCCAAGCAAAAACATCTTTAAATTCTTTACAAAGATCAATAAATGTCAGTTTTTCAACTAACGACCATTCCTTTCCAAGAAACAATTTTTTTCCTTCATCAACTGAGACCTCTTCATAATTATCAGCATGTGTTGACATCTTGGTTTTGTATTTCCTTAAGTGATAATCAATACTGAATATGTCTTGTAATGTGACTAGACTTCAAGTAGTTTATTTGTCTTTAACTAAACAATCTTGTCACCATATAAGTGCTGTAATTTATCTTGATTCACTATGAAAAACTCAGCTTCTTGTTGCAAAAACCTGAAAATTTGATCATCAATTTTGAAAAATTTCCAATTCAAATCATTATTAGGTATCAAAGGCATAATAATTAGCTTTATATGAGGCTGAATTTTGTTGTTCTCTATCTGTTCCAGCACTTCAAAACTGGAACCAATTATTGCAAGTCTATCTACATGCTTATTTTATGTTCTAGGAATGGATTGGATATTAATAACTTCGAAATATTCAATTAAGTCTAAAACTCTATGTTTGTAATAATTAATTAATAGGTTCTTGCAAACATTGAAATTTCTTACTTGATTCATAACCAACTCGAGAATCATGAAAAATATGTAACATGCTAATACCTCTCTTTTGTTAGGGAATAAGGGATAAAATATGTGGAATAATCCCTCACAAAATCACAACAGTAGAGACTAATATGTAGAAAATATTAAAGATCTCAAATAAAAGTGCAGAATAAAATAACACAACACAAAGAGACAATATTTAACATTCTTCACCCAATTTGGGCTACGTCCACTAAGAATCACTTGCTCAGATTTTATTACAAGCCACCACTCTCTCAATACAATACCTAGATCTATTTGGAGCTACGCTCAAAAAACTCTATAGAATTCACACCTGAATTCAAAGCACATATGCAATGTTTTTCATACTTCTATCATATGCATAAAAACATATAAATAGACAACTTCTTAAGTAGTTTTACAAACTTTGGGTCTCAAAACCATGGGCAAAAACTGTCCCATAAACCTATGGGTCAAAATCTTGGCCATATAAGAAAATCACGTTTCCCAATATATCGGGCATGTTTTAAGGCAAAACAAAAAATCGGGGTTGCGCCCTCGAACCCCGCTACCAAGGAGTGCCGCCCTCGGACCCCGCTTAGGGCCCAGCCCCCAACCTTGAACCCCGGCAAGGATACATGAAAAATGTACAATACTCTTAGTGTACAAGACTCAACACTTTCACACATAAAAACAGGCCCCACAACCTAGCAATCTCCCACTTGGAGACTAGTTTTCCTCTGAGTAAGCTTCTCAACCCTTCACTAGTTTCCATGAAGACCAACCAAAGCTAAACACAACTTCAGTTTTTCCCTTGTGACCACCTTGGTCATCATGTCTACAGGATTCTGACTGGTATGGATCTTCTCCAGCTTCAACTTCTCTTCCTCCAAAGTTGTCCTGATGAAATGGTACCTTAATTGTATGTGCTTCGCCTTAGAGTGGAAATCATATTTCTTAGCTAGGTGTATAACACTTTGACTATCACTATGTAGCTTTCCTTCCTCCTGCTTATGCTCCAACTCCTCAAGAAATTTTTGTAACCAAATCATTTCTTTTCTTTCCTCTGTGGTAGTAACATACTCAACCTCTATGGTTGACAAAGCCACTAGCTTCTGTAGTCATGAAATCCAACTCACTGTTGTCCCACCTATAGTGTAAACATAACCTGTAATGCTCCTCTTACTGTCTACATGTACAGCCATATCTTAATCTATATAACCACACAAAGTGGTGTGTGATCCACTGTAGCACAAAACTGTCCCCATGGTCCCTCTCAAATAACAAAGGATCCACTTTACTGCCTATAAGTGATCTCTTCCTAGATCACTCATAAATCTACTCACCGCTCCCACTGCATGGGAAATATCAGGCCTAGTACACACCATGGCATACATCAAACTACCAACTGTTAATGAGTAAGGTACCTTGGACATTTGGTTTCTCTCCTACTCTGTCTTGGGACACTGCTCCTTTGATAACTTGAAATGGCCTGCCAAAGGAGTCCCAACCGGTTTAGCATCCTGCATATTAAACCTCTCCAAGACTTTCTTAATGTACTCTTCCTAAGATAAAATCATCTTTTATTCCTTCCTATCCCGAGATATTCTCATACCAAGGATTTTTTTGGCTGCCCCCAAATCCTTCATAGAAAGGATTCACTTAGTGCTTCTTGAGTACATTTATTTATTGCATGTTTTTACCTACAACCAACATGTCATCCACATACGTATTTGGATAATATAACTTGTCATCCTCAAATTTGTTTTTATACATGCAATGGTCGAATGACATCTAATATAACCTTGCTTCATCATGAAGCTATCAAATTTCTTATACCATTGACGTGGAGCTTGTTTTAAGCCATACAAGCTCTTCTTCTTCGAGTTTACACACCATCTACTATATAGTTCCTCCTCCAAATTACCATGGAGAAATGTAGTCTTTACATCAAGTTGTTCTAAGTGCAAGCCTTTGTTACAACTATTCCTAGAAAATTTCTAATAGAAGTCATTTTTACCAGAGGAGAAAAAATCTCATCAAAATCTATACCCTTTTTCTATGCAAACCCCTTGACCACCAACCTGTGCCTTTTTCTTTTCTTGCCTCCTTCCTCTTTGACTTTGAATACCCACTTGTTATGTAATTCTCTTTTGCCTTCGGGTAGCTTCACCAAATCCCACGTCTAGTTCTCCATGAGAGCTTGATGCTCCTCATCCATGGCTTGCTCCCACTTCTTCCTAGAATCTACTTGCATTGCTTCATCAAAGCTCTCTGGCTCTCCACTATCAAGTGAGTAATAAATAGTAAAGAGAAGGAGAAAAATTTTAGGTTCTCTTCTTACCCTAGAAGACCTCCTCAATATAGGAGTTTGGGGTTCTTGTTGAGGAGGTTCTTGAACTGATTCATGTGTCACTTTTCCATCCGGAAGATCCTCTACCGTTGCATATTCTTTCCTAGATTCTTCCTTGTTTTCCTGCAACTATTGTTTATACATGAATTTCTCATTAAAGACCATATCCCTAGATCGAATGATTTTCTTGTCCTTAATACTCCAACATTTCTATCCAAATTCATCACCACCATAACTAATGAAAGTACATTTTTCTTACTTAGCCTCTAGCTTGGTACTATCATCTTTGTCTATATGAACAAACACCTTACATACAAAGACCGTAAGAAATGAATAATCAACTTTCTTACCATACCAAGCCTCCTCAAGTTTTCCTCCATCTAGGGCACTTGAGGGTCCTTTGTTTATCAATTACATAGTTGTGCTCACCGCTTATGCCCAAAGAGAAAGAGGTAGTCCTACATGTAACCTCATGCTCCTAGAACATTCAATTATTGTTTTGTTCATTCTTTCTGATACCCCATTCTACTGCGGAGTTCCTGGAACCATCTTTTTCCTACGGATTTCATTCTTAGAACAGTAATCATCAAATTCATTGCTGCAATACTCCCCTCCATTATCTGACCTGAGACATTTTAGCTTAAGACCTATTTCATTCTCTACTAAGGCTTTCCATTTAACAAAAGTTTCAGATTTGTTTCTAATACAATAAACCCAAACTTTCCTTGTTGTATCATCAATAAAAGTAACATAATAACTTGAACCCCCAAGAGATGATACCTGCGCTTACCCCCAAACATCATAATGCACGAGCTCTAACTTCTGTCTTTCTTTGTAGGTCCAACCTTGAGAAACCTTACTTGATTTTTTTCCCCATATATGCAATCCTCATAGCACTCCAAACCTAGTTTTGTATATCCAGAAAATACTTCTTTATGATCTCCATGACCTTATGGCTCATATGAATGAGCCTATAGTACCACAATATTGTATCTACTTCAAGCCACAAGATTATAAACATTAGTGTTATAAGTGGTTAAATACAAGGTTCCAACCTTCTTACCTCTTACCACCACAAGAGCACCCTTGGTAACTTTCCAAGCATCCGTTAAAAATATCACAGTATAACCATCACTTCCCAACTTCCTTGCCAATATAAAATTTCATCTTAATGTAGGCACATGTCTGACATCCTTCAATAGCCAAGTATTCCCATTCTACATCTTAACCTAAATAGAATCTTTTCCAACTATGCTGCAAGGCTCATCATCACCAAGAAAAACATGCCCAAAATCTCCTTGAACATAATCAACAAAATAATTCCTATGTGGAGAAGCATGGAAAGAAGCCCCAAATCTAAAACCCAAGATTCAAGTAATATTATGCAAAGAAAGAATCAAAGCATCCTGACATACATTACCCGTTGCCACATTTGCCTCCTTGTTTTCTTCATGTTGTTTCTTCTTATCCCGAAGCTCCCAACAGTCCTTCTTTACATGCCCAGACTTTCCACAGTGCCAACATACTATCTTGCTTTTGGATTTTGACCTCACCTGATCCTTTGATTTTCCATAGTTTTTTCTATTCTTCTGTCTCCCTCTAGTTTCCATTTTCAAAGCATTCTCTGAAGTAGAAGATTCACCAGAGATTTTTCTTCACATTTCCTCGCTTAGAATCACCCCTACAACATCCTTAAACTTCAACTTTGAGTTAACAGAATTGAGTTGCTTACCGCCATTACCAGGCTATTCCAACTCTCAGGTAAAGAGCACAGAACTAATAAAGCCCTAACTTCTTCATCAAATTATATTATAACCAAAGCTAGCATATTTACAATTGTATTAAAATCATTTAGATGATCTGCTACTGAACCATTCTCAGACATCTTCATATTAAACAAATTTTTCATTAAAAATATCTTATTAGAGGTAGAGGGTTTTTCATACAACTTCCCTAATGCATCCATCAGTTATTTTGTAGTCTTTTCCTTTGAAACATTAAATAATACCAAATATGCAAGAAACATCCGGATTGTCCCAAGTGCCTTCCTATCCAAAGAAATCCCATTCTCGTATCTGTCATGCTTGATGGTTTGTTCACCTCTTCGATAACATGAGTATAAAAATCCTTCGATAAAGGTAATCTTTGATCTCGCATCTTCCAAAGACTGAAATTATACCCGTTGAATTTATCAACCCTAGATCTTCCATCATCTACCATAGCTTCCACTCAAGATAAAACTTTCCCTATGATTCAATACTTTAGCAAACCAAACCAATATCTCGATACCAATTGTTAGGGAATAAGGTATAAAATATGCAGAATAATCCCTCACGAATCGCAAAAGAGAGACTAATATGTAAAAATATTAAAGATCTCAAATAAAAGTGTAGAATAAAATAACACAACACGAGAGACAATATTTAACATGGTTCACCCAATTTGGGCTACGTCCACCAAGAATCAATTGCTCAAATTTTATTACAAGTCACCACTCTCTCAATACAATACCCATATCATTTGAAGCTATGCTCAACAAACTCTACAAAACTCACACTGAATTAAAAGCACATCTCGCAATGTTTTTCATACTTCTATCATATGCATAAAACCATATAAAAAGACAACTCCTTCAGACAGTTTTACAAAAGCGTGGGTATCAAAAGCATCGGTAAAAACCGTCCCATAAACCTATGGGTCAAAATCCTACCCATATGATAAAATCACGTTTTCGATATATTGGGCACATTTTATGGTAAGGATACATGAAAAGTGTACAATACTCTTAGTGTACGATCTTCAACACTTTCACACATGAAAACAAGCACCAAAACTAACATCTTTCGGCCCAAAGTAAACCGTGAATCATTGCTTCATATTAAGCTACGTTGCAAGTGCATGAAAATTGGAGACTCAAAGATGAGAAGTACCTTTCGTTCATTGGGGAAGTGAGCGTCAAACCTACTCCCTGTCCTTTCTTGTTTTTAGCTCCATCAAAATGAAGCTTCCAAATCGCTTCTCCTGAAATTTTTGTTTTAGACAACAAGGGAAGTGGTGTATTTTCTTCATGAATTCAATACACACAAAAATATGTTCTTCAACTTCCTTAAAAAGATCATGGGTGTGTTCTTTAACTGTATTTTCATCCATAAATAGGTTAGAAACACCATTTAATTCTGAAACATGAGATACATCATCAAAATCAAATTGATCTAAAGTGAATAATTAGCCACTGCATTTGAAGAGTGAAGCTCAATGTGAAATCTGGCCAATGGTTTTGAATTGATAGTAAATTTGGTGCCATAACGTGTAGTGAAAAATAAGAAGGACCAATCTGAAGAGAGATAACCTCCTATTTTTGCTATGAAATCTCAAGATAAGAATAATGCAAAGTAAGGAGGTAAATCTACAACAGTGATGTCTTACAAAATATAAATGTTTGGGCAAGCATGTAATTTTTCCTCTAGATTTCTGATTACACCAACTGTATTAGTTATAGTTCCATCAAGTTGTAAGACACATTTTTCTATAGGCTCATACTGTAGACCAAATTTTTTTGCTATTTCTTTTCGCATAACTGTGCTACTTACACCGCTATCCACCATATAGTTATGAACAAGATGTTCTCTTATAATCATTGATAGATAGAACAGTAGTTGCTTCTTGATGTCGGGAGCATTTAAGAATTTTTGAACCATCCATTTAACTTCTTTGATGCAATCTTGTTTCATTGTTCAAAGGACCATGTATGCCTTCTGGACTTCCTTTTATGTTGCTTTACAAGAAATCTGCAAACTTAGATAGTTCACGAGAAAGTAAATCTTGTTGTCTGGAATACTTGGAGCATCCCACATTGAGATGTTAATAGTGTGATTTTTCATTACATCAACAATGTTACAAGAAGAAATGGTTTTAGAGACAGATTCAATTGTTTTAGCATAGGCCTTAGCAAAAATTGATTTTGCTTCAGTTATCTTTGATATCTAAGGTATAAACAATCTTCTTGGGTCAGGTTGTAGTTGTTTTTCTATCCTTTATCAATTGAAACACTTGTTGTTTTTTGAGGAACAATAGGACTGTTAGCTAGTTTTGGGGTTGTAGATGTTGTCTTATCAGTGATAGTGGGCAGAATAGACCTATTTTGTTGTTTTTGACTTTCACAGCTTTTCCTTGAGCCCTAGTAGTGACTGTAATGAAATCATCCTCATTGAAACTGACTAAATTCTATTCAGGTGTTTTCTAAACTTTAGTATCTTGTTTCCCACTCTCCATTTGAGGCATGAATAATCTCTCGATTGAGGTTGTGTAACAAGAATTATGTTCGAGAAAAATATTTGGGAAACTTTTAATTTGAATGAGGATGATTACAAGGTTGACACCACTCTTCTGTAGCCATATTAACTGGAACTAAAGTGTTAGATGAACTAGGATCCTTTGGGTCAAATTTCCTTTGTTGATAAGGCTACCTATAATTTTGATTTTGTTAGTAAGGCTACCTATTTTGTTGATTTAGCTTATTTTGCTGATAAGGAGCCTGATAAGGTCTACTAGGTAATGCAAGCCTATTCTCAATTGAAGTCATCTTATTCCCCATACCAGTAAAGATTTAAATTCATCATCTGTTGGGCGGAAACAACAGGTTCTATAATCGTGATAGGCTAAGGAATAGGTGCTAAATCTGCCAAAAAAGGCATTGAAGGCCTTGGTGCTAATTTTCCAACTTGAATAAGACTATTTTTAGCTCGGATGGCGATATCATAGGCTGTTGGGAGAGTCTCTCCTCCCATAGACTGAATCATAGTTGAAATATCATTGTTTAATGCCCTAAGATAATAAAGAAAAGTGTGACAAAAATGAGGCTTGACACTTGCTGGAATTATTTCCCAAGTTCTGGCAAAACAAATGTTGAAACTTGACATAAATTCATTGGGAGCTCTTTTAATTGTAGACAATTGTTCTATAAGAGATAAATGATCTGAATTATCTTGAAATTGTTTCAGCAATTTATCACCTAAGCCATCCCAAGTTCTTATGCATCTAATCTCTAAATTTCTATACCATTGCAAGGCTTGTCCTTTAAGAGATGCAGATAAAAGTCTCACGGCTACATCCTCGTGAGTAATATTATGAACTACACATAAGGCTACAACATCTTTAATGTGCTCTTTAGGTATCACCTGATTTTCATCAGTGAATGATGGAAAATGTTTCATGGCAACATTAGGGATGTCACAAGAATGGGATTACTAATGGACTACCATTAGTAAAGGTCACAAAATTCCTTGGTGGTTGAATAGCTAAAAGAATAGGATTTGAACAAAAATATTGACACATGGTGAAGGAATATTAGGATGATGGTTATCAAAACTAGGCCTATTATAAGGTAAAGTATTACCAAATCTTCTCCTTCTTGCAGAATTTAAAGGTAAAGAAACAAACTCAGGAGGAATTCCTCTTACCAATGATCTATTAGTCACTTTAGGCATGGAACATGCTACAATACTGATCTAAAATCAGCCTTACGGAGTCCCCAACAAATATTAAAATGCTTAGAATAATTGTTGTAACTTGCTCCCAAAATTAACTTTCATAACTCGATGTAAATTTGATGTGGATCTACTATAGAATTTGAAACTTGCATGCAGATCTCGATTCGATTATCCCACCGGGCATGTCAAAATCTGTTATCTCTCAAAATTGAACCCGTAGATAGATGGTTACAAGTTTTCTAATATTGAAAAAGGTATCTCTCTCTTCCATAGATAGAATGGAAACACCTTAGGTGTGTAAGTATACCTATTTTGAGGTGAGTCTCCGGTATGAAGGTTAGTTCCTTATTCATGTATCCTAAATTGATTTTCTAGGGTAAAGGGGAAAATATAAGCTGTAAAAGGTTTAAAGCGAGGTGATACACCAAATTTATATGAGGGATTTGTCGAGTATATGCATGACTAATATGTGAAAGGATTCTTGATGCATGAACCAACAGTTTTCTACAAAATATTAAGGGTAAACACTTGAATGTATTGAGGGAAAGTATCACAACAATACTGCTAAGCTAAACATACACATTAACATCATGCAGAAATTACTAAATTTGTAGCATGGTAAGATAATTAACAGGGAATTTGCATTCACAAGAATAATAGAAACATACACAAGACTGCAAATAATTGGAAAGGCAGAAAAACTTCACGTTCGGAGGGAAAAGCTGGAAAAATTGCTTTAATACTCCTAAATCCAAAAATTCATCCTCTTTTTGTTTTGCCAAGGCACACAATATATAGAAAAAGAATTTTCCCACCCTTCCTAAAAATAGACTAAGGCTTGTACTTGCCCATGCATCCTATTTTTATCCTTTATTTAATAATAGATAAAGGAATAAAAATAGAACATGCAATTACAAATAGGCATTAATAGCCTTGATTACATTACGGTCAAACTGAAGTTGACTATTATATTTTTATGAAAATAAAGGTGAATAATTTGCTAATAATAAGCTTGCTTGTTGGACAAGTCTTTTTCTTGTGCGTGTGAATTTGTCTTCTTATGTCATTTTGTTCTCTTGTGAAGGCATGAAAATAAACTCCTCTCGCAATAACAAAATAATTACAATAATTGTAATATTTGTAAAGTAAATTATCTACTGTAGGAACCACTTGCCCATGTGCACATGCTTCCTTTTCTCTCTGTAGTATATGGGGCTACCCTTGCTCCTCACCATTAGTCTTCACTGGTTTTACCACTCTTGTGGACTTAGCAAATTACGTTGATTTTTGAAATAATATAAGTGCACTTTGAAAAAGGGGAAAAACATTACATTCGGCCACCTTTAAATACACATAGCCCACTATATGGTCTGCCACCTTTGATTATATTGCATGGTATATTTTGTTGGATTTTGCATTATTCGAAGTGACTAAGGTGGACTTTACCCTTTTCAGTGATCATCAAAACCATGATTTTGAAATAATATAAGGCCACTTGAATCCTTTGGGAGTTATTGTCGGTGGCATTTGTTCGCTATGGTTTGCATTGAATATTGTAGATCAATCTCCATCCCTCGATCTATGTACTTGTTGATCTTGGATCATTGATCACTAACTCCAGTTGAGTTAGGATAAGCCACGATTATTGGGTTAGTTGAAAATGCCCGAGATCCATCATTTGATCATTTCTTTTTGCTTACTAAGAGTGGTGAAGCCTTGGAGAATTTTTTGCTTGACGCCATTGATGGATTTTTGAGCTCAACTCATCTACAAAATATCTCCCTATCATTCTCAAGTTTTCATGGTCAGAACTTTCTAGTTATTCGAGCTTTATCTAGTTCTATGGTTTCTGTGTGGCCATGAGAGCTCAAACGTTGGTACATTTTTCTTTACAATTGTAATCCTAACAATTTCTTCAACATTGCTTGGAAATTTTTGTAAAAGTTGGAGCTTTTGTTTCTTATTTAAGCATTGATACTTGTGTTTTCCTTTTTCCTTGTATTGTTCATGCTCGATCATTTGTTAGATGAGCTCGAAGATCCTCTCGTGATTGTTTTGGTTGCTCGACTTCCTAGTTTTTCAAGGACTTGGCAGCTCTCTTAATTGGTGAGTTATTTTCTTACTCCATTCCCTTGCTACCCATTAATGGGTCTTCGTTCATTGGCTAGGATCTGTGCTTTCTGAGACGTGGGTACTCGTAGATCTGATTTTGAGAAATTATTAAACTATGTGTAGATAACATCTCGTAAAAATTTTGAAATAGTGGTTTTCATCAAGCACTATAATTACATTTTGTAGCTTTCCTTTCTCTTACGATGGAGGGGTTGACCTCGTGCATATTATTTTTTTGTGGGTTTTCCATTATTTGTAGATCTCGTAACCTACGGTTCCATTTTCTTCTATAATCTTTTGCAAATCTTCTATTTATGGCCAATAACTTCATCTATGAATAATTTTTTGAGGTTCCGACCGTTCTGTTGTGTTTTGTCTCGAACTTTGAGAAGAATTTCCTTGAATTTTTGAACTCTAATTCTATTCTAAAAAATTTGAGCTATATAGATGAATCGACTGTTGTGTTCTAAAATTGTATTTTGATTGAAAGCTTCATTTTAACAACCAATAAATATGATATGTGCATTCTTTCTGACTTGGGTATTCTTATCTCACTTTGATATCTCTGGATCCTGTGGAGATACTAGGTCTACATTGCTATTTCTTAATTTTTGTGATGATAACATTCTCTAATTGTACCCATGGAAAACCGTATTCTTTAAAAATTGACAGTTGAATACCATTCATGTGCATATTTCTTTTACCTCTATTTGGAAAACATTCTTTGCAAGATGAAAGTTTTCTTTCTTTTAGACTTACTATAATAACAAAGCTCATTTGCATTTAATTTCTCTTCCGAGGATCTGAAGAATATGTACCTTGTTATTTTGCTTCTACCATGTTCCTTGAAATGTAGTGGTCCTTCTGATTGTATATACAAGAAGGTATTTCCTTCTCTGCTTATGAATAATATGAACATTGTTGACTCTTATCGCAAAACTAGAAGTTTGGTTTTGGGATTGCTCCTTTACTTGTTCTTTAGCTTAGGTTGTCCTATATTTTTCTACCTTTCATGACTATGATGAGTCATTGATGTAGATGAATCTGTTCAATTATTGAGCTTCTCACAAAACTATACTTTGTATTTGAGTTCTTTATGGCTTCCATTGTTTTAATTATTTAGGATCAATTTTATTCATTTATGTATCTTTGTACTGTTTCATGATCTTTTATAATAAAACCGTATTTTGAGATGTAGGTCTTTAGTATTTTTGAACCTATCTCAATGTTCCGAGATTCATAAAATTTGTAAAATGAAATGTCCGAAACTTTGAATTCTTTTTTATCTCTTGATTTACCTTCGAAATGATCCTCAGAGCCCTGTAGTTACATACTTTGATTCGAAGATGATTTTTTCGCTTCGTTGGAATATTGTAATCTTGTTTCTTTTACTTAGATGCTTTATTCCCTTGATAATAGTATTTCGCATGCTAGACAATTTGAAATGTTGATTTTTCATGGCAAATCCTTGACAATTTTTTTCCAAAATTCTCTCTTCCTTCCCTTTTCAGCTATAGTAGTTGTATTTTCTGATTCAGAATACAGAATGTAACACTTTTCTGTTGAAGTTGATTTGGTAGTTGGAAACTAAAACATAATAACTATTATCTTGATCATGGCATGCTTTTCTACTTTTTTGTATCACTTACTTGATTTACATAATTATTTTAAAGCATGTATTAGTTAAAAACAACATGATGAAAAATCGTAAATGTCCATTTTACATGGCAAAGCCCTGTCAAAATTTTCCCAGAATATTATTTTTATTCTATTTTAGTTGTAATCCTTTCTTTCCAGTTAACTTCACTTCTTGAAATCTGATTCTTCTTATTTAGTTGTAAACTGAAACATGTACTTCTATTTTCCAATCTCTCTTCGTATTGTAACTTCTTCCATTTGTAGGATAGTTACTAAAACATGAGTTGCATTTTTCCTTCATTCTAGCATGTACTTATGACTTATCTATTTCTTCTTGGCTGCAACTTGTACCTACACACTTAAGAAAATAGTTAGAAAATACTTAGGCTTTTTGGCCTCTCTTGTGTCCATGGTTTTCCTTTTCTTTTCTCTTTTTCTTTCTGAGTGAGTAAAACATGTATGCAGTTTGATCTTCAAGTAAACTTTATCTCCAATTGTTTAGAGATTCATATGCACGGATTAGAATAGTATAGGAATATGGATTGATCTCTGAGCTCATAACTGATAGTTCCCTATTTTCTTCTTTTTAGGTACAATGACTTCTACAACAGAGATGAAGAAGGAACAAAGATGGAAATGGAGATATCTCAACCAAAGAAGAAAACCCCCAAGGCAATGATGGGTTCACTCATACTCCTTTATTTTCTTTTTCATGCATGTGTATCTCTCATTTCAAGTATATGTACTTTACTTTTCGTTACATCCATGACTTGTGTGGGAACATTTTAAATTCCTTATGAATAAAACATTGAATTCGAAAATGAGTTGTGTATTTCTTTTCGCATTTTACATTGTATGATGAAGTAAAAACTTAGTAATATAATTGAATGTCTTAATCATGAAGGAAAGAACATTAAAGAATACGTGTAACATCTAATAATGAACTCTGATTTCTGCAATCTACATTTATTTCTATTGTTCCAAAACATAGCATTTCATCTATTCTACAATTGGATGTCTTCATCAAGACAACACAACTATCCTATGGGGCCTTGTGTTCTTTTTTATTGAAGATAATCATGAAATTCCAAACTATGTGATCTGTTACATTTTGTACTAGCACACATAGCTATGAATTTCATGTAATCATGAATTAATTATACAAGTAACCATATTCTCTAAAAGAAACTCCCCTAGTTTAGGTGTACTTCACCAATTCTATCCATCGTAATGAAGTTTTGAGTTGCCCATTTTTTCCCAAGTGCAAACTTTTTCAATAGTTACTCAAAAAAAAACAATAAAGCTTCACTATATTCAACCTAATACAAAGTTACATATTTATAGGGAGAGTATTTCCTACTATCAAGAAATATCCCAATAGTTATATGAGTTGTTCAAACAACTCAGCCATATACCAAACAATCCCCGTATTTATCTCTTACCTAAATAACTATGTACTTGGGTTGGTTTAACCACCCAATCCTCACGTATAATTACATATTAACACAATTTATATTAACACATAAAATATCAATGTGAGCACTAAATGAATATACCCTAATAATTTTGACATCGAGATAACAATGAAAACAACATGCTAAAAAAATATCCTTGAAACCAATCATGCACAACATCACCTTGAAATCAATGAAAACATTTCAACAATATACTATGCAAATATAACATCAATGAAAACATCATGACTACCTTGAAATTAATGAAAACTCTTCAAAAATCTTGCTCTTTTTCATTGATGGAAAACACATTGATTACAAACATACTTAAAACTAAAATCACAATTATACTTAGTTTTAACTTGCTCATTCTCCCCTATGATAATTACATTTTTCATATGATCATTCTCCCCCTTTTAACATAAATGACAAAGGATCTTCTACAAAACGAATTTCAAATGAATAAGATGAACTTATCTTCAATGATACAAATTGATTGATACCAATGATTGACCAAAACACTCACTTTATGCTCACATTAAGATGTTATATAAAATTTCACAAGATGGATCTATATGATACCAAATGTCTAAAAAAATTGTTCCCCGAGTGAATATTCTCACAAAACACATTAACAATTTTTGCACATATGCAAAAATGGGAAACTCAAAACTTTGTTACGATGGATAGATTTGGTGAAGTATACCTAAGCTAAGGGAATTATATCAGATTATTTTGTTCTTTGCTGATTTGTGAAAGAGATTAAGTGAAATCTGCAGCTATGTGTGCTATTACAAAATGTAACAACTCACATAGTCTGCAATCTCATGAATATCCTCAGCAAGAGAACACAAGCCCCAAAGGACAGTTGTGTTATCCGATGAAGACACTAGATTACAAGAATATGTAAGGTGTATAGTTTTGGAACAACAGACATAGTGGTAGTTTTCAGACAATCAGATTCACGGTTATTATCTTGATGCCTATCAATTTTATTGCTCTATGTTCATTAAATTTGTTATGATTTATAAGTTTGCATTTATCTATGCTACCATAAAAGATTACAATTTACTCCTTTCCTGCCACTTCCATCAAGAAAATATTGACAAACAAACAGTGACAACAATGTCCAAATGGAGGTAGCAGAAAGGAGTCAAAATGAAGAATGGAAGCTGAGATAATCAAACAACATACAAAGAGACACATTTCATTCAATGATTATCCACTAGAGTTATAGGTATTCACTTCAAGTTATCCCTTATGTTAATTCATTTTATTGAGATATTGAGTTGCCTACATCATTGTACAATCAAAGGAAAACTAAATACAGAAAGATATAATCAACTTATTATTTCAATGTAATGCTTTATTCATAAGAGATCATAAGATTTCCCACACAAGCCATGGGATATGACTAAGTGACTCATCATATACATGGAAATGAGAATACTGCATGTGCTAAAGAACAAGAGTAGAGGAGTAAAAAGGAACCCATCATTGCCTTTTCTATCTTCTATCTCCACTCCTCAGCCTTTCCATCTCCATCTCAACTCTTCCATCTTCCACTTCCATCTCCATTTCTTAACACCTACAAGACAAGAGAAGTATCTATCAAAATTGAGCTTAGGGTACAATGTTATTCCAATACTCATGTTCTAAAGAAAATACATATTCTAAATTCAATGTATCTAATGGTACTTGAAAGAAAGAAATATAGATGAGCTGGCAATAAGGAAGAGGTAGAGTCCATAAAGTGAATCTGAAAAGAGAAGATCAAAGAAGCTAAGAGTTGATTTAAAAGGGGTAGAATCTGAAGCAGCTTGTGAAAGAAATAGATGAGTAAATGACACTGGAAGGAGGTTGGAAAAAGTTGCAGAAGAAGGAAA
Source organism: Taxus wallichiana var. yunnanensis (assembly GCA_018340775.1). NCBI lineage: Eukaryota > Viridiplantae > Streptophyta > Pinopsida > Cupressales > Taxaceae > Taxus > Taxus wallichiana. The sequence goes on along the minus strand of CM031239.1, from coordinate 967,383,307 downwards.
GAAAAAGAAATAAATCACATGGATACAAGAGAGGCCAAAAGGCCTATTTATTTCTAACTCATTTTTAATTTTGCAGGAATAGGTTGCAACATTGATTGAAAATCAGTTACTTGGTTAAGAAGAAAGCATCTACTGAATGAAGCACAAACATCATTTTCAGATGGTTTACAGAAGAAAGAAGTGTCAGAATGAGCTAATAAGAAGATATTTTGCAAATCTGGATCAAAAATATAGAAAAGGAGAGAGAAAATAAGATTTTGGAAAATTTTGCCAGAGTCTCCCTTGTAAAATTTACTTTCGATTTAAAACAGAATTGAAACACATGCTTTTCAGCTACTACATTGCTTTCTAAGCTATCTGAGCTTCAAAAGGAAGTAAAATAGTCAAGGAAAATTCATGTTTCATCACTTTTAAAATTGATATCATGATCAAATGAAACATACAGGTTTTCTAGATTCTCATCATGCTATAGCTATCAATGTTCCTTTTATTTCCAAATTTAAGTGTGAATCAAAGAAGCAACTACTTTGTAAATTTTAGAAAAGTTGCAATGAATCAAGTAAAGTCAGCATGGACAACTCATTCAAATGATCAGATAAGCAAAGAGAGATGTTATATCTTTTTTAGAAAAGGTCAAATTATCAAAATCTTGAAAGAGAAGGATTCTAAAATTTTTGCCAGAGTTTCCCCTTGAAAAATGGACTTTTCTAGAAAAATAGAATTGAGAAATAAAAGAGGTGAATTGAGAAATAATGCAAGAGGTGAAACATAAAACTAACTACTATAACTTTCTAGAAAAGTAAGTTAAGTTCTATTACACAAAAAGAAGACTAAGCACTAGGTTCCCAGGTGATAAGGTTCAAAAGAGATATTTACTTCATTATGTACAGATCAAGCAATGAAACAATCATAAATTTTAGTTCAACAAATGTAAAAAAGCATACAATTTTCAAAGGGTTAATTCAAAGCAAATGTCCACACTTCATCTTAAATAGTCACCAAGCAAAATCAAAGCAAATCATGGTGCAAATATGGCTAAGGTTGCATCCTTTTGCCTACACACATAGGAGATATTTTTTGCATGCCTTCACAACAAGACACGTGGGGTTTTTAAAAAAGAAGATGATGAACTTGCATATTGTGAAGAAAAATCGAGCATGTGCACATTGGAGAGAGAAGACTTGCATCCTTTTGTAGCAGGAGTATTTTGCATTTTTAAATTTAGTGTCTGTAAAATTAATTATTCATCTTTCTTTCCTAACAATAGAACAGTCAACTAGAGTTTGACTAAACTATATCTAAGGCTGATAATGCCTATTTTTATCACATACTTTAGTTTGTATTATTTTATTCCTTTATTTATTATTAAATAAAGGATAAAATTAGGATACATGGGCGAGTACAGCCTTTAGGCTATTTTTAGGAAGGGGGTGAACTTTTGCTATATATTGTGTGCTCTTGCAAAGCACAAAGGGGGGGAATTTTTAGAGATTTTTCCTAGAAGAACTTTTGATATGAGTACTGAAGCAATTTCTACTAGTTTTACCCTTTGAGTGTTGAATTACTTTTTCCTTTCCAAGTTATTCTGCAGACTTGTGTATACCAATATTAATCTTGTGAATCAATATTCCCTGATTAGTCACTTTACCCTGCTGCAGATCTACTATTTTTTGCTAAATTTTATTGTGCATGTTAGCTTACCAGTCTTTGCTAATTCTCCCTCAGTACAAATTAAGTGTTTTTTCCCTTACATTCTGTAGAAAGTACAAATTGGTTCATGCACACAAAGAATTCTTCACAAGTCAGTTGTGTATTCCACTCAAGTCAAGTTCTTTATTCAAATTTGGTGTATCACCTTAGTAATTATTTCATTTTAGTCACCTCCTAACCCTAAAACTCCTAGAAAATAGTTTAGTGAACACCAATAAGGAACCGACCTTTTAATCCCGGAGGTTCACCTCAAAATAGGTATACCCACAAACCTGAGGTGTCCCCATTGTATCTATGAGAGAGAGAGATATTTTGTAGACTTAGAACACCTGCTGCCATCTCTCTGCCGGGTGCACTTTCGAGAGATAACAGTTTTTGGCACGCCCGGTGGGACCATGAATCAGATCTGCATGTAAATTTCAGATTCTAGAGCAGATCAAAAGCAAATTTATAGCAAATAAAAGTTACTTTTGGGAGCAAAATGCTGCTAGAAAATTAATTCTAAAGATTCTATGATCTTTTGGCGACTCCGTAAAGCTGATTTCAGACCAGTATTGTAGCATGTTCCATGCCTAAAGTGACTACAAGATCATCGGTAAGAGGTATTCCTCCTGATTTTGTTTCTTTACCTTTGAAATCTGCTAGAAGAAGAAGGGTTGGTAATACTTTGCCTTATAACAAACCTGGTTTTGAAAACCCTCCTGATATTCCTTCACCATGAATAAATTTTTCAATCAATATCCCGGTTTTTCCAATGGCTATTCAACCACCCAGAAATTTTGTAGCCTTTACTAATGGCAGCCCATTAGTAATTACAGTGTATCATGACATTCCTAATGCTGCTCTGAAAAGTCTGCCATCATTTACCGGTGAAAATCAAGTTACACCAACTGAACACATCAAAGATGTTGTAGCCATATGTGTAGTCCACAATATTACTCATGAAGACGTAGCTTTAAGACTTTTAGCTGCATCTTTTAAAGGACAAGCCTTGCAATGGTATAGGAACCTAGAGATTGGAAGCATAAGAACTTGGGATGAATTAGGAGAGAAATTGCTGGAATAGTTCCAAGACAATTCAGATCATTTGTCCCTGATAGAACAACTATCTACTATCAAGAGAGCCCCTCATGAATATTTGTCTAGTTTCAACATTCGTTTTTCTAGAACTTGGGAAAGAATCCCAACAAGTGTTAAGCCTCAAGCTGATCACGCTTTCCTTTATTACCTCAGAGCATTGAATAGTGATATTGCAACTATGATTCAATCCATGGGAGCTTTTACTCTTCCAGGGGCCTATGACACTACTATAAAAGATGAAAACAACCTTATTCAGGTTGGAAAGTTAGCACCAAGGCCTACAATGCCATTTTTGGCAGATTTAGCTCTATCCCACAACCTATTACAATCGTAGAGCCTACTGTTGCAGCCCCATCCCCAAATGTTTAAAGCCTTGCAAACCATGGGAAATAAGATGACATCAATTGAAAATAAGCTTACATTGCCTAATAGGCCATATCAAGCTCCTTATCAGCAAAACCAGTAGAATAGGTAGCCTTACCAATAGAATCAAAATTACAGGCAACCTTATCAGCAAAGGTAGTTTGATTCTAATGTTCCTAGTGCATCTAACGCTTTGGTTCCAGTTAATATGGCTATAGAAGAGTGGTGCCAACCTTGTAATCAACCTCATCAAACTGCAAATTTCCCAAATGCATTCCTGAACCTGAATCTTATTGCACAACCTCAATCTGAAGCATTGTTCATACCTCAAATGGAGGGTGGGCAAGTAAGAAAGTCATGTTCAGAAAACACCTAAACAGAATTTGGTCAGCTTTAATGAGGAGGATTTCATTTTTGTTACCACTAGAGCTCAAGAGAAAGCTACCAAAAATAAAAAACAACAAAACAGACCTATGTTGCCCATTATTACTGATATATCAACATCTACAGTCTCGAAACTAGCCAATAGTCTTGCTTATCCCTTAGAAAACAGCAAGTGTTGCAGCTAGTAAAGAGCAACAAAAATAGCTTCAGCCTAATCCAAGAAGATTGTTTATCCCTCAGATATCCAAGGCTACCGAAGTAGAATCAGTTTTTGCTAAAGCTTATGCTAAAATAGTTGAGTCTATCTCTAAGACTGTTGCTTCTTTTAATATTGTTGATGTGATGAAGAAGCACAATGTTAACATCTCGATGTGGGATGCCTTAAGCATTCCAGGACAACAGGATTTACTCTCTCATGAACTAGCTAAACTACAGATTTCTTCAAAAATAGCAGTAAAGGAAGTCCAAAATATAGATATGGTCCTTGGAACACTTGATCAAGATCACGTAAAGGATGTTAGATGGATGGTTCAGAAGGTTCTAAATGCTCATGACATAAAGAAGCCACCACCCTTTTATCTATCTCTGATCATTGGAGAAAATTTAGTTCATAACTATATGGTGGATAAGTGGTGCAAGTAGTACAGTCATGCCTAAGTCAATTGCTGAAAAATTAGGCCTGCAATATGAACCTACAGAAAGGAGTGTTTTACAGCTTGATGGGACTGCAACCAATACAGTTGGAGTAATCAGAAATTTGGAGGTAACGTTACATGCTTGCCCAAATGTTTCCATTTTACAAGATGTTACTGTTGTGGATTTACCTCCATATTTTGCTTTGTGCCTATCTAGAGACTTTACAGCAAAAATAGGAGGCTACCTCTCTTCTGATTGGTCTTTCTTATTTTTCACTACACGTTATGGCACTAAGGTTACCATAAATTCTGAGCCATTGGCTAGATTTCATATTGAGCCTCATTCACCAAATGTAGTAGTGAATTATTCAGCTTTAGATCAATCTGATTTTGATGATGTAGCTCAGATTTCAGCACTAGAAGGTGTTTCTAACATGTTCATGGATGAGAAAACAAGTTGAAGAACATCTTTTCATGTTTATTACATGCATGCAAGAAGAAAAGAGTTCCCTTGCTGTCCAAAATAGAAAATAAAATAGAAGGGATTTGGAAGCTTCATTTTGATGGAGCTAAGAATAAGAAGGGGTAGGGAGCAGGTCTGATGCTCACTTCCCCAACAAACAAAAGGTATTTTATAGATCCGAGTCTTCAATTTTTGTGCACTTGTAATGTAGCTGAGTACGAAGTGTTAATTCATGGCTTACTTTGGGCCAGAAAAAGAGGAATCAACACGTTACAAGTCTTTGGTGATTCTGAGTTAGTAATAAATCAAGTAAAAAACTTCAATGTATGTAAGAATCCATTAATGAAGTATTATAGGCATAGTGTTTAGATGTAATGGAATATTTTTATGCCATTAATATTCAGTCTATTCCTAGAGCTGAAAATAAACATGTTGATAGATTGGTGTGATTGGTGCTAGTTTCGAAGTGCTAGAACAAATAGAAAGCAAAAAAGTTCCGCCTCATGTTAAGTTGATTGTCAGAACTTCTATACCTGATAATGAATCTAATTGGCAGGTGTTTGAGAGTGATGATCAAATCTATAGGTTTTTACAGCAAGAAGCTGAATTTTCTATAGTAAATCAGGATAAATTACAACATCTATATGGTGACCAAATTGTTCAGTTAAAGACAAACAAGTTTCCTCGAGGACTTGTCACATTGGAAGACATCTTCAACACTAATGACCAGTTAAGAAAGGAAAAAGCTAAGATGTCTACTCATGTTGATAATTATGAAGAGGTTTCAGTTGATGAAGGAAAGAACTTATTTCTTGGAAAGGTATGTTCCTTATCGAAAAATAGTCTTTTATTAAGCTTTGCACTGAATTTAAAGATGTTTTCGCTTGGAGATACCAAGACTTGAAAGGGTTTGACCCTAGTCTAGCACAACATATGATTGAATTACAACCAAATTCTAAACCAGTTAGGCAGAAACAAAGGCCTATAAATCCCATAATAGAACCTCTTATGAGGAAAGAATTATCAAAATTGATTGAATCAGGAATTATTTTCCGGTTAAGCATTCAAGTTGGGTAGCAAATATTGTTCCAGTTAGGAAAAAGAATGGAGAAATCAGATTATGTGTGGATTTTAGAGATCTTAACAAAGCATCATTAAAAGATCATTATCCACTACCGAACATGGATCAGATTTTGAGAACAGTTTCAGGATCAGATAGACTATCCCTTCTAGATGGTTACAGTGGATATAATCAGATTTTAGTCAAGGAGAGGATAGATATAAAATAACTTTTACCACCAAGTGGGGTACTTACGCTTATAAAAGAATGCCTTTTGGTCTTTCAAATGTTGGTGCAACATTTCAACGTGCAATGGACATGGATTTTCGTAGCCTACTAAATAAATGCATACTTGTTTATTTAGATGATGTCACTATATTCTCAAAAATTATGATGAACATCTAATGCATTTGAGACAAACTTTTCAGATCTGCAGGTAGTTTGGAATATCTTTGAATCCCAAAAAGTCTATCTTTTCAGTACATGAAGGTAAGCTACTCGGCCATATTGTTTCCAAATAGGGTTTAGCAATTGATCCTTTTAGAATTGAAGCCATATCACAACTATCATTGCCTCATCACAAGAAGGCATTATAGAGCTTTCTGGGAAAAATCAACTTTGTTAGAAGATTTGTTCCATATTTTGTAGCATTGGTTAAGCCATTAACAACCATGCTAAAGAAAGAGAAGAAATTCTCTTGGACCGCTAAAGGGAGAGAAGGTTTTGAAGCTATTAAAACAACTATTTCTAGGCTCCTACCTACTACAATGTATGCACTTGCAGGAGCTGAAACAATCTCAGCTATTCTAACTCAGGTAAATGATGAGAATATTGAACAGCCAATTGCTTTCTTTGGACAGAGTTTGCATGATTATGAAACAAGGTACACATTCCTAGAAAAACAAGTACTTTCAGTAGTCAGAGGACTAAAGAATTTTAAGTACATGCTTTCAAACAATAAGATTCATGTCCTTGTTTCTCATCCAAGTGTGAAATCTTTCTTGTTGAACAAAGAACTAAATGATAAAAGAGCAGGCTGGATTAAGAAGGTCATGGAATACGATGTTGATATCCGAGTTGCAAAGACAGTTTGAGGTAAAGGTTTATGTGAGCATTTAATTACTGATATGGAGAAACAATAGGATGTAAAACCCGAAGATTCAGAACAGCATGCTGAAACCACGTATCAACAATCAAATGTTATGTTGCAACCAGGAAATCAGCAACCTGAACTTCCTCAAGAAATTCAGGAATCGAGATGGATGACTGATTTGGTTAACTATCTACAACATGGCACCTATCCGGAAGGTATGGATAAGAATAAATGAAGATATTTCAGATTACAAGCTATTCCTTATCTTTTCATTGATGGTGTATTATTTAAAAGAGATATAAATGGAATCTTGCTGCGATGTGTCAATTATGACAAGATTCAGAAGATATTATCAGAATTCCATGAAGGACCTGTAGGAGGTCACTTCTCAGCACGTACTACAACTTTGAAGATCATGAAAGTAGGTTACTATTGGCCTAGCATATTTAAGGATTGTTTTGAATGGATTAGGAAGTGCAAGAAGTGTGCTTTCTTTGTTGGAAAAGAATGTTTAGCTTCACTTCCTTTGCAACCTATTCCAGTTGATCAGCCCTTTATACAGTGGGGTCTTGACTTTATCAGATTGATTAACCTACCTTCTTCACAAGGACATAAATGGATTCTAACTACTATAGATTACTTTACAAGATGGACTGAAGCAGTAGCCTTGAAGGATGCTAATGAAGCTTCAATACTAGCCTTCTATGAAGGTATAGTTTGTAGATTTGGTGTTCCAACAACTATCATATCAGATAATGCTTTAGCATTTCTCGATGCTAAGGTAAAGTAACAATTGGGCTATTAGCCATGGAATCTACTTGAGCTCTTCATCTAATTATTACCCACAAGGTAATGGATTAGCTGAAAGCACTAACAAGAATCTATTGAGAATCATCAGAAGAACACTCAAGGATAATCAAAGAGCTTGGCATCTAATGTTGAATTCAACACTTTGGGCTGATAGGGTGACCCCTAAGAGATCAGTTGGAAATTCACCATACAAGCTTGTGTATGGGAAAGAAGTGAGGATGCCAATTTTAGTTGAGTTACCTACATTGGATTTGCTGCATCAAATGGAATTACTTGAGAATGAACCATTGTAGGTCCGTTATGCAGAATTGATGGAATTACAAGAACTAAGAGATCAAGCTCATTCAAACATGGAGAAGAATCAGAATCAGATGAAGAAGACTTTTGACAAGAAAGCCAAATTTAGAATCTTCAATGAAGGAGATATTGTGTTGAAATGGGATGCTGATCATGCTAAGCCAGGAAGACACTCAAAGTTTGATACACTCTGGAGTGGTCCTTATATGATATCAGCTTGCAAAGAACACAATGCTTTTCAACTTTCCAAGTTGAATGGAGAGGAACTTCCCATTCCTATGAATGGTATGTTTCTCAAACATTGTTATTGAAAATCTTACAGTGATTGGTTAGAGTAGGATTTCCCTTTCAATAAGTGTAGTTCTGCACATTGCATCATTCTTTATTTTCAATAAGTGCATTCATGCACATGGTCTGGTTTGCCAGATCTTTTCCCAGCTTTAGTTGTTTTGAAAGGGTTGGACCTTTTGGAAAAGGGCAGATTTTGGTTACAGATTTGGACTCCACACCCAATGGACAAGAGTAATGCACTAGTCTACAAGCTAGCAGGAAGCTTTCCCCGCAGGATCACCAGAAATGTTGACAATTTTTACACTTGTGAAAAAATGGGCAACTCAAAACTTTGTTACGATGGATAACTTTGGTGAAGTGTACCTAAGCTAAGGGAATTATATCAGATTATTTTGTTATTGCTGATTTGTGAAAGAGATTAAGTGAAATCAGCAACTATGTGTGCTGTTACAAAATGTAACAACTCACATAGTCTGTAATCTCACGAATATCCTCAACAAGAGAACACAAGCCCCGAAGGACAGTTGTGTTATCCCGATGAAGACACTAGATTACAGAATATGTAAGGTGTATAGTTTTGGAACAACAGACATAGTGGCGTTTTGGACAATCGATTCACGGATATTATCTTGATTCCTATCATTTTTATTGCTCTATGTTCATTAAAAAAATTATGATTTATAAGTTTTCATTTATCTTTCTTGCTACCATAAAGATTACAATTGACTCCTTTCTGCCACTTCCATCAATAAAATATTGACAAACAAACAATGACAACAATTTCCAAATGGAGAAGCAGAAAGGAGTCAAAATGAAGAATGGAAGCTAAGATAATCAAACAACATACAAAGAGACACATTTCATTCAATGATTATCCACTAGAGTTACAGGTATTCACTTCAAGTTATCCCTTATGTTAATTCATTTTATTGAGATATTGAGTTGCCTACATCATTGTACAATCAAAGGAAAACTAAATGCAGAAAGAGATAATCAACTCATTATTTCAATTTAATGCTTTATTCATAAGAGATCATAAGTTTTCCCACACAAGCCATGGGATATGACTAAGTGACTCATCATATACATGGAAATGAGAATACTGCATGTGCTAAAGAACAAGAGTAGAGGAGTAAAAAGGAACCCATCATTTCCTTTTTTGTCTTCTATCTCCACTCCTCAGCCTTTCCATCTCCATCTCAACTCTTCCATCTTCCGCTTCCATCTCCATTTCTTAACACCTACAAGACAAGAGAAGTATCTGTCAAAATTGAGCTCAGGGTACAATGTTATTCCAATACTCATGTTCTAAAAGAAAATACATATTCTGAATTCAATGCATCTAATGGTACTTAAAAAAGAAGTACAAAACATGGCATGGAAAACAAAGAACTGAGATGAGTCAGAGGCAATAAGGAAGAGGTAGATTCATAAAGTGAATCTAAAAAGAGAAGATCAAAGAAGCTAAGAGTTGATTTAAAAGGGGTAGAATCTGAAGCAGCTTGTGAAAGAAACAGATGAGTAAATGACACTGGAAGGAGGTTGGAAAAAATTTAGAAGAAGGAAAGAAAAAGAAATAAATCACATGGATACAAGAGAGGCCAAAAGGCCTATTTATTTCTAACTCATTTTTAATTTTGCAGGAACAAGTTGCAACATTGATTGAAAATTAGTTACTTGGTTAAGAAGAAAGCATCTACTAAATGAAGCACAAACATCATTTTCAGATGGTTTACAGAAGAAAGAAGTGTCAGAATGAGCTAATAAGAAGATATTTTGCAAATCTGGATCAAAAATTTGGAAAAGGAGAGAGAAAATAGGATTTTGGAAATATTTTTCGCGAGTCTCCCCTTGTAAAATTGACTTTCGATTTAAAACAAAATTGAAACACATGCTTTTCAGCTACTACATTGCTTTCTAAGCTATCTGAGCTTCAAAAGGAAGTAAAACAGTCAAGGAAAATTCATGTTTCATCACTTTTAAAATTGATATCATGATCAAACGAAACATACAGGTTTTCCAGATTCTCATCATGCTACAACTATCAATGTTCCTTTTATTTCCAAATTTAAGTGTGAATCAAAGAAGCAACTACTTTGCAAATTTTCAGAAAAGTTGCAATGAATCAAGTAAAGTCAGCATGGACAGCTCATTCAGATGATCAGATAAGCAAAGAGAGATGTTATATCTTTTTTAAAAAAGGTCAAATTATCAAAATCTGGAAAGAGAAGGATTCTGAAAATTTTTGCCAGAGTTTCCCCTTGCAAAATGGACTTTTCCAGAAAAATAGAATTGAGAAATAATGCAAGAGGTGAAAAAAAGAGAAACTACTATAACTTCTAGGAAGTGAAGTACTATTACAGAAAAGAAAACTAAGCACTTTCTTTCACTTTCCAGAAAAGAGATATTTACTTCATTATGCAGATAGTATGCAATCATGTTTGCAACAAATGAAAAGCATACAACTTCCAGATTCTTCTTTCTGAATGCAAATGTCAAGTTATAGAATATACAAGTAGCATCCATCTTCTAACTGAAGGAAAAGGAAGATGAAGAGAATATCCAGACAAGTCTAAGCTCAGAAGTGAAAGCTTTTACAGAAACAGAAATGATTCAACAATACAAGTTGCCTCTACAGAATGCAAGTAAGTAATCACAAATTACAAACATGCATCTATAGGAAAAAGAGGAGATGAACTTATACAGGTCTGTAATAAATGGAGAGCTCATTTTCAATGCTACAAATGCTCAGCTAAGGTTTCCAGAAATGGAATTGTTTACAAGTCCAAGAGAAGAAGTAAGAACTTTCTTTCATTTCATCAGAAGGAGAGATGAGCCACAAAAGAAGATACAACTCTACTAGGTTACAAATACTCAGAACTGCAAGTATGCACATACAAAAATGAAATAAGATCTTACAAATTCCGGGTAGGCATCTACCTACAGGTCAAATATACATCTACAGAACCCGAAGGAGCTCATGTTTTAAATAACAAATAAATAGTATACATCTACCAAGAAATGAAATAGAGTTCTAAGCCAAATAGAAGTGGAAATAATCAAACATTTTCAAGCACCAAGCCTAGACTGCAAATAATTTATCAGAATGCACAAAATAAGCTTCAACAAGTTTTTTAACAATGATTCAGAGTTTTAAGGTTCACTTCAAAAGTAAAGGAATGGACCCATGAGACATTTTCAAGTGTTTACTTAGTTCTTCCACCTTCAGAGTTACAAAACGAAAGCCCAAGCTCAAATAGAAGAGAAAGACAGAGTTAAGGAACTCACCGAGTTTGAAATACGAAGCAAGAAAATGATCACACAGCCACAACTTCCCTCTATAGGCTCGAGCCGAGCTCGTTGGCTATCAAGAGCACGAAACCAAAAAATAAAATAGAAATTCATCACTCCATGAAGGAGAGGCAGAGAGAAATAGATTTAAAATGATCTATTGATCATATAAAAGGAAAAGCCGAGCCATAGTTTAGAAACAAAAATGAAGAAATACCTTCATTTTTTATCAAAAAAACATAGCCGAACCAAGCATCAATGGTGTCGAAGACTTCAAAACAAATTTGCAGGCTCAAAGAAGTCAAGATCTCCAAGTATCATATGCCTTTCATCGAAAAATCTAGAGCAAGTAAAAATTTTGCCAGGATTCACCCTACAGAGAAAAAAATCAAATGAAATGACCAAATGCCAAGCTCGAAGGTATAAACTCACATTCAAACTAGGTTCCAAACCCTTACCCATGGACGAGATCAACGATCAAACAAATGCCAAGTGCCAAGATGAATGGTGGTCATTCTCCACAGGTCCCCATGTGATAAGGTCCAATTAAACGCCACCAACCACATTGAATGCCAGGGTCAAAACCCTAATCGCAGTTAGAAGATCAACGATGGAAACAAAACCAAAATGCAGATCAAGGGCCCCAAAATACTTCGCAGAAGTCCAAGTAAAACCACCACGGTCAGAGTTACCACAGACCAAGGTTAAGCGAGGGGTGAGTCATCATGGAGAGGGGCCAACCCACGTGGATGGTCAACTCAATCAATTGCCAAGACTTTGTAAAGTCTAAACCATAGTCACCAAGCAAAATCAAAGCAAATCATTATATATGCCAAAAGTCCCGAAAAACAAAAATTGTATTATGTGCCAAGTCTAAAGGTGGCGGATCAATAATGCATGGTGGGCTAGCCAAGGGTGGTCCCCTTTGATATTATATACATGCTTATGCCTAAGTCCACAATGTGGCAGCATCTAAAATCAAAGGTGGTCCCCACATGGGGTTTCAAACAAAATTCGCAAGTGTCACTCATGTGACTATCTAGGAAAGTGAACAAAAATCGAACATGTGCACTTAGGAGGTGGTCCCCACTTCATCTTAAATTTGCAAATATGGCTAAGGTTGCATCCTTTTGCCTACACACAGGAGATAATTTTTCATGCCTTCACAACAGGACAGAATAGAGAAGATGACGAACTTGCATGTGCAAAGAGAGAAGACTTGCATAGCAAGTAATTTTTAAATTTAGCAATTATTCATCTTTCTTTCCTAAAAATAGAATAGTCAACTGCAGTTTGACTGAATTGTATCTAAGGCTGATAATGCCTATTTTTATCACATACTTTAGTTTGTATTATTTTATTCCTTTATTTATTATTAAATAAAGGATAAAATTAGGATACATGGGTGAGTACAACCTTGAGGCTATTTTTAGGAAGGGGGTGAACTTTTGCTATATATTGTGTGCTCTTTGCAAAGCACAAAGAGGAGGGGGGGATTTTTTTTAGATTTTTCCCAGAAGAACTTTTGATATGAGTACTGAAGCAATTTCTGCCAGTTTTACCCTCTGAGTGTTGAATTACTTTTTCCTTTCCAAGTTATTCTTCAGTCTTGTGTATACCAGTATTAATCTTGTGAATCAATATTCCCTGATTAGTCACTTTATCCCGCTACTGAGATCTACTATTTTTTGCTAAATTTTATTGTGCATGTTAGCTTACCAGTGCTGTTGTGATTCTCCCTTAGTACAAATTAAGTGTTTTTGCCCTTACATTCTACAGAAAGTACAAATTGGTTCATGCACACAAAGAATTCTTCACAAGTCAGTTGTGTATTCCACTCAAGTCAAGTTCTTTATTCAAATTTGGTGTATCACCTTAGCAATTATTTCATTTTCAGTCACCTCCTAACCCTAAAACTCCTAGAAAATAGTTTAGTGAACACCAATAAGGAACCAACCTTTTAATCCCGTGAGGTTCACCTCAAAATAGGTATACCCACAACCGAGGTGTCCCCATTGTATCTACGAGAGAGAGAGATCTTTTGTAGACTTAGAACATCTATTGCCATCTCTCTGTCAGGTGCACTTTGGAGAGATAACAACTTCTCAATCATTATCATACCTACTATTTTTCATCCTGGACATTTCCATCTTGCAAACAATTCTCAAAAACATGATACCAATATTGTAGGAACATACTCCCCCTTTCTTTAATAGTCTCCATCTTTGAAATGACATAAAGAACTCACCATACATAGAATCAATGGTTATAAATATCAACCAAAATTAGAAGAAAACATTACATTATCCCCTTACTCAATGCATACCTCCTTCAAATGAACTCAAGACCACTCACTATGTGCTTGATATGAATGATACAACCTAGGTCACAATTTCAATCAAACCCTTGATATCAATTGATAAATACCACTCCGACAATTGAAAAGCTAAACATATTTCGATACCTTTGAACCAAACTTACCTACTAATTTTTAGGAATAATGAAAAACTTGCTTACCTTTCAATCGCCAATCAATGTACTTCTTTAACCTATTTATAATATTCATCATGATTCATGATATGTGTACCCTATTTACACAACATTATTGCTTATGGATCTAAAAGAACCTCCCGACAATCTCACCCTTAGTTCTTGACTCCTAGATACCAATGAGCTAACTTGCTATTGATCCAACTATCACGGTCCTTCTCAAAACAAAACTAGGACTCCACTAATGTATTCATAAAATGTACTTCATGAAATTACCTCTTCATACCTTGCACATCAAATAATAATGTAAATGATCACACAAACAATTCAAACTTGCATAACTTGAACAAAGACACCAAGCTCCCCATAATTCCATTCTCCCCTTCATGAGCCATAGAAAAGAACCACGCTTCTCGGTCTTTATTAGGCCTTTTAAAGAGATCGAAATGAGCTTGATCAAATAACAACTAAGGATATTACAAGACATAGGATTTCATGCAAGAAAAGTAATATTCATGATTTGTTTCACTATCAATCTTCCTTCTATAAGTCACCAAAACACAAATATTATCTTGATATCTTACTTACATCAACATAACACTATCAACTAGGTACATACTTTCATACTTCATTATAATAGTCATCTTTTCTAAACTTTTTCTTCATGATATGCTAGTTAAGACACTTTAACATATACTTTGGACCTCCATGAACAAATAACAGCTCTAATTTTATGTTAGTATCTCAGAAACAACTTTGCATACTTATTCTCATTGGTTTTCCATGGTTTCACTATGCATATATACCTATATTTTAGTCCTCTATCATGACTTCTCTTCTTCATGAAACGAAAGCAAGACCATTCAACATATGTCATGGTAATAAAAACTTAATTATTCTTGTTAGAAACTCATTAAAAAGCTACAATCTTCCCTTTTAATTCATGATTTTACTATGATAGTCCTATGTCAAACTTGATTCTTTAAGATGGGACATTGAAACTCATGTACTTCATGTGAATGCCTTAATAAATAGCCATGCATCCTAATGTTAAGGACTTAACTATTCATGCTTATATTTTAGTGAATCTATTATGTTGCCTCCAACTACCTGATCATGACCTCAAATGTACTTCAATGGATTCATTTTGGTTTTCATAGTCATACATAACTATATAAGGCTTATAACAAAAATACATATTATTATTATAGACCAATCTCTTTCTCTTCAAGGTCACATACCTACATTAGGCCTCAAGACAAAATGAAATGCTCAAAATATGATTACCACACTCTTCAAACAATTACTTTACATTCAAGCCATCAAAAAAACTTCTTGATAACTCCGTGAGTGTGACATCACTTCATGACTATAACTGAGCATATCTACTTTACAAACCAAAATTAGGTCACACAACACTACCAGTGTACACACCATATCCTTCAAAATGTCTAACTAACCTTCTAAGACTCCACAAATATTCTTGATGATTATCATACTACAACATAGTGCTATGAATACCAATTGAACTAATAAATTCATTATAAATACATTATACCTTAACTTTATCCTTTCTCATAGCTTTCCAAGTCTTCATAAAACTTCTTTATTTACTTCACTTACAACACAACTACATGAATATGAATTATCAAAACAAGAAATTGCACATACCCATACCTTATAAGATATCTCCATGACATCACACAAACATACCTCAATTATCTTCATTTTCCTTCTTACAACTATTCTAAGTTTTCAACTTGACTACACTTTTGTAACACATTCGCAAGGTTATTTACTTGATGAAGAGTTTCTATATGAAGCCTAATAAAAAATCCTCGAACCACGAAACTTCTAGAAAAACATGAAATTAGGAGACTACCATATCTAAATTCCTTTTACAACTGACTTAAAATCATGAGACTGATTGATTTTCTTTAGGATCCAATTTCACTTGATTGGTATTTTTACTTTATGTCAACTTCATCCTTCTTCTCCTCCTCTATTTGTATTGTTATGAAACTTACTTGGAATTCATTGAACACTTCAACCTTTGACTTATTATCTTCCATGGAAAATAGTCCACTTGGGATTGTAGACAAATTAGGACTGAACTTGATTATTTCTGGTTCATTCTTCACGGGGTCTTCATGATATGTTTATATTAGAGTTTCAGATCTCTAATGAAATAAAAATACATGATAAATTGTAGAAATCAAAATAAATAATAAGAAGATGAAATATTATTAAGAAATCACAAGGAAAGAATGGATCCAAAAAAATCCATTCTCCATTTCATAAAATGATGCAAGTGATGTACATCTATAAGAGGAATAAAGTGCAACTACTGACTAGATCAATGGTGAATAACTCTCACTAACTTATATTATATGTAGATTCGACTCCACACAACTAGTAAGATTACTCAACACAATTGGTACACCAAAACAAGCATATTCCATGAGTGAAATAATGGGAAAATAAATATCCTAAACCAACACCCCCATAAACATAACTCAAGTGTGAAGTGAGAAAGGAAAGTGGGTTTTGGAAATAAGGTATGATGAGGTACCCATGTACAATGCATCTCTCATAAAGATAGAGTAAAAGGATAAAACCCAGTGGGAAAAAACTCCCCCTAAAATAGAGATAAGAAACTCACTCAAGAAAAATAGATAATAATAAGAAGTGGGTCCTGGAAACTTGACATGATGAGGTACCCATGTACAACGATCATCTTCTAGAGTAGAGAGAGAAATAAGTGAGAATAAGAAGGTCCCCTAAGAAGTATGTTCATGATGTGGTCCTCTATATAAATATTGAATAGAATCCTCTCGCACCAAACCATGTTCCTACCCTTGGGAAGGAAAAAAAGGGAGCATTGAAATTCCTTCCACTCCACAAAATAAGAAGAATCCTACAAGACTTTGATCTTTACATCTAGTATATAACTGAAAGGTGACATAGGTATGGAAAAAGTGTGCAATAAAGACAATGGGAATACCACTTTATTATATATGTATGAGAAATAAAATGGTGGGTGCCCAATAACCCTCATAGAGGGATCCACAAGATGAGGTGGATATTGAAACATATTTTAAATAGTGCAAGTGAAAAATGTCCAAAGGAAATAACTCCCAAAAATATAGATGAATGGGTCCTCTAGAATGTGTGATATATTAATCATAGCATATTACTATAATGAAACACAAGTGGATTCTATAAATAGACAAATAAAGTCAGGAATATACTCATTCGAATGGGGTTTTTCAATGAGAGAAATTTTGACAAGAATATATTAACATCATAACATGAAGTAGGAGGAGAAGAATGCTACAAATAGCTACTATAAGTCAAAGATGAAGCAACCCGCACTCAGTCAAAGGTAACAACTGGTGTATGTGGATTGTCGTCAACTAAGAAATCAATATGAAATGGAGCAAAGAGACAATGGTCACATCTGTCTCATAGGAGGAAGGTTCTCTAATAGAACACTATTGCAGAGAATGAATGGAACTATAAACAAGGGTGACAATGATGTTGGGGTTAATCACACTAGTTCTATAGACATATATTCAGATCTAAGTATACAAACAATAAATACAAAAATAGACTAGAAGAAATAATACACGAGATATAATGTGGTTCACCCAGTGTGGGCTATGTCCACAAAGAAACAACCAATATATTATTCAAAGTTGTAATAGAGGATATACAATGAAGGTCTAGAATCATCCACAACTCTCCCGGATATATAATACTTTCATCCTTATATGCTTATCTTTTCTCTCTCAAATAATTATCTCTTTCAATTCTCCCAATTATGAATGAGTTTCTCTCATCAACCCTAGCTTTCTATATTATATATATATATACAAACTTAGGGAACTTTAGATATGTAATTACAATCATGAGAGAAACTTTATATCAAAGTTTAGATCAAATTCTCATGAGGTAAATAAAAAAAGCACGCACATGTAACTGATACCATTTACCCTAACCGATGTTGGTTCCTCTTTTTTTTGACCAATGTCGGTCCCCAGAGATGACTGATGTCAATTACGACGTTGGTTATGTATTCCAGAAAGTTAATAAATCATGCTAATGTGAATCAATTAAGCTCCACAACTCAACAATCTCCCACTTTGACATAAATTGGTGCACTGTACCATACACCTCCATTTTTGCATCCTTTCCTTGGCTTAGTTCTTCCTCTTTAAGTCTCAAAGTCGAAGACCAATATAAGTGGAGTGTAGCTCCAACTTCTTCTTTTCCAATGACTTTGTTAGCATATATACAGGGTTCTTATTTGTATGATTTTTCTCTAGTTTTAGTTTCCCATCCTCTAACACCTGCCATATGAAGTGATATCTCAACTGAATGTGTTTCATTCTTGAATGAAATGCTGAGTTCTTTTCCAGATGAATTGCACTTTGAATATAATAGTACAATCTATAATCCTCTTGCTCCTTTACCAACTCTTCTAGAAACCTACTCATCCATATCATCTCTTTTCTAGCCACTATAGCTAAAACATACTTGGCCTTTATAGTAGATAAGGCCAAAACATTCGAAATATAGAAATCCAACTAACTTCCATCCCACCTACTGTGAATACATATCAAGTGGTGCTTCTCCTACTATCCAAATATCAAGCCATATCTGAATCAACATAGCGACATACAGAAATATCTAACCCTCTATAACATAACTGCATGTCATATGTCCCTCTCAAATACCTCAGAAACCATTAGTTTGTTTTCCAATTATCTTTACCTAGATTGGCCATGAATATGCCAACAACTCCCATTTCCTATGAAATTTCTGGTCTTATACAAACCATACATACATAAGACTTCCAACTATCTGAAGCATACGTGGAACTCGTGTCATGTACTCGACCTCATCATGTGATGTAGGACACCGATATTTACTCAATTTGAAGTGTCCAACCATAGGTGTAATTACATGTTTTGTAATTTGTATATTAAACCTTTCCAAAGCACCTTATTTATATAATCTTCTTGAGATAAATACAACTTTATGTTCTTCTTGTCTCTATGAATTTACATACCAAGGATTTTCTTTGCGGCTCCCAAATCCTTCATTAAAAATGTATGAGCTAGCTTTTATTTAAGCTCACTAATGTCCCGTATACTAGATCTTGTAATAAGAATATCATCCAAATACATCAAAAAAATATTAAAGCTTCCATTTTAAAGCTTCTTGAAATAATCACAATGGTTAGATTCACATTTCATATATCCATGATCATGCAATAAACTATCAAATCACATATACCATTTCCTTGGGGCATTTTTGTGCCCATACAATTTCTTTTTCAACTTGCACACAATTTTATCCTTACCCTTCACTTCATGACCAAAAACTTCTACATATAAATCTCTTCATCCAAATCACCATGAAGGAAAACCATCTTGACATCAAGTTTCTCAAAATGCATAACTTCTAATACAACTAAACTCAATACAATACGTATGGAAGTAAATTTTACTATAAGAGAAAATATCTCACCAAAATCAATACTTGATTTTTTTGTAAATACTTTTACCAAAAGTCTTTCCTTGTATCCTTTATGTCCACCCTCTTCTTCCTTGATCATGTAAACCCATTTTTTATGCAATTTTATTTTGCCTACTAGAAACTTAACCAAATCCCATGTCTGGTTTTGTTCCAAAGAGTCCATCTCCTCATCCATGCCATGTTTCCATTGCATGTGGGTCTCATCCTACATTGCTTCTTCAAAACTCTTGTGTTCACCACTATTACTCAATAATAAATAAGGAAAGGAAGGTGTAAATCTATCGGGAGTTATACTTACCATTTTTGACATTCTCGATGAGATCTTGGGTGTTGGAGGCTCAATCTGCTCATTTTGTAAATTTATATGAATCTCGAGATAGTGACCAATGCTAGTTTGACCAATGCCATTTTTCCTCCTCTATGGCTAATGTTGGTTCAAGTGACTGATTTCGGTGTGGTGTTAACTATCACTTGGTTACTATGTAGACTGTCGGTGTCACTTTTAAATATGATAATGCATTTCCATCAAAAATGTTTCAACTTGGTTCATATTTGGTACCAAACATTGATCCATGTACATTCTCTTTTCATTTTATTCAATGTCATGACTCCTAAAAATATTAGAATCTTCTAAATCCAAAAATGGAATCTAAAACCACTCAGAATTCATAACCAAGAAAATTACATCTCTTGGATTTAGCATCCAACTTCTTTCTATTTTCTTTATCAACATGTAAAAAATATTCTAAACTAAATACTCTAAGAAAAGAAAGATCGAAATCTTTTCCATTCCAAGATTCTTCTAGTATTCCACCATCCCATGCACTTAAGGACCATGGTTGATTAAATAAACCATCGTGTTCTATTGCTTTTTCCAAAATAAAAAAGGTAATCCAACATATATCCTCATGCTTTTTGCATGTTCCATGATTGTCCTATTCATTCTATCAACAACACCATTGTCATGTGGTGTTCTAGAACCATTATTTCTATGAACACTCCATTCTATGAACAATAATCATGAAACCCTTACTCTAATACTCAACACCATTTTTAGATCTAAGTAATTTTAACTTTTAATTTGATTCATTTTACAGAAGGTCTTCCATCTTTTAAAAGTATCAAAAACATCATATTTATGTTTAATATAATATACCCATACCTTTGTTGTGGCATCATAATTAAATTCACATAATATTGGGATCTAATGAAATTTTTACACTTGTTCAAAAATGGGAAAATCAAAACTTTCTTACGATGGATGGCATTGGTAAAGTGAACCTAAAAGGGAATACCTTTTCAGTTGTAATAAATGATGGTTACATGTAATTTGTAGTTATGTGTGTTGTTACAAAATATAACAAAACACATAGTCTACAATTGTATGGTGATTTTCAGCAAAATAATACAAATGCCCTAAGGGCAGATGTATTAGTTTGATGAACACTAAATTTACATAATAGGTGGAGTGTTAAATTTTTGGAAAGTAGGAAGTGTTGCAGATTATAATAATTGGGAGTTCATTATTAAAAGTTGCAGTATTTTAAAGTTCTTTCCTTCATTCATTAATTACATCAAATTATGTTATTGAGTTGTTTAGTTTGTTATACAATCCATACATAAAACTGAAATGCAGAAAGAAGTACATAACTCAGTTCTAGAATTTAATGTTTTATTCATAAGGAATTTCAATGTTTCCCACACAAGCCATGGGATGTAACTCAAAAACAATTCATAATTACTGAAGTAGAAGGTACATATGTATGAAAATAAAAGTAAATGAGTATGAAAAAACCTATCATTTCCTTGATTTTCTTTCACATCTATTGCTCTACTTGTAGCTCAAGATTTACTTCATCTTCATCCTCACTCTCCACATTGACATTAAACCTGAGAAATAGAAAAGGGAAAGATTTCCAGTCATGAGCTCGAGGTTAATCCATATTCCTCTACTATCTAATTTTGTGTAAATGGATGTCTTGATAGCAAGAGGTATGAGTTACAGGCATAAGATACATTAGAGATAGATACAAAGTTTATAAGACTAAGTATTCTACATTAGAACATATGATTCTCACAAAAATTTCAGAGAAGAAAGATGAAAGAAGAAAAACTATGGAATATCGAGAGAGAAAAAAATCCTAATGTTTCTAACTAGTTTATTGAAATGTGCAGTACATGTAAGAAGAATAATGAATACATAAAGATATAGTTGTATTAATTCATATAATAATGAAAATTTAGTATTTAGTGCTCTCTAAACAAATGGAATGCATATATAAAGTGCAAAGTCAAAGATATAGATCCAAGATATCATCAAAAAGGAAAAAGATATTAGAGCTTGATCAAATTACATTCAAGTCCAAAGTATCTATCAAAGTACAATTTGCAAGTTACAAATGATAAAAGGATAGTGTGATTGATAAAGATAGAAATGAATTATCCAATAAGCATCAAGCATTAATGGAGCATGCTTCATATGAGATCTGGATAACTTTTCAAGAAATAACAAGTTGAAGCAGAGCATGTAGTACAAGGACAAATTAATTCAGATACTAGTTTGCAACAACATTAACTACATATTCTAGATTCAGAGATCATGAATTACCATGCACTAATGTGAGATTAGTTATGAAACAGAGAATGAAATTGTTAATCATTCTTTTACAAGTGCACATAAGGTGTGAGAGGAAATTTGTTTGAGTTAAAATCCACAAGTATCAAATATTATCATTCAAATTATCAATACAGATTGTAACTTCTTTCTAAGAAGATATTTTAGTTACTATGGACAAGAGGATGATCAATGAATGGGGAATAGTTAGCATGACAATAATTTTTCAAAACAATTATAAATTCTTCAGATGAAGGTACATGTTTTAGATCATTTACATATACATCTTGAAGTGACATTTCCAAAAATTCTTATCAATCACAAACATCTAGCACAAGTCAGGTACAGATAAAGAGAAACCACCACTTTTTCATTTTATGGAGTTTCATCACAATGAATAAATTATACCTTTGAAGATAGGATCAAACAATGAAAACTCATCAAAAATATCAAAAATATCAATTTTGTAGAAAAGAGCAATCATTTCATCTTCAACATCTAAGTGTAAAGGAATCGAAGGAATGAAGATATAAAATTCACATGAAATTAAAGAAGATTATTATCAAGTAAAAATTAGAGAGTTTTTGAATCCATGTTCCATTAGAACATCAATTTATCAAATTAAGATAATCGAACAGATTATTTATGTTGCAAACAATAAAACAACCATAACAAAGAGATCAAACTCATGTATCTCAAAAACATCAAAGAAAGAGAATGTATCAAAGAAAGAGTTATTTTCAAATTTTACATTAACAAAGAATAATATGCAAAAATTAAATTGGTTGAAAGGATGTTCTACAATGTTGACACACTCATCAAAAGAATGTAGAGATTCATAAATGAATGGACATTAAAAAATATCAATTTCCAACCACCACAAAACTGAATCACTCAAGTTTCTTTACAAAGGACTTAATGAAATGATGAGGCAAATATTTTTAGTAAGGTTATTGCAAGTGTTTAGTCAGAAGCATAATCCGGGTATGCTTTGTAAGGCTACATGATTAAAATTTGAAGTCACCATCAATAGAATATCAAGATAAAAGGATGGAATGAGCTACAGGGATGCATTTTTAAAAGAAAAAGACTAGATCATATAGTTCTTTAAGGTTCATATAAGATGATAAGAGTAACTAGAAAATAACATTCAAAGATGAAAAGGAATATAACTTACAATTGTAATTCCTTTATTTTTTTAGAAAAGAGTAACAAAATTACTTCTCAAGGACAACGTTATATTCTTTGATTCCTCAAATGCAAAGATGAAGGTCTATAAAATAGTATTCATGAAATTAAAGCAGTTTCATAAGAAATGCAAAATCATTGTCAAATCAAGAAATGGATGTAATTTTAGAAGAAGATCAATCATACACCAACAAGAGAAGGATTTCTCAGGGCATTATATACTAGTATTCAATTGCATTAAAGAGTATGTGAGCTACATTTGAGCTTAATCAATAATACAAAGGTGAATAAATACATATCTACAAATCCCACTATGATCTAGGAATTATGCATTCAAGTATCTCATAAACAAATAGAGAATGATGACAGATCTTAAGAAAATTTAGGGGAATCAAAGGATAATCAAGCTCTAAGTTTCAAAAAATTCATCTGTGAGGTCTAATCAAAAGGACCAATACAGATCCAGGATATTTTCATTAAAAAATTTAAGTAGATTTCCCCTGGACATCAAAGATAGAGAAAGGATATGCATTTACAACTATGAACATTGAAGAAAACAAGTAAAGAATTTCTCATAATGACATCATCAAGATGCACAAAATAGGTAATATAAGAGTATCAAGTTTTAATGAGAAATATGACGTTTACAGCTACAAACATCTTCTCAGTTATACTTCATAGAAATCCAAATCTCTTCTATCAGATACCAAATTTGCAATAAAAGAAAGAACAAAACTCGGGAATGAAGTTGAGCTTACTAGTTCTTCAAAATTCAAGTCTATAATAGAGAAAATCATGAAACGACTTGCATAAATGTAATGATGGCACAAATTTGAGATCATATTTTGGGTCATCCTCATTAATGGTAGTTTCAGAGGAATGAATAGTGGAAAGCATACTTTAACAAAGACAAAGGATGAAAACCCAGAAGCATATTTAGAAAGTAGAACTTTGACGTACAAATAATGGGTCTAAGGCATTTTCAAGTTCCTAGCCAATAACCAAACATACAACATAAGTTTGACTAATGAACAAACCCAACAAATCAAGCTCTCATATACAAACTTGGAATGTAGAAGAGAGTATCAAAAAAATGCATTAAAACTAGAGATGATACAATTTCAGAGGCAAGAAAATTCACCCTTTGGGTTTAATTCTTCAAACCTTCTAGAAAATCATTAAGTACAAGGAAGAAACAATCACCCTTATGGAGACCAAGTTTGTAGAGGATAGAGTTATGAACGTACAGAAAATGGAAACTTAGCTCTAAAATAAAAGCAAAATGGTGGTGGGTTTGGTGGAATGGGATCAAATCAAGGAAAACAATAACTCCCTCAAATATAAAAAATGGTGGCTATGAGCTCAACCAAGTTCAAAAAATAAGGACATCCATAAACAAAAATAAAAAAGCATTTTAGCTGTGATTTCTACAAGGTAAAGCTAGAGTTTGAATCTCTAAACGCACATAAAATGGCAAAATAGACAAATAAATGATACCCAAATATTAAATAAAATCTTACCATCTTTTGCATAATACAGGGCTCTCTACTGAAATTAGAAACAATCCCACAAAAAAAGTGGAGCTCGAAATAACGTCAATGGTGTTATGATCATAAAAGTAACAATGTAGAGATAAGAAAATAATTTCCAAGTCTCGGCTCATACAAGGCCCAAATGATCAAAATGATGGCCTTGTAACTTCTTCAAAGCTCAAACTAGAGAAAGTATCATGAAATATGTAATTATTAGTAGATATAGAGCCTCATGAATTGAGATATGAACACAAAATCAAGCTCTAGAATCAAGAATGGCAGTCCTAAAGAAAATTTGTTATGGATTCACCCTATAAACTCGAAATTGCATGCAAATGATCATTTTGGGGTGAAAATAAAACACTTTCTCCAAATTAAATCATAGTGATATAACTCAACAAAGTGAGAGAAATAAAAATTGTGCGAGATCAACAAGTAGATCACAATCAACCCATGAGAAGTCATCAAGATCAATGTAAACCCATAGAGAAATCGAGGATGGAGATCAAATTGTGCAAGGATCAAATGATTAACATTCAGAACCATTACCAACTACCTCTCTCACCATGGGTTAAAGGTTGATAATCAAAGATGTAAGGGTTAAAAAATAAATGGCTACAATTCAATCATCAATTTCAATGAAAACTTAAGTTACCACAGTCATTCCTTATTTACCCTAGTCAAAAAATTAATGGCAGAGATCAAGATGTACAAAAATCAACAGATCAAAGAGCACTAACAAAATTCATTATAGATTCAAAACTATAACCAAGGGTATATAAGGATTGATAGTCAAAGATCAAAAATACAAGGATCAATGGTCCCTCATCAAAAGCAAGCAACTTAACCACAATTTAGAACCCGACCAAAGTTTAAACAACGCCATCGTCAAATCTTCAATGGATTGAGTAATCATCGAGAGTGGGCCAACCCAATTATCCGATAAATCATTGCTTTGACGTGAATAAGGTCTGAAAAATATAGTGCAACCAATAATTATAAGAAAGGTAAACCTTTACCTTATGTTACACATGATTATTCAAAAAGTTTCCCAAACATTATGTCATGCATGTTTAATCAAGGTAACTGATCAACATTGTTATGCCAACCGACTTATTGTAGGAAATAATTATTGTGCCTTGACCTTAGACTAAGGTCTATGTAATATGCCAATCAAATCAAATGAGACCCATGACTATAGTCTAAGCAAAATAGTCAAGGTGGTCACCTTTTTTTCAAGCAAATAATGGCACCAAAAGGTAAAGAATATGCTACATGCCAATTCAAAGAGGGGCTAATTATGCCAAATATTTCTCAAACTTAAACATTGTAAGATTTACCTTAATGTTTGTAAAATATTTCGTACCCTTCAAAGGTGATAAGAAAAAGTATGCACATGCCCACACGTGGCCCTACATACTGTGAGAAGACAAATTAGGACATGTGCACACCAAAAGTGGTCCCCACATTGGGGTTGAATAAATTTTCTAAGTGTAAAAGACAAGGCATTATTTTTATGTTCCCAAGAAGATTAGTTTTTTCATGTGCATCTAAGGGGGTAGAATTAAAGTGCTAATATTGTCACTACAAGTGGATCAAGTTGCAGATGTCACATCATCAGCTAGAAGAAAGAGATTGCATGCATTGGAGAAGACTTTCTCATCAAAAAGCTTATTATTAGCCAAATTATTCATCAAACTTTATTAAAAATAGAATAGTCAACTATGTAGTTTGACTGAGTTGTATTTTTGTAACCAAGGCTATTAATGCCTCATTGTATTAGCATGTTTATTTTATTCCTTTATTTATTCATGATAAAGGATAAAAATAGGATGCATGGGCGAGTAAAATTTTTAGTCTATTTTTAGGAAGGGTGGGATGAATAAACTTGTTATATATTGTGTGCAATTACAAGGCACAAAAGGAGGAATTTTTGGACACAGGAGTGTTGAAGCATATTTTGCTAGTTTTTCCCTTTGAATGAGAATTGATTTCTACCTTTCCAATTTTTTAGTGTTGTTATGTATACCTTATTATTTCTTGTGAATGTCAAATTCCTTGATTAATCATCTTACCTTGCTGCAAATTTAGTTATTTCTACATAATATTAGTGTGCATTTTTATCTTAACAGTATTCTTGTGAAATATTCCCTCAATACCTCAAGTGTTTTTGCCTTAATATTCTACTGAAAACTATTGGTTTTTGCATCCAGAATCCATTCTCAAATTATTTGTGCATGTACTCAGTCAAAGCCCTCAACAAGTTTGGTGTATCACCCTATTTTTCAATTCATTTATAGTCATCTTTTACCCTTAAAACCCCCAAAAAAAAGTTTAGGATACATAAAAAAGGAACCGATCTCTATACTGGAGACTCGCCTCAATATAGGTATACCCACAGACCTGAGGTGTTTCCATTGTATCTACGAAAGAGAGAGATTTAGAGAAATCTTAGAACACCTGCAATCATCTCTCTACAAGGTGCACTTTCAAGAGATAATAGGATCCTCGATGGGAAGCTAGCTAGGGTTGGTCCCCACACATCTGAGTGCACAAGATCCAATTTTTGCACCTTCTTAATTTCCCCAAATTTGATAAATATCACTCTCTTTTTCTTTCCAAATATACAATTCTCACAAAATCAAGATCTATATCTATCAAATCTGATAACTTTCCCTTAGCCTTTAAGATCTACATTATTTTTGACTCATATGACTTGGTTGATTATGTCACATGCTTGCATATGAATCTGAAGTAGATAACATAGAAAATTAATCAATATTACATTTAGAAAATCCAATGTTCCTACCTTTTTTCCTCTTGCTACAAAAAGAGATCCCTTAGTAACGTTCTAAGAGTGGTTGTGAATGTAACCATGCAACCACATTCACCTAGTTGTCTTGTAGAAATTAGATTTCTCTTGAGGCTTGGAACATTCCTCACATATTTCAATATCCATGTATTTACATTCTAAAATTTTAGATGAACTTATCCTTTACCAATAATATTGCATGGTTCATCATCTCCTAAATAAACATGCCCAAAATTACCCTAGACATAATTTTTGAAATAACCCTTATTAGGGTAGCATAGAAAGAAGCTCTTGAATCTAAAACCCATGATTCAATTTTATCATCCAATGAGAGAATAAGGGCATCTTGGATTACCTTAGAAGATGAAACATTTTCCTCTTTACCTTTCTCTAGTACATTCTCTTTGTTTTCCTTGAAACTAGCAATCCTTCTTTGCATGTCCTTTCTTTCCACAATTTTAGTAGGTTATTCCTTAACCTTTGGATTTAGATTTTCCATTATTAGACTTTGATTTCCCATTATTATTTTTCTTAGATCTCTCCTTCTTCCTTCCCTTGATTTCTAAATTCAAATCATTACCAAATGATAATTCTCATGTATGTTTCCTAGGTATTTCTTCATTCATGAATATACTAACCACATCATCAAACTTTAAAATATTAGTAATAGATGCTTTATTTATAACATCCATTTCAAGGTATCCCAAATATCTAGAAAAGAGAAAAGAAATAATATTGTTTTCACTTCATCATCAAACAAAATATTCACTGATTTTAATTGATTTACAATACAATGAAAATCATTCAAATGACTTGATATAGATTCACCTTCTTGCATATTATAATTCAATAATTTCTTCATCAAATAAACTTTATTTAAAGCACTAGGTTTTGAATATAAATTGGTTAAATATTTCATCAACTCTACCATGGTTGTGATGTTTTGGTAATATTCAAAGAATATTATGATCTTTGCCAAACTCAATCTTATAGATCCCAGAGTCTTTCGTTAATAATTTTTAGTTCTTCATTAGTCATCTTTGTAGGTCTTGCCTTCTCATCAAATGGTAACTATAGATCTTTATGATATAGATAATATTCCACCTACATCTTCCATAATTGATAATTGTGGCCATCAAATTTTCAACTATGTATTTTCCATCTTCTGTCATTATTGTAGCTCCCAATCAATCATTAAACCTCTTTGAGTGAATTTTTTAACACACAAAACACTCAAACAAAAAATATATGATACCAATTTTTTGGGTTTAATCAAACTAGTTATATAGATATAAATTAAGATATAAGCATACAAATAATAAATATAGAAATAAATTAGAAGAAATAATACACAAGATATAACGTGGTTCACCCAATGTGGGCTACGTCCACCAAGAAAAAATCTATATATTATTCAAATCTTTAAAAAAGCATATCTAATGAAGATCTGCAATCTTCCACACCTCTACCATATGTACAGTACTTTCTTCCTCAAAATCTACTCTTTTCTCTCTCCAAGAATTCTCTCTTACAATTCTCCTAATTATCAATGAGTTCTCTATCACTAACCCTAGATTTTTAGCTTATATATGCATATACAAACTTAGGGCACTTTAGCTATGCAATTACAATCATTAGATAAACTTTATATCAAAGGTTAGATCTAATTCCCATGAGTTAAATAAAATAATCACACACATGTAACCAATGTCGGTTACCCTAACTGATTTTGTTATTTCTTTCTAATTTCCCCAATGTCGAACGTCATTATTCTGATTGATTGTGTGTATTCTAACAAGTTAATAAAGCATGCTAATGTGAATAAATTAAGCTCCACAACTCAATAAATGAGCTATGTGGAGGCAATAATAGGGAGAGTGTGCTCAATAGCAAGATCTTATGACAAATGATCAATATGGAACTCATAAGTCGAATCAAGTTTAGAAGAAAACTTAGAATGAAACGGATGTGAGAAGGGGGATAATATATGGTGGCATTAGAGTGGTCCATAGAAGTGTCACTCTCAAGATGGTGAAACAAATTCACCATACAACTTTCACATAATAGTCTAGGAAGTGAAAGGAAACTCAATGTGATAAAAAAATGAAATATATCCTAGATATAGTAAGATTTAGAAGGCCATAGACCACGCATCATTGTGGTTAAACCACTCATCCTTCTATAGAGTCTCATCAATCTTAGGAGCAAGACCGTAGAGGTAGGGAAACAAACCATGCATAGTGCATTGATTGATAATGTCTTCCTTTCAAGACAGAAATTTTTCAAAGTTAAGCATAAAAACATAACGATAAAACTATATAATGTAGATCAACCCCTAAAAATTATCCCAAATGGAACTTTATAACTTATTGTGAAAAGTACAAGTCCCCATAGAGTTTTGCAAGAAACCCCCAAAATGTGGCACTTTATAAAGTAATGAATTTACAAAAATAAATATAACCATCATGAAGAGTGTGAGAAAACATGCACTTTTGACCAAAATGGAGCTCAAATAAGAAATGCTAGTTAAAATTTATAGAAATAACTATTTTCCGGCACAAATGGCTTATTTAATTACAAAAAAATTGAAGTGATTAAAAAGTTAGAAATTAGGAAGAGGTGTCTTACATATAGTCATCGGAACTAGAAAAGAATGAATAATGCAATGGGTTAGCTTATAAGGGGATTGGCCTCCTTCCAACCCAGCCTCACCCTTCATCTTTGTCGAGTGAAGATACAAGGTTTAAAAATAAGAAAAACAATAATAGTTCCTTTTTCAATTCCCATGATTTGTTTTTATAAAAAAAATAATAAAATATAGCGTACCTTCTTTACTAGACATGAGATCATGAACAAAATGTCTTAGTATTGAATAACCACTTAAAACCTTTAGAAATAAACCAAGATGTATTAAGGAGCCATAGTTTTGAAATTCAAAAAGTTAGGAAAATTAGTTTAGGGCATGGGCACATAGGGAGGAGTAACTAAGCAGAGAAGGCCAAATCGAGGAGCACAAGATTGTATTCGAGTAATTTTGTTAAAACACTATGACGAAAACATGGTAAACATGTAAAATAATTTCATGTGGGTTGTAACTTTAGCTTAGTAGGTTGATTAATAGAAAATAAGAGTGTCTCGTAAAATAAATGTGAGGATCATTAGTATTTCCCTTGAATGTATATTTTCTTTGAAATTTGGCATTAGATGTATTAGGAGTGCTAGAAACATATTTGATCTTATTCATATGTAATAACTTAGATTCACACACTTTTAGTGTATGAAATAGATGATATTATGATATGAATTTGTGAAACTTGATTGATTCTCATAAAGCATGAAGTAATATTTGTGTTAAAAGGTCTTGCAAGTCAATATCAACCAAGATATTGTTCATCTTAGTAAGCATGTTATGATGACATATGACATAATAATTAATACTTTCATCAGAGGCTTGGTGTAGCTTATACATTATTGCATAAGAAATTTTCTCCCTAATGTTGATAGAAAAATTTGCCAAAAATTGATTTTCCAATATAGTGAAAGAATGCATAGAATCTATGGGGAGATCATACAACCATAACAATGCAAAGTCCTTAAGACTCCTATGGAACAACTCAGTTAGCAATATGTCATAAGAGTCATACTTTACATAAGATGGACATGAAATGTCCTATGATGTTCAGTGGGATAACTTTTTCCATCACAAATAGGAAGCTTAGGTGCAAAAAAACTCGGATAAAAAGGGTAGAGGCCACCTCGGGAGCCACTAAATTATTTAATGATTGAGTGAAATCTATATCGTGATGAGAACTAGACACACCTTTTTAAAACTATAAGATTTTAGATTTTAACATGTGAATAAGGGTTTAAAGAGCTTGTGTACCAAATGAAAAATCATATAAACCATAAGATATAAGAGGTGTAATACAAATGGTGGTTACATAAATAGGAATAGAAACATTTATCCTTGGAATGTTAGGTTACCTTGATAATGTGGAAACCATAAATGTAGGAATAATAGATGTATCTAAGCTAGATGATGGAGCATGTTTAAGCTAATCTCGTGACACTTATAATAGGATATACATGTTAGAAAGATTATCTTGTAAAAATTATATGAATTATTAGTAATTATCATCATTAAGGCCATGGTTATGATTTTAAGAGTAAGTATTGAACAATCATCTTGTTCATCATCAATCATCATGTACTTGGGAACAAGAGCAGCCATAGGTGATATGAGAATGAGAAGATGTCTAAAATATGCATATATATTGATAATGATCCCATAGATTTGGAATGATAAAACACAATATCTAAATATAATCTAAATAAAATAGAAACCTAAATTGATCTTTAGAGATGGAGAGATGGAGTGTGCCCTCCGCCCTAACCCTAAGCATTGAGCATTGGCGTGTCCAATGGTCTATTCCGAATGATACTTGCTTGAACTTGTTTGTTCATGTGCCTTATGACATGGGTCTCCTATCTGGCGGTGAGGGTGTTGCGAGGCTATGTGGCACCTCTTTTATAGATTATGGTCGACTATGCATATGGAGCTCTCCATTGAACATTACCCTTTTCGCCCATTCCTGTTGGCCCCGACCATGCGGGTGCTGAGCCTCTCGATGACTACTTAGAGGCTTTTCAATTTCTGGTCAAAACTATCACCTATACTACTCTCTGCCTCTAAACCCATCGATTTGCTTCGGATAGAACCTACAACGTATTATATCGCATAAACTTGGTTTTCATCTAGGTTCATTTGGTCTCTCTTTTGTGGAAAAATACTCTCGGATGAAATCCCTCTTGTCTCCTATAGGATTTCCCTAGGATTCCATGATCTCTATGATGGGATTCTTAAAGGGGGTGTTAGATCTCACAACACTTCTACCTTCAAGGAATCTTGTTCAAGAATGTTGCTTCCACTTCTACTACTTCCAATCCTCCCCCATCTTATCTTTTGAGAAAACTGAATCGACTCTCGTTCGCTAGAAATCACAAGTTTACGTTCCACGACACTCAAAAAGAATCTAGAAAAATCCCTCATCTGTAGATTTAATGGATTTTGGCCTTCGACTAATGATATTATCCAATGGTTCACTCTAATTGGACTAAAAATTGTGACCATTTTTTTTGTGTAAGAAGCTTCTTTATCATTTTGTTCTTTTCTCAAGAGGATTATCAGAGGGCCTTGAATGAGGGACCATGGTTTTGGTGTTTGGATGGTTTTTTTCCATCCCTTGGTTCCCTCACCTTGACCTATGATCCTATTCCATCTCGCGAGTTCTTATTTAAATGAGAAGACCCAACCTTCCCCTCCATTTCTACCTTTTTGTGGAGGAGATTGGAACTTGTTTAGGAAATTTTATAAAACAAGATGTTACAAGATTTCATAGTGGGTTAACTCACTTTTTTAGAATATGCATTGAGGTTGATCTTAGAAAAGGAATTCTGGACAAGATGACCCTCAATATGGGTGATATCTCTCTTGTTCAACCTCTTCACTATGAAAATACGTATTTGAGATGCAAAACGTAGGACGCCGGATCATCTTTAGTCTTCTTGTCCTCATAAGAAAGTTCACCTTGTAGGAAAAATCCTTCTAAGTACTGGATCCCCCCTAACCTCAATGAGGACTCAGATTTAGATGTGGAGATTCAGGAAACTAAGAGTGGTGATAAAATGGTGGAGGCCCAACCTACATCAGCATATAAGGATGTTACGTAGGACCAACAAGTAGAGTCTTCCCTATCGGGGACCACTCCAACCCGGGAATCAAAAGACCCCATGAATCTGATCATTCTGATTTGGATAAAGAAGGCCCCTTCTCCCTGAATCAGGAATAATAGATGGATAACCCTTTGATTTTGGCCATTTCTAGAGTTCCTGGCTTGGAGGAACATTTAGTGGAAATTGGTAGTTAGTGCGCTCAAAGAAGGGAAAGAAGGGTAGGCTCTGATTCCTTATCCTTTTTCTCTATTCACCTTCTTCTTCTTTGCATGTGGTTACCATTTGGTGGTCTCCACTTCTTCATCTGGCAGCTTTTTTTTGGCTTTATCTCCTCTTCTTAGCTTTGTGGAACCTTCTTGTTTTCTTTGCTGAAGTTGTCCTTCCTTCTTTTCTTCTCTAACCTATTCGCTGTTGACTCTGTATCTTTGGTAGCTTCCTCTTTTATTGATGTGATTTCTTCTATTTTCTCCTTGGTTTGTATGGGAATTCTCTTCCTCCTTTTCTTTCCCCCTTATTCTTTGTTCAAGGTTGTGGGCCCTTTCAAAACCCTCACTTTACCCTTATAAAAAAAAAATAGAAACCTTAGGACCATTAGGGGTTTGAGACATAATAATCAATTGAAGATTCGGAGTTCACAAAATGTTTTCACCCTTTTTATATTTGATTATGAATTACATCTAATAAAAATGGAATGAAATAAAAGCTACTAGAGGTCATTTTTATTAATTAAATTCCAACATTAACCATTTAAAATCTTAAAAATACATTAATACTTCCATTAAATGTAAACAATATAATACAAGTTCACAAACACAAAGGATTGAGTTCACTTAGATGATTACAAATTAAACTATAATGATAGGGGTAATATGAATGATGGAATATGGATATATGAAATTGAGCATGTCTTGATATTAACACTATGGAAATATTATCCTAGGCGAAGTGTATAGTAGGTTTAGGAACATTTTTACATTCGTTTGAACCCTACTCAAAAATATGATTTGTAACTTTCTAGATTTTATTCTTCTTTGAATATCTTTTTCACTAATGTTAGTCATTTTAGTCACACTATGAGGGTATCGAATTATCTACTTAACCATTTAAACCCTAACAATTGATGATAAGTTCTACAAAAAAACATTAGTTTCATTGTAGGCACCTCGTGTACCACCAAAATTTGAACTACTCTTAAGAGGCATCAAAACACACATCACATTCCACCTAGTATGTAATATATAGCTATAGTGCAATTAAATTTGACATTCTTCCTTTGAAATGTATTAAATTGAGTTTCTCTCTTAAAAATATACTTGAGTGAGTGAATTTGAGTGCTTGCAAATGTGGGAAGTAGTCCCCTAGACCCAGTGGGAAGTTTTATACTTATGGATGGTTCTATCTTAATGAATGTACATAGGTTTTTCTAGAGTGTAGGGAAATATATGCACTTTTGTGTTATCTTTTCTATAAGAGTGTTAGGTAGTAAATTACCCGAGTTTCACTTTCTCATATATGCTTTTGAAGGTTATTTAAGTTAAAAAGGCCAACTCGGAGTAAATGACCCAAATAATAATGTGCAATTAAAAGTTTTTTATTAAAGTGAGCAATGTAAAATTTGTACACTAGGGTCGGGAACATATGGATGTGCCTTCCCTATTGTATGTTTTAGACCATAGAGAGACAATTTGAATTGTGAAGTTTGGAAGATATAGTGGAATTTCTAAATGTATTTCATGTATTCAATTTTGGTACTATTGAAATATGAATGTGTATCACCAAAAATCTAGACAAGATACCTAAATATTTATTAGATGAGAATGGGAAGAGTGAAACTTTCTAAGAAAGAGAGTAATGTCAAGACTAGTTGGGTCAAAGAGTGGAAATACTAAATTTGAGTCTCTACAATATCATAAAATTTGAGATGAGAATCATATTATGTCGAAGTATTAGGTGAGATATTGTGAGAAACAAAATCTAGACATTTTTAAAGAGTTATTTTTCATTCCTTAGTCAAATCTTGAGCCTAAGAAATAACTTCTAGTGTTGGACAAAAGCATTAGAGATCTTGGGAAAGGTGGTAATCCAACTATGATAATTTTTATAGACTTTACTAATGTATAGAATAATTTTCATATATATATATATATATATATATATGAAAAATTACTTGGAGGCATAATCTACAACCTTAAACAAATGTAAAAAAGCACATATATAAGCTCCTCTAGCTACACAATGCTCAAAATTTTTAACTTTATGCCTTAGCCTACCAAAAAGGATTGTAAAAAGGAATCTAAAGGATTACATTCTAAAATTAATAAATTATGTGAAATTCATTTTAAATAGCAAAATTGGCCAAGTTGTAGACCCACATCACCCACATACCAAAGTGGTGGAGGAAGGTAAAATTGTAGTGAAGGGAATAATTCTACCACCCAATCTAGTTCTTTTTAATGAGGGGCACAGTTCGATGTTCCAAATCCTAAAAATTAGTTTGATGGACCTTCATGGTGTAATAACAAAGCATTGATGTATAATTTATTTTTTAACACTTTGAACTAGGAACCCCCAAGTGACTTAGAAGGTGATTGATATGTGATAAAAAAGAAGGAAATCTTTTAAGATGGTCATAATTGACTTTTTATATGTATGAAAATAGAACACATATTGCTCTAATTTCATGACATGATAAAACCTTTGAGAAACCTATCCAATTTGGATCAAAATTTAGAATAAGTAAACAAATGTTGGAGAGTAAATGCATATCGTTGGTGAAGAGGATATAAATATATCTAACAATATTTAAAACAAAACAATGCTTCACATTCCCTAACACACTATTGCATGAGAAGGGAAACTTCTTTATCCTCAATATTTGTAATCATATTAAAGTCATCACAAATGATCCTAAAATAAAGTGAAAATTTTCATCTTACCATCTCCATATGACGTTCATTTTGGGACATTATTTGATTAATAATGTGATTCAATAAAATATGTAATATTTTAATAAAATATGAATATATAAAATTGTTATAATGATGTACAATAATATAAAAATGCTAAGAAATTTTTAGAGATGTAACTATGAAATAAATTAGAGCGGAAAGATACTTATTTGATTTTCATTTATCCCTGAAGTGTTTCTAAACTAGAAGAATGATAAAATAAATACTTGGAGTGTCACAACCACAACAAAGAAAATGTAGAATTGTTGTGAGTGTCGTGGCTAGAGAACCTAGATAGGGGTGATGGTGCCAGAGACCTCTCCTAGGTGATGGAGTCTGCAGAGAATATTGAAATCTGATTTCACCAAAGTTGTCGTTAAGGTTTTGCAATTATTTTCCATTGATTTTCTATATGTCACAATGTTGTCAACAAAGTATCTACAAACATGCAATGAAAATAGTATCTGCAAAAACCTCAAACTACATCTAATCCTAAAAAAGAAAATGCAAAATGAGGGGTCCACCTATCCTCGACAGTCACAAAATTTAAATTACAATCAAACAGTGCACTACATCATATACCCAATGTAGTTATATTTTGTTGTGTGTGCAATAGTGCTCCTATGTTTCCCTCGTGCCAATGACACCAAGATAAAATGTCACAGCAAGATAAAAAGAAAATGTTTGGATGGAAAAATTAAATTCCCCTTCCTATGTAGTGTGTATGGAGAGTAATAAACCCAAGATATTATCCCTTTGATATGTAGATATATATCCCTTGATATAAATTGCTCACCTTTATAATGGTATGTATGTTCTGTTTATATAGGTATCTCTTGTTTGAATTTCAAAACTAATGAAATGACATACCAACTAAGACATTTGGATAGGAGTAAATAAACTGAAAAGGACGACCACAAATGTCAAAAATGTGAAAAAAACAAAGATACATGAGCACTCAAGTCGACAGGAGTGCATGGGTGCTAGTGTGAAATATTGGGTGATAGCGTCCGAGACAACCTGAATACA
This sequence comes from Taxus wallichiana var. yunnanensis, assembly GCA_018340775.1. NCBI lineage: Eukaryota > Viridiplantae > Streptophyta > Pinopsida > Cupressales > Taxaceae > Taxus > Taxus wallichiana. Next base: position 967,345,940 of record CM031239.1, on the reverse strand, counting down.
AATGTGAGAATACTAATATACATGGATCCCTCTTAATTGACTAGAACTAGGGTACAAAAGTGAAAAATGCAAGAGATAAAATAATAAAACAAACAGATGAACTAGACAATGTGTCATCAGTGAATACTTTTCTTTCTCAAGATCCATATATAAAACAAAATAATTGGCTTTATAGTAAATAATAGTTTGTCCATGATTTTTTGTCTACATTTTCCACCCCACTTTATAATATTTGAATGAAATTCAAGTAGTGTAAAGGAAGTAAGGAAAATACTTGAAAGAAGTTCGGAGAAGACCTATTGCAAAAGTACGTGCAAAATATGAACATATAGCATGTTCAACCATGGATCAATGTGTTGATCCATGTGGCATAGGTAGAGATGGAAAACCATTGTGAGGAACACTTGGAGAGATTTGACTATTTTATTTCAAGCGATTTAGAGATTTTTGAACTATCACTAATGGAAATTTGGCGGTGTAGGGAGTGATAAGTTCCTAACCTAGTTGTGTGTGTGTGAAAAACTAAAGGATTTAGGAGTCCTTTCACTACATGAAGAGTGTTAGGGAAAGAGGTCTAGTTTTACCCTCCTGTTATCTCTTGAAAGTGTACCCTTGTTGAGAGATAGCTGCAGGGGTTCTAAGATTTATTTGGATCTCTCACTTTTGTAGATACAATGGAAACACCTCAGTGTCCGTGGGTATACCTATGGTTGAGGTGAGTCTCTAGTATCAAGGCAGGTTCCTTTTTGATGTATCCTAAACTAATTTTTGGGTTACGAGGGTAAAAAGATGATTGTATATGAATTGAAAATGGGTTATACACCAAAATTGTTGATGGATTTTACTAAGTACATGCACAATCAATTTTGAGAATGAATTTTGGATACACAAACCAATAGTCTTCAATAGAATATTAAGGCAAAACACTTTGTGTATTGAGTGAAATAATTAGAACATCATAATAAGATAAATATGCACACTAATATTATGCAAAAATTACTAAATTTGTAGAAAGGTAAGATGATTAATTATGGAATTCAAAATTCACAAGAATTAATGAGATACACACAACACCGCAAATAATTGGAAAGGAAGAAATCATTTTTCATTCAAGGGGAAAAACACACAAAATTTTCTTGCACTCCTATGCCAAAAACGTTATCCTCATTCCTTGAAATTTCACATAATATATAGCAAGATTATTCACCCTACCCATCCTAAAAATAGAATAAAATGTGCACTCTCCCATGTATACTATTTTTATATTTTATTATAAATAATAAAAGAGATAAAAATAAGCATGTTGATTACAAAGAGGTAATTAGAAGCCTGAGTTACAAAAATACATTTCAGTCAAACTGCAGTTGATTGATCTATTTTTAATAAAGTAGGATGAATAATTTGGCTAATAATATCCTTTTCTTGTTGTGTTGTCTCCTCCAATGTCCATGAAATCTATGTCTTCTAGTGCTTTATGTAACACTTACAACTTGATCCACTTGCAATGATATTTTGGGCATTCTTTAATTATGCCTCCTAAGATGCACATGCAAAAATTTAATCCCCTTGTGTGAGCAAAAAAAATCTTGTTCCTTTGATATTTTACAAAAATTACCCAATCTATGGGGACCACTTATGAGACTCTAACGTTGACATATGTTTGTTTTTATCTCCATGGTGAAATAATCCTCTTTGTCACCTTTCTTATCACATGCAATATATTATTCTCCTGCAAGTATAATTATTTGTCTTCAACTCAAAAGATTCCCTCCTTTGGGGACCACCATGATCATGTTGAAAATTACTTTCCCTTACATGAATAATTTCCTTTTGTTCTTCCTTATGTAATTTGAGGATGTTAACGTAATTTGGTTCTTTCAAGGAATGTTAATTTCTTTTGCTTGGCATGGGCATGCATGTTATTTCACCTTTTGGTGTCATCATTGTTAAAGGGTGACCACTTGATTAATTTGGTTTAGACTATAATAACATGGTCTCATTTGGCATGATTGGCATATATTATATACACCTTAGTCTAAATTCTTCTTTTGAATAATCATAAGCTTTTTGGCCTTTCTAGCTAATCATGTATAACAATATTAAAATGAGGTAATGATTTACCTTTTTGCTAATGATGGTTTTCAGCATTAGTATGTTTTAGACCTTAATCAAATCAATGAAAATGATTGTTGGATAATCATGGGATTGGCCCCCTCTCCACGATGACTCGACCCATTGTAAACTTTTTTCGGTGGCTTTGTTTTAACCCTAGTTAGGGTATACTATAGTTGTACTACCTACTCTCGATAAGGGCATCGATCTTGTACCGCATGATCTTTAGTCGTTCATCCTTTTATACCATTTTGTTATGGTTGTGACTTTACAATTAAGATGGTTGGTGCTTTCTCATCCGTCGATCCATGTGTTGGCATAGCATTTATTTAACATGATGAGATCCCTCTCCACCATCATTTTGAGCTTTTGGTGTGACAGAAAAGTCATGCAACTCGATACTGTGCAAAGTTAAGTGTGCCAACCCTAGAGTAGTGCTGGGATGGGTGACCTCCCAAGAAATTCCTAGTGATCAGTGCCTCCTAATATTGTTGGGCCCTATTTGGTTTATACCGGTGCTCCATCGTGCAGGGGAGGATGTTGGCGTAGAAACTATTTAACATGATGATATATCTCTCCACCATCAATTTGAGATTTTGGTGTGATGACAAGTTGTGTAGATTTGATGCCAGGCGCTTATGCATACCATCCCTAGAGTAGTGTTGGGATGGGTGACCTCCTAGAAAATTCACGATGTCCCTTCCTCCTACTCTTTGTTGGGCCCGATTGGGTGTATACCTAGATCCATTATGCGAGAGAGTGTCATCATAGCAAGAATCTGTTTAACACAATGAGATCCCTCTCCAACATCAGTTCAAGCTTTTGGTGTGATGACAAGTCATGTAGATTTGATACTGTGCAATGTAGTCAAGCGTACCATCCCCAGAGTAGTTCTAGGATGGGTAACCTTATGGGAAATTTCTAGTGTCACTACCTCCTAAATTTGTTGGGCCCGATTGGGTGTAAACCCGACTCCACCGTGTGGGAGGGTGCTGGCATAACAAATTTTTAACATGATGAGATCCTCTCAACCATCGGCTTGATCTTTTGGTGTGAATACAAGTCATGCAACTCTTATACTAGGAAGTTAAGCGTGCATAGCCCTAGAGTAGTGTTGGGATGGGTGACCTCCTATAAATTCTCGGTGTCACTACTTCCTAATGTTGTTGGGCCCGATTAGGTGTATACTTGACTCCCATTGTGTGGAAGGATGTTGGTGTAATAATTGTTTAACATGATGAGATCCATCCCCATCATCAGTTTGATGAAGGGGGTGTTGGTGTGTGTGACCTACCTAGTCATCATCCACATCACATGGTGAGTCATCTCACCTTGCAAGAGTCATAGGTCTTAGGGATTCAAATGAAAAGTGTCATATTTTGTCATAGAATCTATCATTTTCATTTGTGTCAATGTGTCATAGGAGTTACATTCCTTATTTAGAATTGTAACTCCTCCTTTAGTGGTGTCATATGCATCAGTCATGTCATATGCGTCATTGGCATCATAGGGGTTATTTCCTTATTTAGGCATGGGGTTACACAACACCCCTATTTGTACTTCCTTTTTTGATCTATGAGCATGAGCAGACATGTTTTCTTATTTGCATATTCTTTCCATTGTTCGAATCTTTCTTATTGTGTTAGAGCTACGATGTTACCATCAGAGTGCAACTTCATCATGGTGCATTGTTTTGATATCGGTTCTCGCATATCCCTCTTTCATGGTATCAAATCCATGTAGTTAAGCACACCTAACTTGGACTAGTATTGGGATGAGTGACCTCCCAAGAAGTTCAGTGTCATTGCATTTGCGCGTAATGTCATTGGGCCTAATTGCATGTATACATGGTGGGATTTGAGAACACATGGTTACATCCCACTCCATCGTGCGGGGTCTGTTTTCCTATAATATTCTTAACATGATGAGATCCATCTCCACCACTAGTTTGATCTTTTCCGTGACGGAAAATTGTACACCATGTACCATCGATGTTCAGTTGTTGATGAAAACTCGACTCTCATGAAGTAGTTAGTAGTGGATTTTTTTACTATAGATCTATGTATGAAGGCCATCGTGGCTTGTAATGCTCACTCGGATGAGTTAGGTTTGTTTAAAATCTCGCCGAGCTCTTCAATTTTACATTTCACTTCCTCGTTTCGAGTGGCAAATCCCTAGCCATTTTTCCGCTCACCACCATTGTTGGTTATCTAAAAGCTCAATTTTCCTTTGCAAATCAATTCTATTAAGTTATGAACATCTTCATTTTCATTTGTTGTGAGCTTCGAGAACACTTGACATAGGTGTTCGTGGTTATTGTTGATTCTAACTCTCTATTTTATTTCGAGCATGATGTTTTTTCCATTTGAAGCTCTCTAGAGTATTATTTTGTGATTCTCGAGCCTCTATGAATTTTTGTAGATTTTTAGAGTTTGATTTCTTAATGACATTATCTCGATTTGAGATTTCGTGAGATATTGATCTCCATTATTGGTCGTTGAGTTTTGTTCCATGCTTTGCAAAAGCAAATGTCATGAGTTCTAGGTATGGATACTTGTATTCAAAAACTTCATGTGACTTGGTTGAAGCTTCATTGCAGATTTATTTTGAAGGAATGACCACCATTTTTATCTTTTGAGTTTTTATTCCTTTTCTTTGATGATATGGAGGCATGCTCGATTTGTGGGGTAAGTATTTATGAGCTCGTTTCCGGAAATTTACTTTGAAGCTTTGATTAACATGCGTTGAGTTGGGTTTTCTTCGAATGTTGTATTTGAACGTTGAAACCTACACTATTTATTATTAGTGCATTTTAAATGGCCATCAAGATTGATGTTTGACCTATTTTTGCTCAGATTGATAATGGGTGGTTACATGGTTGAGTATGATCTTCGATATTTTCTATGATTCCCATATGGCTACGTCAAGGTTGACATCTTGGGTTCATTATCCTTAATCGTGAATAAGGTAAGGTCTCGATGTCTATTTTCTTTTGATCTACAAATTTCTTCATGTGGGTTTTCTAAAAATGATTTTCTCTCAGTAAATTTTAAACTTTACCCAAGTTGATCATAGTTGTCATTCGAGAGAATGTGACAACCGGGTTTTATTTTCCGTACATTTTCCATATCTTTTTTGGTGTAAAGTTCACTCTTTTTCTTTTAAAACCCTTTGAGATCTCGTATAACCATGAAAAACTAGTCTCGACGCTTTGTTTCTCATATGTACTTTTGCTTAATATTTGGTCTTTGGACAAAACATGATTCTTAATTTCCTTTGTGCTCTTGGTTTTGATGTCATGAGTCACATTGTGTTTCTTCATTAGTGTTACTATACATATATTTACTTTTAGAAAAATGTTTTGTAGTTGGTATACTCCAATAAATGTGAAAATAGTGATTCCATTGAGTTCATTCTTCATGACGTTATTTTGCTCAATTATATCCCTTCCTAATAAAACTCCATTTTGCACATTCTCGAATAAAAATCCATTAAGGCCTATTCTTTACTCACTTTTGAAGTTTGAGTCCCAATTAAACATTGAAATCTATTTATTCATGTCAGCTTTGCAATTTTAGAATTGGCCTACATGAATGAGAGCTTTGAGTTCCTTGTTTTAGGTTTATTTCCACATTTTTAGATATAGGATCCCTGAAAATATATGTTATTATTTCCATAGATTTCTTGTATTCAAAAGTTTGCTTAAAATTTCTTATCTCTTGCATCATCCTTCAAAAAAAAAAATTCCTCCCTTCACTAGTTCGAGCTCAATTTGAGGCCTTTCTCTTTGTAGAGCACATTGGTTATGGTCATTTTAGGCTTAAAGTGTAGCTTTATTCCATTCATGTGGATAATGATCATTCTTCATCTAGCATACTTTTAAATTTTATTTTTCAAATGAATACTTTACTTTCCCATTTTGTAATCGTATTTTGTAAAATCTGATATAAATATAGTTAATAAGCATATTATGTATTCTTTGATGGTATCTTGGATCTATATCCTTGACTTATGCAATGTACAATCTTCCTTCTCTGAAATTGTTCCAATGCTAAAGTTTTGAATTTGGATCAACATCATTATTTGTACTTTCTATATGCATTTCATTTGTTAGAATCTATTGCATTGAAATTATATTTCTTTCATGGATTTGTACAAGTATATATTTATATATTCATCCTTCATTCTATACTAAAATAAATGAACTTGTTCCATTAAACTTGTAGAATGAAATAATTTTGATATGAAAATAGAACGGTAAGTGTTTATTTCCTTATTCTTACATGTACCTTTACATTTACATAAACTAGTTAGAAAACATTAGGCTTTTTGGCCTCTCTTATGTTCCATATTTTTTCTTTTCCTTTATTCTATGAAATGATTGTGGAAATCATATATACTACTATGGAATAATTCTCTTTCCATTGTGTATCTACAAATAATGTACCTTATGCTTCATTTTTGATAAATCCATCTCGTACATAGTTAGATAGTACATGAGTACAGATCAAACCCCAAGCTCAATATTGATGCCCTTTTCTTTTCATTTTTCAGGTACATTGTGACTGCTAGGAGATTTGGATGAATGATGGAGTTGGTGCTGAAGTGAAGAAGACCTAGAAGAAAATCCCAAGGTAATGATGGGTTTCTTCTATACTCTTTTAATTTTAACTTCATGCACATGTACTTCTTTCTTCAGTAGTTATGAGCTACAACCCATGGCTTGTGTGGGAAAATTTGTACTTCTTCATTAATAAAGAAAATTTAATTTCTGTACTTGAGTTGTATACTTATTTCTAATTTTTACTTTATGACATGGATATTGATTGTATAATGAAATAAACAACTCAATCACATAATTAAATGTATTTAACATTCAAAAATAATGATATTTAATGTACCTGTAACTTAAAATGAATATAATGCTCGAAAAATTCAAATCTTCTTTTCATTACTAGTTTAATCCCTCACATAAAATGTGATTCCCACCTTCAAAGAAGATATGCATTGGTCCTTTGGGGATTTTGTGTTTCTTTTTTGAAGACAAACATGGAATGACAGTCTATGTAAGGTGTTACATTCGTAACAACATACATAGCTGCAGATTACATGTAGTTAATCAATTACAGCAACTGAAAACATAATAAAACTATAATACATCCCCCTATTTAGGTTCACTTCATCAATTTCATCCATTGTAATGAATTTTCAAGTTACTCATTTTTGCACAAGTGTAAAAATTGTCAACATTTATGGCGATCCTGTGGGGAAAGTTGCTTGCTAGCTTGTAGACCAGTGCCTTGCTCTTTTCCATTAGGCGTGGAGTTAAAGCATATAACCAAAACAAATTTTCTGAAAGAAAAAACTAAAGTGGGGAAATGATCTAGAAACTAAATCACCTGCATGAATGCACTTTATTGAATTGAAAAAAATTGCAATGTGCATTAATGCACTTATTGAAAGGAAAATCCTACTCTAACCAAACACTATATGATTTTCAATAACAATGTTTAAGAAACATATCATTTAGAGGAATGGGATGTTCCTCTCCATTTAGCCTTGAAATATTAAATGAATTGTGTTCTTTGCAAGATAAAATCATGTAAGGACCACTCAGATTGTAGCAAACTTCGTTTGGTTTCCTAGATTTTCACGATCAGCATCCCATTTTCACACAATGTCCTTAATTGAAGACTTTAAAATTAAACTTCTTATCAAATGTTTTCTTTATCTATTTTTATTCTTTTCCATGCTCAGATGAGCTTGATCTATTAGCTCCTATAACTCCATTAATTCTGCATAGCGGAACTACAATGGTTTATTCTCGAGTAATTCCAATTAGTGCAGCAAATCCAATGTAGGAAAATCAACTGAGATAGGCATTCTTATCTCTCTTCCATAAACAAGCTTGTATGGTGAATCTCCAACTAATCTTTTAGGAGTCACTCTATTAGCCCAAAGTGTTGAATTTAACATCAGATGCCAAGCTCTTTGGTTTTCCTTGAGTGTTCTTTTAATGATCCTCAAAAGATTTTTGTTAGTAATTTCAGAAAATCCATTACATTGTGAGTAATAATTAGACGAGGTAATTAAATAAATTCCATGCTTAATAGCCCAATTTGAGAAATTTGCACTAAGAAACGCTAAGGCATTATCGAAATGATAGTTACAGAAAAACATATATGCAAACTATACCTTCGTAAAAGGATAGAATTGAAGTATCGTTAGCTTATTTCAAGGCTATTACTTCAATCCAACATGTAAGGTAATCATAGCAGTCAAAACCCACTCGTGTCCTTGTGACAAAGGTGGATGTATCATGCCAATGAAGTCAAGACCCCACTGCATGAATTCTTGATCTACTAAAATAGGTTGTAGGGGTAACAAAGCTAAATTTTCCTTTCTAACAAATAAAACACTTTTCTTACACTTTCTGATCCATTTGAAATAATATTTGAATATGTTGGGCCAATATTAACCATCTTTCATAAATTTTAAGGATGTAGTTAGTACTTGAAAAGTGACCTCCGTAGGTCCTTCATGGAATTCAAATAGTAGTTGTTGAATTCTATCATAATCAATAATTTACAAAAGAAATTGATTTATATCTCTTTTAAACAACACACCATCAATGAAAACATAAGGTACAACTTGTAACCTGAAATGTATTCATTTATTTTTTCCATACATTCTGGATAAGTACCATGCTATAATTAGTTAACCAAATCAGTCATCCATCTTGATTCCTGAACTTCTTGACTGATTTTGGGCTGATTTTCTTGTTCTACAATGATATTTGAATCCCGATACATAATTTCATCATGCTTTCATGGATCTTCGATATTCAGAGCTGACATTTTTCCATATCAACAATTATAAGTTCACATAAACCTTTTCCTCGAATTATTTTAGCAACATAGATGTCAACATCATATTCCATAACCTTCATAATCTAGCTTGCTCACTTCTCATTCATCTCTTTGTTCAAAATGAACACTTTAACACTTGGATGAGAGACTAAAACATGTATCTTATTATTAGAAAGCATATACTTAAAGTTCTTCAATCCTCTAACTACTAAAAGTACTTTTTTCACAAGAAAGGTGTAATTTGTTTCGTAATCATACAAATTTTTTCCAAAGAAAGCAATTGGTTGTCAGTGTTCTCATCATTAATCTAAGTTAATATAATGAAATAGTCTCACCTCCTACAAGTGCATACATTGTAAAATATTTATCAAAATTTGGATTTGCAAGAGTAAGAGCTTGTGAAATGGATGACTTGATGGCCGGAAATCCTTTTCTCCCTTCGTTGCTTCAAGAAAAATTATATATTTCTTTAACATGGTTTTTAATGGCTTGACTAACATCACAAATATGTAACAAATCTTTTTAAAAATTTGATTTTTCTATGAATATTTTTAGTTCTTTCTTATGATGAGGTAAGGATAATTGTGAAATAGCTTTGATTCGAAAGGATCAATAGTTAAACCTTGTTTAGAAACAATTTGACCAAGCAATTTACCTTGATGTACTGAAAAAATGGACTTTTTGGGATTCAAAGATATTCCAAACTTTTACAAAGCTTAAAAGTATGGCTCAAATGTATTATATTTTCATCGAATCCATTGAAAATATAGTGACATCATCTAAATAAACCAATATGCATTTATTTAATAGGATGTAAAAAACCATGTCCATTGTATGTTGAAAAATTGCCCTAGCATGTGAAAGTCCAAACGGCATTCTTTTGTAAGTATAAGTACCCCACTTTGTGGTGAAGGTTGTTATGCATCCGTATTTTTAACGTACAAGGATTTGGTTGTATCCAATGTAACCATCCAAAAGAGACAATATATGTGAACCTAAAATTATTCTTAAAAAATGATCTATATTGGGCAAAGTGGATAGTGATATTTTAACAAGGCTTTTTAAGATCTCGAAAATCCACTCGTAGCCTAATTTATCCATTTTTTTTTAACGAAACAAGATTATCTACCCAACTTGAATGCTTAACTAGAAAGACAATAATTGATTCGATTAGTTTAGACAACTCTTTTCTCCTTAATGGCTCAATCTTTGGATTTATAGGGCTTTTCTTCTACCGAAATGGCTTGGAATTTGATGTAACTCGATGTATGTTGAAATAAAATTAGATAAAAACCTCAAAGATCTTAGTATTTCCAAAAAAACATCTCTAAATTATTTACATAAATTGATAAATGATTATTTCTAAACTAAGTAACACACCTTTTCGATTAATAGTTTCTTCTCATCATTCACCAAGATCTCTTCATAGTTATCTACGTGAGAAGACATCTTGCCTTTTTCTTTCCTTAACTAATCATCGAACTGGAAATATCTTCTAGTGTGAGCAATCCTTGAGGCAACCTATTTTGCTTCAATTGAACAATCTAGTCACCATAGAAGTACTTTGCAGTTTTTCCCGATTAATGCTGTAAAAAAATTTAGCTTCTCGCTACAAAAATCTATAGATTTTTTTATCATCTTCGAAAACTTGTCAATTTTCTTAATTATCAAGTAATAAATGTCTAATAATCAACTCTATACATGGTTGTACATTTTTTTTAAATCTCGTTTCTAGTACATCGAAGTTAGCACCAACTACCTGCAAGTTTATTTGCATGCATCTTTTTAGCTCTTGGGATGGATTGTATGTTAATAACATCAAAATTATCCATTAATTCTAAAAATCTATGTTTGTAATATTTTAGAAATGAATTCTTACACACATTAAAGTTTTTCACTTGATTAAGAACTAACTCTAAATCACGAAAAACTTAAAAAGTATTGATAGCTCTCTTTCTGGGCCATTTTAAGACATGAATTAATGCTTCAAATACAACTACATTACAAGTACAAGAGAACTACAGACTTAAAGCTGAAAAGTACCTTTCATTTTAAGGGGAAGTAAGCATTAAACTTGCACCTTTTCCTTTCTTGTTTTTAGCTCCATCAAAGTGAAGCTTCCATAGCCCTTCTGTTATGTTTTCTTCTTTGGACAACAAGAGAATTGGTACATTTTCTTCATGAAAATAGTAGACACCAAACAAATATTCTTTTGCTTCTTTGAAAGGATCATAAGCATGTTCTTCTTGAGTATTTTCATCCATAAACATATTAGAAACACCGTCTAGTGTAGAAATATGTGTTGTAACATCAAAATCAGATTGATCTAAAGTTACATAATTTGTTGCAGGATTTAAAGCATGAGGCGCAATATGAAATATAATCAAAGGCTCTAAATTTATGGTAAATTTAGGTCCATATCTTGTAGTAAAGAACAAAAATGAGAAATCTGAAGAAAGATAGCATCCTATCTTTTCTGTAAAATCTCTTGATAAACATAACAAGGCGAAGTAGGAGGTAAATCTACAATAGTCGCATCTTATAAAATAGTCACATTGGGGCAAGCATGTAAGGTTTACCTAAAGATATTTGATAATGCTAACTATGGTTATTGTTGTACCATCTATCTGCAACATGCTTCTCTCTGTAGGCTCATACTACAGGCCCAATGTTTTGGCAATTTGTTTTGGCATAACTGTCTTTACTTGCTGCACCATCATCAACCATGTAGCTATGAACTAAATGAACTCGATAATCAAAGATAGATAAAATGGTGGTGGATTATTGATATCATGAGTGTTTAATACCTTTTGAACAAAACATTTAACCTCTTTAATGTGGTCTTGCTTCATTTTTCCAAGAACCATATCATTTTTCGGGCTTCCTTTTTTTTGGTTTTCATAAAATTTAGAGCTTAGTAAGTTCATACAGTTAAAAAGTAACCCATGTTGTCTGGAATACTTAGAGCATCCCACAGTGAAATATTAATATTATGATTCTTCATTACCTCAACAATATTAAAAGAAGCAACCATTTTTGAAACAACTTCTACCGTTTTAGCATAAGTTTTAGCGAAAATTGACTCTGCTTCAACAAATTATGAAGATTCTTCTAGGATCATGATGTAATTGTTTTTGTTGGTCCTTTTGCGCTGAAATGCTTGTTATTTTTTGAGGAAAAATAGAACTGTTAATTGCTTTTTTACTTGCACTTTTGTTTTATCTTTATTTGATCGTAGGCGTAGAAAAGGTCTATTTTGTTGTTTTCTCTCTCTTGAGCCTTTTCCTGAGACCTAGTTGTGACTGCAATAAAATATTCCTCTCCAAAGCTAACTAGATTATATTTTGGTGGTTTCTGACTATGAGATTCTTGTTGCCCACCCTCCATTTGAGGCATAAATAATGCTTTAGGTTGAGGTTATGCAACAAGGCTTATATTCAAGAATGCATTTGGACAATTGACAACTGAATGAGGTTGATTACAAGGTTGACACCATTCTTCTGAGACCATATTAACTGGAACAAGAGCACTAGATGAACTAGGGGATTTTGGGTCAAACTGCCTTGGCTGATATGGTTGTCTATAATTCTAATTTTGCTGATAAGGCTACCTATTCTGTTGGATTTTATTATTTTGCTGATAAGGAGCTTGATAAGGCCTACTAGGATGAGCTAATTTGTTTTCAATTGATGTCAATTTATTACCCATAGTCTGCAGAGCCTTGAATACATCATCTGATGGAGCTAAAACAATAGGCTCTATAATGGTAATAGGTTGTGGAATAGGTAAAAATATTCTATAAGAGGCATTGAAGGCCTTGGTGTAAATTTCTCACTTGAATAAGGTTTTTTTCAGCCCTAATGGAAATGTCATAAAATTTTGGGAGATTCTCTCCTCCCATAGATTGAATCATAGTTTAAATATAACTATTTAAGGCTCTGAGATAGTCTATAAAAACATGTTCAACTTGAGGCTTAACAATAGTTGAGATTCTTTCCCAAGTTCTAGCAAAATGGATATTGAAACTAGCCATAAATTCATGATGGGATCTTTTAATTGTAGACAACTGCTCTATGAGGGATAAATGATCAGAATGGTCCTGAAATTACTTAAGTAATTTCTCACCTAGCTCATCCAAATTTATTATGCTCCCAATCTCTAAGGTTCTATACCATTGCAAGGATTATATTTCAAAGGATGCAGCTAGAAATATTAAGGTTACATGTTCATGAGTTATATTACGGACAACACAAAGGGATGCAACATATTTTATATGTTTCGTAGGAGTAATCATATTTTCACCAAACGAATGAATTTAAACTTTTCAGGGAAGCATTGGGAATATCATGATAAACTTGGATTACTAAAGGGCTTCCATTAGTAAAGGTCAAAAATCCTGGGTGGTTGAATACCCATTAGAATAATTGGGATTTAGACAACAAGATTAATACATGGTGAAGGAATATTAGGAGGAGGGTTGCCAAAACAAGGCCTATTATAAGGTAAGGTATTGCCAACTCTTCTTCTTCTTGCAAAATTTAAAGGCAGAGAAATAAAATCAAGGAATTCCTCTTACCGATGATCTTTTAGTCACTTTACGCATGGAACATGCTTAAAAACTGGTATAAAATAATCCTTACGGAGTTTCCAAATAAATCCTTTCATCTTTAGAATAAATTGTTGCAGGATGTTTCGCCAAAAGTGACTTTCTTTCACTGTAAATATCTTTGTGAAATGTTGTAAGTAGTTTGAGATCTAATTTGTGGTCCCATTGGGCATGCACTAAAATGTTCTCTTGAAATTTCCCCATTGTTGAGAGATGACTATAGGGGTTATAAGCTTTCTCTGGATTTCTCGGTTATGTAGTTACAATGGAAATACCTCAAGTCTATGGTCATACATATTGTTGACGTGAGTCTCTAGTATCAAGGTCGGTTCCTTTTTATGTATCCTAAACGTTTTTTTTTTTTGAGGTTAAAAATAAAAGTATAAATGAATTGAAAATGGAGTGATACATGAGAACATTTCGAGCGCTTGTTATCTCTCAAAAGTGCACCCTATAGAGAGATGACTTCAATTTTTCTAAGCTTGCTATGAATCTGTCTCTTTCATAGATACAATGGAAACACCTCAGGTATGTGGGTATACCTATTTTGAGGTGAGTCCCTGGTATCATGGCTGATTCCTTTTTTGATGTATACTAAAATAATTTTTTTGAGGTTTTGAGGGTAAAAATATAACTGTAAATGAATTGAAAATTGGGGTGATACACCAAACTTGTTGAGGGTTTTTATTGAGTTCATCGACAAATAATTTGAGAATGGATTCTAGATGCACAAATCAATAGTTTTCAGTAGAATATTAAGGAAAAAACACTTTAAGTATTGAGGGAATGATTCAAAAAAATACTATTAAGATAAACATGCACACTAATTTAATACAAAAATTACTAAATTTGTAGCAAGGTAAGATAGTTAATCGGGAAATTTGACATCCACAAGAAATAGTAACGTATACACAACACGTAAAAAAATTCGAAAGGTAGAAAGCAATTCTCATTTTAAGGGAAAAACTGGAAAAATATGATTCAGCACTCATGTGTCAAAAAAAGTCCCCCCCATGTGCCTTGTAATTACACACAATATATAGCAAGTTTATAAATCCCACCCTTCCTAAAAATAGACTAAATATTTTACTCGCCCATGCCTCCTATTTTTATCCTTTATTTTAAATACATAAAGGAATATAAGATAAGCATTCTAATACAATGAGGCATAAAATCCTTGGTACAAAAATACATTCGGTCAAATTACATTTGACCGTTCTATTTTAATAAAGTTGGATGAATAATTTGGTTAATAATAATCTTTTCTTAATGAGAAAGTCTTCTCCAAAGCATGCAATCTTTGTCTTCTAGTGCTTGATGTGACACTTGCCAATTGATCTACTTGCATTTATTAAAATAACACCTTAATACACCGCCCTTGGATACACATGCAAAAAAAAATATCTCTATGTGCGAGAAAAAAAAAAATCCTTTATTTGCAATGCTTGGAAAAATAATTCACCTATGCATCCATCCCTGCTAGGGACCACCTTTGGTTCTGATGTTGACATTTGTGCACATACTTCATTTTGCATGTTGATAATGAAATCTTTATTTTTTGTGTATACATGCAATAATATATCCTACAAGCATAATAATCAACCTCCAAATCTCCCATTGTGGGGACCACCTGTTGGCATGTGTGGGAAAATAATATCCATTTTTTGAAAATTAAGGTATCTCCAAAAGTATCCCTTTCAATGATTGATGTGACACTGATGTTTAGCCTCTTGCCACACATTGTTTTCCCCTAACCCTGGCATATAATATGATTAAAAAATCATATACACATTGACTTGATTATTACCACCTTTGGTTTGGTTGAACTCGGACCCTTTGATTTGGACATGGACATAAAAAAATAGTTTTCAGTCTCGAATAATTATGCATATCATAGTAAGGAAAACCTTACCTTGCTGATCATCATTTTTGTCAAGCATTTTAAAGTGTATTTTAGACATTTGATAGGTCAATGAATATGATAAGAAAATGATAGGGCTCGCCCATTAGCCATGATGCTCGACCCTTTATTCCTTTTCGGTGGATAAAACATTGACCATGGTTAAGTTGAAACATGGTTGAGTTACTTATTTTGGTGAGGACAATTGATCTTCTATGGATGATCACACACCATTGATTTCTTATGTACCCTCAACTAGGGTTTTGACCTTGCAATTAATATGGTCAGTTCCTTTCACGTCATTGATTTCACATTATTTGATCTCGCATCATTGATCATCACTCTGGTTATTTTAGGGTTTTATGGCAAGTTGACACGTTGGTGCTTCTTCTACCATGGTTGAGTTTCATTAACTCACTAAGAGTTACGATATCAAAACGTCAAGAACCACATAATTTGAGCATTATCACTTGAGATCTCTATGAGCTAGTGGAGCTATGTCAAAAAAATTATATTAGCCATTTGAAGTTTTTGAACATTTGTATTTATTCCTCATTGTTGAGCCATTTTTGGGGGATGAAGCTTTATGCCTTGTTTTTCATTCCTCTATGATAAAGCCCCTTCCAAGCTTGAGGATTTTCATTTTGTAATTCATTCTAAGATTATATTCAACAATGTATGGTCTCCTTTGGGACTGATCATAGTGTTCTAAGATTTCGGTTCAATTATTCTAGGAATTCAATAGAATTGGGATTTCAAGTTGTGACTCGCCACTTTACTATGGCTGCCTCTTTGAAGGTAAGATATTTTTCTTCTTTTTCAATTTAATATGAGATTCTTGTACTGATTTCAATGACCATGTGGGTTTCGACTGTCTTTGAGTTTTATCAAATTCTTGAATACCTAGCCCGTAACTAGAAAATGTTTTTTTTTGGACAACACAAAATGGGTATTATTCTTTTGATCGAATAGTATCATATTTCGAGAGAATTTTTTGGCACAGGTATTCTCGTTTAGCATTGCATTCAATTTTCTTTGAGGGTTTCTATATTTCTATTTGTTCCCGTTGTATTCTAGTTGATATCTCATTTTAATAACCTTCCTTGATCGACAACCCGGGGATGGAACTCGATTGATCTTTATTGGTAACCAATTTGAGTGTAGTATCCTTAAAAATGTTGGTGCTCGGTTTTCTTATGCCAAATTTAACACTACCATAATTGACATCTATCTTATTTATGTGTTGTTATCATTTTTGATATGGAGCACGTATTTTCTGATTTTTATTTTGGGTATTGAAGCTTCACTCTAAAATTTTTGAGCTCATTGCGATCTGAATCTAGATCTGTTGTCCTTATTTTTTTCAGTTTGATTTTTACTGTAATCTTGACTCACTGCTATCAACAGGAGATGGTAAGCTTGATATTTTTTGGTTTTCTTCAACTCGAGATGAGCTTTAGAAGGTTTGATCATTCTTTATGTGGGCTCAAAAAAAAATTATCTACATTCTTAATTTCAATGCTCTCTCTGAATAGCCTCTTCTATACTTGATTGATTCTTCCTCGAGGAGCACGATTGTTTAGAAAATTGTGTTTCCCTAAGTTAGCTGTAATGAGCTTGATCTTTATCATTTTTGGCACTATATGTGACCACTGGTAAGTTTTACTTGTACTTAGAATATATTTTTATATCATGCTTTTGAAAATGATACTCGAATTCTCCCATAGAAGGAGTTAACTTTGATGCATGACTTAGGTTTTATTTATGTACTCTCTTTATCTGATTATGAAGCTTGCATAAACACCGATTTTGAATCTTCAGTTAAGGAATGGTAACATGCATCTTTTGATCATATGGTAGAGAATGCAACAAGGTTCGTTTATGATGAAATTGTACTTGATACTTCATCTCGCTTATAGATGTTGGTTTTGTATTAAATTGGAAATACCACTTTCTAAGTACATTGATGTTCTTTTAAAACTTGTCTTTCATATAAGGTTTTGAAGGCTAAACCTATAATCTCATTAAATATGCTTCAAAATAGTTAGATCGAAAGTCATTTCTCAGATGAAAATCTGTTGTAGATATTTTCTCTTCTTCTTTAAAATTGGCATATGTACCCCTCCATTGTTAATGTTCGAACCTACATTTCATGCTATCATTTATCTGGTATGCCATTCTTGGGATATAGCCTTCTCTTGATATAATCTATGCTCATAATGTAATTCCAAAGACAACTCCATCCATCTTGTTGCCCATGTTGGCTATATCTTTTGGTGACAATTGTTTTCGGGTAGTTTGAGTTGTATCATCTCAACTTTATATACAAGGGTTTTTGCTCTTCCAGCTATGTAAAACCATTATGTGCATAGATTTCTCCTTAAGCTTTAAGCTTCTAATGATGCATTTGTACTCATGTGACCATAAAGGTATCCATTGTCTTGTTATTCGACCTAATTTTGCAATATTGTATCAAGACAATGAGGCTTTATAAGCTGTCACTTGTGTACTTTTGATCTTCTACTAGACTTGTATTTCCATCTTTGCATAGATGTTTTCTATATATTTGATAACTGGGCACTTGCTTTATTTGTTGATAGTACACTTATTTCTTGATCTATGAGCTTGTATCTGTTTTGATCATTTGCAATATCAATTGCATGCTTGGAAACTTGATTCTATGCTTCATAGTAATGCTTTCAATAGCTCATTCTTTGATCACTTGTAAGTTGATACTAGACTTGTAAGATCGAGAAAAACTATAAATTCATCCTTATGGGAAAATTTTCTCTTGTTCACCTTGAGTTGTAACTATTCTTCACTTGATAAAAGTATGTCTTGAATTTTCACTTTATCTCAATTCTTACATACTGGTAGTTATAATCTTTGATGATAACTGATCCCTTTTGCTTCTGCTTCTATACGCCATCAGTTGAACTCACCCCTTATGCATTATTTTAGTACATTCTCATTACTATGTCCTTATAGATACTCCTTCTCTATAAATCATTTAGTTGTGATGATGATGTTCTCTTGTAGACAATAGCTATGGGGATAGTATGAGACTACAATATTATTTTCCATACTACATAAGTGTACTTTATTTCATCTAAAACTGTACTTGATGGTTTTGTACTTTGTTTTCTATATCATAAATTGATGATATCTTGGATTTGTATCCTTGAATATGCACTTTGTATATGTATTCCATTTGTTATAATCTACAACACTAAACTTGCATTTCTTTTATGGATAAGTATAGGTACATATTTGTATATTCAGCCTTTAGTCTAAAATGAAATAAATGTACTTTTTGGTTCAAATTTTAGAATGTAATACTTTTGATATGTAAACACAATAATTAGTGCTTATTTCCTTCTTCTTACCTGTACCTACACATTTAGATAAACTAGTTAGAAAACATTTGGATTTTTGGCCTGTCTCATGTTCCATAGTTTTCTTCTTTTATCTTTCCTTTCGAAATGATTATGGGAATCATATACACTGATGTAGAATATTGATCTTATCAATTATGTATCTATATTTGTTGTATCTTGTTCACCTGTAACTCATACCTCATGACGCCTTGAGGAGATCCATTTGCATGAAATTAGATACTATTGGAATATGGATTAACCTCGAGCTCATGATGGACAGATCTTTCTTTTGTGTTTCTCGTGTACAATGCCAACATGGATAGAAAATATGAAGATGATGTAAAGCTAGAGCTATAAGTGGAACAATGGAGACGAAAGAAACTCAAGCTAATGATGGGTTTTTGTACTCCTTTACTTTTCTTCTCATGCACATGTACCTTCTACTTTAGTAGTTATAAATTGTTTTTAGTTACATCTCATGGCTTGTGTGGGAAACATTTAAATCCTTTATGAATAAAATATCAAATTCTAGAATTGATTTGTGTACTTATTTATGCATTTCATTTTTATGTATAGATTGTATAACGAACTAAACAACTCAATAACATAATTGGATGTATTTAATCATAAAGGAAAGAAATTTAAAATATTTGCAACTTTAATAATGAAATCCCAATTAGTGTAATCTGTAACTCTGTCTAATTTTCCAAAATTTAACACTCCACCTATTTTTTAATTCTAGTCTTCATCAAGCTAATAGATCTGTCATTAGGGGATTTTGTGTTCTCTTGCTGAAGATAAGCATGGAATTGTCGACTATGTGGTTTGTTACATTTTGTAATAGTACACATAGCTGTAAATTATGTATAATCATCTATTTTGCTACAAAGAACATAATAGTATTGTAATGCATCCCCCTAATTAGGTTCACTTCACCAATGCCATCCATCCTAACGAAGTTTTGAGTTGCCCATTTTTACATAAGTGCAAAAATTGTCAACAGGGATTTGAATGAGTACATGGATAATCAATTTTGAGAATGAATTTTTGATACAAAAACCAATAGTTTTCAGCAGAATATTAAGGCAAAACACTTTGTGTAATGACGGAAAGAATCACAACAACACAATAAGATAAACATGCACACTAATAGTATGCTGAAATTACTAAATTTACAGCAAAATAAGATGACTAATAAGGGAATTTGGCATTCACAAGAATTGATTAGATATGTACATCACTGTAAATAATTGGAAAGGAAGAAATCAATTCTCATTCAAGGGGAAAATCTGGTAAATTTTTCTTTAGCACTCCTATGTGCAAAAAGTCCTCCTTGTGCCTTGAAATTGCACACAATATATAGCAAGATTATTCACCCAACCCATCCTAAAAATAGACTAAAATTTACACTCACCCATGAATCCTATTTTTATCCTTTTATCATAAATAATAAAAGTGATAAAAATAAGCATGTTGATTACAAAGAGGTAATTAAAATACTGAGTTACAAAAATACATTTAAGTCAATTTATAGTTTATTGATCTATTTTTAATACAAAGTGGGATGAATATTTTTTCTAATAATAACCCTTTCTTTATGTGTAAGTATCCTCCAATGTGCATGCAATCTCTGTCTTCTAGTGCTTGATGTGACACTTGCAACTTGATCCACTTGCAATGATATTTTAGGCATTCTTTAATTCTGCCCCCTTGGATGCACATGCAAAAATTTAATCTCCCTGTGTGAGAAAAAATAATTCCTTTACCTTTGATATTTTACAAAAATGTACCCAATGTGTGGGGACCACTGCAAGCTCGATGTTGACATCTATTTGTCTTTATCTCCATGGTGAAATAATCCTCTTTGTCACCTTTCTTATCACATGCAATATATTATTCTCTTGCAAGTATAATACTTTGTCTTCAACTCAAAATATTCCCTCCTCGGGGACCACCATGATTATGTTGAAAAGTAATTTCCCTTGCATGAATAATTTCCTTTTGTTCTTCCTTGAGTAATTCGAGGATGTTAAGGCAATTTGGTTATTTTAAGGAATATTAATTCCTTTGGCTTGGTGTGGGTATGGATGTTATTTCACCTTTTGGAGTCATCATAGTTTGAAAAGGGTGACTACTTGATTAATTTGGTTTAGACTATAATAACATGGTCTCATTTGCAATTATTGGCATATATTATATACACCTTAGTCTAATGTCTTGTTTTGAATAATCATAAGCTTTTCGGCCTTTTCGGTTAATCATGTATAACAATATTTAAATGAGGTAATGATTTATCTTTTTGCTAATGATGGTTGTCGGCATTAGTATGTTTTAGACCTTATTTCGGTCAATGGAAATAAATTTTGGATAATCATGGTGCTTTGGCCCCCTCACCATGATGACTCTACCCATTGTCATCTTTTTCGTTGGCTTTGTTTTAAGTCCGGTTAGGGTATATTTTGGTTGTCTACCTTCTCGATAAGGGATGTCAATCTTGTACTACATGATCTTTAGCCGTTGATCCTTATATACGATTTGGTTATGGTTATGACTTTGCTATTAATATGGTCGAGTGCTTACTCATCCATTGATCGTGTACCATCCGATATTCAACCGTTGATGATAAAATCATTTCTAATCGTAGTAGTTTGTAGCGGATTTATTTTTTACTGTCGATCTATGTATGAAGGCCATCATGGCCATTGATGCTAACTCGGATGAGTTAGGTTTGTTTAAAATATCGTCAATATTGTCATTTTTACATTTCCCTTGCTTGTTTCGAGTGGTGAAGCCCTCACCTTTTTTGCTCACCACCATTGTTGGTTATCTAGAAACTTTATTTCCCTTTGTAAATGGATTCTTTGATGTTACGAACATCTTCATTTTCATTTGTATTGAGCTTCTAAGCTCACTTGACAAAGGTGGTCACGATTATTTTCCATTTAAACTCTTTGTTTTATTTCGAGCATGATTTTTTTCCATTTGAAGCTCTGTAGGATTACATTTTTATGATTCTTGAGCCTTTGCGAATTTCTATAGCTTTTTAAAGTTTGGTTTCTTATTTCTCTTATCTCTGATTTGATATTTCGGGAGATATTGATTGCCATTATTTATCATTTGAGTTTTAGTCCTTTATTTGCAAAATGAACTCTATGATTTCTAGGTATGGATACTTGTATTCAAAAGCGCATGTGGCTTGGTTGAAGCTTCATTGTTGATTTTTTTTGAATTAATTAACTATATTTTTTATCCTTTGACCTATTATTCCTGTTTTCTAATGATATAGAGGATACTACGATTTTCGGGGTAAGTATTTATGAGTTCGCTGCCATGGAAATTTACTTTGAAGCTTTAATTCATATTTTTTTGGAATGTTATATTTCAAATGTCAAAACCTACACTATTTGTATTTCATGCCTTTTAAATGGCCATCAATAATGGTGTTCGACATGTTTTTCTCAGATTGATAATGGGTGGTTACATGGCTAACTATGCTCTTTCGATATTTTATGTGATTCCATCTCGGCTACTTCAAGGATGACATCTTGGATTCGTTATCCGTAATTGTGAGTAAGGTAAGGTATCGATGTATGTTTTCTTTTAGATATGCAAATTTTCTTGTGTGGGGTTTCTAAAAATGATTTTCTCTGCAAATTTTAAACTTTTCCCAAGTTGATCATATCCGTCATTATAGAGAATGTGAAAACTAGGTTTTCTTGCCTTCAATACATTTTCCATAGTGTTCGGGTGTAAAGTTCACTCTTTTATTTTTATAATCCTCTCGAGATCTCATATCACCGTGAAAAACTATTCTTGATGCTTTGTTTCTAAGATATACTTTTGCTTAATATTTGTTCTTATCATAAAACCTGATTCTTAGCTTCCTCTTTGCTCTTGGTTTTGATGTCGTGAGTCACATTATGTTTCTTGATTACTATCACTATGCATATATTTACTTTAAAAAAATGTTTCACTAGCTAGCATACTCCAATAAACGTGAAAATAGTGATTCCTTGTAATTCATTCTTCATAATGTGATTTTTCTCAATTGTAGCCCTTCTCACAATAAAACTCTATTTTGCACATTTTTTGAAGTATCTGTTAACCTCTCCATGCTCTAAGGCCTACTCTTTACTCACTGTTGGAAGTTTGAGTCCCATTTACAGATTGAACTCTATTTATTCAGGTCACCTTTGCAATTTAATACTCGACTTATAAAATTTATTTTCTCTTTCATCATCCTTTAGAAAATATTTTCCTCCCTTCATTGGTTTGAACTCAATTGAAGCCTTCTGTTCAGCTTGTAGACACCATTGTTGAGGGTTCTTGTAGGCTTATGGTGTATCTTGATTCCATTCCTATGGATAATGATCATTCTTCTTGTAGCATACTTTTACTTGTTCTTTTGCAAATGAATACTTTATTTTTCTCATTTTCCAATTGTATTTTGCTCAATATGATATACTCGTAGTTAATCAAGCATAGGATGTATTCTTTGATGGTATCTCGGATCTGTATCCTTGACTTATGCAATGTATAATCTTCCTTCTCTGAAATTGTTCTAATGCTAAAGTTTTGAAGTGGATCAACATCATTATCTACACTTTCTTGTATGCATTTCATTTTTATAATATGTAGTATTCAACTTATATTTCTTTCATGGATTGGTACAACTATATCTTTATATATTAATCCTTCAAAGTATGAACTAAAATTAATTCACTTCTTTATTCAACTTGCAAAATGCAATAGTTTTGATATGTAAACACAACAGATTAGCATTTATTTCTTCTTCTTGACATGTACTGTACATTTAGATAAACTACTTAGAAAAAAATAGGCTTTTGGCCTCTCTTATGTTCCATAGTTTTTATTTTCCTTTGTTTTTGAAATGATTGTTGAAATAATATGTACGCATTAGAATACTACTCTATCAATTGTGTATTTGTATCGATGTACCTTATGCTTATGTTTTTGAGATCCATCTATACATATTTATATAGTATATGAGTACGAGATCAAACCTTGAGCTCAATGTTGATGTCCTTTCCTTTTAAATTTTAAGCACATTGTGACAGGTAGGAGAGATGGATGAATGATGGAGTTGGACCTGAAGTGAAGAAAATCTAGAAGAAAAGCTGAAGGAAATGATGGGTTTCTTCTATACTCTTTTACTTTTAACTTCATGCACATGTACTTCTTTCTTCAGTTTATGAGTTACATCCCATGGCTTGTGTGGGAAACATTGTACTTATTCATGAATAAATAACATTTAATTTATGTACTTAAGTTGTATAGTTCTTTCTTATTTCACCTTTATAACATGGATATTAATGGTATAATCAAATAAGTAACTCAATTACATAATTAAATGTATTTAACATGTAGAAATAATGATATTTAATGTACCCGTAACTTCAAAATAATTTCTTTGCATGGAAACTGCAACTCTACTTTCTATTACTGAGTTTAATCCCTTACATAAACTACAACTTGTGCCTTCATCAAAGAAATGCATTGGTCCTTTGGGGATTTTTTTTTTCTTTATGAAGATGAGCATGGAATGGAAGTCTAGGTAAGGTGTTACATTCTATAACAACATACATAGTTCTGATTACATGTAGTTAATCAATATTTGTAACTGAAAACATAAAAAAATTGTAATACACCCCCCTAGTTAGGTTCACTTCATCAATTCCATCCATCATAACGAATTTTTTAGTTGTTCATTTTTGCACAAGTGCAAACATTTTCAACACCTCCAACTATGACTACATCCTCAAAAGATATAGTTGTTGCAAATGGACAAAGACCAAATTTTTGTTCATTTCGATTCATCTTGATTCATTGAGAATAACCCATATAGGAGTATTATAGGAAACGAAATGACATCCCATTTCCCCCACTCTAAGGGTGTTGCCACAATGTGTATGGCTTCCATGTTAGGTCATTTGAATGTGATAGAAAATGTAGAGTGACTTCCCATGTTAGGTCATCTAGGAAATAAGTGATGCGACTCCCAAATTAAGTCATTTGTAAGGTGTAAAATGTGTTATGTATTGTCAATTGATTGATTTGATTTGAGTAATATAAAATTGCATTGAGGTTTAATGTGTAAAATAGATTGATCAAGGAGAGATGTTTTTCTTGTTGACTTAAGATTAGGTCATTAGTGGGAAATCACTAGAAAGTGGTATGAAATGTTGCATAATGTATGAGAATTTTTTTGATAATGAAAAATTAAAAATGTAAAATGATCATGTAACATTGTGAGGGGGATATTATAGTGATCCTGATTGTATGCCCCGTTTTGGAAAAAGGGAGAGTGATAGTAAGAAAAATTGTTGAGCCAAAAGTATATGTGAAATGATGCAAGTATAGTAAATATCACAAAATCATGTGGATATCAAGTTGGATATGTGCTAGATTAGAATATATGTTATGGAATGTGTATCATACGATAGTATGATACATTTTGATCGAGATGGCACAAACGGTAAAGAAAATAGAGTAGTGAACCTTAAGATACAAGCGAAAATGTGTGGTGCGTATTAGTTGGGAGAATAGGTGCCAATAATAACTATAACCAAGTGATAAATTGATACTTTTTATAAATAGAAATAGTAAAAGGTGAATGGTAACTTCATTTGAACCTTGAGTGAGTGTGATTATGAGCTCGGGACTATGACGATTTCACAAATTAGAGAAACGATATTGAGTGATTCAAGATGGTGGCTATGGCCGTGGTATTGCACATGATAGCTAAGTTGGTAAGTATGGTGATTTTGGAAAATGTGTCAAAATTTACTTTTTCTTATAGATTTTAGTAAAAATTGCATTTTTGAGTTTCTAGGCATTTCGACCTAGGTAAGAGCAATAAAGGTGCTAACATCCTTCAGGATGCTAGTGCCTAGAGTTAAGTGTTGGTGACCTGCCCTTGGGCTATTGCATCCTACTCGTGCGCTTTTGGAGATCTAGGAAAAAAATTATGATAACACGTGATAAATGTGAATTTTGATGCATTTTGTTATGGTGAATAATTGTTTTTGCATGTATGTAAGGTCAAAATGTCACATTTTTGCTGGTGTTTTTAGTTGTGCAGAGGTATATTCATTCGAGGGAGTTCCTTGGAGGTCGACACATGAGTACATTGTAGGTATTAGGACTATCGATATAGAATGGGATGTACTATACCGTGCCGATCGGTTAAACACATAGCCATATGGGGAGGTACCCAATAATATACTCCTGATTATTATTCTATGTGATAGGTGGTGTGCGGAAAATTTTAAATTTTTATTTCCTACGGGGAGTGAAAGGAACAATAACCAGATCATACCAAGCCAAGAACACAGATGCTAATCAAATACCATGATCGATAAGATGAAAGTAATTCACCGAATAAGCTGTTATCACCGAATCACAAAGCACCCGGTGTTTATACAAGTGCATATACTTGAACTCACGGTGTGATTGGATAACATGGGTACTATTTCCAAGTTGTGGGACTTGCTACTTGAGATAGACCTCCAGAGAAAGTTGGTTCTTGCTCCTAAACTACCTGCCACAATCTACTCTAATGCAGGGGAAACTAACTATTCTAATCTAAATTTCCAAGGGACCAGGGAGAGAGAATGCATAAAATGAAAGCCTACACTAAAGCGGTGATACACCAGAAAAGGAGGGTGTGAGAGTAGTCTCCAAATGCGTGAAATATAGAGGCAAAGTGCACACTAGAAGAGGTGATGATAGTTCTCCATAATCTAGCAAAATGCATTCACAACGATATTCCAAGCATACACAATGATAATGGATCCCTGCAAGAACATAATAATAGACACAATATTCTTGTAGAAATATTAAAGGGGCAAGAAGAATGCAAGAAAACACAGTAGGGGAAGATATATCCACAAACTGATATTTTATTGCTTCATGATATGCTGCAGACTCAATCTATTACAGGATAAGGGCCTAGATCACCATGCAAGGAGTCCACTACAAGGGCCTGCAACACATTGGCTTCACAAAGCAATTTTGACAGAGATTTTCTATCTGAAAAACTCTCCTCCTTTACAATGAGCCCAACACTCCAATTTATAGAAAAAATGAGAAGAGAAAGAGAAGGGAAAATGAAAATCCCGAAATCTGTCCTTCAACCACTTGTAAGAGGCATTAAATGGAGTAAAATGATTATATATTACTTGCAAAAGGCTCCCCATACTGTCCCAGGTGCTGCAGCAGAGAAAGAATGATGACCATGCCTCTTAATTGCACTCCCAACCACCAAATGAAACACTGTTATGAACTCAGCCACGTTTTATAAAAATATCCATCGATCTCTCACCAAATCTGGAATTTCTTGATTTTTTTGCATCGGGATTGGAGCCACAATTCCAATGGTACCAATTTTGTGTGATTTCGTTG
Source organism: Taxus wallichiana var. yunnanensis (assembly GCA_018340775.1). Classification (NCBI taxonomy): domain Eukaryota; kingdom Viridiplantae; phylum Streptophyta; class Pinopsida; order Cupressales; family Taxaceae; genus Taxus; species Taxus wallichiana. The sequence goes on along the minus strand of CM031239.1, from coordinate 967,318,652 downwards.
AGAAATGCAAAAGTTATGGCCTTCTGAGTGCGGGCAGCTATTTTGGGTCTAGCAGGCGTTTTTTGTCATTTGACGGGAATGAGCATTAACTGACTGGAGCTGAATATATTTATCTTAATTAAATATATCTACCCTCATTAAATATTTCTATTTTGTGCTCATTCCAGAAAGTCCAATTTTATGAAAATCGAAGCTCGGAGTCAAAAGTTATGGCCGTTTGAAGTTTCACGGGTCAAACGTTGACTTTTCTTCTTTGTTGTCGGCCGTTTCAGCTTTTCGTGTCCCTCGCATCCCATGCGTACCTTGGGCCCAGATGTCCCAAACAAAAATCTCCCGCTTCGGCTGATTCGGGCTTCCTTGTCCCTCTTTTGCTGCCTTTTCACCTTTTCGGCCGGTTCGCGTCCCACGCGTACCTTTGTCCCAACTGTCCCAGACTGCCTGGGAAAAATATCTCGAACCGCCGAAATGGGTGTCCTTCGGATTTTTAGGCGGTTCGCGTCCCGTGCGTACCTTGTGTGATGCCGCGAAAAATGACGGCGACGTTCAAGGAACTTACTTCCACAAACATATAACCCGAAAAAATACGACTAAATTTTTTTTTGCATGAAGATCAAGATTTAAGAGAACAAGTTTATAATTGCTATATATTTAAATCGGGTCACTTTGTTATTGTGTCAAGGACTGGATGCTGGAAATAGAGTCTAGTTAGGTCACATAGAGCCTCCCTAATGTTCTTCTTGGCACTAGCATTGTCGTCAAAGCTTGACGTCATGAGCCAGTTATTATCCAATGAGTCATTTAATCTTGCCTCTAAATAAACATTAAGAGCATGTGTCGGTGAATAATTATTCTCGTGTCATGATCGTAATTCTACAAATGAACATTAAGGGGGTGATTAGGTACTCATCATTATCTATTAATTTTTAATTTAGTATAAAAGGATTGAATTTGAATTTCAAAATTAAAAATGAAATATATATTTTAGCAAAAATTACATTATGTAAATCTATATGTTTAAACATAAATTTGAAATTTTGGTTGGGGGTGGGTGGCTTTAATGGCCACCTACCATAACATTAAAATTCCCTCCCCTTGCGTGCCGAACAACTCCAGCTGGGTCGCATATCCTCATTCATTTCACCTTGGATTTGCAAATCTTTTACCTGTTGTGGTCGGCCTGTTAGTTTACCCGCCCTGGCCGCGTAGGTTTGGAAAATGGTGGTTTGAGATGAAGCTACAGGCTAGTGAGCAGGTGTTTTTCCTCATTCCACTCGACCACGGCTGCACAAGCTGTTGTTAGGGAGGTTGTAGATGAAGCTACAGGTGAGTGGAGCAGGCGGGGTTACCTCCACTTTCATTGGGTCTGCGAGTGTGTTCTTGGCGTGAATCCACGGCCACGGCCCGCGAGAGAGACAGCATGGCCGTAGGTAATCGCAGCATGGAGAAGCCTTTCGGGCGCTTCCAACAAGCAGTTGTCCAACCACGTTGTTATCGCTTTCAGTATCGAAAGCATCCTCAAATTCGTGGATTCGCCTATAAGATATTTTATCAAAATCGATTAAGGGACAGTGAGAGTGCTACGAGGAGGACTGATGAAGTTTATTACAAGGATTTTCTATTGAGATCTTCTGTCATATGCTATAACTCGTGGAAGAGAATCTCATAGAGGTGGATCTGTTTCATATCAGAATATTCATGAAGCACAGTCTGCTTTGCAATTATATGAACGTTTCAGCGTAGAGGTGGATCTGTTTCATATCAGAATATTCATGAAGCACAGTCTGCTTTGCATTTGCATGAACATCTCATGCGTAGGTTTTATTACAGACCTATTACGGCCATGCCATAGGTCTTGTTTAATATATATAACTAATATTATCTACTTGGCAATAGTTTATACTAGCATACTTTTGTTAATATAAAAGAAATATTGATAGTATATTGATATTAATAGAATTTAATAATAGTAAATCCATTAGTTTTAATATTACTTAAATATGAATAATATTTAAAATATTAGTTTCCTTATTAAGTATTAATGAAATATGGGTAATGAACTTAATAAGCTTAGAACTTTTGCATTAAAATCTCTTTCTACACAATTTAATAGGCATTGTATGGGATTTCAAGTAGATTTGATTTCATTTCCCTTTACAATTTGCAAATAGATTTACAATAAATTCTTAAATGAGGAAAAACATAATAGAGCTAGGACTTAAATTACTTCATTGGCATATTGAAAACTATTTAAAACTTAAGTCTTTCCATCAACAATACAAGAAGAGATAATGCACTAATATTCCCACTTTTCAATACATCTCTTTTAAGCAACAAAATGAAATTTAATATAATTTTTTTTTTTTAAAGTAAATTTCCCAACATTCCTCAAGAGGGTTTCAACAATACTTCCATTAAGTTTTAGAGTAAGCACTACTAACATTTCAACAAGATCAACACACTTATATGAGGTTCCAAGCCAAGTTAAAGGAGAATAAATAAATTGTCTTTCCTTCAACTTTCAATTCCATCCACATTACAACCTTACTAATGAAGATCAATACAACTTTCCTTCAACATCTTGATACAAAATTTTCCACTTAATGTGGGAACATTTTACAATAATGGAAGCTAAAATACAAAGCAATATTACACTTTTCCTCCACTCAAGGTGGGTAAAAATACAAGGTGGTTTCACATTGTCATCAACAAGGCTCTAATGCTACAACATCAACAAGGTAGCTCCTCTAATAGTTTGCTTGATTTACAACAAAATAAGGGGAGAGGCAACGCTCTCCTCCCAACCAAGATACCCAATGGAGAAGAGAAGCCATCCTCTCCATTGGCCCCGAGCCAACCACGTTACAATGGGAGAAAATCCAACTCATGGCAACTACTAGCTTCCACATAACATAAAATTTCACATTCATTCCATAATCCTTCAAAACAAAAGAATCAACAACTCAATCAAGAGGGAAACCATCAAAACAATAAAGTCACAAGGCTTATCAAGAAATCCATAAGAGTAAGACCTATGGGGAGGCCACTTATGCCTCCCAATGGGAATGGGTGCCACCAAAAAGCATCTAATGCAAACACATTACCCATAACAACTCTTATGCCTCCCTCAAGTAACCCTTATCCCTCCATCCACTCTTATGCCTCCCTCAACTCTTATGGCTCCCCCAAAGTAAGAACAAGAAGAAATTGCAAGCATTTCTCATACTAGGTGGGCACCCAACCCAAACTCCTGCTCAAGAAAATGATCTATTATGCCTCCCTCAAATAAACTCCCCATAGTCTCCTCCCACTCCCAACTTAGGCATTTTACCCATTCCCAACAAGCATTTCAAATAACAACATTCAACACAACATAAATATACATTCATATAACAAAAAGAAACATAATACAAACAAGGTGAAGCTTCTACCTTTCCATGGTAGAGCTTGCTCTAAGTATGAAGTCTCAATTCCCTCCAAAGGTCAAGCAAGCATCCACAAGCTCCAACAAAATCCCACAAGTATCAACAAGCTCCAAAATCCACAAACTCCTTCAAAATCCTCTCCTCTCCAAAATACCAAAAGACTAAAAATGAAACTTCCAACGCCCAAAACAAACAAAAGGATCAAATAAATAGAGAAAAGAGAGGGAGGGATGATGTGGCTCCATGTAGGATGCCACCTCCTTTTCCCTCCACTCCACATCACTAGGTCAACCTCATATTCCAATGCACCATTAATAAGTGGTTGAAAGAAAGGCAAGCACCTTACACACTCCATCTAAGCCCACTTCCCCCAAAGGACAAAATTAAATTTTTGAAAGAAAGTGCAATTAATATTTTACCCTTTTTATCCCCCCAAAACACCTAAAAGACCCTAAATTTGGCCTTCCAACCCATAGGTAGGGTTGGCATGAGGTTTTAAGAGGTGTGGGACAAGTTTGACTTGTCCCATAAGCTTTCAAATTTGGCCTCTAAGGCCAAATTCGAGTTTCCCATGTGGGGTAGAGTGTGCTACACTCAAAACTCAAACACACATCAATCCACAAAAATCCAAAGTAAATCAAGCCTAATAAATGAACTCCCTTTTGGTCATATCCTTTAATTAGTTTAGGACAAATTCAAATTAGCTTAATTAAGACACTACAACCCATGGCTAATAAAGGGGTAACCACCAATCCAAAAATCTAATTAATAAACCAAGTAAAAATTCACTACTAAAAGAAAACACATACTAACATAATAAGAAGAGAAAATTAAAACAAAACAACACATGACCCCTAGGTCACAAGTTTTCCCTTAACCAAATAATTCTAACACACACATAATTACTTGTTGCCATGGTGACCTCAGTTTGATTCTTCTCGAATTCCGATGTGGTTGGTCTCACTCCCCAATTTTTTTGTGAATATAATATACCCGCAGTAACAGAGAATACCTCCTTGGCTTGTTGGCTGCATTAAAACATTCATGTCAAATATACAATATAATCCAAAATAAACTACACATGATTTACTATCATCTATACAAATACGATGTCACTTACACTTTTTAGCAAATTTCTATTCCACATTTCATTTATGTCAAAACGATTATCACATTAATCCAATTATCAAGTTCTACCCAATATGATTAAATATATCACATGTCATAATTAAAGATAAATAACCATGTCAAAAATATACCAATATCATCATCAAATGTCCACCAGTAGACCATATGCATCATATAAAGATCAAATCAATACAGTCCAAATTAATGTCATGATATCTACTATCATGCTAAATCAAGAAGCCATAATAAATCCATAAGTGAAGTAACCAATCTCGAAAACAACAAAACGAAAATGGTGTCGAAGGGAAGTGGGCACTACACCTTGGGCCAGGATGTCCCAAACCACGCGATAACAAAACCTGGTGATTTTTTCCACTTTCGGCCTGTTTACCTTTCCGCGTCCCTCGCCTCCCGATGTTCCAACTGTCCCAACTACTGTGCGGACCGCCTGGCAGATTTTCGGCCGATTCCCGCCCCGACGTTCAAACTGTCCCACTTGCTGCGCAGATTAGGACTTAGCCGATTTTCTTCATTTTTTCGGCACCAAGCTTGGCTTTTGCAATTTTTTCACATTTTTGAAACTTGTTGGGTTTTCTTCTTGGACAGGAGAGTTAGAAAGAAGCCGAGGGGACCCCAGAAACATAATTTTTTACCTTGAATCAATATAATTTCTCGGGATTGAATAATCTGATGCATGTTATCAAAATTACGTTGATGGGGTGAATTTTGGATAACAATAATTTTACATAAAACCTTTGCAAACAAATGATCAGCAATATCATATATTATTAGGGAACTCAATACAATACATTGAGAATGGACCTTGCTTAAATATGCAAGGAATAAAAATCTAAGAACCAATCAAGGTCATAGATCAAACCATAAATCAAGGAAATAACTAGTCATCAAAGAACTAGTCAAGACCATAGATTTAGGAGAGAACTAGACATCAAGGATCTAGTCAATACCATAGATCAAGGAAAGAACTATACCTAACAACTAGATAATATCTCCTAATATCTAAATAAGATAAAAGAAATATCCACACACATAAGTGGGTGAGGATAAATACAATAAAGGTAAATAAAGTACCTAGGTGAACATGATCTAAGGTAGATAGCTACTCTAGCACCCACCCGAAGTGAAGCTAGGGGCCAAAATAGATGTGGCATGTCCATAGTATGAGTCCTAGCAACTGGGCCTAATGAGGTACTCATGTACAATAACTGGGAAAAAAGGGACACCTCAAGGTACCCAAAACTAGTAATAACAAAGTAAAGAGAGAAAAAACCCACTCTAAGGCATCCCAAGAAGCTTAGCTCAAAAACTCATACAATCTTTCAAGAAGTTTGGTGTGCACTATTGTGGTCCTGAATCCATGGCTTGATCATAGAACTCAAAAATGGCCGACACTTGGGCTTCACCAAAATAGCCCCATACAAGGAGACTATCAACGGAGTGATGTCGAAAGTGCAAAAAATACCAAACATAATTCGATCAACTAGTGCAAATAGGTGTGCCACGATCCAAGAACAATAACCAAAGCAATAAGGAAAGGACACAAACTCCAGAGTGTCACGATCCAAGAAAAGCCAAGGTAACAAGGCAAGGACACAAAACCCAAAGAAGTAGGATCAACACCACACCCTCCCATACTTCTGAATGGGTGGAGTGACACTAAAAATATGTATGAGTTGTCAAAACAACTACTCGAACAATAACAAAATAACACTGGAATGTACCAGAATATATCCCCCATAAGAGATACTGTCAACATGCCAAAAGTGTCGAAAATACAGATACAAAATCTCTCAACAAATAAGAGAGATACACTCCACCTGCTAAGGAAAAATTCTCAAAACAAGAAGCATCACAATGCAGAAGGTATAGAAAGTGGAGCAAGAGGCCAAATGGTGGAGGAGCTATTCCTATAGAGTCCTCTCAATGAATTTATATGTCGCCTCCATGAGTGATCAGATATCCACCCCAAATCAACACGAATGGATGAAGAAGATGCCTGCATATGACTTGGTGTAAAATGCACAATGGGTGCATGTAAAAGAACATCAGAATGTGTGTCAGGTTGATCATGTCTGACAACTGAAATCTCAAGTTTCTCAAGCCTGAGTGAAGATGTAGAACTCATGTGTTGCTCATGATCCTCAAAAAGAGTTGAGTGAACAAACAAAGGAGCTCTATCAATGTGTGATCCCAATGAAGTATCTGGCTCAAAACCAATGTCATGATGAGAATTCCACTTAACTTGTGGAATAGATGAAATAATACCCTGTGAATGTCTGCCAATGACTCTACTAGTGAGACCCATAGAACAAATCATGCGAGAATTGAATGCAGTGGTATGTTTCCAAAAAAATCCATGTAGTTGAGCAGAAGTAGGATACACAACATGTGGTGTTGTAATAGGCACAGATGTGGAAGAGCATGCAGTAACAAACTTCATAGGTGTATGAGCATCAAGAGCAGGAACATACTCAAAGAATGACACATCAATGTTAGTGGGTTCAGGAGCAATAGCTGCAAGTGGAATAGGAGCACGGATATGGTTGTCAAAAATATGATAGTGATGTTATAGGCTAGCAAGTTTGTTCTATAGGAAGTGTATTATTGTATCCTTATCGTGAATGAGTGATTGTAGAAGAAAATTTCACTTCTTGAGTGATCTATTTTCTTCCACAAATTTTACAATATCCTCTTGAAGTCCACATACTTCAGAGAAAATCATATCATTCTCAGAATCCATGATAGATACAAAATACAACTCCTAAAAGTTTAGTACGTCGGGCTCATTTAAATTGAAATTGCGTCCACAATTGTTTACAACACTCCTCCGTATTTGGCACTTTATAATTATAGTGCAAGTCTCAAAATAAATATTTCTAATGGAAAGAGCACGAAAAAATAATCACTTTAAAAAAAAATAGCACTCAAAACCGAGTTACCGATCAAAAGTTAGAAGATTTTTAATATTTTTCTTTGTTATTTATTTAGTTTCCACTAAAACAAAATAAATTTTTGTTGCCTTCACCACACACATAAAATTAAAGGGGGCTAAAGTTAAGCACCTACTAGTACGAATCACAATCTTTAAGCCTCCGTAAATAATTGAGTTTACAGTCGATCTTAGGGTTTTCCCACCTTCCAGATCCAATAAAAGCCTCTATTTTGCATAAAAATGCATGCAGAAACAAAATACGGCCAAATCCCAAATATATGAATATACAATGAAGTTATTTGCAAAATAAAACTTACAGACGGATGTCAATAGCAATCTCCTGCTGTGATACCATGAAAGGAACGATAACTAGATCGTACCAAGCTAAGAACACAGATGCTAATCAAACACCATGATCAATAAGATGAATGCAATTCACCAAAATAACTTTACATAAAACCTTTCCAAACAAATGAACAACAATATCATATCTTATTATGGAACTCAATACAATACATTGAGAATGGGCCTTGCTTAAATATGCAAGGAATAACAATCTAAGAACTTGTCAAGGTCAGTAAATCAAGCAATAAATCAAGGAAATAACTAGTCATCAAAGAACTAGTCAAGACCATAGATCAAGGAAAGAACTATACCTAACAACTAGATAATATCTCCTAATATCTAAATATGATAAAATAAATATCCACACACATAAGTGGGTGAGGATAATACAATAAAGGCAAATAAAGTACCTAGGTGAACATGAGCTAAGGTAAATACCTACTCTAACAGGAGATGAAAATGACCTTGGAGGATGTATATCACATATTGCAACTTCTTATTATGGGTGAAAGCATCCAAGTAATGGCCATAGAGGATGCTTTGAGACATATGTGAGTAGTAGCTAGGTGGTATTTTATAGGAAAACAAGTATAGATGAGACCCATCTCCATCTCGATGTCATATTGACATCAAGTGTTCCATGATTGTGGAAGTTCAATGCAATAGTTATTACTTCTTAAGTGGTAGTGGAGGGTGGAGGCATAGGAATCTTGTATAAGATGCATTATATTTGTCTTCAAATAGAGGAGGATGGTACTAGATATACATGGGTGCATTGTGTATTAGTGCACTTATAGAAGGACCTATATATGTTTACATAGGAGGACCATGGAGGTGGGCTAGGAGCCACCACATTGTAACATGTATGGGCTTCTAAGGATATTGTGATATTGAGGCCGCTTTGTGGGCCACTTGTGGAGTGGGACATACTTCATATATTTACTACGAGATGGGTAGGTGTCCGAGTAGGAGGACGGACACCGATATGTATAGATTGATTTTTGATTATATGCGGCTAGGGGTCATTACATGGCTACCCTACTAAGATTATGGAGGGTGGAAAAAGGATGGAGTAGAGATATAATGTATTTGACATACCATGTGGTTGGAGGATCGGTTCCCAAGAGTGGTTGATTTATTTTAGGTATACCGTATACCATGAAAGTTCAATATTTCTCAGGATGTGCCACCAAAGCCATATGTATGGGTGCAAGCCACTAGAGTGCTAAGGATTCCAAGGGTGAGACTAGGCCCAACAATGGCACATCTAGTTCTTCATGGTCCAGATGAGAAAGATGCGGCTATAAAGAAAATACAGTGGATGATGCGGGATATACCGAGGCATATAGTTCTGGTGGGTAGTGTACTAATGGGTGCTATTGTTTCCAGTTATTGTGGATGCAACACGAGCACCACCAGTTGGAGGAATAGAGGGTACGCACCGCCACCGATGGTAATGGTATAATGGAAGTGATAATAGAGCGTGAGTATTTATTTTCCGATAGTATTGATTTGTCCCTTACTTTATTTAATTTTGGATTTCGTGTGTCACCGAATAATGCTTGTTCATGGATGGTTATAGGGGAGGCTTATTGGTCACTTATTATTGATATGTCGATCTACACATTGACGTGGAATGTGCCCAATGATGTGGTCATTCAAGGAGGGATGGTAAATGGAGTGGATGTTATTGTGGGTGAGCATGATCATATTTTTAATCCAAAGTGGAAGTTACAAGAATTCTGATAACGACATGTACCATGTTATTGAGTGAGCGTGATGAGGCATAGGTGGAAACTCACTGGGCTAGGGAGATTGTAGGTTGGGGAGCCCTAGCACATGATGTTTTCAAAAATTATTTAGAGCTACTTGGGTTGATTCATGAAGTAGTCATTCGAGTTTTCCTTATTGTGTAGAATGGTTGAGAGATATAGGGGCCGTGACCAACAACATATATTGAGTGGGGAAGCATCTAGCCCTAAATATCTCGAAGTTCAATATAGTAAAATTGATGGTGATATATGACATGTATGGATGTATCGATGTATGGGGGCTTTTCCCCCTAGTGATTATATTTTTGAATCTATGGTTTTAGATGAGATATATATAGTTGGATGATTGACATATTTTTTGTGTTGATGTTTATTGATGTGTGATGTGATGATTGATGTTCTTATATTGATCTTGTGATGTTTGAGTTGTATTGTGTAAATGATTAGGCTTATTTAAAATATATAATGATGTTTAATGAATGATGATATATATATAGTATTTGAT